>CM042838.1:159498991-160098991 GCA_023653725.1 Bungarus multicinctus | reverse complement strand
CCAACCCCTCCCAGGTGGCCACCAGGTCCCCAGGCGAGCTGAGAGCCAGAGATTCAGGAAATGGCCCAAGCTCCCTCTGGAACCGATCCGGATCCATTAGGCGCCTGGGGCGGAACCATCTAAGTGGCTCCGCCTCCCTGCGGTGGGGGGTAGCGGAACAGAAATCCAGCCTCAGGAGGGAATGATCTGTCCATGACAAGGGTGTAATAACTAAGTCCCCCCAATTACAGTCATTCAACCACTGCCCAGAGACAAAAATCAGGTCCAGCATGTGACCTCCCACGTGAGTGGGGGCAGAAACTAACTGGGTCAGGTCCATGGCCGTCATGGAAGCCAAGAACTCCCGGACCAACCCCGAGGTTTCACCGAGCGATGGCAGGTTGAAATCCCCCATGACTAAAAGCCTTGGGGTCTCAACCGCCAGCCCGGCTATTACCTCTAGGAGTCCGGGTAGGGCCGATGAGACGTGGCAGGGAGCCAGGTACGTCAACAAAAGACCCATCTGAACCCCTTGCCCCCACTTCACAAAAAGAGATTCACAGCCAGCCGTCTGAGGGACAGTGGCCTCCCTAGGACAAAGGACTTCCTTTATAAGCACCGCCACCCCACCGCCCCTTCCCTGAGCCCATCTGCAGCTCTTGCGTCAGCCTTCACACGCACCAAGCTTACCCCCCCCCATCCATGAAAGACTAACAGCAGTTGGAGAGTAAATTCGATCAGGGTTAGAACATTTAATAAATATTAAGAGTTGGAAGGGGCCTTGGAGGTCTTCGAGTCCAACCCCCTGCTCGAACAAGAAACTCTATACCATTTCAAGTTAACGGTTGTCTAGGCTCTTTTTGAAAGGCTCCAGTGATGGGAGCACCCACAACTTCCGAAAGCAAAATATTTCACGGATTGACTGCTCTCACCGTTAGGAAATTTCTCCTTAATTCCAGGTTGTTTCTCTCCTTGGTTAGTTTCCATCCAATGTTTCTCGCCTTGCCTTTTGTTTTGGCACTTTGGAGAATAGATTGAGACCCCCGTCTCCCTCGTCTTTTTGCAACACCGGCTAAGGCCCTTCGTCCTAAGTAACGCTTCGTCTTTTTAACACCGGTTAAGTCCAAAGTGGCTCATCCGGGGCGAATCCAACCAATGCGTTTGCCAGGCTTGTGCAAACCCAACCAAAGCAGGCGCCGTGTGAACGCAGCCAGGGAGGGGAGCAGGGTTTACGCCTTCCCAGCGGCTCAAGGAGCCCCTTCCGAGGCGGCTGCAGAAAGCGCAACCTAGGCCCCTTTGGCGCCCTCTCGCCCCGGGACGCGTTATTTTCACGCCGTTTCAAAATTTAATAATAATAATAATAATAACAGCAACAACAACAATCCAATTCCTCCCGTTTTATTCTTTCTTCCTTCGAATATAGAGGGCGCCTCCTTCCCCCCACCCCTCCCCTGCTTTCCAGGGGTTCCCCCTTTTTTGGTTTTGCGCGCGCGGGAAGCTTCTCCACCCCGGATGCTCGCGCGCCCTGCGCTTGGGGACGCGCCAAGCGCCCTCTGGTCCGTCTCTCCCGCGCCCTGCCCTTCCCCTTCCCGGCGTCCCACTCCGGCCGAGCCCCAGCTGGGGCGGCCTCCAAGCAAGCGGAAGGCGGCGGGAAGATGGCGGAGCCCGGCGGGGCCGAAACCTTCGCCGAGCGACCGTCCACGCCGAGCGGCAGCAGCCTCAGCAGGTGAGGACCGGAGGAAGGACGAATCCCCTCCTGTCTTCCCCCCCCCCCCCAGCCGTCTGTAGTCCCACCTCCTTGGGGAGAGGGGGAGGGCGCACCTTCTCCTCACACCCCCAGCTCTGCCCCACACGGGACTCCGCTCTCCACACGGGAGAGAGCCCAGAGGACGACGCGGTGCCCTCTTTCTCCCGCGGCCGAGTCCTTCCCCGCCCCGCAGCTGTTTTGCATTTTAATTTTGATTGCGCTTCTCGGATTTCTGACCCACCTCTGGAAACTGGGCGGGGCTGTTGCCAGGAGGCTGTCGGAGTGTGTGTGTGTGTGGGGGGGTGGTACCCCAATGGACTGTATTGGCACGTCAGGTTTACTTAACCAGGTTACCGCATTAGCCCGTTTTCTACCTTTTGCACAGGATAAGGAACCGTACCCACCTGCTGGCTGCGCACTCCAGGCTGAACTAGGATAGAGCCCGGCATAATTAAAGCTAAATCAAGGATAGGGCGCTGTGCAAATGCATGATGACTGACCTGGTTACTTAGGTTGTGTGAACGTGGGCAATGTAATCCTGGGTGAGGATGGATCATCTTCCCCAGTTGCATAGTTCCATATTCTTCGCCTCCTGTGTTCATCTGTCAGTGGTATGATGAACTCCAGATCTGCCTATGTATAGGCATCCATATAAGGCTGGTGATAATGGAAGGTGTAATCCACCACATCTTAAAAGTGACTTGGGAGCTTTTGGGTCTTGCTTCCACTCCATAGTTCTCTGCCCTAGAAAGATTTTTCCTCCTTTTAATGCCCTTTGATGGTCCTTGACTCTTCTCCATCCTTTGTTTTGCCTTGTAAAGGTGGTTCCCTCTCTCCTTTTAGTGCAGTCACATTTGTTGCTGAATGACTTCCCAGCAACCCCAACTAGTGTGACCCAACATCTGGAGAGCTACAGGTTGCTTTCACACAAAATTTTGATCACCTTTGCTAAATTAACTCAATTCTTTGCTGCTGTGTAGTGGTTGTGCCAATTTTTATAACCTAAAGCAGGGGCTCTCAACCTTTTCTTCACCACGAAAGTACCTTTTGTGGCCACAGACCATAGCTACGGACCTCCAAGACTTAAGATTTAAATAATAACATTTCTTCAAGCCTTCGTGATTCCCGTGATGACATCACAACCCCCTCAGGGATCCATGGACCACAGGTTGAGAACCACTGATCTAAAATATAGTTGTGGATCTCTTGGTGTCCTCTGAGATTGGTTGTTTGCTTGTAGACGTTTCTTTACCCAACTAGGTAACATCACCAGTGCTAGTAAGTGTGGGGTTTGCTCCCTGTTTATATCCAGTAGCTTCTATTTAAACAGGGAGCCAGTCTGGTCTAATGGTTAAGGCAAATACTAGAAACCAGGGGACTGTGAGCTAGTCCTGTCTTAGGCATGAAATCCAGCTGACTTTGGCCCAGCCATTCTCTCAGGTCAACCTACCTCACAGGATTGTTGCTGTGGGGAAAATAGGAGGAGAAAAGAATATTAGTTATGTTTGTTGCCTTGAGTTATTTATAAAGTAATAAAAAATATTAAAGTTGAGCAATGAAACATAAAGGACCTGGGGACCTTTAGGCGTGCTTTGAAAACCTGGCTTTTTGACCAGGCCGGCTTGGGCTGATTTTAGTTTTGGGGTGTTTTGTTTTTATTAAATTTTAGGATTTTAGAGTATGGTTTTAAATTTGTTTACAGCCAGGGTTGGGTTTAATTTAGTTTTATTGTTTCACATATTTATTGTTTTAATCTGTACGGCTGTGCACCGCTCCGAGTCCTTCGGGAGAGGAGCGGTATATAAATAAATATTTATTATTATTATTATTATTTATTATCTGCAAGAAAACAACCAAATTCAGAGAGCACCAAGGACTCCACGGTTCAACCCTCAGCTAAAGATATTCTTTTCTGCTGAAAAATATGGTGGTCCTAATCAAGTTAAAACATTCACACTTATTTGACTACTACTATAAATCATGTCCAGGTATTTTGTGTTGTGTGAAGCCAGTTGCTATGCAGCAGAGATATCCTTTATCTCATTATGTGATCATGTCCCCTGCAGCATTATCTTTTCTGCCCTCTCTTGTTTTTCCTCGTATTTCCTATTTTCCCCTCTCTGGGAGGTCCTGATTGTCCTCTGCTTGCATTTTTGTCGTGGAAAGTGAAAGGAGGCTTACTGGGTAAGAGGAAGGACCAGGCTGGTTCAGCATGCTGGTCCCACAGTAGCCACGGACATGTCTTTGGGGAGGTGGCCCACAAGCAGGAGGAATATTGTAATTTCTCCCATCCCGACCTAAGTGAAAATGCTAAGCATGGCTACTTTCAGGACCATCAAACATCCACAACTTTTTGGGTTATATCTATTTTTTAAAAAAAACCATCCAAGTTCATCTAGAATCTAGATGAAACTATCATTTCATCTAGTAACCTGTGCTCAGTTTCATTGCATTCCCTTTTCTTATTGATCATAATCTCCTATAATTCTTATTCCCTCCACAAAAGATTCTACAGTTTATTTATTTATTTGATTTGTCAATCGCTTACAAGGTAATAGATATAAGGATAAACACGAGTAAGAATACAGGAAATAGGTACGAATAAATGGGGACAATAGGACAGGGACAGAAGGCATGATGGTGCACTTATGTACGCCCCTTACAGATCTCTTAGGAATGGGGTGAGGTCAATAGTGGTTAGTTTGAGGTTAAAGGAGTGGGGGGGGGGTTCGAGGATGTAACAACAGAGTCAGGTAGTGCTTTCCAGGCATTGACCACTCTTGCTGAAGTCGTACTTTCTGCAATCAAGTTTGAAGCGGTTTACGTTGAGTTTGTATCTGTTGTGTGCTCTTGTGTTATTGTGGTTGAAATTGAGGTAGTCATTGACTGGTAGGACATTGTAGCAGATAATTTTGTGTGCTACGCTTGAGTCTAACCGTAGGCGGTGTAGTTCATGGTTGTCTAAACCCCAAATCTCAAGCCTGGTGATATAGGGTATTCTGTTGCGAGCAGAGGAGTGTAGTACTGTTCTCGTGAAATACTTCTGGACTCGCTCGATTGTATTAATGTCTGATATGCAGTATGGATTGCAGACTGATGAGCTATATTTGAGTATTGGTCTGGCCAAAGTTTTGTATGCTATAGTTAGCAATTCGATATTTCTGGAGGAGAAGCTTCGTAAGATTAGATTTACAGCTCTTAATGCCTTTTTGGCAATGCTGTTACAGTGAGCTCTGGCGCTTAGGTCATTTGATATGAGAACTCCAAGGTCCTTGACAGAGTGAGGATCATCAACGAGGTCATATCCGTCTAGTTTGTATTTGTTGTACTGATTTTTTTTACCAATGTGTAGGACAGAGCATTTGTTGGTCGAGATTTGGAGTTGCCAGATGTTTGACCATTCAGACACATAATCAAGGTCACTTTGAAGGATAGTAGCATTGTTAATGGTTGTTGAATAGTTTTACATCTGCAAAGAGGACGCAGTTGCTTATAAGGTGATCGCAAAAGTCATTTATATAGAGTATAAAGAATGTGGGTCCTAGAACGCTGCCTTGGGGGATACCGCTGTTAACTAGAGCAGGGTTTGATATAGCGCTCCCTATTTTTACTATTTGTTGCCTGTTTGACAGGAATGCAGTAATCCACTTATGGAGGGATCCAGAAATGCTGTAAGAGTTTAGTTTTAACAATAGTTTGCCATGTACCACTGAATCAAAGGCTTTGCAGAAATCTATGTAAATTGCATCTATAGATTTACCCTGGTCAAGTAGAGTAGTCCATTTGTTTTTGCAGCGTAGGAGTTGTAGATTGCAGGAAATTTTTTTCCTGAAACCAAATTGTTTTTTTAGAGAATAGGTTGTTTGACTAAGTGGAGAGTGATGGTTAATGATTGATTCCATGACTTTGCACGTGACACAACACAGTGAGATTGGTCTGTAGTTTTCAACCAGGCTGGGGTCACCTGTTTTGAAGATAGGGATGACCGTAGCTAAGGACCATAGGTTTGGTAAGGAGCTGGTTCTGAATGATATCTCAAATATAATGCTTAGGGGTTCCGCTATGGCAGAGGAGAGCTTTTTTAAGAAGTATGCACATAATCCATCGGGGCCAATAGATAGGGATAGTTTTAGGTTTCGTAGTGCCTTTTCTACGTTATCTTCTGTAAAGTCAATATGTAGTAGGTCATTACAGTTAGTTGTGGTACAACTAGGAAATGTGGGGCATGAACCATTGCTGTTTACAAAGGCTGAACTGGAGAATGTGTTGAAAAGTTTGTTGTTGTTTTCCTTTAATTGCTCCCTTGTCTCCATTATATTTCCTGGTTGTAGGTTCTTTCAATAAACTTTTATTAAATTCTTATTTCCTAGGTGAACTAGAAAATAGATCCCTTGACTCCCAGGTAGAGATTCCTCCCATTTGTTCTTTTCCACCTCATTTCATATTTTCCCTTGAAGATAATTATGTGTTTTCCCACAATTATTCCCTTTATTCTGCTCAGCTTTTTCCCTCTCTCGTATACTCCATTGGCCTGTGATACGTGTTGCAGCACAGAACATACAGATTTCCCTTGGTTTCAGTTTTCACCTAACCTGCTATATTATACACTTCAATTTCCTTATTTTCCTGTGTGATTCTCTCCTCCAGTCTCTTACATGTTCCCCAATACAGGTAGACCTCAGCTTATGACCACAATTAGGACTGGAACATCTGTTATTAAGTAATGTGGTTGTTAAATGAATTGCACTCAATTCTTTTTGCCATGGTTGTTAAGCAAATCCAGTTTTCCCCATTGACTTTGCTCAACAGAAGCCAGCTAGGAAAGTCTTAAATGTGAACCCAGATGCTGTAACTGTCATAAATATAGGCCAGTTGCCAAGCACCCAAATTTTGATCTCATCGCCTTTCGGATTTTGTAACAGTCATAAGTCTGCGGAGTGATTGTAAGTCACAGCACCATTGTAAGTTCAAATGGTTGCTAAATAAGTGGTCCTAATTCAAGGTATTTTCTTTAGCTTTAGTTGGGAAGTGAACAGAAGAAAAGATCCACTTCCCAGCCTTGCATTAGACTTAGAGCTACTTTGGTCTAGTGTTTAAGGCACCAGGCTAAAAGTCAGGAAATACTTCGCAGGGTTGTTGTGAGGAAAATAGGAGGAGAAATGAGTATGTTACATGTTCACTGCCTAGAGTTACTTATAAAGTAATAAAGGGGGATAAAAAAAATCTTTAAAAAAAAGATGCTTGGCTTCTTAATTTGTTTCGTTCATTGCAATCCTTAATATTAGAGTCTTTCATTCAGTGCTCTGTATGATACATTGCTATCTTGCTAAAATTTTAATAATTAGCATAAACACCAGGATCAAGTTGAATTCTAAATATATCTACTTAAAATAGCTAGATTCCTCGGTGGTTGTTTTAATTGTGCCCATTGAGTGTGAGAGGCCTGAGTTTTACAGGCTCATGGGTGTGTATGCATTTTATGGTGGATTATTTTCTTGGTTTTCCGAATGGTTCACAATTAGCAGGTTTAGACTGATTAATGTACAACAGGGATATCAACTTTGTTCCTACGGCATTAATTGTTAACAGAGGTTAAAGTGGGTTAAACTCCTAATTGTCAGCGTTCCAACCAAACTCTCCATCCCAATTCAGCACTCAAAGACAGAGTCCATCCAAGTAAGAATTTATTAGAGAAGTCATATTGGCACATCTGGGAAAACCCAAATCTGAATTCCTGCGTTTTCCCTGCTATACTAAACTCCCACCCAGCCCCTTACTGATGACCCTCGAGTCACACTCTTCAATCTACTTCCATTCTGAACTCCCACCAAGTCCAGCCATTCCCCTCCAAACTCCAGCGATTTGACCTTGAGCTCTGGAGAAAGAATGTTGTTGTGGCTGTCACCCCTTCTCACTTCACTCTCATTCCCACAGTTACCCATCCTCCCTTGTGGCAGCCCCAAATCTGATTCAAGAAGGATCCACGGCTGACACTAATATCTTAATTTGGAATTTCTAAAATGTGTCTGATAGGTCTTTGAATGGCATGAATTTGGACAGATTGATCTTTAACCTGATTTAGGTTTTTTTTTTTAATTGAAGCAGATGAGGCTGGTACTATTTTGGGCACTTTCTGAGTTTCAAAATTACAGTATATAGGGATTTCAATCCAATCATCGTCTTTCAGGCCTTGCCACATACAAGTTGAACTTGAGTTATATATAGCCTTTCCATCCTGGTTGTAAGTTGTGACAGTTGTAAATCAGTCATCGACATGCAGCATTCATTAAGCAAATGCCATGGTCATTAAGTGAACCAATGGTCTTAATATAGGCCAGTTACAAAGCACCTGATATGCAGTTGCATGAGCAGCCATCAGAGCTTAAGAACAGGGTCGTAAGCACTCCAGAGTGGTCCATTGTAACCAGTGGTGGGCTGCAACCACTTTAACAACCAGTTCTGTGAGTGCGTGCTTTGCGCACGCAGCATTCAAAATACAGCAATTTGAAGCTCAAATGCTTACCTTTAGGGCAGCCCCGGTAAGTAGAACAGCTGAGGTGCAGAAATCAGCTGTTCTGCATGAATCAACTTGAGCCAAAAAGAAGGAAATAAAGGACAGGATAGGGTGGGGACAGATAGGCGAGGCCAGCTGATGGTCAGAGCTACCGGATCGCTAGAATCAGTCCGAACCGGTGGCATCCCACAGATTGTAACTTTGAAATTGATTGTAAGTCAAGTTTGCTTAATGAGCAAAAAAAAGGTTGTGAAATCACATGATCCATTTGTTTTACGACCATCACAAGAAACTTAAAAACTGCGATTGGCAGGCTCCATTGTGGTCATATATCAAGTATTACCTGTAGGCGCTTTAGACATATCTATTACAGTAGATTATGTCTTTCTTATCACTTGATACCTGATTGTTATCTAATGGGCTGCCACAAAGGAGAGGGAGCCAAGCTGTTCTCCAAAGCACCTGAAGGCAGGACAAGAAGCAACGGATGGAAACTCATCAAAGAGAAAAGAAACCTAGAACTAAGGAAAAATTTCCTGACAGAACCATTAATCAGTGGAATGATTTGCCTCCAGAAGTTGTGGGTACTCCAACACTGGAGATTTTTAAGAAGAGATTGGGCACCATTTGTCTGGAGTGGTGTAGTATTTCCTGCTTGAGTAGGGGGTTGGACTAGAAAACCTCTGAGGTCCCTTTCAACTGTGTTATTCAGTTATTTTGTTTTTAAGCTGGGTTAGGAAAAGAATGAACAAAACATTCATGGTACATCTGAGCAATAGTGCAAAGGCATTATGGGACCTGTTGAAAGTGATGCCACAATGTCAGAACTAGGGATTATATATTTTTTTTAACAAAATAAATGTATGGGACCCATAAGTCCTTGTTATCAAATAGCATAACAATGTGAGGTAGGGAAGACATTGATTCTTGTCCTTATGATGTTTTGATCCCTATTGATTCACTCCTTTTGCACCTAATTGTAAAAGAAATAAAAGATAAATAAGGTCTTATGTTACTTTAAAAAATTATCCTACCTTTTTGCCTATTAGGCATGAGATTTATTCATTTCTTGTTTAATCTGTCATTGGAACAACATAAATTCTAGTTTTATAGTAAAGGAATAAATAATTGCAGTCTGCATTATATGCATGTAGAAATAATTTAGAAGGATTCTTGCTGATGTGCAGAACTGGCCAGATTTAGAATACAGTATAACTCTAAATCCTTCTAGGACTTACAGGTTATCTTGAATTGTATCCTATGGGCAACTGGCAACCAATGGGGGTCTAGACTCCATCCTGGTCAAAACCTTGTCAATTATAATTTTGCAGGGATAGACCCCATATTACATATTACCACAGTCAAAGCAGAATCAAGGTGTAGATTACCTTTTCAAAATCTAGCCAGCTGGAAAAGGATTGAAGTTGGTGCATTATTTATTGATTTGTTTAGGGCAAATGGATATGTCTGCTCATCCTAAATACAGAACACTTTTGGGTGGGGGGGCTAACAAACCACACCACAGGAAAATACTGGAAAAACAATATGAACTCCAATAAAATTTGAAGTTAAGGTGATGAAACCTACTGCAATTTTACAGATATGCATTAATGGCTAGACATTGTGATTGTCTAAACCATCAAAACTGCCTGAGAGTTATTTCTACATTGGCAAGAATCTGAAAAATACGTTATTTCATAGTCTGAACTATCCTTGAGTTACGTGCTAAGAAATGCTACCTAACTGTAGACTTATAACATAAAGGGGATTGATGGACTTGGGAATACATTAGTTCATTAAAAGGGTATTCTATTAGCATTATTCAGAAGTTTGGCCTAATGTTTTCCAAAGAGGAAAAATTAGTATTGGAGGCCAACTGTGAAACAGAACTTGATGACCTAAGATTTTTCCGTTACAATGATCCTGTGCTTTCTTGCTTCAGGAAAAATGACAAGTCTGAATAAGACATAATGTACTGGAGATAATTTTTTAAAATCATACACAATAGGGCAGATTAAGAGGGGGAAAACTAGGCTACTGATGGTCCTCAACTTACTACTACGATGGAAGTCTCCCGCATCATTTATCCCCAATAACTTGCACCTCTGTTCAACAATGAAAGGGCAAAAAATATCCTGCAGAAAGCACAGTTCCACAACACAGTCCTTTCAGCAGTCCCAAAAAGGCTCCACACCCAATTGTATTATTCAGGTGATCTTGAGGACACAGACAAATCTCCAAGTGGCCTCAAGGACTCTCTAAAATAATGCAAATGACCAGCTGTCTTCAAAGAATAAAAATCTTTCCATTGAAAAAGCACCTTTGGGACAACCATGACCTGGATGACTGAGAATCTCCATAGGCATGCACTTTGGGATGAACACCCTTTGAATGGTGTAGGGATAAGAATGGATTTCCAAAAATTTTTAGACCGCAGGAACCATTTGTGCTTCAGTTTGAGATGCAGACAACACAGACTCATCCCCAACAGCCTGTGCCGGTCTTCAACAGAGAACGGACACAGGACAGAAATCATCCTGCAGAAAGCACAGCTCCATAACATAGTCCTTTCAGCAATCCCAAGAAGGCTCCATACCCAATTGCACTACTTAGGTGATCTTTAGGTGGTCACAGACAAGCCTCCAAGTGGCCTCAAGGACTCTCTAAAAGAATGCAAATGACCAGCTGTCTGCAAGGAATATAAATCCTTCCATTCCCCACCATCGAGTCAGAGCTGAAGAAGCTTCTTGGATGAGAAGTGAAACATCTTCAATGAAAAACAAGAAAGTCCAATTGCCTGTTGAAAAAGCACCTTTGAAACAATATGTGTAGCTGATTTATGCTCATGTACTTTCCAGATTTGAAAATGGCCAACACATATCTCCCCTGCCGCCCCGCCCCCCCCCCCCCCCCGCCGCAAATACCTTGCGAAAGTATTTAACAATCAGATGTAAAGATCTCAAAAGTTTCAGTCACCGTAGCTCTAAATCATCTGAAGGAGGCTGGGTATCTTATATCTTTTTGTCTTTATTTTTAAAGTGTCAAATTGTCATTTACATACTAACCTTTAACTGGGCAAATTTTTCAACCAAGCTACCTCATATGGGCTGATTTACAGAAGTTTCCAAAATCTGGGATGCATGACTCACATGTAATCGAAATTTGGCCAATATTGTGAAAATATTTTATGATATAAAAAGCTATCAAAACAGTTTATGACATTATAAAAAATGTCATAAAAGAGTCCTGTGCTGATATTTGACTGTGCTATATAGTTCAAAATGGACTATTTTCAAGGCAGATTTATTTTTATTTATTTATTTGATTTGTCAATCGCTTACAAGATAATAAGTATAAGGATAAACATAGTTATGAATACATGAAATGAATACATATAAGAAAAATAAAAGAAACAATAGGACAGGGATGGTAGGTACGTTGGTGCGCTTATGCATGACCCCTACAGGCCTCTTAGGAAAGAGGTGAGGTCAATAGTAGACAGTCTAAGGTTAAAGTTCTTGGGGTTTGGGGAAGAAACCACAGAATCAGGTAGATACATCTCTAAATATATCCCAACTTTTCCAGTGAAGGCAATACAGGTAAGCTCTTGACTTATGACTACAATTGAGACTGGACCTTCCATTGCAAAGTGAAGTAGTTGTTAAGTGAGTCATTCCAGATTTTATGACCTTTTTTTGCCACAGCTGTTAAATGAATCGCCCCAATTAAGTGAATCTCATGGTCATTAAATGAATCCCGCTTCCCCTATTGACTTTGCTTGTTGAGAAGGTCACAAATGGAGATTTGGGGACCTTGGTAAAATGTTTACTAAAAATGAGGAACTAGGAGAAATGTTTTCTGAGATGTAAAGGCTAATAGGAAGGTAATATATAATACATGGTCTGTTGATAGGCATGAATGTTGAAAGAAACAAAAATAGCTGTGTACAAGAGCATTCTTTTATGGTTCTGGGGAATACAGAGAAGTTGAATGCAGGGAGAATGGGGCAGTGGAGAATTCTGTGCGGTAAAATAAGAAGGGAAAAGGGTCAAGCATAAGTAGATGCTGAATAATGTGGTTTGTATATAAAAGTAAGGGACTACATTGAAGTGGTATAGTTACGTAAAGAGAATGAATGAAGATTAAGCAGCAAACAAAATACATTAACAAAGAATACAGATAGTTCTCATTTAATTACTGAAATGGGATCAGAATTTCTGTTGCTAAGCAAAGTGGTCATTAGTTGAAACACCACGTGATCACACCCCTTAGTGAAGGCAGCTTTGAATAGGCACGGTTGTGGTCATTAAGCAAGGATCTCATGCTTTTCTTACCTTGCCATGCTCACCTATCCTTCAGCTCTCCCCAACTGCCTATTTCCCCCCTCCCCTATCTCTGCTCTTTTGGCCACTCTGCACTCCTCCATCCTTGCTGCCCCCAGTTGACCATCTTCTTCTGTTGCTGATAAGGCATGCCCAGCCTGGCCTTGCGAAGTTTTTCCAAGATCTTGCAATGGCTTCTCAAGACTCAGTGGAGTGCAGGGTGGCCAAAAGGGCTAAGATTGACCATATCAAGAATAATAAGGGCTAAGATAGACCAACAAGAATAATAAGAATCGGAAGGGACCTTGGAGGTCTTTTAGTCCAACCCCCTGCTCGAACAGGAAACCCTATATCATTTCAAGTTAATGGTTGTCCAGTCTCTTTTTGAAAGACCCCAGTGATGGAACACCCATAACTTCTGAAGGCAAGCTATTCCACTGGTTGATTCCTCTCACCATTAGGAAATTTCTTCTTAGTTCTAGGTTGCTTCTCTCCCTTGATTAGTTTCCATCCATTATTTCTCGTCTTGCCTTTTGGTGCTTTGGACCTCTTCAACTTTGTAGGAGCCCCTCAAATATTGGAACACCGTTATCATGTTTTATATGTCTTACAAGATGGGGGGAGACAGGTGTGTGGTGAGTTGAAGCACACCCTGTGGATGGAAGGAAGGAAGGAAAAAAAGAGTAAAGAAAAAAGGAAAAGAGGGAGGGAAGAAAGAAGGAAGGAAAGAGGGAGGGAGGAAGAAGAGATAAAAAGGGAGGGAGGGAGGAACGAAGGTTGGAAGGAAAACGAAGGAACGAAGAAGGTAGACCTGGGTTCTATTGTTGAGTTGCTACTGTGAATGCCTGATTCTTCTTTTTGGGTGGGAGCCAATGGAGGCATTGGTGGTGGGTTCTCATTCCCAGTACCCTATTAGCAAAACTTCAGTGCCTCTGGCTGCAGCTGCTGAACCTCAGGTGGGTTTCTAATAAGACCTCCCTTCCATTAATCACTGATGCCTGCCTTAGGGAACATTCCCTATCCACCTACCCCACCCTGGAAGCTAAGTTAGCTCTATCCCTGTTAATGCAGATAGTCCTCTGCTTACGAACACAACTGAGCTCAACATTTCTGTTGCTAAGTAAGATAGTTGTTAAGTGAGTTTTCCCCCATTTTATGAATCTTCTTGCCCATGTTGTTAAGTGAATCTCTGCAATTGTTAGTAACGTGGTTGTAAAGTGAATCTGGCTTCCCTTTTGACTTTGCTTGTCAGAAGGTGATCGCATGACCTCTGGGATACTGCAACCATAATAAATATAAACCAAGGGTCCAAATTTTGATCACATGACCATGGGATGCAGCAACGGTCATAACTGAAAAACAGTTACTTTCTTCAATGCTGTTGTAACTCTGAACAGTCACTAAACGAATGATTATTGTAAGTTAAGGACAACCTGTATTCAAAACCTATTCGCAAGACTTGGTTGTGTCATCAGGCTGTAGTGTCCCAAGGAACATTTTAAGGTGGCTTCATTATGAGTTATATTTCTGTATGGTTTGTATATTTTATTTTTTAAATTGCTTTTAAATTTTTAAATAAGGGTTTATATACTGTTTTTTTGTGGTTTTATCGGATTGTTCTATATTGCCCAGAGTCACTTCCAGTGAGGTGGACGACTATATAAATTTGATCAATCAATCAATCCATCCCTTGAGGGAGAGGATTTGATTTTTAAAAGAACAGGAAAAACTGAACAGTTTTGTACACTGCCAACTACTTGAAGGCCTGCCTTTTGGTAGGGAAGGAATAAAGCAGTCTTTAGCAGTTGTTTGAAAAGTGGTGGATTATGATTGATTATGTACCATCAAGTTGTTTTTGACTCCTAGCGATCACATAGATCAGTGTTTCTCAACCCTGGCAGCCTTGCAGATGGGTGGACTTCAACTCCCAGAATTCCTCAGCCAGAAAAGGTTCGGAATTCTGGGAGTTGAAGTCTACCCATCTTCAAGCTGTCAAGGTTGAGAAACACTGACATATACTAGATCTTTTCCAGGAGAATCTAATAATTGTTCCTTCATGTCCCCCAATAGTGCCCCCTGTACCCAATTCTGCCCCCTTTGCTGCTGGTGGTCGTCTTCTTTCCTTCTACATTTCTTAGTATTAGAGCCTTTCCAGAAAAAAAGCTAAGCTTTCTTAAAAGAATAAACTCTTTTTAACTAAAAACCAAGTTCCAGATTCTTCCAGGCTCCCAAAGTAAGTTCTAAATTGGTTGAAACAGTACTGTATGTATGCAGCTACATGCAAACATCACCAACCAATCACCATAATCATGGCGTGTGGGCTTTGGCAAAGAATCACTCAAGGTTTTCTTTTGTGCCTTTCCTGGAACCTCTGCCAAGGAACAGATGCTGTTCTGTATTTTTTTTTTTTCTACAACTATAGTAACACAAACAATGGGACTGCAAGGCCACAAGGCGTTAAAGTGTTTTTTTTTAAATGCCATTATTTCACATTCTGCAATGTGACCTCTCTCTCTCTCTCCCAGGGCCCCTATTCCTCATTCTAAAGTCTTTTCAATGAAAAGGTTAAATTATATTATGCTCCCGGCTGAAACCATAGTTTCAGCTTGGAGACTGTGAGTATCCTAGACCAAGCCAAGTCCAAAAATGCTAGAGAATTGCTGGAAGCCTGGCACTCAAACAATCAGCCATCCACAGGCACATGGACATAAACAACATCTACGTACCATTCAAAAGAGACAATCAAAAAGCTAAAAAGGAAACAAAAGACCAATACATCACCTCTTCAGCAATCAATACCCAGATGAGCAGAGATTAGCACCAAAATTAATGTTAGATTAAGAATGAAAAAGCAAACAATATCCCAATCGAGGAACTGCCAAACAAGCTAACAGTAAACAGCCCAATCAAGGAACCACCAAGACCACTCCGACCAACTCTGACAGGGCAAGCCATGGGTATATAAAATGAGAGCAAACCCAACTCCCTCCTAGCACTGATGATGTTATCTAGTTAGGTAATGAAATGTCTGCAAGAAAACCACCAAGCTCACAGAGCACGAAAGACCCCATATATCATGCTCAGTTTCATATATTCCAAGATTACTTTTCCTGTCTTCATTTTTATTAAAGAAGTGTAATGTATGTGTGTGTGGTTAGGGTCCATTGGTAATCTCAATGGAGTTTGGAAGCTGTTTCTTGAATTATGACTTTGAAGAATGCTTATATTTTTGTAAGAAGATGGGGCCTTATTCCCTTCATTCCTTTATAAAAAGGGGTAAAACAGTTGTTCTTAACCTGTGGTCTGCAGATCCCTGGGAGGGCTTGATGTCCAGGGGGGTTCCATGAAGGCTTAAAAAATGTTATGATTTAAATCTTGAGTTAAATCTTGGGGGGTCCGTGGCCATGATGCATGGCCATAAAGGTTGCAAACCACTGTGTAAAAGGTTTCTCCAATTTGAGAGACCATTACAGAGCAGGTAATACTAACACTTCCTTGCAAATTGGTGGTCTAACAGCTTTGAATAGTATATATTGTCCCTAAAGTGTGTATAAATCTGTTCCCTTCTCTACAGTAGTCCTTGATTTATGACCGGTCATTTAGCAATAATTCGAAATTACAATGGACCCCTCTCCGGGGTACTTACAGTCAGGATTTAAAGTGCTGACGGCTGCCCTGGTCATATGATTGCATTTGGGGCACTTGGCAATCAGCCCTCATTTTTATTTTTATTTATTTATTTTATTTGTCAAGCAATTACAAGATAACAGGTATAAATATAAACATAGTTTTGAATACATGAAATGGATACATATAAGAAAAATAAAAAGAAACAATAGGACAGGAACGATAGGCTTCAGTCACTTTACCATAATTTGTGATGTTATTTGGCTGGAAACCTAAAAATGCCCATTGCAGACAGTGGATCTGCTTAATGACCATGGCATTCATTTAATGACTGTAGTATTAGCTTAATGATTGGTGCAAAAATAGTAAAATCAGGTTCAGTTACATGGTGACCCACTTAATGCCTGATACAACTTAATAACTGTAATTCTGGGCATCCCAAAGGTGCTTTTTTCAAAAGGCAACTGGCGTTTCTTGGGTTTTTTTTCCTTCTTGAAAACATTTCGCTTCTCATCCAAGAAGCTTCTTCAGTTCTGCTTCTTGAATGAGAAGCAAAACATTTTCAAGGAAAGTAAAAATCAAGGAAGTTCAATTCCCTTTTGAAAAAGCACTTTTGGGACAACTGTGACCTGGATGATTGAGAATCTCCTCTATAGATGTAATTCTGGGTGATCAGTTGAGGACTGATTATATGGTACAGCTGGAAAAACTGCAGGAAAAGGTAATCAAAAAGCTCAAAGGCTTGGAGCTACCTGTATGACCAATTGAAGAAAGAAAGAAAAATGCACCTTATAATTTATCCCTCTCTCCCCCCCCCCTTTCTAGCATGGCGGACAAGAACGGCACATTGAAATGCACTTTCTCTGCTCCGGGCCATAGTGTTACCCTCCTGCATGGCTTGGCTTCTCTGAGGGCTCAGGCCCAGTTGCTGGATGTCATCCTCACCATCAACAATGAGGTCTTTCAGGTGCACAAAGTTGTTTTGGCGGCCTGCAGTGACTACTTCAGGTGAGAGGCTTAAATGTCCCTAGGGAAGCTGTTTTCTGCTTTCAAACCACATTGACGGAGTTGGTTGTGGACAAAATGGTGGGTTTGTGTCAGGGAATTGAGCAGCCAGTGGCCAATTACAGATATAAATTACAGATAATCAGAGTTGGAAGGGACCTTATAGGTCATCGTCCAACCCCCCACCCAAGCGGGAGACCCTACACCATTTCTGACAGATGGGAGTCCAATCTCTTCTTGAAAGCCTCCAGTGATGGCGCTCCTACAACTTCCGAGGGCAAATTCTGTTCCGTTGGTTGATTGTTCTCACAGTCAGAAAGTTTCTTCTTATTTCCAGGTTGAATCTCTCCTTGTTCAGTTTCCATCCATTATTCCTTGTCTGGCCTTCAGTTGCTTTAGAAAATGGCTTGACCCCTTCCTCTCTGTGGCAGGCCCTCAAATATTGGAAGACTGCTATACTGTCTCCCCTGGTCTTCTCTTCACTTCTAGCCAAGCCCAGTTCCTGCAACCGTTCTTCATATGTTTTGGTCTTCAGTCCCCTCATCATCCTGGTTGCTCTTCTCTGTACTTTTTCTAGAGTCTCAACATCTTTTTTATAATGTGGTGACCAAAACTGGATGCAGTAGTCTTAGGTGTGGCCTTACTAAGGCTTTATAGAGTGGTATTAGTACCTCACTCATGCCAAATGGAGTCAGAGACGCTGAACTTTTGGTTTTATATAAATTTTATAAAAAATAAATATATTTCATCTGTATATCCAACCGACAAGATAGTCCGGCCTCGGCACCTCATGACATCATGAGGTAAATCGTCAGGTAAATCACAGAATAGCATACAGAACACACAGAAGAAGAAAAGGAGGTGAAAATGGGAACTCCCCCTCTACACCCACAGCAACCAATCATAATGTAGATTGCCTCATGCAGGAGCCAACTCTCTCCGACCAACCTGGTCCAGTTACTGAATTTAAATGTCCAAACAGTTTGCAAGCGAGGGCTATTATTAGTCCTTGACTCACAACCATTCTTTTAGCGATTGTTAACAGCAGGGTTACGACCAGGGGTGGGATTCTACTGGTTCGGACTGGTTCAGGTGAACCAGATGTTAAATTTGCATCTTGGTTCCTTGAACCAGCATTTGAACCAACCGGCTGACTCCGCCCACCTTGCCCCTCCCCTCCCAGGAGTCTCCACGCGGCCCATTTTCAATGCAGGTAAGCGCAGGGTCCGGGTGGAGGCTCTGGGAGGGGGGAAAAATGGACTGTTCCGGAAGTTCTGTTTCTGGCTTCCGGAGGGCCTCCAGAATCCGGGGGAGGCCTGAGGGAAGCCTCCGGATTCTTGGGAAGGCAAAAAAATGCCCCTACCGGAAGTTCCTGTAGGCCATGCCCACCATGGCCACGCCCACCCAGCAACTGGGCAGCGAACCGGTTACTGGGATTTTTGAATCCCACCCTTGGTTACGACCAATTCTTGCATTTATGGCTCTCGTACCATTCCCCAAGATCACATGATCAAAAGTCAAAACCAGCATATCTTTACCATAGTTGCAGCATCCCAGAGTCATGATTGCCATTTGTGACTTTCCCAGATGGCTTCTGACAAGCAAAGTCAATGGGGGAAACCGAATTCATGTAATGACCCCAAGATTCATTTAACAAATGCAGTGATTTTCTTAACAACGGTTTCAAAAAAGGTGTAAAATTGGCCATGACTCACTTAACAATGGACATTCTGGTCTCAATTGTAGTCGAGGACTACCTGTATTGCTCAGCAGATGGCTTTCATGCAAGGAGGGCAGGCATCATCTGCAGACATCTCCAAATCCTGCCTAAGATCTGGAAAAATTGCTAAGTTCTGTGAGGGAATGCTGGTCAGGGATCTCCCTGGAAGTGAGGCCACAACTTATGTTTGTGCAAAGCAAAGATAACATTGCATCTGAGAGAACTTTTGAGAAATGTAGGTTGCAGAGCTACCAAAGTCCAAACCTAGTCCATATATTGTAAAAAGGGGCCAGAAAACCTCACACCTTCTTCCCAGGCATTGGCAAAGTTGCATCACTGGGTGCCCTGTGGAATCTAAGTGATTTTCATGAGACTTTCCCAAATAATTTAAACCACCTGGTTGAGCCACTGTAGATTTTAATTTTGTTGTTCTTTGGACTTTTTTCTTTTGGATCCACGTTTCTTTTTTAATTGTGTTTTCCTTTTAAAATATAACTCATTCAAAGTGATTGGGGGTCAGGCAGTTTTTAAATTATATAAATAAGTAATCTTCACCTCAGGGGCTGCTACCCATAATTCTAGCCTGATTCCTTTTGCATTCTTACTATCCTAAATTTATGTGTTGCTTATGCTTGGTACCATAGTTAGATGAGTCTGGTGTTATGTTTTCTTGCAAAAAGTTTTCCATTCCTGAAAAAAAAAGGCATTTTGCAATTTATTAGTCAGCATAAATGCATGCAGTGCAATACCAATCAAACTTTGATGGGTTGTTATAATGTTTTAATATTAATTATAAACAATAACATTTTCATCTTAATAGGAATACTTGCGGTATAAGGGGAAAATGGACAGAACAAAAGAAAAACAAAACGTTAAACAAAAAAGGTTTAAATGTTCTTAGGTTAGGTTGATGAAGAATGCTTGGGTGAAAACCAGAAGTAGATTTCTGGATAGAAAAAAAATCTTGAGATCAATTCTTGAACTGAATGTAGATTTATTTACATTTGCAAGCCATTCAATTGTAGCCTCCAAGTTGTTTAACACCAGTACAATAAAACAGTGAAAGCGGTAATAAGGAATAATTATAAAACCAACACATCATTTTGTGCATCAAAAAAGGTAACAACCAGCTATCTTTATAATATTTGCTGGATGATTACATCTGTAATTCAGATTTGTTCCTTGAATGCTTTGAGGAAGAACAGCATTTTAAATGCCCTTTGATATATTAACAGGGAGGAAATAGTCCTGTACTACTTACAACTATGTTATTTTAATATAAATGCACAGCCATCACCCTGTGTTGGTATTTTGTGCCTGCTTCCCAGAGCCACATAATTTTTATTGCCTAAATTCAGCTCTTGAAATAAAATAAAGTTAACCCAATCAGGAATAAAGTGAAGACCACACCAGCTTTGCTTTAAAAACAATTTTCTAGCTTCAGAATGTGTCCTGACTCACTGTATTTCTTTTTTTGAAGAGTATATTTTTTGCACCTCATTCTGATGAATAAAACATATACTCAAAGTCCGCTCATTTTTTACCTGAATTGGTGGGATTTTGCTTAGATCAGGGGTGTCCAATCTTGGCGATTTTAAGATTTCCCAGACCGGCATGCTATTTTAAAGATGCCAAGGTGGTCATCTTTGGCTCAGATTTTCATATTCTTTCTGGAGAGCCTTCACCATCCCTTCTGAGATTGGAGCAGAATCCAGGGAGGAGAATACTACTGGTAATCTCCATTTTACGACCATAATGGAGGGTGCCCATTATGATTGTAAGCCATGATGGTCATAAAGCAGGTCATTCATATGACCAACACTGATTTGATGTCCCTTTTTTGAGGCAGTTGTTAAGCAAATCCTGTGGTTTTATTAAAAACTAGAAGAAAATGCTGGGTTTTTTTTTAGCAAAACCGTTGTAAAATTTATCACATGACCACACAGCGTTGCAAATGGATATAAATTCAGGCTGGCTGCCAAGCGCCCAAAATGCGATCATGTCATGTGACTGTGGGGGAACCTATCACAAATTTGGAACTGGTTTATAAGAATGGTCCACTGTAATTTTAAGCTGCCCAGACTTGCTGCATCAGTGAGACAGGCAGCATAGAAAGGTAATAAGTACATTAATTTTGAATGATCAGTAAGCAACTGGTCATAAACCGAGGATTACCTGCAAACGCTCCTACCATACCACACTCTGGCTCTGGTTGTTGTGGGGCCAGTTGTGAAAATGCCCCATTGGAGATGATCAAGGCTCTGAATCATTAGTCAAATGCAGTTGGATTCACACCTGTCCAAAGTGACCTCTCTTATGCTGAGGTCGTAAGAGACGTTGACCATCTCTTACCTGTTTCTAACTTTGTGCTTCCCATCTTCTGTCTGTTTGTGATTACGCTTGCCTTATTTGTGCCTGCTGCATGTGTATCTGTGAACATCTGCACACTCTTTGGTCCTTGTTTTTTGATTGGTGTTTGTTTCCCTAGTAACATCAACCCCAGAGGTTTATTGCTCTTCATAATAAGGCACAATTAAGGGGGGGGGGGGGCAGAAAATCTCCCACCAGACGCTAATGGCTCTGTCAGATTCTGTGCACCACAAGCTGGCCCCGGTGTGGGCTTGCTGCTGAGCTATAATTGCTTCAAGGGTTTCTCTTGTAACTTGGGTGTCTGGTAGTTGTTGTGGAGGAACAATGAATAACATAATCTTCCCCTTGGTTTGTAGCTCTGATTTTGATGCAAATGAAGGGTAAAAGAAAAGAGGCAGCATTAAAGATGATTTGGCAGCTGTTGCGCTACTCTGGATTTCAAGATTACAAGACAGTTTTTCTTCAAAAATCAGGATAATTACAAGTTGACCGTGCTTTTCTTGATATTCAGCTCTTTTTTGTAGCAACAAAGCATTTTCAGTCCTTCCCTATAAGAGGAGGGAAACGGCAGCTCATAATTTTCTTTAGGGGGCTGGAAGCTAAAACATACAAAGAACGGTTGCAGAAACTGGGTATGTTCTAGTCTAGGGGTCCCAACCTTTTGGACCCCAGGGACCACCAAACTCATAATTTTGAATACCATGGACCACAGACCCTGGGAAAATCCCCAAAAAGTCTGCAGGAAAATTCCTCACCCCATTTTCCTACCAATCAATCATTCTTTATTTGGGATTGCAGGATACCGGGGGGGGGGGAGAGAGAGAGAGAGAGAGACTTTTAGCTTCATGCAAGGAAAGCAGCAGAAGCAGCAGAAGTCTTTCTTTCTCTGCCCCAAATTCCACCAGAAATGAGTCTTTGTGAGACTTGTTGCGCCGGCACAGCCTCTTGCAGCAGGATGCCTTGCAGGGTCCCAAAGACTCATTTCTGGCGGAGTTTGGGGGAGAGAAAGAAAGACTTTTGCTGCTTTCCTTGTGTTCAGTCAAAGGCAGAAGAAGAAAGAAGCAGCTAGGTGGCCAGGCCAGGCGCGTGGGGTCCGTGGGGCAAGTTGGGGGGAACTTGCCCCACACGCCTCGCCCCATGTGCCTCCGCCCTTTCCCCCTTTCCCTCACTACCTTGTGTTGTTCGCAATGCAAGCAACTCAAGCCTTGTGTTCCCGCGGGCCATGTGGGCAGCGCAGCCTTGTGTTCCCACGTAGCCTGGATTAATTGCTTTGGGAGTGACATTTCTCTGCAGACCACCAAAAGTTTCTTGCGGACCACCAGCGGTCCTCGGTCCACTGTGGTTGGCACCCGCTGTTCTAGTCTAATGAAGAGAAGGACTGAGGGTGACATGATAGTAGTCTTCCAATATTTGAGAGTCACAAAAAAGTGGTGGTTGACCTATTCTATAAAGCACCTGAGGACAAGACAAGAAGTAATGGATGGAAACCTATCAAGAAGAAAACCCATCTAGAATTAAGGATTAATTTCCTGACAGTGAGAACAATTAACCAGTGGAAAGGCTTACCTCCAGAAGTTGTGGGTGCTCCATCACTGGAGGTTTTTAAGAAGAAACTAGACAGCCATTTGTCTGAAATGCTATAAGGTCTTCTGCATATACAGGGGGGTTGGACTAGAAAACCTCCAAGGTCCCTTCCAATTCTTGTTATTCTGTATCTTACAATTAATCTTTGACTTATTATCGCAATTGAGACCAGAATTTCCATTGCTAAACAATGATGAGTTAAATGACATTGCCCAGCAAGGTGGGTGCTAAGTGAGTCAGGCCCCATTTTATAACTTTTGCCATGGTTGTTAAATGAACCTTTGCAACTTTTGTGTCAGCATTCTGAGTAACGCTTCCTCCAAAAGCAGAACTCTGAGGCAGGTAGATTCCTCAAAGAACATGTTTATTGGATGCATCAGATTGGCACAGCTAGTGAAAACCAACTCTAAAAGTTCCCACATTTTTTCCCTAATTAAAAGAGCAAATATTTCCCTCCCCAGATGTCACCGGTCACATTGTCCAATGAAAATAGCTGGCAGGCTGCTTGGTCACTCCTCTCCTCCTTCAACAGCCACCTATTGGGATGACCTTGGTTTCCACAAGAAAACTTTTTGTTTTGACTGTTAGCCAGCCTATCTACTTTCCCCTTCCTTCCCACTCTCAGACTTCGTGGCAACTATGAGGCAGCAAAAGATGGCTTCAACCAGGTTCGCTTCAGAGTTGACACTTTGGATAGGTCCTTTGCACTTTGTTATGTGAATTCAATGCAGCGCTCAGAAAATGGCAGCCGCTTCTGGAATCGCACCATGTGGCCACCTGAACAGTGTGGAAAGCTCAGGAGATCTTCAAAATCTACAGAGCTCTGGTGTTTTCTGCAACACTGTGCAGGCTGCATTAGAAAAGCAGAATGAATCCCATAGCCCTTGAGTCTGCTTCTCCCACCCTCCAGGCTTTTCCTACCCACTCCCACTGGATCCCTGCAGGGCTTGGGCTTCTTCCCCACATCCCATCACACTTTCCTTTTGAAAATCTCGGGAGCTCTGGAGCTTTCCGCAGTGCTTTGAGATCCGGATGATGGTGTGATATGATTCCGGAAGCAACCGCCATTTTCTGAGTGGTTACATTGAATTCTGGTCACTCAGAAAATGGTGTCCACTTCTGGAATCGCACCACGCTTACCCGATGTCGCAATCCATTCTGATTCTCTAATTCAGTATATGCACAATGGTGCAGAAAGCTCTGGAACTTGGATAGGTCTTTAAATGATTATTTTTTCAGGATTTATTAGTTTTGACAGTTGTTTACTATTTTCCGACTCAATGCCTCCAACTTAAATCCTGGAGTTACGACCCCAATTGAGCCCAACGTTTATGTTGCTAAGTGAAACACTTTGATAAGTGAGTTTGCCCTATTTTACGGCTTTTCTTGCCACAGTTGTTAAGTGAATCATTGCATTTGTTAAATTAGTAACACGGTTGTTAAGTGAATCTGGATTCCCCCTTAACTTTGCTCTTCAGAAGGTCTCAAAAAAGGAATCACATGACTCTGGGACACTACAACAATCATACAACAGTTGTCAAGCATCCGAAATTTGAATCACGTGACCATGGGGATGCTGCAACGGTCGTAAGTGTGAAAAATGGTCATAAGTCACTTTTTTCAGTGCTGTTGTAACTCTGATTGGTCACTAAAAGAACTGTTGTAAATCAAGGACTGCGTGTATCAGCTACATATGAGCAGCTGTGAAAGAGACCTGTTCTTGCTCTCCTCTTCTCTCTTTACGGAGGCGTCTGTTTTGATACGGCAAAGAGGGCTAGATGGACCGAAATAGCAGGGTGGTTCTTGTTTTACGTCCACTAAAGCAGCTAAGCTACTGGTAGTCCTCGACTTACAATTATTCATTTAGCAAGTATTTAAATGGCCTCATTAAGTGGTTTTTAATGGAAAAAACTGACTTACAACTGATCCTCGCGCTTATGACCATTACAACAGCTGCACGGTCACACGATCAGAATTCAGGTGCTTGGCAACCGGCATGTATTTACAAGGGTTGCAGTGTCCCAAAGTCATGTGATTACCATTTGCAACCTTCTCCGTCAACCTCTGACAGCGAACTCAAGAGGGGGAGCTTGATTTGCTTAATGACCACATGTTTCACTTAACAACTGCAATGGTTCGCTTAACAATCATCGTAAAAAAAAAGATTGCAAAATTGAGCATGACTCATTTGCCCTTGCCTTGCTTAGCAAAGGAAATTCTCATCCAAATTGAGCACTACCTGTAATTCTCTTTTTGTAATCAGTAAAGTTTCATGTAAGATTTTTCTCTCATATCAAAAAAGGACTGTATGAATACCTATATATATTTTACGGCTTCCTACTGTCAGCATTCCAGCAACCCTCCATTCCAACCAATAACTCCAAGACAGACTTCTCTCAAAAGTTCCTTTTATTTGGATAGTAACTGGCACATCTGCGGAATCCCAAATCTGAAAATTTCGGGCTTCCTTGAAAAAGTAAAAAAAATCTACAGATTCATCCCCCACTTAGCCATCATCACATCACATGGCCCAATCACCATCCGTCCCAAAGTAAGATTCCCATTTCAATATGCACAACACTCCTTGAACCAGCAAAAGAATTTTATTTTGTCTAACTAGATATACTCAAATGAATTCCCTCCTCCCACTTTCTCAGGCTCAATTGTGGCAGTGTGGGAGCATCGAATCTCAATATGGCTTTCAAAGCTGACACCTATGCTAATATGTATCTTACAGTTCTATTTTAATAGAGACACTTGAGACAGTCTTTAACATAAAACTAAATCAAAGTTCATCAAAGCTCTTTTAAAAAGGCAGTGATTTGAGAAGATATAAAGGGTTATCAACGTTTCATAGAACCAGAAAAACAACAACATCTGCATGTGTCAGATCCTTCTGGAAGGTCTTACAAGCTGGTGTAAACAAGGAAGGGTTGAGACAGATTTTCTGAGACAAGGAGCACTTAGCCTTTGCACAGAAAGGAAACTTACATTTTTGTTAGTCATTTATAATAATTTAAATATACTTATTCATTGAGGAAACAACCACAAAGCGGATTCACACATAATTCAAAGTGAATAATGACCATTATTGGGACCAGAATTTCTATTGCTAACTAAGCAAGGCAATTGTTAAGTCAGTCCTGCTGCCCGATTTTACGGCCCTTTTCATCACGGTTGTTAAGCAAATCACTGTAGTTGTTAAGTGAATTATGCAGTTGTTAAGCAAATGTGGCTTCTTCCATTGACTTTGCTTGTCAAAAGCAGGCTGAGCAGATTGCAAATAGCAATCACATGATCTTATAATGCTACAACCATCGTAACCATATACCAGATGCTAAGCGCTCAAATTTTGATCAAGGGACTGTGGGGACGCTGCAATGGTTGTAAGTTCAAGGACCGGTTGTAAGTCACCTTTTCAGTGCCATTGTAAGTTTGAATGCTTGCTAAACAAATAATCATGTTGAGGACTATCTGTATGTAATTTACTGTGATGCATCAATCAGTGAAAAGGCAGGTTATTTGTTGCACAGTTTTCTCGGTTGGCAACTTGTGGAAGATTTATTAATCTGTCACCTTTCTTTGTCAATTTTATTTATTAAATTTATCTATTTATCAAATATATTTGTTTCTTTCTTTGTTTTTTATCAAATTTATTTGCCGTCCATCGTGCAGTTCAGGCGACTCTGAGTACCTTAGATTCTCCCTGAGGATGTCCAGGAATGGTGAATCTCATCCATGTCGTCTCCTGTTCTTTGATTCTTTTAGGGCCATGTTCACTGGTGGGATGAGGGAAAGCAACCAAGACGTGATTGAGTTGAAAGGAGTCTCTGCCAAGGGCTTGAAGCACATCATAGAGTTTGCCTACAGTGCCGAAGTCACCCTTGATCTGGACTGCATCCAGGATGTGCTGGGAGCGGCTGTCTTCCTGCAGATGGTACCCGTGGTGGAGCTGTGCGAGGAGTTCCTGAAATCGGCCATGAGCGTTGAGACCTGCCTTAACATCGGGCAAATGGCCACCACCTTCAGCCTTGCCTCCTTGAAGGAGTCCGTCGATGCCTTCACCTTCCGCCATTTCCTTCAGATTTCCGAGGAGGAAGATTTCCTCCACCTTCCTTTGGAACGACTTGTCTTCTTCCTTCAGAGCAACAAGCTCAAGAGCTGCAGTGAGATCGACCTTTTCCGGGCTGCCATCCGATGGCTGCAGTATGACCCAACGCGCTGCAGCAGTGCCAGCCAGGTTCTGTGCCACATTCGCTTCCCGCTCATGAAATCCTCGGAGCTGGTGGACAGCGTCCAGACCTTTGACATCATGGTGGAGGACGTCTTATGCCGGCAGTACCTCCTCGAAGCTTTCAACTATCAAATATTGCCTTTTCGGCAGCATGAGATGCAGTCTCCCCGCACAGCGATCCGCTCCGATGTCCTCTCTCTCATAGCTTTTGGTGGCACGCCGTACACCGATAACGATAGGACGGTAAGTGGCAAAGTCTACTATTTGCCTGACAGCAGCACACGTCAATTCAAGGAGCTGACCGAGATGGAGGTGGGAACTAGCCACACCTGCGTGGCTGTCCTAGATAACTTTGTTTACGTGGTTGGGGGACAGCACCTGCAGTACCGCAGCGGTGAGGGAGCCCTTGACATCTGCTACCGCTACGACCCCCATCTGAACCGGTGGCTGCGTATTCAGGCAATGCAGGAGAGCAGGATCCTGTTTCAGCTGAACGTGTTGTGTGGCATGGTCTATGCCACGGGGGGCAGGAACAGATCCGGCAGCTTGGCATCCGTGGAAAAATATTGCCCCAGAACCAACGAATGGAGCTTTGTTTGCCCCCTCAAACGCAGGACGTGGGGCCACGCGGGGGCCACAGTGGGAGGCAAGCTGTATATCTCGGGCGGCTATGGAATATCCGTGGAAGACAAAAAAGCCTTACATTGCTACGACTCTGCACTGGATCAGTGGGAGTTCAAAGCTCCCATGAACGAACCACGGGTCTTGCACGCGATGGTCAGCGCCAACAATAAGATTTATGCCCTCGGGGGCCGCATGGACCATGTCGACCGTTGCTTTGATGTCTTGGCCGTGGAGTATTACCTACCAGAAGCCAACCAGTGGACGATGGTGAGCCCCATGCGGGTAGGACAATCTGAGGCTGGCTGTTGTTTGCTAGAGAAGAAGATCTACGTCGTGGGCGGATACAACTGGCACTTGAACAACGTCACCAGCATCGTGCAGGTGTACAACACGGAGACGGATGAATGGGAGAGGGACCTCCACTTCCCGGAATCGTTTGCTGGAATTGCTTGTGCGCCAGTGATTCTACCACAGCCAACAGCCTGGAGGTGACCGTCGAAAGCCACCCGGTCCTCTGAACCATCCTGTGCATGCTCTTGCCTGGCTTGTTTTGCAAAATAAAGTTGTGTATTCATGGCAGACAGGTGGACGTTGCTGCCTACACTCTTCCTGGTTTATTGTTTTCCAGCAGCCCCTTTCGACCCTGTTGGGAATGGGAGTGTGATATGGGAGACTCTCCTGAGTAGGGAATCTTCTCAAGAAGCAGCGGTGGTGCACAATCCGGTTTCTCTTCCCTAACAATATCACGTCTGCGAACGTTTAATAAGTTCCTTTTCTTTCATTTATGAATAACTGAGGGGATCGCTGTATCTCAGAGTGTCATTATATGGAGGTGTGTGGACAATTTGAAGAAATGTCAAGAAGATTAAGATCATCCGGAACTTCCCAAGATCAATAAGATGAACGATTGAAGGAAGGAGAAGACAGCTCTAGGTGTCAACAATCTATGAATTCGTACAGGAGTATTTTCCTGAAAAACAGCTTTGAACAACTGCATAGAACATACCTGTTTTGTTGTTGACAACTCGGTAAGACATGTTTCCCTATGCAGAGATTTAGGAAAGTGCCAAGAAGACTCCACAGAAGCTTGGAATCTATGGAGTGGAGGCCAAAACGGGATTATTAGCACAGGTAAATATGACTTCCATAAACTGACAGTATAGGTAGTCCTCAACTTACAATAGTTCATTTAGTGACCATTCGAAGTTACAACGGCACTGAAAAAAGTGACTTATGACGTCTGTTGTAGCATTCCCCCACGGTCACGTGATCAAAATTCAGATGCTTGGCAACTGATTCATATTTATGACGGCTGCAGTGTCCTGGACATGTGATCACGTTTTCTGACAAATAAAGTCACTGGGGAAGACAGATTCACTTCACAATCACGTTGTGATCACTTCACAACAACTTAACAATTGCAGTGATTTCACTTAACAAATGTGGTAAGAAAACTCTGGCAAGAAAGGTCGTAAAATAGGACAAAACTCACTTCACAAATGTTTCATTTAGCAATAGAAATTTGTGGCCGTAAGTTGAGGACTACTGTTTTTTTATTGTAATCATTGTTGGGGGACATACATGGAGACTCACACTTTAATATGGATATGTTCCTGGTCCGCATCCTTTCCTGACACTCGAATACTTTCTTGAGTCAAGAATGTTCGCTATTGGCTAGGATGGACAAATGCTGTCTGAACAATTGCTTGATGGGATGGTTATATTTATCATTCCTCTTAATTGTTGATTATGGAAAACCTCTTTTATATGTCTGCAGCTGCTTGGAAAGTGAGATGCGCAGAGTAGATTGACATTTCATTCTGCAGGGTGAACTCTGGGGATAAGATGTGTAACATGCTGAATGAATATTAATCTGCCAGTTCTTTGCTCACATCTGCTGTGACTACAGTGCTGAATTGGCAGATTATTTCGAGTACCAGGTGGCGCTCGACTTACAACCATTGGTTTACTGACCATTTGAAGTTACAATGGCATTAGAAAAAGTGACTTATGACCGTTTTCCACAGTTATGACCATTGCAGCACCCCCAGGGTCATGCGATCAAAATTCAGACGCTTGGCAACTCGTGTATTTATGTCAGTCGCAGTGTCACCTTTTGTGACCTTCTGACAAGTAAAGTCAATGGGGAAGTCAGATTTACTGTACTTAACAACCAGGTTAGTAACATAACAATTGCAGTGATTCACTTAACAACTGCTTTGCTTAGCCATATAAAATTCTAGTCCCAATTGTGGCCGTAAATTGGTTTACTTTTTTCTAGCACTCAATGCAAAGCAGCTTCATAGCTGCCATTTTAACTTTCTTCAACGCCCTGATCGTATTGGCACCCCAGGGCATTATGGGAAGTAAGAAGCCAGAGTCAACCAGTGAAATGCCAGTGCTAGAATGTCTGCAAAAGAGAACCTTGAGGGGGGAGGGAGAAATCAGAGGGTGTTTGATGGGGGGAGATGCTTGGTCTCGAAGTAGCAAAGATGAACTTCCCTGATGCTGCTCTCCATTTCCTGGGTATCTACAGATATTTTCAGTCATCCAGGTCATGGTTGTCCCAAAGGTGCTTTTTCAAGAAGCAAGTGGACTTTGTTTTTCCTTGAAGGCCTTTCGCTCCTCATCCAAGAAGCTTCTTCAATTCTGACCGAGTGGTGTGGAATGGAAGAATTTATATTGTTTATAAGGCACCTCCAAATGGCCTCAACAGATAAACTTCAAATGGCCTCAACAAACGACTCTCCAAAAGAGTGCTAATGACCAGATGACTTCAAGAAATATAAATCTTTCCACTCTCCACCGTTCAGTCAGAACTGAAGAAGCTTCTGGGATGAGAAGTTTTCAAAACCAAGACAGTCCAAACTGCCTCTTGAAAAAGCACCTTTGGGATATTCCCTGAATAATTGTAATGCCTATGCTCACCACCCTGGCGGAAGACGGCCACCAACACAATTGAAACTCATTTCTTCCTTTGCTTTTTCTGTATTTAAATAGCCACGTATGCTTCAGCGGCAGCCTGGGACAGCAAACGAGGACTACTGCATTAAAATACATAAATCCAGTGAATTGCAGCTTTTCAGAAGAAGCTTGAATGTGTGTGTTTCACATCTTGCTGATTCAGGTTTGTTTTTGTGTTACGGAACATGAACTTTGGAGCGTCTTCCAAGTGGGGAATAAAAACATACTTTTCATATACGGACCTCCTGAATTATTTCAGTGCACAGTGTACAATCTGTTTGCTTGATTCTCTGTTTCGCCCTGGGAAAGGAACCAGGAAAATGCTGAGATACCGCGTTTATACGCAATAAAGCACATTTGCCTAGGAAAAAAAAGTGTGTCTAAATTGTGTGTCTATGCACGGCTGTCTTTAGAAGACCATATTACGGCCGTCTCCAGGGGGGCTTTTTATCGGATTCGCCTGATTCACCAGTTGCGGATTGGGACGCCTTACGTACGGTCACTCATGCCCTTGTTACCTCTTGCCTGGACTACTGTAACGCTCTCTACATGGGGCTCCCTGCGGGGAGCACCCGGAGACTCCAACTGGTACAAAATGCGGCCGCGCGGGTGGTTATGGGGACGTCACGAAGCTCCCATGTGACGCCGCTCCTGCACGAGCTTCATTGGTTGCCGGTGGTTTTCCGGGTTCGCTTTAAGGTTCTGATTCTGACCTTCAAAGTGATCCATGGCATTGGACCAGGTTATCTGCAGGACCGCGTTCTGCCGGTAGTCTCCCACCGACCTGTGCGCTTCCACAGAGAGGGCCTTCTTCGGGTGCCGACGGCTTCTATGTGCCGCCTGGCGACTCCTAGAAGTAGGGCCTTCTCTGTGGGGGCCCCCGCCCTCTGGAATGGTCTGCCTCCGGAGTTACGCAGTAACATGGACCTGAGAGCTTTCAGACGTGCATTAAAAAGCTGGCTCTTCGAGCAGGCCGGCCTAGGCTGAAGTGGGATTTTTAATGTGGTTTAGTATTTGAGTTTTAAATTGGGATTTTAAAATTTGGGTTTTAATAATTTATTGGGGGAGGGTATAATTTTAGACAGCCTAAGATATTTAATTCTTTTTTAACTTTTATAATTGTAACCAAGTTTTATGTTTGGCTGTACACCGCCCTGAGTCCTTCGGGAGAAGGGCGGTATATAAATATAATAAATAAAATAAATAAATAAAACTTCAAGCTAGATGCTTGAAGTGAAATAATGCAGGTAGTCCTTGACGTAACAACAGGTTGCATTGTTCAAAGTTACAGTGGACCTCCCTGGGTTACTTATGAACCAATTTGAACTTATGATGGCTGCCTCCTCCTTCTCCCTTGCAGTCACAAAATCACAGCACCCAACCCATTCAGAGCCATTTGCAATGTCCATGGTCACATGACCACATTTTATGTTGTCATGTATCCATGGACAATTGTCTGTGTGGATCTTCTACTCCATCTCTTTGGGAAAAGAGAAGGTCATTATCCCAAAGGTGCTTTTTCAAAAGGCAACTGGACTTTGTTTTTCCTAGAAGACGTTTCACTTGTTATCTAAGAAGCTTCTTCAGTTCAGTTCTTTAAAACTAGAACCAAGAAGAAATTTTCTGACAGTTCGAAAAATTTATCAGTGGAACAACTTGCCTCCAGAAGTTGTGAATGCTCCAACACTGGAAGTTTTTAAGAAGAGATGGGACAACCATTTGTCTGAAATGGTATAGGGTTTCCTGCCTGAGCAGGGCGTTGGACTAGAAGACCTCCAAGGTCCCTTCCAACTCTGTTATTATTATATTACAGTATTATGACATTTTTTTCCCCTGGAAAATGGCATTTGCCTCCTGTTTCTGGCAAAAATTGCCCATTGTGGACAATGGATTTGTTACCCATTGCCACATTTGCTTGATGACTGCGGCTTTCACTTAATAACCATGGTGTTTCACTTAACAGCCACAAAAATGGTCACAAAATCTCTAAATGGTGTATAGAGTCGGCATGTTGCCTCCAACAATCTGAGTCCTCATTTTACTGACTGCAGAAGGATGGAAGACTGAATCACTTGAGCCAGTGAGATTTGAACTGCCGAACCGCTGGGAATTGGCAGTCAGCAGTATTAACCTGTACTACTGCATTCTTACCACTGCACCCCAGCATGTTGCCTACAGTTTGCAAATAGACAGCTGAGTATACAACAAAGATGGCAATGTTTTGTTCAGAAGGAACAAATGTGTTTCTCTTAAAGTTTGGATGGAAATGAAAAACACAATGCATAGAGCAAAAGTCAGGAAGAATCTGGTACACTAGCATTTTTTAAATTGTTAATCTGATAAGATGTTACCTTGTGTGTCCTTTTGATTCTGTAGACTTATCATGGCTGTCCTCCTACAGATAGGCAGGGCAGTGATACAACAAGGAGCAGAATGACCTCACCCAGATTAGTAGAATTGGGCTGGGCAATCTTTAATATCTACTCTAGACTTCCCAGGTCTTAATGTCAAGACTGCTCTGTCCCTTGCATAATTTTTTTTTTTTGAAGATAGGGAGAACATTTGCTGTCCTCCGATCGTCTGGCATTTCAGGATTTTCCAGACAGTTCAGTCAAACCATCAATTCTTCCAGCATCAATTCTTCCGTTGTTGTCCTAGAATAGATGCAGTTCAACTGCTCCTGGAGATTTAAACACATTTTAAATATAGGGAAATATCTTTTTCAGTTTCATACTTAAATCCTTCTTTCTGCCCTTCATAATTTATTGGTGGAATGCATTTTCCCCCCTTGGAAAAAAATAAGCAAAATAAGAATTGAATCATTCAGCCATTTTTTCTTAGTTCTTAGTAATTTTTGTTCTTCATTGAACAGCTGATATACTGATTATGTTAATTTTGATTGTTTCTAAAGAAGTCCATTGTTCTTGATATCCTTTGCTAATCAACTTCACAGCTTTCACTTTCTTATTATTACCAGCTACAACAAGCCAGGTCTACCTGTCTATATTCTCCTGCCTTTATAAACCAACTCCCGTCGCTTTTCCGATATGGCTCCTTTCCCTTTTTAAAAACCTTTTTCAGATTTTACTAAGCTTTGGGGACAATTACACTGGCTTCTTTGGTGTCTTCCAATTTTTTCCTCCTCGCTGCAGTTGTTTGTACAGATGGTCCTTGACTTACAACAGTTTATTTAATGACCATTCAAGATTATAACAGCACTGATAAAAGTGACTTATGACCGTTTTTCATACTTAAGACTTGCAGCATCCCCGTGGTCACATGATCAAAATTTGGCCGCTTGGCAACTGGCTGATATTTATGATGGCTGCAGTATTCCGGGATCATGTGATTCCCTTTTGCAACCTTCTGACCAGCAAAGTCAATACTTAATTCACTTAACAACCATGTCACTAACTTAACAACTTCAGTGATTCACTTAACTGTGGCAAGAAAGGTTGTAAAATGGGGCAAAAATTCACTTTAACAGTCTCGCTTAGCAACCGAAATTTTGGGCCCACTTGTAGTCGTAAGTTGAGGACTAGCTGTAAATTGTGTTTTTAACTATAGTACTTCTGTGATGACCCGGGGTGTGGCACAAAGACAACACAGCCAGAAAATAGGTATGAGTCCCTTTATTTGCTCCAACTTTGCCCCCAAAGTCCCGGTTACTCTCCGGCCTGGAGAAAAACTTTTCTATTAACCTGTAACAGCCTCTGGCTGCAGATATTCCAGTTCAAACACTGTAAGCAGAATGACTGCAATCAATCACTCCAGCAGGGCAAGATAATGAGTCCAATAATTCCAGCAAGGCAGGTAAGCACACAGAAGCACAGCAATAATTCACACAGAAACGAGGAATGCCAGGAATGCAGGCTAAAACTCACTAGATGAATTCAGTGTTCGCTTCCAACAACCACCCCTCCCAATTGCCTCTCCTTTAAACTCCATCCCCAGGTGTGCCTTGTGAAGGGAATCGGGACCCTTTCCTTCCTCGTAAGCCACGCAACCCACGTTGCTCTCTTCTCCGTTTTTCCCTGCGTATCCTAGGATGAAGAGGGGGTGGGCCTTGGTCTTCCACTGAACCCCCTCTCCCTTGTTCTACCTTTCCCTTGTTCTACCTCTCTCCTGCTCTGCCCAACTTGACTTTGCTCTTCCCCAATTTCCTCCACAGCCAATGGAACCACTCCCACTCCCTGTCAGCTGTTCATCTTCGTCCTTGGATTCAGACTCCGATGGGGACATGACAACTTTGTTGCTTAAGAACTCCCATAATTTTTCCACTTTTATTATTAACTTATTCTATCATGTTTTGAGTTTGCTAAAATCAAAATGATTATACTCTTTTTTTTTTTTAAATAAGTCTGTGTTCACTCCTGGTAAAACCCTGGGCTGATTCCCTACAGTTTTCTTGACAAGATTTTTGGGAAATGGTTTGTCACTGCCTCCTTCCTAGAACTGAGGGAGAGGGACTGGCTCAACATGACTCAACTGGCTTCCTGTTTAGGACGGGACTAGAACATACGGTCTCCAAGTTGCTAGCCTCTGTGCTTTAACCACTGCGCCAAACTAGCTCTCAAACTTTTTAAAACAAGAATATCACTTTCTTCCAACCTACTTGGCGTTTCCTTAACCGAGTGCTTTGTATTGGTTTCAAGTCAAGAATAGCTGATTTGCTTGCTTCTTCCAACACCCACGGAATGAGAAAGCCGGCAACAAGACACGTCAGGAATTTCTTGGAAGGACTGTGCTCAAAAGACATTTGTATCCTAACAGATGTTGGGGCTAATTAGTGTTGGGCCATCTCGATGACTTCATGCCTCTTAGAAAGATCTGCCGTTTGTTTTGGGAAAGCATCATCCACATTTCCTCTGTAATTGGTCGGTGATAGTAGGCCTCCTGGGCCATATTGTTTCCATTTCATCCTCCACTTATTTCAATCCAGATGCTCTCCGCAGCACTGACAGGTTTATCTGTTCCTCTCTTTCTCCCTCTCTCACCAGGAATGGCTACAAATGCTCCTTCAGTTTCTTTTGCTTCTATCTTTAGAACAAGTGGCATCCGTAATTTGCTATATTCCGGTCATGGTGCCATCTCACTAGGCCTCTCAGCCTCATTCAATCACATTTGCTCTCCGGTGCTAAAAGCTGAACCTCATTGTGTTCATATTCCATACTCTGAGCATAGTAAAGGCCATGAACCTTTTGAGCCAATGGTTTATTTTATTTTAATTTGAGTGGTTTCAAAGACCTTGTTTCGGCAACGGTCCCATTTATTACATTTGTTACTGTAATAAACAACCTTATCTGAGGTTGTTATTGCAAAGTCTGTAGAGATTCTCAGTCATCCAGGTCATAGTTGTCCCAAAGGTGCATTTTCAGGAGGCAACTGGACTTAGTTTTTGACTTTGAAGATGTTTCAATTCTCATCCAAGAAGCTTCTTCAGCTCTGACAGGATGGTGGGGAATGGAAGGATTTATATGGAAGGATTTATATTCCTTGCCGACAGCTGGTCATTTGCATCCTTTTAGAGGGTCGTTGAAGCACTTGTGGGTTTATCTATGCCTCAGGGTCACCTGAGTAGCACTCTGTGTGGGTGTAGGAATGGATTTCCAGAAGAAAAATTGCAGACTCCAAGAATCAGGAGCACTGAGGACAGAGAGCAACCTCCAGGTGCTTCAGCCTCCAGGTGGCCTTAAGGACTCGCTAACAGGATGCAAATGACCAGCTGTCTGCAAGGAATATAAATCCTTCCAGTCCCCACTCTCCTGTCAGAGCTGAAGAAACTTCTTGGAGGAGAAGTGAAATGTCTTCAAAAGAAAAAACAAGGAAGTCCAGTTGCCTCCTGAAAAAGCACGCTGTTGGGTGTTATTGCAAATATTTAATCTTCATTCTTCTCTCTTTAAAAGTCCTCCTTGGTAGATATCACCTTCAGCCTATATGCATAGGTCAGCGGTTTCAAACTATGGTCCATGGACCCCTCGAGGGCTGCAATGTTGTCATGGGGTCCACGAAGAAATATTGAAGATTTAATTCTTGAGTTACGTTTTGGTGGTCCGTGGTCAAGGTCCATGGCCACAAAAGGTATTTAAAAGGCGGGCCCATGGTGAAGAAAACATTGGGAACCATTGGCATAGGTCATCTCTAGCCATCTGTAAAGTTATATACAGATAGTCCTCGATTTACAATAGTTCATTTAGTGGCTATTCAAACTTACAAAGGCACTGAAAAAAGTGACTTAGGACCATTTTTCACACTTATTACCTTTGTAGCATCCCCATGATCGTGATCAAAATTCAGATGCTTGGCAACTGGCTCATACTTATGACCGTTGCTGTTTCCCAAGGTCATCTGCTCACCTTTTGCAATCTTTTGACAAGCAAAATCAATGGGGAAGCCAGATTCATTTAATAACCATGTTACCAACTTATCACCTGCAATGATTCACTTAACAACTATGGCAAGAAAGGTCGTAACCAGGGGTGGGGTTCTACCAGTTCACACCTATTCGCTAGAATCGGTTGTTAACATTCTAAACAGTTCGGGGAACCGGTTGTTAGAAGAAATTACTAGCCTAATCCTGTAAGGAAGGCAGGAAGGAAACATTCTGGTGTTGCTTACAGAAACTGCCTCTCTGTTAACCCTTATTACATTCTTGGCAGGACTAGACTTCCTGTCTCAGGAACTTCTCTGGAGTTTTTTTCCCCTCCTTTGCTGGTACTTTGCTTGTGTGGAGTGATCATTCAAAGTTACAATGGCACTAAAAAAAGTGACTTATGACCATTTTTCACACTTACGACTGTTGCAGCATCCCCACAGTCATGAGAGGCCAGGCGAGGAGATATATGCCTCGATGTGAATGATATTGAGTTGGCCACACCCAGCCAATAACATGACCACCAAGCCACGTCCATCCAGTCACATGACCACCAAGCCACGCCCACCAACTAAGCTACGCCCACAGAACTGGTTGTTAAAAAATTTGAATCCCACCCCTGGTCGTAACATAGGGCAAAATTCACTTAACAAATGTCTCACTTAACAACAGACAGTTTGGGCTCAATTGTGGTCGTAAGTCAAGGACTACCTGTACGTTATGACCGCACCAAGAAGAGTGCCAAGTCAATAATTTCCGACATGCTTTTTCTAACTGTTGACAAAGCTAAGTTAGTAGAATTGCATCCCAAGGACAAAACCTGTTCCTCCAACACAAAATGCATTCTTTTCCCCCATAGGATGGTGTATATGTGGGTCTACAAAGATACCAGTGCTAATCTCTGCAGGGAAATGGCAGTCTTCTCTGCCTCTTATATAACAAAAGTAAGTGGCTGAGTCACTCTGGGTGTCATATCACAGATGTGTGAGACCTTGCACACAACTTGTATATTGCTGTCTGGCTTTGGTAACATTCTATCCCACTTTTAAGCCAAAATTGCTATTCAATAGGAGCTTAAAGCCCAGCATCATAACAAAAATGTGACCCACAATGCAGAAAGAACAAGGTCAGTGCTGTGATAATAAAACTTCTGCTCTACAAAATTATTTTTAAAAAAAAAAAAATCTTTCATCACTCCTCCATAACAACCTCTTCTCAATTCTATTTTCACATACAAGGTTAATTAAATCTATGTCATCAATTTATATCAACCCTGGATTAAAGTAAATCAATAAGGATTTTGTTCTGTCTCCAGTGCCTTCAACTCGGCCCAGGCTTGTGAAGAATGTTCACCTAGAAAGGGATGCCAAGAACACTATAATTTTTGCCCTTTGTCTTGTTTTAAGCTTTTGGTGAATCCTAAGAATTGTGGCTGGTCAGAGATTGGATGGATGACTGTAACTGAGTAGATGTCCTGAATCATAGTTAATCACCCCTTACTGCACAGGAAAACCCAGTTTTCAATCATTTGTTTCAGTGGTCTTGTAGGAAGTTAGCACCCACACCTCTCCTAGAAAATTGAAATAGCCTAGGAAATATTAAAAAGGCAGAATATTTCCTCTAAAAAGAGTAGAAACTCAGAAACAGTAACCCATCTCAGAAGTAGAAGCTCACCCCCACCTTTGTTAATGGGTGGGCCTTTAAGGCCTGGGCCAGAATACTTTGCATAACAGAGATCTCCAGGTAAAGCTATAGCAATTGCTCAAAAACCCTTTCAGAGCATCATCATCATCCAGCCAAGCCTGGAATTCAGGACAGCCTACAGAGTTGTCCCTATATGGCCTCATGGGAGTCTGACAACCAATCAGAATACAAGCTCCAATTCAAATCCCAACATCCTTTCTTGATCTTCTCACCTTGAAGCATGTGATCATCCTTCCTTTTCACTTTGGAGCTCCAAGCCATGTGGTCCTGCTGTCTACCATTAAACCATCTTTCCCAAACAGTCTCCATGTGTTCAGTGTCTTTTCCCTCACTTGGAACTGAACCCAGAAGGATTTTTCTACCAACAGTCTGGTCAAATATTTCCTCCATTGTTAGCCAATGGAGTATCCCTTTTCTAACCCAGAAGGATTAATATAGCATATAAATGCTGATCAATGTTATTGTGTAAAAGTACTCTGTTGTTAGCAGTATCATATATAAGTAGCACACAAATCTGGATATTATCTAGTGCTTCTTGTCCTAATATCATTGGCTATATATTTCTGAATAATTTATTTACAGTTTAAATTACTCAGTTTCCAAGAGATCAGAATGATTAAAATTAAGAATTGAAGCAACCAGAATACAGATGTATGTATGCATTTATTTATACATTTTTGAACTGTCAATCTCCCTCCGATAATGCATTTCAACTCCCAGAATTCCCTAATTGGCATGGGATTCTGGGATCCCATCTTAATTCACTGAGTTCTGGGAGTTAAATCCACACAACTTAATGATTGCAAAAATTGAGAAACACTGCGTTATTTGATAGCTTTGAAAAGAGTGTGAAATAAATCCATGGAAAGAGCCTCCATAGTTAAGAGAATGATTGTACTGTATTAACATATAAGTGCTCAGCCAGGTTAGTTTGTTCTAAGGTTGTTAAACAAGCCATGGTAACCTGGGTTGATATGAGAGTCTTTGAAAAAATCTTGAAAGTATACAATCAATATTTATTTATATGTGGTTTTAGTAGGCTGTGCACCGCCCTGAGTCCTTCGGGAGAAGGGCGGTATATAAATTTCAATAATAAATAAATAAATAAATAAATAAATAAATAATATCTTGGTGTTCTTCTGAATCCATTTCATAGCCAGAGTTTAATATTGGTTAGGGGTTCATCCTTAGCTTGGTGCAAACTACTTGTTGGCTTGTTGGCTCATCTAGTGATTCTCAATCTTATCTTGAAGATATGTGGATTTCAACTCCTAGAATTCCCCAACCAGCATAGATAAATGGCTTGGGAATTCTGGGAGTTGAAGTCCACCCATTTTCAAGCTGCCAAGGTTTAGAAACACTGAAGCTGCTGAAAATGGTGCAAGTGGAGAAAGTATTTAAAAAAGATCCAGGCACCAATTTAAAGCTATTGGATAAATGCAGCTACTAAGATACAGTCCTACAAAGGAATTATTGAGTCTATCATCTGCACCTCTATAACTGTCTGGTTTGGTTCTGCAACCCAACAGTACAGACACAGACTTCAGAGGATAATTAGGACTGCAGAAAAAACAATTATTACCAACCTGCTTTCCATCGAGGACCTGTATACTGCACGAGGCAAAAAGAGGGCTGTGAAAATATCTATAGACCCCTCACATCCCGGACATAAACTGTTTCAACTCCTACCCTCAAAACGACGCTATAGAGTTCTGCGCACCAGAACAACTAGACACAAGGATGGTTTTTTTCCTCCAATGCCATCACTCTGCTAAACAACTAATTCCCACAACACTGTTCAACTATTTACAAAGTCTGCACTATTACTGTTAATCTTCTCATCACTCCTTCATCCCCTCCCACCTGTGACTGTATGATTGTAACTTTGTCCCTTGTATCCTTACGATTTATATGGACTGTTTCCTAATATGATTTGATTGCTTATTGTACCTTATGACTATTAAGTGTTGTACTTTATGATTCTTGATGAATGTATCTTTTCTTTTATGTACACTGAGAACATTTGCACCAAGACAAATTCCTTGTGTGCCCAATCACACTTGGCCAATAAAGAATTCTATTCTGAGGAATAGAAAAGAGACACGTGAAGGGGAATTTTTTTAAAAAAAGAGAATAAAGTCCCCCTAATAAGAAAGGACAACTAAAGAGAACGGAGACATACAACTTTGCTCTTTAAACGAACTATTTTGGATAGACTCTCTGAGCATGCGTGACACAGCTCGCTTACTTGCCTGGCAAGTGTGAAGGGGGAATGAGAAGAACTCCCGCGCAAGCGTAGAAAGAAGTACTCGGCCCATAGAGATAAGGGGGAAAAAGTCCGTTGTGCGCCTGCTTCAAGGAGTTGCGACGAAGCCGAGGAAAGCACTGCGCGTGCGCCAAAGTGCCTCGCCTCCAGGTTGGCTTCGCAAGTCGCGACTCTGCCCTCCTTCCACCTCCCTTTCCCTAGTCTGCCTGTTCTTACGCCTGCGCAGTTCGGGCCGGTTTTTTTTTTTTGTTGGCTCAGGCGGCGCACGCGCAGAAACGCGGTCCTAGCCTTTCAGGCGCTTGCTTCGGCCTCGTCTCCCTCCTGGCGCGCCTGCGTAGTTGGCGCCGCCTGGTTGGTGGTGGTGTCTGGAGCCCGGTGGGAGGGGGGAATCAGGGGTGGGGGGGGGGGGGAGAGGAGGAGGAGGGATGCGGACGGGGGAAGATGGCGGCAGCGTCGTCGAACAACCCGCGGAAATTCAGCGAGAAGATCGCGCTGCACAACCAGAAGCAGGCCGAGGAGACGGCGGCTTTCGAGGAGGTCATGAAAGACCTCAGCCTGACGCGCGCCCACCGGGTGAGGAGGACCCGTCGGAGGAAGGGAAGGATGGAGAGCGGGAGGGACCGCTGGACTGACGCGCTGCCCGAGTCCCTTTAGAAAGGACGTTGGGGGGGGGGGGGTTGCATCGAAATTCGCCCCTCTTCACTATGGGGCTTAGACAGGGGGGCGTTTTTTAAAATTTCCTGAGGGAAGGTCGGAGGGTGTCTAGGGGCGCCCTCTTTTTTGCCTTTTCCCCGATAAAAGGGGAGGTATTTAAAGACCACCCCCTCAATTTGGGATGGGGGGGGTGAGGGAAGGGGATTAAAATAAGTGCGGCGTGGAAGACGCCGGATCGGCATCCTTTCCCCTCCTCACCGAGTGGGTGTGGGGGGGAGAGAGACAACTGAGGGGAGAGCCCGTCGTTTCAAGTTAAGGGGGGGCAATTAAAAGGGGGGGCTGACGCCCCCTGATTAGGGATGGAGCTGGGAATCAAAACAAAAAAAAAACCCACCCTGTTTAGGAAAAAGGGAGAAGTTAAGTCCCCGGTAAAAAATAAATAAATCCCGACAATGTTGTGATTATTATTATCCTTATAAGTAATGGCTTATGTTATTTGCCAACGGGCCTTAGTATTTGTGATCGGAAAGGCAGGAGGATGTCGTTTAATACGTGTAAAAAATGCTGGATGCATTCTCTCCCCTTGCAAAAGGAATTGGAATTAAAAGACATTGAAATTAAAAGGTTCAGGCTTTGGGTGAGAGATGGAGTGCATAGATGGATAGACTAAAGAAAGGAGGTCAAGGGGGATGAAATGACCCACCTGTATGCTTATCTTGGTACAAGGAAGTGAATTGCGCTTTCCCAATCTGTCATGGAGTTATTAAAAGATGGAGAAAGGATAGATAGATAGATAGATAGCAAGCTTGGAAGATGAGTGGGTCGGGAGAAGGAATCTTAATTCCTTTCTGCTTCAAGTGAGGGATACTGGATTAATAAGGGGTAACATGGGAGTGGAGTTAACCCCTCCAAAACAGAAGGGAAAAAAGGCACTTTTGTCTTTTATTAAATATCAGAGGAATAAAAGAGAATGAGTGAATTTTGATGAAAGAAGTCATAATGACGAACTACTGTTTCCTCAAGGGATGGGCCAAATTAAATTAATATTTGGAATATCTAACCACGTAGCAGGACTATATTACTATTATCCTTCCTACTCTTATTGGTATCTTACCACTATCACTTTGTTGGTTGTATCTTATGATTTATGATTGTATCTTATGATTTATGATTGTATCTTATGATTTATCACTTTGTGTGCTTGTATGTGTATGCATACTGATAGCTTATGCACCGAAGACAAATTCCTTGTGTGTCCAATCACACTTGGCCAATAAAGAATATTTTGTATAATGGCAAATATGGGGAAGAGGTTAGCAGTGCCTATAATTTTAGGCAGATAGTCCCCTGCTCAATGTATAGATAATTATTTATAAATCTTCCTTATAAATATATGAAGAAGTTATATAGTAAATTCCCTCCAAATGTAAGGGAAGGAAATAATAACAACTCTCTTCCCAATTTATGGGCAGGGAATTGAAGAGTCTTGCGTATATTGGGAGGAGTGTTTAATTAAAACATTCAAGACATGTTGTAATTACATCTCTTCTTGTTATGTTTGTAGTGAGGAGGTTCATAGCTCCCATTCTCTTATTTGTATATAAGAAAGGGCAGTACTGAGGGATAAAGCAGTATTGTGTATTTGTGGAAATGGAACTGGGAAGGAAATTAATTAGCCCTTAATTTATGCATAAGGGAATCAATCCATTCTCCCTGTGTGCATTTAGGAGCAAATTAAGAAAAGGGGTTAAAAATCTTTTCCTGGATAAAAGAGAAATGTGAAAATGAAGGAAATGCAAAATTAGAAAATGCTTACATCTAATTTACATAGTTGTGTGTGAATTGTTGAAAGGATGACTTCTATCCATCTTTGCTTTTAGATGGTATATATTTTCCTGTAGGAAATTGTGAGGGCATTGTGAGAACAGGCTCTCTTTCAATTTGTTTAAGCAACTGCTTAATGTTAGATGAGCAGGGAGAATTACAAGGAAATTCCAATCTATAGTATGGAATATTTATTCATTTAAGGAAACAGGTATCCAGTCTTTAAGACTCTGTTCACTGGGTTTTGTAATGTGGGTCAGTGTGATCAGATATCACAATATACTTAATGAAGTATGGAGTGTCATCAAGACACTGCTGTTACATCAGGGAGAATCATTCTTTTCAATGCTAGAATGCAATTAATGCTCTCCTGCTTGGGTGGAGTATCTGGATTTGAACAAACGGAAAATATCTTTCCTTTGTATTATGTCTGTCTTTGGCTGGAAATATATGAGATCAAGGATATTTAATATCCACTTGCTCTTACTCAAAAAGAAAATGTTGGAGAAAATAATTTTATTTCCTATCCTTGCAATGTTGTGTAATTGTGAAAATCAGAGAGTTCAAGATAGTGCTTCTACCATTTTAGTGTATAATATCTATGCAACAAAGCACCTTAAACAGTTGATTCCCTAGGAGTTGGTTTGGGTATTAGCTTATGTAGATTGCTTTGTAACTAACTACCCCAGGAGTTTGCAATGTGTGTTGTAACTATATTAGTAATAAAATGTTACTAGAACTTTGAATTGTAGTACACAGCTCTTTTCTGAAGTCACTGTTCTTTCAGTGAGAAAAAATGACTTTGTGTTGAAATTAAGTTATTAACTAAAGGGGAATGTTACATTTTCTAAATAAAATATCAACAGAACGATTAGTTATCATCTTCTAAGATATGACTTTAGGGATGGGAGAATGTCTGTTGCAATGCAGTTAGATGCTTATAAATGTCATAATTAGAAATATTACAGTGGGACAAAATGAACCTTCTTAAAAATGCTGATTATCATCTTAAAAAATTCTACATGGCCCAGTTACTTGGGAGACTGCCTGTTTCTCATAGGATGTGCCCAACCATTTTGTTCTTGCAGGGTTGGCACACTCCATAAACAGTTTTGTCTACTGGGATTCCAGAATTACACATTATTTGCGGTACTTTTGCATTCCCCCAGCCATCTGAATAGCCCCCAGAAGAGAAGATTCAGAGATTATTGTTGAGGAGAATGGTTGAATATCTGATTCCTCACACACCAAGGAAGGTGAACATCTTTGTTTCACTCCGTCTGGTCTGTCCTTTCCACCTTTTCTCTTTTACTGATTTTATTGTAATGTCTTTATTTCTTTGTTGTGAGCTGCCCAGAGTCATTGAGGGGGGGGAGACAAGTTTAATAAATTATTTTATTTTACAAATGCAACTTTATTTAATCAATTTCTATAGTAGCCCATCTCAGCCAAGTGACTGATTGGCTTAAAATTTAAAACTATAAAACAGTTAAAATAATTAAAAACAATAAAATCGTTCAAGAAATAGAATTCTTTATTGGCCAACTGTGATTGGACACACAAGGAATTTGTCTTGAGTGATGGAGCCTGCAGTATGTCCACAAAGAGTTAACAATGGAAAAAATTTAACCAATGACTTTGTTTCAGAAAATGAATGGGATGAACATAACAGGATTTTACTTTTGCTATTATCAAATTATAGCCTGCTATCCCATGAAAAGGTCACCAATTCTGTGCAGCATTTTTTTGAAATAATATAAAAAAGGTGCTTCAAGGTATATAGGAGGTGTGAACATAGCATCTGTCTGCAACACTTTAAAGTAGCAGTATCTTTTCCTGGGTTTGTATTGTTTTCTGCAGCTGCCATGTGACCTTAGGAAAAATAGATCGGCTAAGAATTGTGAATCCATGCCTCTATAGACACCTTTTTAGAATTAAATTGAAGGCTCTACATGGCTGCACTCATCAGTTTGGCAAAGAAAAATATTTCTACCAATATTTGTTTTTAATGGTTATTGTGGTTATTATTATTATATGTCAACAAAAGGGAAACATATTTATAATAAATGAATACATATGGTCTAATTTTTGATGGAGCCACAATGTGTGCTTATAGTGAAGATTCATGCTGGTAAGGGCCATCCTGTAAGTTCTTCCCACATATTAAAGATTACAGCCGGCATAAAAGTTCCTTCAGAGTTGAGATAAAAATATTTGATTTTTTTTCCCCTGTAAGAGAAGTGGGATGATCAGCTTGTAAATGCCAGCAGGATATTTGGGATCCAAGTTAGTGTAAAGACATCTAATTTATTAGGGGAACCTCAAAAGAAGGCACTAAGAATGAAGTAATTTAGAATGTGGTATAAATTACATTAGAAATTGGAACAATAGATCAAAGCACGCTCTTCCCTGTTGAGTGTGTGTGTTTTCCTATTTATGGATCTTTTATTGTTGTAGTAACTTGGTGCAGCCTTAAATCTTTATATAGAATAAATTCCTTTATATATAAAGTCCTTTTCACATTTTGGTTAAATTCTTGCTGGCCAGATGTGTTCTTAATACTGATATTTCAATACAAATGCTATATTGTATTATTATGAAAATGTATCATGTGTCGGAATATAAGAATTAGAAAAGCTCTGGGCTGGAAGTAAGACAACACATTTAAAATATCCACCTGATTATGAAGCTTGCTGGGTGATTTTGGGCCATCTCTAATTTACCTTACAGGGCTGATATAAAATTTCCCCCCTAAATTTGGGCTAGAACTATATATGTTACTTTGGATTTCTGAAGGAAGATCAGGATATGCATTTGAAAAATCGAATAAGACCCATGATTCCCAGGGAATTCCAGTTGTGTCCCATAGTATCTGAGAACAAATTAATATCTAGCTACACAGTATGAGCTATTTGAACCAGTCTTGACTCTTTCATTTCTTGTTACCTTCACACTGGTGTTCATTGTTGCAGAAGAACAGATGTAGTTGATATGGAGAATTAAACAGGACGTGCTGTGGGGTGTAGAGACATTTATTGGGCTATATTGATGGTAGTGGTTTATAGAAGGCTGATGAAAATGATGTAGCTCTGTGCTCTGTTTAATGTGCCCTTTTCTATGAGTTCTTAATGTCATTGACAACATAGTTAAATCAGTGTGCTATTTACTATTACCGCATTTGGCAAATCAGTAAGAGTTGTGAGGGTTTCTTTTCCCTCCCTCCTCCTCCCTTTCTTAAGCAAACCTTTCTGATTGTTCTTGTATATTGAATAAATTCAAACTTGGAATTGTAGCATCCATGGCAAATGCAGTGCAGATACTGCACTGTAATATTCTTGTAATATCTTAATTGGCAACCAGTGCTTGAAAATACATTTTCCTCCAGCTCCTCCTAGTCCCTTGTGGTCCTTGCAAAAAAAAAATCCAGTAACTACGAATTACAGAGTGATTATTAAAGCTGTGAGTCTGGCTTTATACTCATCCAGAAACAGGTTTTTTAAAAATAATTTTTATTGTACTTTTCCACATTAAAAAAAACTCATTTACAATCTTCGCAACACTGTGACATCGACATTTCCATTTACATATTTACATTAATTTTTGTTTCTACTATCTAGCCAATTATACCACTTTTCCCAGACCGTATAATATTCCATACCTTCTCTATCTTGCAATTCCAATGTGAGTTTGACCATCTCTCTGGAATCCATTACTTTCTTTGTTACCATACTTTTAGAAGGGATACTATTTAGTTTCCAATTCTGTACATAAGCAATTCTTGTTGCTGTCAAAATATTCCTCTAATTATTCCTAATAGAAACATTTCAGGTTTAAATTCAATTTGGAGACCAATAATTTTTTGTAACCAATTCCTTATTTTATTCCAATGTTTTCTTGCTTCGGGACATCACCACATATGAAAGAAGGTACCTTGTTTGTGCTTACATTTCTAGCATTCTGGACTCAAATTTGGGTATATTTTTGCCAATCTTGCCAGTGCTAGATGCCAACTGTAAAACATTTTATAAAGATTTTTCTTATAGGCAGCAGACATTGTTAATTTGTAATTTTTAGTCTACAATTTTCCCCATTCCTCTAATTGAATACTGTAACCAACATTTCTTGCCCAGGCTATCATATTTCCTTTAACTACTTCCTCTTCCCTATCAAATTTTAATAAATAACTGTACATTTTGGTTATAAATTTCTCTTCTGGTCCTAATAAAATTTTATCAATTTGTTATTGCTCATTATCAATGCCAAATTCTTCTATATCTTTTTTGTATCTCGCCTGCAGCTGTAGGTATGGCCACCAATCTATAATTATTCCCTGTTCCAGGAACAATTTTAACGAATTTCCTTCTTAAATTTTATGGAGTCTTGTTTTTTCACTGTCGTTCCTTTCTCTGTATTATCTTGCATTTCATGTCCATTAGTATTTGTGTGCTTTTTCTGAGGGTGTAAGATAGCCAAGTAATAAACAAATGATTACATTTATCTTTTGTTTTCCAGTGGATATTATAAATGGATGCGCCAGGGTTCAGCTACTTGCTAATATTGTTAATGTTACTTTTTGGTAGCTCTTTATTAGAAGTAGCTTAATTGTTCTGCTAACTTGGTTTTTGCCTCTGCTCTAGAAGATCTTCAGAAGAATTTATCCCTTCCATGACTGATCAACTCCATGCTTTCTTCAGTAAAATCCCTTATCCTCTGCCCTATGATTGAAGTATGCTAATGTTCCTTTTTATCTGTATCCCTTGAATGGCACCTAAGGGGATGCAGATCCTTTGCATTCTTTGAAAGGCTCTGAAATTTTGGTTGAGAATCGTTTGGGCAACTGATTCATACGTTTTCATGACAGAAAAACAATGCTGCAGAGAGCTTTATTTGTCATTTTATGCAGCATTTTAAAGATGCCTTCTTGAAGCAATTGGAACCAATTCCTTTTATTATTATTATATTTATTATTGGAAAAAAATATATTGCCCAATCATAAAACTCTGGTAAGTGTGCTACAATAAAAATAATATATAGGAAATAAGTCATACACAATTAAACTACATTATGGCTCATCAATATAGCTCATCAATATATTATGTACCAAAATCTTGTTTAGAAAGAAAGGTTTAGCATCGTCATAAATGCTAAAAGGAGAAAGGGCCAGGCATATTTTGGGGATAGAAAATTCCATTTGTTTCAACATTTCTCATGAATTGAGATTTTTCCAGGTTTTTTAAAATATAAATTTGGTGCTTCTTCCATTTACCTTTATAAAAATTAAATAGCATGCCACAACTGACCAACTAAGCACAAAGGAACAGTCCAATATCCATTTGCATATTTTCCCATTCACTCCACCTGAAGAATTTAACCAATTATGGAATCTCTGAGCCAACAAAGAGTAGGCTATTCATATTATCACCAAGAGTCAAGCACAAGGAAGTTTTAACTTTTAAGCATTTTGAATTTTTGCAATAAAGATGCAAAATGGCATTCTACATTTTTAAAAAATTCTGTCAAATAATTGATGAATTAAAAAAATACTTGACATATTTTTTTAAATATCAGTACTTTAAAAATAACACAAGAATAAAAATTCTGTTCATGGGCACAAGTTAGCAATTATGTTCCACAAAATATTAAAGGTAGGACTTCAATGGAGATTCTCAGTCATCCGGATCATAGTTATTCCAAAGGTGCTTTTACAAAAGGTACCTGAACTTTCTGGGGGGTTTTTTTGGAAGACGTTTCCTTTCTCATCCAAGAAGCTTCTAAAGAAGCTTCTTGGATGAGAAACATTTTTCTTTGTCTTCAAAGAAAAACCAGAAAATCCAGTTGCCTCTTGAAAAAGCATCTTTGGGACATTAAAGGTAGGAGCTTTGTTTTAAAATGTGTTGTGTGAATGTTGCCTAAATAATTATGAAATATATGGTAACTGCAAAAAAACAACCCTCTTCAAATTGTGACATTTTTCCTTAGTTTGGTTAGGGTGGGATCAGTGGTGGGATTCAGCCAGTTTGCATCAGTTCGGGAGAACCGGTTGTTAACTTTCTGAGCAGTTTGGTGAACTGGTGATTGGAATTAATCATTAGGGCAGAGAACTGGTTGTTAAATTATTTGAATCCCACCACTGTGTGGGATGCATAGTTTATCCTTCTGTCAATTGTCACAGACACTCTTTGAGGTAGTTTAGACTAATAAGTGTTGTCCCAAGGCAATGAGCTTCTTAATTAAATATTCACTTTAGGTCCACGTAGAATTAGCTTTACTTCTTATTGTTGATGAGATTTTGAATCTAGCCATTGAGTGATCATTTGGTGAATGTGATTGTGCTATGGTGCCATATAGTCAGTCAATTGGACTGATGGGATTGATGGCAAACATACACAACTACTGTGTCTGAAACTGGAGCTCTTATTCTCTTTGCATTGGGGGATTTTGTTGCTTGTCAGCTCTGCACAGCAAGGCTTTTGCCTTGCTTTAACTTCAACTGTGTTTAAGTAAAATATTGCTAGTTAGAACAGAAGGTGCTTTAGGACATTATCCCCATTCATGTCCTGCCAACTAATTGTTTCTTCATGACTGAACAGAGAACACAACCATTCATGTGGTTACTTTGCCAATTGTAGTGTATCCTCTCATCTTCCTGGTAGGAAAATATATTGTAAACAGTCAGCAGAGCTTCACAAAAGAGAGTGACAAAAAAGTCAGTGAAAGAAAGAAAACATGTTTTGCAGGGGGGAAAGTATTCAGAAAACACATCATATGCGCACCTGGTTCGTCTTGGCATGGATTCTGTGTGTTTCATGGACATGATTTTGATTTCCTCTGCACAATAATATTTAAGAGAATAGGTCTGTGGAAGCATCTTCAGCTTAGTGCTAAGTATAGGTTTGCATGCCTGAATTCAGTTTCCAAATGATTAGGTGACAAATTATGAGAAAGACTTTTACTTTAGCACTTGAATTGTTAATTCTCATCATGTTTTGAATCTAAAATGAACTTGGTAAAAGGGATGTTGTTATTTGTGTCTTTAGGATGGATGGGTTAAGAAGATAAAGTTTCTTGATGTTGAGCACCCAAAGAATATATGTCAGAGACCAGTTTCTAGTGCTAGTGTCAGGCTTTTTAGCTCACAGCCCAATCGATTCACAGGAGTTGTGGGGGAAAATAGGCAGGAACATTATGTGTGCTGCTTTGTGAGCATTATGTGTACAAAGTAAAGGTAGGTTATTATTACCTGTTCACAATTGTGTGAAGTCACAGCTGCGAGTGGTGTTTACTGGTGTTGGCATTCAGATGCATCAAGTTCTTCCCATTAACCTAGGATGTTCTAATCTAATGTATCAAAGTAGTGTATGTGCAGATTCAGCAGTGTGGTCTTTTTGTCACTGACAGATGGAAATTTTGTCAATGTGCAGATTTTCTAAGTGCTGTCTGATTTTTTGGTATGATACCCAGTGTCCCGATAATCACTGGGACCACCATGGCATGATTCAATTTCGATTTTCAGATTTTGATACTTTGTGATCTTTTCCAATTCTTCGTCTTCTGTTCAATCTCAGTTAAATATGATGTGTTATGAGTTAAGACTTTACCAGTTTGTGTTCAGAAATACCACGATATTTTATATTCTCAAGTTTTCATTACCAGAACTTGATAATTTTTACAGATGTTCCAGTGAATTATTTTGGCAACTGGTTTTTTTTTGTTCTTTATAATCAGTTTGTGGTATCTTCTTGCATGATCTGAGCCTATAATCTAGTGATTCTCCTACCTCTTTCCACAATCTGCACTTCGAATTATTTCATGATTTTTCAGTTTTCTGATCTTGATTGGATTAGTTTAAATAGCTTGTTCTTGATCAAACTAAATCAAGCCCTTGGTTTCTTTTGTTTTTAATGTTTACTGTTCCATGTATAAGACATTGCCAGGTTTTATCTTTATCCCATTTCCCCTCAATCTTTTGTAGAAATTGACCATGTAATGCTTTTCCTTGCCAGCATTCTGTTTGCATTTTTATTACATTATTTCGATATTCACTTCTTGTTTCCTGCACATTCAGTAAGTTCCAGTTTTAACTTGCATCAATGCTTGTTCTTTACTGTCTTTTACATAATCAGCCAGTGCACTCTTTTCTTCTTTGACAGGTTTTTTTTTGACCTGAGTTAAACTTCCGTATCCATTTCTTTTGGGCAAGATAATCTATCAATATTAGAGTGATACATTTCATAGGGAGAATCATTACCTTCCTTTTTTCAACCTAGATTGTCTAATTCAGCTTGTGTCCAGTTAATAATTCCAACTGTGTATTGTATCAGAGGTATGATACAGATATTGATGGTTTTGGTGGTGTTTCCACCATTCAGTTATGTTTTTAACACTTCTTCTTCTTTTAACACTTCTTGTATATATTATTTGCTAATCACAATTTTTACCTATCCATGCTTGTTATCCAACTGTAAAATGCTCAGATACTTGTAGACTTTATCTTGATGGCTTCTGATGGTTTGGCCATTCAGTATTTAAATTCCATTACTATTTGTAATGTCCTTAAATCATGCTACTGTAGCACATTCCTCTTGGCCAAATTTTATTGTTACATCTGTGCTAAAAAAAATTATGATATTTGTCAATGACTGGATTTCAGTTTCTGGTTTTCCATAAAGCTTCAAATCATCCATATAAAGCAAATGTAAGATTTAGTAGTACTTTTTGCTATTTGGTAACCAAGATTTGTTTTTGTCAAAATCACTGAAAGTGAGATCATAGGTAAAGGTAAATGCCCCCTCGCATATACGTGCTAGTCGTTTCCGGCTCTAGGGGGCGGTGCTCATCTCGGTTACAAAGCCAAAGAGCTAGCGCTGTCCGAAGATATCTCTATGGTCATGTGGCTGGTATGACTAAATGCTGAAGGTGCACGGAACGCTGTTACTTTCCACCAAAGTAGACCCTATTTTTCTACTTGCATTTTTACATGCTTTCGAACTGCTAGGTGGGCAGAAGCTGGGACAAGTAACAGGAGCTCACTCCATTACGTGGATTGAGGATTCGAACCGCCGACCTTTCTAATCGACAAGCTCAGCATCTTAGCCACCGCTCATAGCAAAGACAAATAATAAAGGTGGTCCTGAGTTACCCTGGAAGATGCCTCTCCTAATGTCGACAAATCCATATTTTTTTCATCTATAGCCACCAATTCTGTCTTCCACTGATTCATTTCTTTTCCTATTAACATTGTAAAGTTTTACTGGCACCAGTTCTTTCCAAACATTTTATGATCCAACTATGTGTAATGAATCAAATGTCTTTTTATAATCTTTCCATACCTTATGTATGTTTTTCACCTTTTGCTATTGTCTAAAACCATTTACCAATCTGTGGTTGATCTTTTGTACTTATGCTTTTCATTTATTTCCTTTCTGTTCTACTACCAGAATGTTATTTTCTTCTAAATAATCTTAGATATTGTCTGTTATTATACCAGTGAGTAATATAAATATTGTAGGCAAATTGTTATTGGTCTGTAGTTTCCTGATGATGTCCGTTTCCTTATCTTTTAGAATCAGATAAATTTTATCATTTATTAACCAGTCACTGATATTGCCTTTATGCAGTAATTCATGAAGCTATAACTGTATGTAAGCTAATCAGATATTTGAGCCAAAAGCCATGCAGTTGGTTATTTCCAGGAGTTGTCCAGTTTTGAATCCTTTTCAGATAATAGATAACAGATAATCAGAATTGGAAGGGACCTTGCAAGTCATCTAGTCCAACCCCCCGCCCAAGCGGGAGACCCTACACCATTTCTGACAAATGGCGGTCCAATCTCTTCTTGAAAGTCTCAAGTGAGTTTCACTTGATTTTTAACCATTTCTGCTGTTGTTATTAGTTCTTTTATTTGATTTTTACTAAATTAATCTTGAAATTCTTTTATCCATCCAGGATATATTACCCATCCATATTTTATGATAGCTTTTCTGAGTCTCCCATAGATCTTTTCAAAAGTAGATTGTTCCTTTTGTTTGGTTTTCCATTTTCAGAATTTTTGTTCCCAGTTATACTTTGGTAAAATAATCTCTACTCTCATTGAAATACCATAGCTGATTTTGCTTAAATTGGATTTGTGCCTCGTAATGTTAAATTTTGCCTGCTGTTGCAGTTATTTGCTCTTTTATTATTTCCAAAGTTGCTTCAATTTTTCTGCTGCTAAGCCAGTATTTTTTTGTTAGGCTAGACTTGATTGTTACATTCTTCAATTTTTGTTCTTTCATGTTCTTTAAATCATTTACATCTGGTCTTAATTCCTTTACCTTGACCTCCAATCTGATCTTCCATTTTTCAGTTGAATATGATTTTAATTTTGGATTTCTCATTTCATTATCTAGTTCTTCTGTAACCAATCACAACTGCTGTACTGAAGCAAGCTGATTGTTCTGTTTGATAGATATTATTTTAACTCCTGCATGGGCCTTATTCACATCCTTCATTAGGTGGCAGGTCTTTTTTTAATGCTCTGTTCAAGACTGGCTATCCTTTTTCTTTTAATTTTTCTTGGTGGGGAGTCAGTTCATGGGTAGTTTCAGTGCTGGCCTGTACTACTCTGTTGTTGTTGCTTCTTCTAAGTTATCAATTCTTTAGTTCGTATCAGCTTTCCCCTTTATATTTGCAATTTGTTGATATTTGAGTCCTTTCCACTCTAGTACAGTGGTCACCAACCAGTGGGCCGCAAGAAAATGTTGGTGGTCCACAGAGCAATGTCACCCCCAAAGCACTTCCCAAAGCAATTAATCCAGGCTGCACGGGAACCCTCCCTGCTCACTCATTCCTTAATTGACAAACTTGCATGCTAAAGTTGCTTTTTTTCCCTTTTTTTTCCCTGTCCATCAGCTGTTCTGCTGTGCTGGGAGATTTAGATTAGCTAGGAAGCAGGAAATCGTTGGATTTCTTGCTTTCTAGCTAATCTTTAGATCTTCACCTCTGCTTTTAAGCAGAGCCGAACCTCCCTTAGGACTGAAAGTTCAATTATTCAGTTGCAGACTCAGATAGCTGATGGCAGAAACCCAGATTTCTAAGTGAATCTATGATTCTCTCAGCAACTCAATCTGCCTGTCTGCTTTGCCTGATTTGGGGTAAAAGTTGCTCTTTTTTTTATAAATAGTCAATGTTTACATACATGGTGTGTTGTGAGTTAATTTTGTGAGTTTGCTTGCTAGCAAATTTTATGAATTTGCTTTCAAGCAAATTTTATGTGACGGACGCAGGTAGCTGATGGCAGAAATATAAATCTCTGAATCTGTGATTCTGTGAGCAACTCAATCTGCCTGCCTGCTTTGCCTGATTTGGGGTAAAAGTTGCTCTTTTTTATAAAAAAATTTAATAATTACATAAATATTTATAATATTTACATACAAGCCATGCCCAGCCAGTCACATGACTTCCAAGCCACACCCACAAATTAGGCCACGCCCAGGAATCGGTTGTTAAGAAATTTGAATCCCACCCCTGCCTCTGTGTGTGTGTGAGAGAGAGAGAGAAAGGGGGGGGGGAGGGAGGGGGAGAGAGAGAGGTTAGATCAGATCTCTCTCCCACCAACGTCAGCAAGCCACGGTCAGTCAAAATTCATATTAGTGGTCCCCGGGATTTTAAATTATGAGTTTGGTAGTCCCTGAGGTCCAAAAGGTTGGCAACCCCTGGTCTAGTATTATTTTGGGGTCTTCTAGTTTCACAATTTTTCTGAATCTCTTCCAGTGGTGCATCCCTGAATATTTTATTTCTGGTAATGAATCTCCTTTTGTCTGCTAATGGTTGTTCAGTGATACTTGATTCTGAATAAATTCTTTTCCAATGTTCAAACATTCGCTTTAAGTATCCCCACCCGCTTTGTTGGTTCCCATTTATAGTAGCAATAATGGTGTAGTTTTCAACAGTATACTTTTGTCTGTGGTTGTTTTTTTTTCCCAGTAATCCTACAGTGGTAGGCCTTGGTTGCTCTACCATATCTTGAATCTTGTTGCCCACTTGTCGACATAAGCTCGGGAACTTTGACATCTAACACAATACTTGTTGATCCAGACGATCCAGTTATAGGATTCTTTTTCTTTTTTCTCATCATGTTAAATGGATTAATGGATACACTTAGTTTTGGCTCTACCACTGAGACCTATCTGACATGGGTGACCTTCTGGTAGAATACACTACTGCGAGGATAGCTCTCAATCACATCACAGCATGACAGATCAAATCTCACCAGGCTCAAGATTGACTCAGCCTTCCATCCTTCCAAGGTCAGTAAAATGAGGACTCAGATTGTTGGGGGCAATATGCTGACTCTGTGAACTGCTTAGAGGGGGCTGTCAAGCACTGTGAAGCGGTATATAAGTTTAACAGCAGTTATTTATTATTATTTTGGTTTGTTGCACAATCAGCCAGACGTTTGGTCTGATTGGCATTTTTATCCACCTATCAAATCCTTCCCCAGGATCTGGGGTAGGCAGATGTTGGTTTGATGGTATTAAAGATATTGTCGCAGGGTGTTAGCTGTTCCATGTAAAGCTGCAATTGACTGATGATAATTTTATCAGTGGTGATGATGGTGCTTTAAGTAGTGCTCCAGACGTTTCGGAATTGCATCTAAGGCACCTATTACTATTGAGATTATCTTTGCTTTGTTTTGCCAGACTTCTACTTCTATTTGCAGATTTTTGTGATTTTCTCCAGTTCTTTCTCTTCTCTTCTGCTGTCTCCAGGTATTGCCATGTCCACTGTTCAGACTTCCTTGTTTTTCCTATTGGCAGTTGTTAAGTCTGGAATGTTACGGGGCATTTGCTTGACTGTTTGAATTGCAAAATCCCAGAGCACTTTAGCTTCATTTTCTATTATTTTGTCTATTTTGTGGTCCCACAAGCAAATGGTATTTCTTGCAGATATTCCAGTGTACTTATTGTTGCTGCTTTGTCAGGCCATAGTTTGTGATCATTCTGGTTATTTATATTTTCTGTTTGCAACAATGTATAGTCAGGTTCCAGTTCTTTAGCTGGTGTTCTTCCCAAAAATCTAGGATGTCATCATGAATCCAAGTAGTGCAGCCTTTTGTAATTGACAGATGGAGATCTTTGTCAATGTGTGTATTTTCTAAGTGCAATCCAGCATACCAATAACCACTTGGACCACTCCTGCTAGTTTATGCCATAATCCTTCAATTTTGATTTTCAGATCTTAATACTTTATGATCTTCTCCAAATCCTTGTTTTCTATTGTACTGTTCACAGATATTGCCACGTCATAGTTTCTTCTTTTCAAACACAGTTAAAGCTGGTGTGATATGAGATAAGACTTATAACCAGTTCATATTTGGAAATTCCACAATATTTTTAACCTAAGCAATTTTGATTACTTTTTCAACTCTTACTTTCCCACCAATTTTTTATTACTGGCACATGATAACTTTTACAGATGTCCCAGGGAATCAGTTTGGCAGCTGTGTTACAGTTGTTTGTTTATAATTAGTTTGTGCTATCTTCTTGCACAAGCTGATCTACTGTTCTACCTCTTTCCACAATCTGCTCTTTGAATCATTTGATGATTTTTCAGTTGTGGCCTTGATTGCATTAGTTCAAATAGCTTGCTCTTTCACAGCCAGAATAAAGGCTTCAGGTTTTTTTTTAATATTCCAGTTGTGAGGCCATTGCCAGTTTTTATCTTCATCCTTTTCCCCCTCCATCTTTTGTAGAAATTGACCATGTAATGCTTTTCCTTGCCAGCATTCTGTTTGCATTTTTATTACATTATTTCGATATTCACTTCTTGTTTCCTGCACATTCAGTAAGTTCCAATTTTTAACTTGCATCAATGCTTATTCTTGGCTGTCTTTTACATAATCAGATAATGCATACTTTTCATCTTCGATAGTTTGTTTGACTTGAAGTTAACTACTTCTTCCATTTCTGTGGGGCAGAATCTTCAATATCATTAGAGGGATGTAAAGCGTAGTGAATAGTCATCAGTTTTCTTGTTCTTTTGTTCCAAACTATCCAGTTCAACTTGTGCCCACTTAATTCCAGCTGTATCATATCACAGGAATAGCCCAAGTATTGATGGCTTTGGTCATGTTTCCAGCACTCAATTATTATTATTCATGATGGATTAGGTTGGTGTGGTCAGCAGTTATTTCCTGACAGGAATATGGAGTAAGTAAGACAATTGCTTTCATCTCTGTTGATGTTTGGATTTCTACTCATGAAAATCTACGTATAAGGTGCCTTTAAGATATGAATCCAGTAAAGTGTAAAATATCCTTTTCTTGAAACATTATCAGGATATAATGGCACTGAAAAAGGTGACCTGTTGCAGCATCCCCATGGTCATATGATTAAAATTCAGCCGCTTGGGAACTGATTCACATTTATGAGTGTCGTAGTATCCCGGGATCATGTGATCCACTTTTGTGACCTTCTGACAAGCCAAGTCAGTGGGAAAACCAGGTTCACTTAACTGTGTTACTAATTTAACAACTGCAGTGATTCACTTAGCAACTCTGGCAAAAAAAATTGTAAAATGGAGCAAAATTCATTTAACAAATGTCTCACTTAGCAACATAAATTTTGGGTTCAATTGTGGTCGTAAGTTGGGAACTACCTATAATGGATGAATCTTGGCTTTTGGAATGATGGGTGATAATAGTTCCACCCTTGGATGTCTTTAAGCTAATTTTTTTTTTTCATGCTTTCTTTAAAAAAATGATGTGAAGTTAGAATCTATTGACATTAGTTGTAGTATCTATTGCTCTATTTTTTTTATCTTTTTTGCTTTTTTGTGGCAAAAAGATGCTTTGCTATTCCATTTCTGGGATGGTGCATCAGAGTTTGCTCTCGAGTATTTTTCCTTGTTGACTGTGTATGCCTTGTCTTTTCCCTCTCTCCCTAGTATTTTTCTTCATTAAGCATTGTTTACCATCATGCTTTTACTCTCCCTCGTTAACAGCTCAAGCTGTGGGTTGTTGTCTCACTACACCCTTTTTCATCTTCAATCTTGAATGCCTGTTTTCTTTCACTGTCCTCGATGCTGCCCCCCTCCCCCCAGCTATGATTGTGGATGCAATCTTGTGTTGTTGGGCGGTGATATCTTTTTATTTGGTCTCTTATTATGATTTGATTAGAAATGCAGAGCTTTATTTCAGATCCTCTTTCCCTGGAAACAGTTTCACTGTGAAGAACAGATAAGCCTTTGAATGAGGGGGTGGAGGGGAGGCGGCTAAGTGTTAGCAGGCAGTATTCTGACATTCTGCTGTATTACTTAGTGTGGGAGGCAGATGGCTGATGATCAGGACCGTGCAGTAGTAAGGATGCTTTGAAAGAGGAGGGATTTGCTTTTGTGGTACACATCTCTTAAGTAGTGGGAATCCATCTTGTCACAGTGTGGGTATTAAGAGAGAAATACTGCTTTGAAGTGAACATATGAGGGTTGATTATCAGGAGGAAGAAGTGGCTATTCCTAAAAAGAATTCATCTGTAGAATGACTCTCTGCTCTGTTTTGGGTTTCCCCCCAATAATTTTATTGAAGATTATATTATAAAAGAAGGAATAGTTTACTTTATTGTCATTGCACCTTCTACAACGAAATCAAACACCATCTTCAGTGTGCATCATGACCATGAAAATAAACAAAATATTCATCCTTCACGCTCTACACATTGAATTGAAAACCCCCGACACTGCACCAACACTGCACTATACAGTAGAATTCAAGAGAGCTACTGTGGTGGATAGAATAGAGGTGATGTAATAACAGTGTTCCAATATCTAAGGGGTTGCCACAAAGAAAGGGGGTGGTGATGTCACTCTATTCTCCAAAGCACCAGAAGGCAGGATAAGAAGCAATGGATGGAAATTAATCAAGGAGAGAACCAACATAGAACTAAAAAGAAATTTCCTGTCAGTGAGAACAAATAACCAGTGGAACAACTTGCCTCCAGAAGTTGTGGGTGCTCCATCACTGAAGGCTTTTAAGAAGAGATTGGACAACCATCTGTCTGAAATGGTATAAGGTTACCTACTTGAGCAACTTCGGCTTCAACCACAACAATACAAGAGATACACAACAGATACAAACTCAATGTAAACTGCTTCAAACTTGATTGCAGAAAGTATGACTTCAGCAACAGAGTGGTCAATGCCTGGAATGCACTACCTGACTCTGTTGTCACATCCTCTAACCCCCCACTCCTTTAACCTCAAACTAACCGCTCTTGACCTCACCCCATTCCTAAGAGGCCTGTAAGGGGCGTGCATAAGTGCATCATCGTGCCTACCATTCCCTGTCCTATTGTCCCCATTTATTCGTACCTATTTCCTGTATTCTTACTCATGTTTATTCTTATATCTATTATCTTGTAAGTGATTGACAAATCAAATAAATAAATAAAGGGTGTGGACTACTAGAAGACCTTCAAGGTCCCTTCCAGCACTGTTACTCTGATATTATACAAATAAAACTAATTGTCTACATAGTATAGGAACATACTATAGGAAAAGAAAGTTAAATGTAAAAAGTGCAGAGAGAAACAAAAAGCAAAAAGTAAATCTTCCCCTTCATCTTGGGCAAATATTAATCAGCATTAATCAATTATAACTATTTCTTAAAATAAAACCAAGCACTTCTTCATCCCGTACTCACCCTATTCTTTTACTAAAACAAGGCCTTCTCTCTCCCTCGACCCCAAAAGCTTCTACTATACCTACGCTTAACATTTTGTTTCTTGACCAGAAAAGTCTTGTTAGATTGTTTTTTAGGATTCTATTAGAAAAAAACCCTAAATTACTAAACATTTTTCCTTTGTTTTATCAAACTTGAGACCTGATGGAATACACGTAACAAAACGAGCAAAGTAATTTCTAGTAGGGAATATAGATAGTATATGTGTCCCAGGATAATGATGTGAAATCGAATTTGGATGAGGAAATCCAAACTTATTGGCAGTTTCACATTGCATTGAACAAGGACACACATTTAATTTTGCAGCAACTAAGATCACTGGCCATGCAGGTACAAAGATAACCATGCAGGTACAAATGATTGAAGCCTGGGAAACTATGGGCCCCTTGGAAGTTAACAGGAGTTATTACTACCAGCCTATCAAATACTTAGGAGCCGAGAGCTTGACAACACAAGGAAATGACAGCCAATCATCAGCCATGAACAAACCAATCAGCCAGTAGGAAGGCACCACATAAATGTGATTCACAGAACAGCCCAAAGCGTGTATTCCAGAAGAAGGAAGTTTCCTGAAGATGGGCTCCAACATGAGTCCGAAAGCTCAGAAGAGTAAATTTCTGGTCCCCATGACTGACCTAAATTCAATTTCGCAATATAGGTCGTCTTTGACTTACGATTGGTCGCTTAGCGACTGTTTGAAGTTACAACATAAAGGGTGTTTTATTGTCTGTAAAGAATTTCCGACTTCCACAAAATTTCACATACCCATGCGGCCACCAGATTGCGATCACTTGACAGTCCATTTGCACTTACAACCAGGGGTGGGTTGCTGGGGTTTCGCAAAGATTCAGGAGAACCCCCAAATCCCACTCCTGGCTGGCCCCGCCAACCCCTCCCCTCCCAGGAGTCCCCACATGGCCTGTTTTGGATGCAGGTCAGTGCAGGGCACGCATGGAGGCTTGGGGCGGGCAAAAAAACGGGCCTTCCGGAAGTTTGGGAAGGCCAGAAATGGGCCTGTTTCTGGCTTCCAAAGAGCCTCCGGAGCCCGGGAAGGGCAAAAACGTCCCGTCCCCCCCGCCGTGGTTCAGGAGGCCGACTAGGCCATACCCACCATGACCATGACCACCCAGCAACCGGGCAGAGAACCCTTTGCTAAAGTTTTTGATGCCCACCCCTGCTTACAACTGGCTACTAAGTGCCTTGTGATCATGTGACTGCCCCTGGCAATCTTTCCTTCCGGCTTCCCCAGAAAGTCAATGCTTTACGCTAGGATTTTGGCAGTCCACATGGCTCAGTTTACCACTGCCTCTCTGCCAAACCTCCATGTGCGTCTTTCCTTAGGACAGTGGAGAATTTGCTGGAATAAGTTTTCAAAAGAGCCTTGGCTCCCAGCAAAGAAGCAATTGGGTACAGCACGTGGCCTGGGTGGAAGGAAAGACAAGGCATAGCAGATGAGATCCCTCTTCCCTTCACCCCCCCCCCCCCCACATTTTTTTCTTGCTCTTCTTGCTAGTTTGTTTGTTCGTTTGTTTAATATGCTGCTCATCTTGCGGTTTGAGGTGACTTGGAAACTTACCCATCTTTGACTTACAACAGTTAATTTAGTAACCGCTCAAAGTTACAACGGCCCTGAAAAGGGTGACTTATGACTGTTTTTCACACTTACAACCGTTGCAGAATCCCCATGGTCACATAATCAAAATTCAGGTGCTTGGCAATGGGTTCATATTTATGACGGTTGCAGTGTCCTGGGGTCACGTTATCAAGCTTTTGCAACCTTCTTACAAGCAGAGTCAATGGGGAAGCCAAATTCACCTAACAACCGTGTTATCAACTTAACAATTGCAATGATTGATTTAATAATCGTGGCAGGAAAAGTTGTAAAATGGGGGCAAAACTCACTTGAACAAATGTTTCACCCAGCATCATAAATTTGGGGCTCAATTGTGGTTGTAAAGCGAGGACTTACCTGTGCTGTAGATGCACATGCACACTCCGTCTGAATGCCCCCCTGTGCCAAGCCAAGTCTTTCGCAGCTCCTTCCGTTCTTGTCAACTTTCTTCCACTCCTTCCTAGGCAACCACCGTAAAAGAAAGAGGATGGGCAAGTTTGAGAGGGAGCAAGAAGAGCAGAAAAAAGTGGAGGAGGAAGGCGGGAGACTAGCCAGAGGGCGAAGAGAAAAAGATAGGGGGGAAGAAAAGGAAGAGGGAGGGAGTATGCTTAGTCCTTAGTCACTCTTTTCCTTATGGGTTCTTCCCCCCCCCCTCCCAAGGCTCGGCTGTACCTTTCCAGCTGTCCAGGTCAAAGGCACACATGCTATTCCTCAGGGAGAATGGAGAAGGTAGCACCATGCAGCAGCGGCCACCAGGCCCCAACTATTTCTTGGCTAGGAGTCAAGATTCTTTTGCAAAGTTATTCAAGCAAATTCCAATTGCTCCTAAGCAGTCATGCCTATGAAGGTTTAGCATGCTTGGATTTTGGCAAACAGGATTTTCAGCACCAGAGACAGTGGTAGGTGAAGCATGCAGGAGAGTGGATGAGGCCCTGGGAGGCTTCCTACAGGCAGTAGGAAGTGAGTGTCTCCCCCCACCCTCTGAGGCACCTTGTACTCCTTACCTGCATCTGCTTAATGACCCATGAGATCCCTCAACGACTGCAACCAGCAGTGCCAGGATTGAGATCATTGAGAGAATCAGTCACGTATCATCTTGCTTAATGACTGCTTCACTCACTGACCAAGATTCCAGTCCCAGTTGTGATTGTATGTCAAGGACTACCTATATCTCCATGCTGGTAGGGTGCTGAGATTCATTTATAAAAGTGTGTCATGTAGTCTTATCCTATTTAATAGCTTACACAACTTTCAGAGGAGTTTGGGAAATTAATAGAAGAAAGGCTTATCAGTTTAGACTAAATGCCATTGTCAGAATTACCCTGGTTATCTTTGCAAATTGATAAATAATAAAACAATTTAAATCAGATACACACACGCACACACACACACGCACACACCAGTCTAACTACAGTATATGGCTTTATGCCAGATTTACTATTGGCACCACCTTCTCTGCCTTGTATTTTCTGCATATTTTCTTTTTTACTTGTTGTGGGAATATCTTTAAGTTATTCTATATCAGATCTTTGTTGAAGACAGAGGTGGTACTCAGCAGGTTCTGATCAGTTCTGGAGAACCGATAGTGGAAATTTGGAGTAGTTCGGAGAACCAGCAAATCCGACCTCTGACTGGCCCTGCCCCCATCTAATCCTCTGCTTCCCAAGTCCCAGCTAATCGGCTAGGTCTTGTTTTGTTGCCCTGCACAGGAGAAAGGAGCTGGAAAACAGGTTAGTGGGGTTTGGAGGGAATGGGGATTTTACAGTATCTTTCCCCTGCCACGCTCACCAAGCCACACCACACCCACCAAGCCACGCCCACAAAACCAGTAGTAAAAAAATTTGAATCCGAACACTGGGAAGAGAGAAAACAAGGTCAAGTATGTACAGTTAGGAACTTGTGAACTGGATAGTTCTGTTTTCCTTTTTTGATAGTTTTACTCCTTTCATCTTCACTCTAATTGTTTTAGTGCCTTTCCCCATTGCAAACAAAATGTAATCTCTATGACTAATAGAGCAAAGGAGGGTCTATTATTGGGTAGATTAAATCAGAAGAAAATAAAATGCCTATGCTTGATAAATAGTATCTGAGTATGAAAAACATTTGAAAAATGGCCAAATAGTTTCTATCTTCATTTTGAAAAGTTCCTTTAATTCAGTACATCTGGTGTGGCTTTACTTCTATTTAGAGTGTTAACTGTACACTAATGTGCTTACATTCAGAATATTTTATTTCCTGCAGTATGTAAGGAAACTTAAGAATTGTGACCAAAAATATTGCTGTGTTAGCAGAATGAATTCTTATTGCAGGAAATTCAACACTGAATGCAGCTTAACAGAGCAAAATGTCCATTCTTTATGGGAAATAAAGCCTTTTTTCATTTACTTTTTATTATCAGAACTCCCTACCACCAACAGTAGATAAATATGAGGAAAATCTTATTGTCACAGTTAATTGACAAAACAATTAGGCTGCAGCATTAAGAATTCATGCTTAAATTCTGCTTAATTATTATTTTAAAGAAATGCAAGAAAAATAGAAAACAATTTTATCTGTCATATATTATCCTGCTGATTATAATATATCAGAGGTAAGCAAATGTTTTTGGCTGGAGCCCATCTAGAGTTTTGAAAATATGTGAAGAATACAGTCATAAAATAACTTGCCACGGGAGACTTCCCAAATCACAAGATGGCTGCCTTAAAGGGCTCTAACATCATTCAAAATGCTTGGTAACCAGAAGTTGAAGTAGTTCTTTATGATTACTAAATAAATTCCTGCAAATAAATATGTTGGTGAAAGATGGTGCTTTGATCCATTTATCCCAGTTTTCTGTTTAATTTCATTTAATTCTGATAATTCTTAAAATGGTGCTGGGAAACCTAGTGAATACCAAGTAAGTTTTTTGAAGACACAAACTTCCCTGCAGTGTAAAATAAAACATGACTTGTTTGTCAATTTGTTTAATAAGAGCTGGTTCTTAATGTTCTACTTGTTCAATTTCTGCTGAATTCAAGCATGTTAAAAGGCGTTCCTGTCTTTCTGATAGCCTGTTCAGATAGTTTTACAAATTTGATTGAGGAAGTATTGAGAATCAGGTGGTTGTTAACAAATCTTGCTTCCCCCATTGACTTTGTTGGAAGTCAGTTGAAAAGGTTACAAATTGTGATCATGTGATTCCCAGATAGTGCAAGTGACAAATATATGCCAGTTGCCAAGTGTTTGAATTTTGATCACGTGACCGTGGGAAATACTGCATCGATTATCAATGTGAAAATTGATCATGTCTCCTTTTTCAATATTGTAACTTTGAATGATCATTAAATGTATGGTTGCAAATCAAGATTATCTGCAGTCAGTTGTTAAACAATCTAAATCAAAACCAGAACTTGTTAAATTACCTAAAATGGCTTAATTCGTAAATAAACAAGTTTCTTTTCTAACTTCCTTAGCAAACTCAGCTTTTCTTCACATATAACAGCAAACCAGGAATTTGCAAAAATGAAATTTTCTGATTTATTCATCTAGTTAAATGGGAAAGGGGGACTGTTTTTCCATGTGGCCATTTGTGCAGGCTCAGTCATGCATATAATATCAAATATTGGTTTATTATTATGAATTGGGCCACAATGGTGTTTTTTGAAAAATGTATTGGTTAAATGATTAATTGAAGGAGTACATGAATTTATTGCAAGTGAACTCCACTGATGTTCCTATGTTGTATTAAATGTTCTGATGAAGGGATGGGAACCTATAATTTTCCTAATTCTTGCTTAGCTATCTGGGAACAAACAAAATAACCAGAAGACACATAATTCAAATGACCCAAAGGTGCTTTTTCAAGAGGCAACTGGTCTTTCTTGGTTTTCTTTGAAGTTTCACTTCTCATCCAAGAAGCTTCTTTAGGTCTGACTGGATTGTGGGGAACAGAAGGATTTACAGGTAGTCATCGACTTATGACAATTCATTCAAAGTTATAACGGCATTGAATAAAGTGACTTATAACCGTTTTTCACACTTATAATCATTGCAGCATCCTCATGGTCACATGGTTTAGATTTGGATGCTTGACAACTGGTTTATATTTATGACAGTTGCAGTGTCCCAGTGTCATGTTTTTGCAATCTGACAACCAAAGTCAATGGGGAAGCAGATTTACTTAACAACTGTGTTACTTAACAACTGCAGTGACTCACTTAACAAACATGATAAGAAAAGTTGGAAAATAGGGCAAAACTCACGGAACAAATTTCTCATTTAGCAACATAAATTTGGGCTCAATTGTGATCATAAGCCGAGGACTACCTGTACTTGCATTCCTTTAGAAAGTCATTGAGATCACTTGGAGGTTTATCTGTGTGACCTGGATGAATGAGAATCTCCACAGACATAATTCAAATCACATAAACAACTAAACTTTGGATAGCAAGGAGAAGGAATGAGGTTATAAGTGATGTTTTCTTCCACATTTCACAATCTAGGAACAAGAAGGGAAAGTACAATCCTGATAATGAATAATTAACTAACAAGATGGTGTTGTCAAAAAAAAGTGTTAATTCCTTAACCATGATCTGCATTACTAGCACTTATAAGAAAGAATTCATAAGAAAGGAAGGGTTGCATCCAACAGAGGCAAAGTAAAAGGTACAGTTAGTCCTCATCTTATGACCTCAATTGAGCCCAAAATTTCTGTTGTTAAGTGAGTTTTGCCCCATTTTATGACCTTTCTTGCCACAGTTGTTAAGTGAATCACTGCAGTTATTATGTCAGTAACACGGTTGTTAAATGAATCTGGCTTCTCTGTTGACTTTGCTTGTCAGAAAGTCACAAAAAGGTGATCACATGACCCCAGGATAGTGCAACCATCATAAACCCATACCAGTTACCAGGCATCCTAATTTTGATCACATAACTATGGTGATGCTGCAACAGTCGTAGGTGTGAAAAATGGTCACGAGTCCCTTTTTTCAACACTGTTGTAACTTCAGACAGTCACTAAACAAACTGTATTGTACTGCAATCCTTTTGAAGGGAGTTTTAAGTTAAACAGGAAAGGGAAAGAAGACAAGAGATGGGCTGGGACAAAGCCTCTGGGCCCATCTGAATCCCAGATGCATTCCAGAGAGGCTGCTTCATCCACAGTAGTCAGCTCATGGATCAGGGTGGTAGAGTATCCTAACCACCCTTTTAATTCCCTCAGCCTTGCCATGCATTTTTTTCCCTACCCTATTATCCTCCTGCCTCACAGTCCAAATTAGGTGTGCTGATCATTGCTTCGAGGGAGCAATCAGTCTTTATTTGGTGCAGAATTGATTGGTTCTTCTGGCAGACCTTGGTGCTTGCAGTAACTGTCTCCATATCCATAATTTGAAGGATTCCGTTTCATTCATTCTCTGTTTAGCTTTCTTAGCCATCCATTACCACTGAAAGATCAGTGCTTTAACTATCCTGATCTTTGTTGTCATAGAAATAGCCTTATCTTTTGTGATCTTGCATAAGATTGCCTTTATTTCCTCTCTCAGATTAATCTCTGCTTTGCTTAATGGCCCTCTTCACCTGTTTTGAGTCCAAGAAAATAAAACTACCCACACTTTCACTTTTTTATCCACCTGAAAATTCATTAAATATGCTAACTGTATTGTAACTGTCTTCTTAATGTTTAATCTTAACCCGGATCTTCTACTTTCCATTTTTGTTTTCGTGAAATCATGCAAGTTTTCTTTACATTTCCCCAATAAATAGGTGTCATTTACTTATCTCATCTTGTTTAGTGTTTTCAGACCCCTGTTTGATTCCAAAGGTCATCTTTTCTAATCCTAGCATTCTTATATTTGCTATGTGAGTTAAAAAGATATGGCGATCATATGGCTCTTTCTCTTACAGATAGTACTCATTTAATGACCAATCACTTAGCAACTGTTCAAAATTATGATGGATCTACCAAAAGCTACTTATGACTGTGTTCCAGAGATCCAATGGCTGCACACACTCCTGTAATCACATGACTGCATTTCAGATGTTTGATAACCATCTCACTTTTATGGCTTTTTGCAATTCCATAGTCATGTGACCATGATTGTGGTGGTGTCTAGCCAAACATGTCCATAGGAGTAATTTAACAGCTACCACATTCACTTAATGACCACTACAAAAAAGTCATAAAATTAGAGGCAGTCATGTGGACGCCTTGACTTATGACTGTCATCATAACTTAATTGAGTTTTGCCCCATTTTACGATTTTTTTTACATTTGTTAAGTGAATCACTGCAGGTGTTAAATTAGTAACACTGTTGTTAAGTGAATCTGGTTTCTCCATTGACTTTGCTGTCAGGTAGCAGAAGATAATCACATGACCCTGGGACACTGCAACCATCATAAATGTGAGTCAGTTGTCAAGCGTCTGAATGTAAATCATGTGGCCATGGGGATGCTGCAATGGTCTCAAGTGTGAAAAATGGTCATGTCACTTTTTTCAGTGCCATTTTAACTTTGAACAGTCACTAAGCGAATTGTTGTAAATTGAGGACTACCTATAGTTGAGAAAGCCAAAGAATATCCACAGTGTTGTGGTCTACCACCGGCAGCTGGCGGAGCCGGCAGCAAATTTGGACAATAGTGAGAAGGTGGGGAAAAAACCTGGGCCAGTCCTGGAGGCTGAAGAAGGCTCGGATGATGGCTCTGCGTCAGAGGCAGAGATGGGGCCAGGGCAGGCTGGAAGTCACCAGCTGTCTTTGGGCTGGACAGCAGTGAGGCGGGGGAACAGCTGGAACCGGTTTCCAGCCTGCGCATGCACAGAGCTGCCAAAAGGAAGGAACAATTAAGAGCTCAGGGTTGACATGGGAGTAAGGCCACATGTGGCCGATGAATGGCCCCTCCCATCAGGATTAAAAGAGGAGCAAAAGGGGAAGGGGCTTTTGCAGGAAACAACTCGCTAGTTCATTTGTTCCAGCCTTGTGAAGATTTGTCTGTATAATAACCCAGCCCTTCCTTGTCAGCACTGTGTGTGGAAATATTTACTGGGCAGCTTTCCAAGATAGATAAGGACTCTGAGCTAATTAGTATACCTTTGCAAGACAGTTTACCAACCTGTTGGCTGAATGTGAATGCACTAAATTCACATTAATAAAAGAGGTTTTGACAGGACTCAGAGTTAGCTTAGTGCTTTTTGGGGAAGCCTAGGACAGAACACAAAACAACAATAGGAATCCAAAGACACCTCATTCTTGTGCAGTATCTTTGCATAGTCAGGAAACCACAGTATGGACAGAACAATTCAAAGCAGACTGGCTTCAGGTTGGCCAAGGAGTGAGACAAGCATGCATCATCTCCCCTTATTTATTCAGCTTATGTGATATATGGTTTTAAAATTAGAGAAGGAACCATCAATAACACTCTGCTGATGACATTATAGAGATAGCTGAAAGTGCAAATGAACTGCAAGCTGTGGTAATGACAATCGGCAAGCAGAGGGGGAAAATGGGACTAAGATTAAATATAAATAACATCCAACTAATGACAGCAAATACAGCAAGCAGTCTTAGAATTGACAGTAAAGATTTTGAAGGAGTGAAGAGCTTATGCCTTTTAGGGGAAGTGAAGCATCTTCAAAGAAAAACAAAGGAAGTCCAGTTGCCTCTTGGGACAATCATGACCTGGATGACTGAGAATCTCCGTAGACATTTTTAATACTAGAAAGGGGAAAGTGAAGAAGGTATGATAAGCAGCAGGAGGGATGGATTCAATTACAGTGACAGTGGATGCACCATTGGAAGACCTGAAATACAGGTAGAGGCAGATCATGCTGGAAAAAAAATCTGTCTTTTTTAGTTTAGTTTACTTTATTGTCATTGCACCTCGTACAACAAAATCAAACACCATCTTCAGTACACATCATGACCATGACCATGAAAATAAACACAAACACACATCCTTCACCCTCCACACGTTGAACTGAAAACCCCTGACACCGTACCAATACTGCACTATACAGCAGAATTCAAAAGAGCTACTGCCCTGGGAGAAGCTGTTTTTCATCCTATTTGTGCTTGTTTTTAATATTCTGTACCGTCTGCTGGGTGGTAATAGTTAAAAAAAAAGGGGGGTGCCCAGGATGAGATGGATCTTTGAGAATATTTTGAACTTTTTTAAGCCAGCAGGAGCTATAAAGCTCTTCCAAAGAGCGGAGAGGGCAACCATCTTCTGGGCAATGATGTTAACCCTCTGGAGTGCTTTTTTATCTGCCACTGTGCAATTGGCAAACCACACAGAGGTACAGTAAGTTAAGATACTCTCTGTGATGCAGCGGTAGAAGGTCACCAGCAGTTTTTCAGTTGTTGTTTTCTCAGAAGTCTCAGGTGGTATAATCTCTGCTGGGCCCTTTTGACCAGGGCTGAAATGTGAACACTCCAGGTCAGGTCCTCTTTTATGGTAACACCCAGAAACTTAAAACTGGCCACTTGCTCCACTCAATCTTCATTGATAAGCAAGGGCTGGATGTCTGATCTGTTCCTTCTCTAGTCCACTATAAGCTCCTTGGTCTTATTGGTGTTGAGGACCAAGTTATTGTCTCCACACTACAAAAGCAACCGGTCCACCTCATCTCGATAGGCAGATTCATCTCCCCCGGAGATAAGTTCCACCACTGTTGTATTATCTGCAAATTTAGCAATAGTATTACTAGCATGAGTGGGAATGCAGTCATGCACATAAAGAGTATAGAGTAAGGGACTCAACACGCAACCCTGTGGTGTACCAGTGTTAAGAATAAGGGCTGAAGAGGTATGATTACCTAATCTGACCTTCTGTGAGTGGCCAGACAGGAAATCCATAATCCAAAAGCAGATTGAATAAGAAAGGCCAAGGTCCCGAAGTTTAGACACTAGTCTATGTGGAAGAATTGTGTTAAATGCAGAACTAAAATCCACAAAAAGCATCCTCACATAGCACCCCCCGCTGTTCTAGATGAGTCAGAGCAGTGTGAAGAGTGATGGCCATAGCGTCCTCTGTAGATCTATTTCTTCTGTATGCAAACTGGTGTTTATCAAATGTATGCGGAAGACCAGAAATGATGTGCCGGCAGACCAATTTCTCAAAGCACTTCATGATGATAGGAGTGAGTGCCACTGGTCTGTAATCGTTGAGGTTATTGATAGGGAACTTCTTTGGCAGCAGAACAATGGTGGAAGCCTTCAAACAAGATGGAATAGTGGACTGGGATAAAGACTGGTTGAAGATCCTGGTAAAGACTCCAGCCAACTGATCAGCACAGTCTTTAAGCATTCGGCCATCAGGACTGGCAGCCTTTCTAGGGTCCACAGCTCTCAGAATGCTCCTCACTTCCTGTTCCTTCACAATGAGGTGGGGGCTACATTTGGCTGGTGGTTGTATTTTAGCTGTCTCTGATGTTTTCACTAAGAGTTGATACTGACTTGATGTCACATAATCGAATCACTTATATTATCTTGTTCTCTGCATTACTGTATTCTTTTTTGTCTGATTCTATATCCCTTTTTCTTTTCTAAACTTGCCTGTTCATTTAGCACTTTTTCTCCATCTGCCCTTTTTAATTTTCTAAATTGAATAGATCACACTTGTCTATCTCCTGGTTTGTCTTTGAGTTTAATGTTTTAAATCTAGTGCTTAGAGTTTCAGTTTGTGTTGCTTAAAGTAGCTATTGCTAATAAACAGAATTTACATTACAGAATTCAAACTGTGCCCTATATTATTGCCATTCCCAATCCTTCTGTTATTCGAAGTCCCTTTGTGTATCCAGTTTAAGCTTTCTGATCACCTATTAGTAGTAATGCAGGTTTTTTTTTTAAAAGCACTATTTATTTGGCCACTTTGGTATAGTGGTTAAGGGGCCAGGCTAGAAACCGGTAGAATTGCGTTCCAGGCTCACCTTAGGCACAAAACCAGCTGGGTGGCTTTGGGCCATTCACATTCTCAACCCTGAGAAGGAGGCAGTGGCAAACCACTTTCAAGATCTTGCCAAGAAAATTGCAGAATTTTGTCCAGACATCAAAAACTGAACTCAAAAGCACACAGGCACAGTATTTGGCACCTGTTGAAATTTACCATAGAATTCCAATGTCTTCCACTGACAGTAATTCATTAACCTAGTAGTTCATATGCTTATACAATATTGATGATCATTAAATATAATAAATATAATCCTGTCATTCATTGGGTTCACAAAGCACGTGTTTAGCAATGCCTTTTTAACAATAACAATAGCAATAGCACTTAGACTTATATACCGTTTCATAGTGCTTTGTAGCGGTCTCTGGGCAGTTTACAATGTCAGCATATTGCCCTCAACAGTCTGGGTCTCCATTTTACTGGCCATGGAAGGATGGAAGACTGAGTCAACCTTGAGAACCATCAGGATCAAAACTCCAGGTTGTGGGCAGAGTTTGACTACAATACTGCATTCTAATCATTGCACCACCAGGGCTCCTTTTAAAAGTCTCCCTGACATTTTGTTTTTTTGTAGGATGTCATAACCTGAATCCTCATGCCATTAATAAATATTAGAAGGCAGATTTGGAAAGGACCTTGGAAATCAACTCTCTTGCCTCGTGTAGGTTTTTTTTTTTTTACCAACCCTTTAATCTCTTTTATTTGGGGTGGAGTTGAGGCGACTGAAAGGAGCTGAGCATTTACTGGCTGGATGCCCTTCCTGACACCTATGTGGAGTTTGCAGCGGGTATTTTCTTTTTGTACCCTGTAGAGACATATTTGCAGCTATCTAGGATTGAATGCTCTATCTTCTGGGTAGGAGGCGAGCATCTTCACCTCTTGCCCCATGTAATCATGCACAATTACAGTATCCCTGAAAATGACCCTCCAGCCTCTATTTGAAGCTTTCCAGTGAAGGAGAGTCCCCCACGCTCTGAGGCATTCTATTCAATTGTTGGACAACTCCTTTAACACTATAATACTTTGCCTAATGTCTGGCCAATGTATTTCCTTGTAATTTAAACCTATGTGTTTCTTGTTCTGCTTCTGAAATCCTTCTGAACAATATTGATCTCACTTTTGCATGACAGCCCATCTGACACATGAAGATCTTCTCAATCTTCTCTTCTCCAGGCTAAACATATCCAACACCAACTGTTGTGATAATGTTTTTCTTCAAGGCCACTTGTCATTTTGATTACCTACCTAAAATGTGGTGTCCAAAATTCAATGCAGTATTCCACGCAGGGTCTGGCCATCACGGAATAGAAAGGAACAACTCTTCCTTTTGTTTTCTTGCCCCTGGATGTCTCTTGATAATACTCTCAAGAAACTTTTTTTTTGTGTAGTTGAATCAAATACATGTAGTCCTTGACTTATGACTACAATTGAGCCCAAACTTGCTGTTGCTAAGTGAGACAGCTGTTAAGTGAGTTTTGCCCCATTTTATGACCTTTTTGTCACAGTTGTTGAGTGAATCACTGCAATTATTAAATTAATAACATGATTCTTAAGTGAATCTTAAGAATCTTCCCCATTGATTTTGCTTGTCAGAAAGTGGTAAAAGTTGGTCATATGACTCTGGGACGTTGCAACCACTGTAAATATGAACCAGTTGCCAAGCATCTGAATTTTGATCACATGACCATGGGGATGCTGCAGCTGTCGCAAGTGTGAAAAATGGTCCTAACTCACTTTTTTCAGTGCCGTTGTAACTTTGAACAGTTGCTAAATGAACTATTGTAAGTCAGGAACTACTTGTATTGCTTCATATTATAATCCACCAAAATACCCGGAATCTTTTCCCATGAACTGTTGCTCAAAATGGTCTTTTCATCCTATACTCAAGACTTTACCCTACTGAAATACATCTCATAGATTTCTGCCCATAGTTCCAGCTGTGCAAAAGGGATATTGTGCCCACCATCCAAAATTTTGGAGGGCAAAACTTAAAAATTGGGATGAGGAGAAAGCTCTGCAGGTAATAGCGAATAGATGATTTGCTTGGTGTGAAAAGTTTCCTATTTATATATTGCTGGTGTTAGTGATCTAATTTGCCCTGTTCTACCTGGAAAACTGTGTGAAACATTTGCTGGCTGATTGTGCTCTCGCTCTTAGTAAGGAGAACTGTACCTAAGCATCCACTCTGGCATCAATAATTCTGGATTCTCACTTTCCAGGAAGAGCAAAAATTGTCAAGAAAGATCATAGCAACCTACTTCCTTAGGATTAACAGGGTCAAATCCTCCCAGGTGTATTTGAGTACAACTGTGTCTCAATCCACTCCGTAGGACCTACATGGCTTGAAGTGGAGCTCTGTGAATCCAAGCAACTTTATCCACCAAGTGCCAAGCAGCAGTCCCAAATGATTGCTGATGATCAATTCTACATGTAGGGTTTCATGCTCACCTATGTGCGTGGTAGTGCCCTGACAGCCTCCAAAGTCTCCTAGACAACCATAATTGCTCCCTTGCCCGTCTTCTGGAAGGCTCTATGACAAATAGCCGTGGCCAACTCACTGCAACCAACTCGTCACGGCCAACTTGCTGCAGGACAATTTGCCACGGCCAACTCGCCGCGAGACAAGAGTTACACTAATATAGAACAAACAGTCAAATAGAATCATTAAAAAAGGATAATAAAATGGAAATAAAATGGGAATGACAAAAATTAAAATAATTTTTAAATTATTTAAAAAAATTAAATTGTTGAATTGTCCCACAGCAAGTTGAGCATGTTGAGTTGTCCCTTGCAAATTAGCCATGGCAAGTTGGCCTTGGTGAGTTGTCTAAGGCAAGTTGTCCTATTCTGCTCCAGGAATTGTAGCTGGCACAATACTAGGATGTACAGATGGTCACTCCCTCTATGCCCAACTGGGAGTCAAGTAAGCCCTCTCATTTTTAAGTCATGGATATGGTGAGCCTTGTTCGAGACTGATCGAAATCCATAATGACCTATTTTAAAGTTCATTTAAATAAGATCTTATTTGGAATACTGTGTCTTGTTTTAGTCAATACAAAATATGTTGCAATTCTAGAAAGGATGCAGAGAAGAGCAACAAACGTGATTAGGGGACTAGAGGCCACTAAAATTTATAAAAACGGTTGCTGAAAGTGAGTATATCTAGTCTAACAAAGAGATGGGGATTCAGGGATGATATAATAGCAGTCTTCCAATATTTGAGGGGCTCTCACAGAGAAGGGGGATCAACCTATTTTCTGAAGCACCTGAGGGCAAGAAAAGAAGTAATGGATGGAAACTTACTAAGGAGAGATCCAACCTTGAACTAAGGAGAAATGTCCTACCAGTGGGAATCAGTGAAATTGCCACCAGAGATTGTGGGGTGCTCTTTATCACTGGAGATTTTTAAGAAGAAATTGGACAGCCATTTATCTGGTGTGGTATAGGATCTCCTTCTTGAGCAAGAATCAGGAAACCCTCCAAGAACCTTTCTAACTCTCCTTTTCTGTATTTTTCCCAGTGTTGACATTAGCTAACAGGTTTACAGTTTCTGAAAGCCAGCTTTTCTTTCTTGTTGGAAAGGGGGGAGAGAACGTATAAATCATCTGCAGCCTTGCACCTCAAGAGATTATCCAACATGAACTAAATGGAATAATGTCAACAAACTCCTTTGGGCTGTTTCCAGGCAGACCTTTTATTGTGCATTCATTATGGTAATTTCCTAGGGCTTCCAGATGACATTTTTATCCTATTTTCTTAATTAGGATAATCCATTTAGGTTGAGTGGCATGGCACAGAAGAGCAGATCTCTGAATGTGTGCAAATGATTGTTTATGCTTTGTGTTTCTAAATTGCAGAGCTTTTGGCATCAGTGACAATAATTCCCCTGTCCTCCTTAACGTTTATTTGAGCTTCCATAGGTATTTCATACACTTGCACGTATACCTTTGCATTTTAATTTTTTATCCTGACTCTTCAGAATTCTACAGTTGCCTTACTAGCTTAGCTCTGTGCCACGTTTTTCTTTATCTTTTCACCTTTTTGTTAGATGTAAATAATAATAGATGATATACCTGCAAACTAGCAGAATTCCTTTAAAAAAAAACCCCAATATGATTATAAGATCACTTCAGTTCCATGGAGGTGAATGTGAAAATAAGTCATCATTATTCTGACAGGAAATAATCTAAGCCATTGCTCCTTAAGGCAATTCATTAATCTACCTTAGCTAGCCTTGTGATTCTGTTATTAAAGCTTTCATTTCAAACGGCAGCTTCTTTTCAATCTTATAAACACAGGATAACCAAACTATGATAAATGAACTCAGCAAAGGATGCTTAATATTGATTGGAGTTGTTTTGAATTCTTGTTTATGGTTTTAAACAGGGTCCATTCGTGCCTCAGAAGATGGCAGTGTTTGGCTTACTATCTGGGTTCAGGAGCAAAGTAGAACTGGGTCTGGTTAATATTTATTTGCATGGGACATCACCCAAAAAATTCCAGGAGTTTAGGTTAGATCTTCTGGAAAATGAAGTGAATTGTGCCCTATTAAATAGCAGTGGTGCAGTACAATGTTTTAAAATCTTACAAGATGACCGAGTTAGTGACTGGGATGGAAAATAAAGCAGAGGCTGAAGAACTGGAAAAGATCGCATTATATTTTGATACCCCAAAAGAGCACAATGAAAAGAACGTTCAACTGCCAAACTGTTGCACTTACCTTGCATGTAAGTAAGACAACACTTCAGATTCTGCATTCCAGACTTTTCCATTTTACGTGGAATGAGAACAGCTGGACATACAAGCCGGATTCAGAAAGGCAGGAGTGCCTGAGGTTATATTGCTAACAATGGTGGATAATAGAAAAGACAGGGGGAACTCTAAATCGGAGTCCCCAACCTTTTCGGCTTTGCGGACTGGCGGGGAGTGGGAAAGGGGATGGTTCCGCACAAGTGGCCGACAAGCACACATATGCAACTCCATTTGCGCAAATGGAACACACACGCTTGCCCGTTGCTTGCACAAGTGGGGATGTGCGCACACGCGCATTTGCCCATCCTTTCTGCAGCCCCATTTTAAAAGGCTCAAGGTTCACTAGTAGGCTGCAGCCCAAGGGTTGGGGACTCTTGCTCTAAATGAGTAGTTATGGTGCTGGACAAGTTGCAGAGAGATCCACGTTCAAGCCCAGCAGGTGACTTTGAGCCAATTTTTCTCTTAGCTTAAAGAGCAAACGTTAAGAGATTAAACTAGAAATAGGAAATCCATCTAGAACCATACAACCAGCAAAATGCTTCCAGAGTGATGCAGGAGTCTTCCAAGATTATATATTGCCATCTTATTTATGAATGAGAAATACTTCATGACAAATGTTGGCCTAGGTCTAGGAGAAATAGAAGTTTGAATTAAAATCTCTGAAGGATACAGCAACATCCGTTTCTGTTTACTGGAAAGCAAGAAAGATTTAGGGAATCACTTGTTGAAAGAAGAGATTGCAAAAGTTGGTGAGCTGCTCAATATTATTTTAACAACTCTCTAACATGTCAACAGCATGTGTGTTCCTAATACAAATAGCTGGATAGGAAGTTGAAATAATAACAAACCTTTATATTCCCAGCTTTCCAAATTCAGAGAGGTGATTATATCCATGAAATAAAGAGACATCTGTCCTTGGATAAAGAGTATGACAAACCTATATAGACATAGTCCTTGACTTATGACTACAATTGACCCCAACATTTCTGTTGTTAAGTGAGACATTTATTAAATGAGTTTTGTCCCCTTTTACGAGCTTTGTTGCCACCATTGTTAAGTGAATCATTGCAGTTGTTAAGTTAGCCATAAGGTTGTTAAGTGAATCTGGCTTCCCCATTGACTTTGCTTATCAGAAAGTCACAAAAGGGGATGACGTGACCCTAGGACACTGCAAACGTCATAAATATGAGTCAGTTACCAAGCACCTGAATTTTGATTACGTGATTGTGGGGATGCTGCAATGGTCATAAGTGTGAAAAATAGTTGCAAGTCACATTTTCAGTGTCCTTGTAACTTTGAACAGCCACTAAATGAACCTGTAAGTCAAGGACTACCGTACTAGTGTTTCTCAATCAGCCGGCTGGGGAATTCTGGGAGTTGAAGTCCACAGATCTTAAAGTTGTCAAGGTTGAGAAACACTGCTGTATACAATATTAACATACAAGACATCACACTGACAACAAAAAGGCATCTTGCCACTGAGGGTTTTCACCCACATTTTCATCCTCCCTGCTTTAGGTAGCTTGCTTAGGTCTTTCCTTGATTTTTTGATTTTTTGCCCATTGGACTCCATCTTCATATTTCTGTTTTGTAAGAGAGGGAAATGAAAGGTAAGGCAAATCTTTTCCAGGAGGAAGTTCTGTATAGCTACAATTTGTGTGTAACATTGGGTGAAAAACAAAGGGTATGTATATCTGAATACGTACAAACTATATGAAAAGAAATTTAAGTGATGTGCAATTATGGTATAGGTTGCAAAACCTCGTGTAAGTTTGCCGGATTCCACATTACCCTGATTGCTAATTTACTTCAGGAATAGAAAGTAGCTGACCACTCTGGCTGCTTCTTCCTCAATATAATTTCTTGGAGCAAACATGTGATTTTGCATTCCTCACATACGGCCCACACCTCCCTTTGCCAGTAAATTCTTATAAATGATGTATAAGCCAAATGTGAACAAGATACTTCATTTCTGCTGTTTATTACTGTGCAACCATTTTTTAAAATGGGGTTGTGGGGTTGTGTTGTTGTCTATTTTAAAGAGCTAACTTTCTCGCCATGATGGCTAGGAAGAGGCAATATATTTTGCTAGTAACTAGAAGAGTCAGTGCTCCAGACGCCAGTGCTGCTGTTAATTCTGGTGAAATGGCATTCCTTAATATGTTTTCTTACACTGCTCAGAAGATGACAGCTTGTTTAGGTCAAGAGGTCACCGTACCAGAGTTATTAGAGGCCAAGGATTGCTATCCTTTTCTACATTGTAAATGAACTTTATCAGAGAGGAAGATAAAAATAGCCAGATCTTGGTTTCTTTCTTGGAATTCAGATCTAGAAATTATATAGTGGTAGGAGAGAGGGTGGCATTAGAAATGTACATCTGGCACTGTCTTCCCCGTTTATCAGACCCACATCCAACCTTTCCAAAGGTATATACAGGTAGTCCTCAACATACAGCCATTCGTTTAGCGACCGTTCAAAGTTACACCGGCATTAAGGAAGTGACCTACAATCGGTCTTGCACACTTGGCAACCATTGCAGCCTCCTTACAGTCACGTGATCCAAAGTCGGGTGCTCCGTAACCGGCATGTATTTATTTACATTAGTTTCAGCATCCTGGGGTCAAGAGTGTGCCATTTGCAACCTTCCCAGCTAGCTTCCAACAAGCAAAGTCGGTAGGGGAAACTGGATTTGCTTAACAACCGCATGGTTAACAACTGCAATGATTCACCTAACAGCCATGACAAAATTGGGCTTAATGATTCACCTGACAGCCGCTTTGCTTAGCAACAGAAATTCTTGGTTTCAGGTTATAACTCGAGGACTGCCGGTAGTCAAGCCGGTTTGTTTGTTTACTCCTTGCGAATTTAGCAGCAGTCCTGGAGCAGCAGGGCCATCAGTTCAGGAAGGCTAATCTGTTTCCAGTAGTCAAAGCAATCTGGAAAGTCATAGCTTAAAGTTCTGATAGTGACTAGAGGCAGTCCTCGACTTACAACCATTCCTTTAGTGACTGTTCAAAGTTACAAGGGCACGGAAAAAAAGTAACTTACAACAGGTCCTCTCACTTAAAACCAACACAGCATCCTTACAATCATAGGATTAAAAATGGATGCTTGGCAATTGGCATGTACTTACGATGGGTGCAGCGTCCCATGTGGATGCCATTTGTGAACTTCACAGCCAGCTTCTGACAAGCAAAGTCAATGGGGGAAGCTGGATTTGTTTAACAACCAGGTGATTCACTTAACAGCCGCAGTGATATGCTTAACAACCCTGACGAAAGCGGTTCTACAATTGGATGTGGCTCACTTAACCACCTTGCTTAGCAATGGAAATTCTGGTTCCAGTTGTGGTCATAAATAGAGGACTACCTATATAGGTTTTAAATTGCTTCCAGATTTTCTGTTGGATTCATTTATTAAATGTACCATGTAAACTGCAGACAGGTTTCAAAAAGCAAGGTTAGGCCCTACTGATCAAGTTCCTGTTTTGTCTGAAGAGATAGCCAGACAGCTCACTTACCTTCTTTTACTGCAGCCTATTTGCAGCCAGTCTAAGCAGAGAAACCCTGCCTGGCTCAATTGTACGAAAGGCTGACTACATAGAAAGCACTTAATAGATTGACAGAACACCTGGCTTTGCATGCAGAAGTTAATTTCTGGCATCCTTAGTTAAGGTTGCCTCTCCCCTTGAGGATTTAGAAAACTGTTACCATTCAGAGTAAAAGTGCTGCACAATTCATGAAGTGAATGTATACACACTCTCGAGTTAAGTTCTTGGCATCGCTCATGTGACTGGTCTCCAAAAACAAAAACACTTAGACTTATATACTGCTTCAAAGATCTTTACAGCCCTCCCTAAGCGGTTTACAGAGTCAGCCTATTTATTGCCCCAACAATCTGGATCCTCATTTTACCCACCTCGGAAGGATAAGGCTGAGTCAATCTTAAGCCTGGTGGGATTCGATCTGCCAAATTGCAGGCAGCTGGCTGCAGCAGAAGTAGCTTGCAGTACTGCACTCTAATCACTGTACCACCGAGGCTCGTATGTATGTATGTGTGTATGTATGTATGTATTGGTTTGACAGCTTGACAATTGTCATATTTAAAGCCGTTTTCCTGTTCTACATGGAATAAGAGCCAGGGTGGCGCAGTGGTTAGAATGCAGTATTGCAAGCTAGTTCTGCCAACAGCCAGCAATTTGATTATAATTGGCTCTATGTTGACTCAGCCTTCCATCCTTCTGTCAGTAAAATTGCCCTATATTGTTGGGAGCAATATGCTGACACTGTAAACCACTTAGAGAGGGCTATAAAGCACCGTGAAGTGGTATATAAGTCTAAGGGCTATGGCTATTGCTATAAGAATTCATTGTCAGTAGTGTATTTTTATGTGCTGCCTGCCACCCAGTGATGGAACAATAGTCTGTATTCTGTCACCCCAACACTATTTACGCAGGCTGCAGAGCTACTATGCTCTAAAGCAGCATGCTGGCTGGAGCATTCTGGGAGTTGAAGTCCACACATCTGACATCTGCCAAAGTTGAGAAACACTGCTCTAAAGAATATAAATATCCCTTGTTTGCTCATATCAGAACTATGTTCAGTTATGTAAGTGCATATTTATTCTGCTGCTAAAAATAAAAATGGGAGCAGAAAAGCTATTTTAATCTTGCCCAGCAGTGGGCATGTCTGCTTTTTTTGTGTTGGATTTTTATTTTGAGTAATTTTGTATGCTGAATAGATAATTTAGTTAAAAGGGTAGGTAAGTTGACCGTGGATAACAGCATAATGGTTGCAAATTGAGCTATGAATTATGAAGTCTTCAGCTTGAGTATATCTTCTGCTAAGTATTTCCTTGGTGACTTTACGCATATCACAAACATTAGTTATCCCACTTGTAATAGGGGATAATAATACTTACAAGGAATTATGAAAATTACAGCCTTATATAGATGGAATGGCTTGAACGCTCAAGTGTTACTTTCTATATAAAATTTACCCAATGAGACATCTAAAAAATAGAACTATATATCTGAGAGTTATTTCTATACCTAATTTTTTAAAATAAGTCTTGAATTATAACTTGCTATTCAAAAACTGACACACAGGCAGGTCCTACTTAAACACTTGTAAGTTAATAAAATATAAGTTTTATTACTGTATGTCATAAATTATCACTGAATAATATTTTAAGGCCAGATGGCTAACTTGTTTTCCACCCTACAACTAATAACAGTACCAACTGCTAATGCCAGAGATCCTGGAAATTCAACAAAAAGGGTAGCTTAAGTTCCAGACTTGTATTTTACAAAGTACACTATAACATGTTCTGCCGGGTAGAAATTATCTAAAATGTTATGCAAGGGAAAATAGTGACCGGTAGAAATAGGAGATGATCGGATACTTTGTTAAAAAAACAACAACAAGCTATATTTCCTAACCTAATCAGAGAAACAGAATGACCAACAATGGGCAAAAAACCAGTGAGAGTAGGAACAACTTCTGGCTTCCTGTCAACTTCCTTGTGGGAATCTGGCAGGGAGCATTGGAAATCTTCCCTTCCCTTTCCCTTCCCTTTCCCTTCCCTTTCCCTTCCCTTTCCCTTCCCTTTCCCTTCCCTTTCCCTTTCGCTTCCCTTTCCCTTGTAAGTGGCTGCTGAGGGATGGGGGAGGGAGCAAGGGATTGTGAGACTGGCTGGGAAACTCTCACAGAAGTTTGACAATGAAACACATGACTACAGACTGCAAATGAAGAAGAAAAAGAAGACATTTTGCTTCTCATCCAAGAAGCTTTATCAGTTCTGGCAGGATAGTGGGGGCTATGGAAGGATTAGTTCTGACAGGATTGGAGGGGGAGGGTGTTGGAAGGATTATATTTCTTTGCAGTCATCTGATCATTAGCACTCTCCCTGAGAGCTCTTGAGGCCACTTGGGGGTTTATCTGTGCCTTTAGGGTCACCTATCAAGGCTGATTCGCACTTTCATCTCTATTTTTCCTTCATTCGTAGCTTGACAATAACAGGGAGAGGGATTGATGGAGTGCACGAGAGGGAGAACGGTATTCAAGCATCCGTGGGCACAATGGGACACTGCTGGCATCCCAAGGACACACCCAGCAGATGTCCCTGTTCGGCTGGCTGTTTCCCATAACAAAATGAACAGGAGTGATTGGTGGACGTTTTGGACTGTGGGTGGCCTGCAGGGAAAAGGGGGAATTAAATATGCTTGCTTTGACGCAGGAAACCCAGAGCTGGTTCTGCTTCTTCTATACCAATGTGGTTTATTCAGTAAAGTTTTATACTCTTGGTAAAACAATGCCCCAGGAGTTCCTTTTTTTCTGGATTCGCCAGCTGGACAGTTGACATCACCTGTATCAGAGTGCAAATGGAAATGGAATCTTCTTGGAACTGCTGAAAGGACTGCATTGTAGACAGGAGATAGGGGGTGTCTTATCCCTCCCCCTCTGTTGAGAGAGGGCTGCTCAATGTTAACATAAATGGCCCATTTTACTCCTCTTTCAAACCAATGGTCCTCTCTATCTGGAATGTAGCAACTATTCTTCCATCACCTCCGCCATCCTGCCAGAACCGAGGAAAGCTTCTTGGATGAGAAGTGAAACTGTCGTCTTCTTCCTCAAGGAAAAAAACCCAATCCACTTGCCTTTTAAAAAAGCAACTTTGAGACATCTAATAAAGATATTTCTTAGAAACTGGTGTTTGTGCGTGCGTGTGTGTGTGTGTGTGTGTGTGCAGGCAATGCAATTTTCCAGTTTGCCCCACCTCACCAATTGGGAGTTTGGATTCCCCCTTCCCTGTTGTTCCAAACATGTTAAGCTGTCAGAGGCTCAATCTGCCCATTTTTCTTTTCCAGAATAAAACAATTCGGGGGGGGGGGGGGAGGGAAGGGGGATTGCGTAACTCTAGTTAAAGAAAAACATTACGGTAAACCAGGCTTCTTTATCCAAATCAAGGAGCACCAGATGTCCAGCCCCAGCAAACGGGGTAGCCTTTATGGCTCTACTTGCAAGCTTTCCAGAGGCATCTGCTCTGCTTTAGAAAGCAGAATGTTTGAGTGGGTGGACCTTGGTCTGATACAAGGCAATTTTTCTTGTCCGCCCACGAGGCCCTCTTTTGACGCCTTATCCTTAGCAGATCAGACATGCAGTGTGGTGAGTCGATGAAAAGGACAGAGCCTTCTGTTTGTTTTGGGATGGGGAGCGCACCACAATTACCTCATTAGGTTCGGGATTCAAGCTGGCAGGGTGGCCTGTCAGCTGATTGACAAAATACTTGGCTCTGAATCTGCTGCTGCTGGCTTTCAGCAGTCTGCATCGATCTCTCTTATTTTTAACCAGGTTTGCATTAATAATATAAAAGCAGTTTGAACATTTCTCAATCTTTGCTTGAAATGGGTAGGAGGAGATATTTCATATGGAATTCTTGGTGAAGTAGCTTGTGTGCAGCTGCTTTTATAACTTTTTTTTTTAAATACTGTGTTGCATAATCAAAGGACTTCTATGTAAAATAAGACATCTGAAGCTACAGTACAGGTAATCCTCAACAACCCTAATGGCGACCAGGATTTCTATTGCTTAAGCAAGGTGGTTGGTAAGTGAGTCATGCCTGGTTTTACCACCTTTTCCCTCACAGTTATTAAGTGAACCACGACTCTTAAATGAATCATTGTAATTAAGTGAATCTGGCTTTTCCTATTGACTGTACTTTTCTGAAGCTAACTGGGATGGTCACAAATAGTTTAAGGTCTCTTGCTTGAGCAGGGGATTGGGTTAGAAGACCTTCAAAGTCCCTTCCAGCTCTTATTCTGTATTCTCTGAATCAGGGGTTCCCAACCCCTGGTCCATAGACCAGCACTGATCTGTGGCATGCCAGAAACCAGGCTGCACAAACAAGCGAAGCTCCATCCACGGGATGCAGGCAGCATGTGAAACCATGCCCCCTTTGGGCCACGGAAAACCTTTTCCCACGAAACCGGACCCTGGTGCCCAAAAGGTTGCCACTGCTCTGAATGGCAATCACATTACCACGGGATGCTACAACTGTCATATATGCTGGTTGCCAAGCAACCAAATTTTGATCATATGACTGAGGATGCTGTGATGGTCATTAAGTGTGAGGACTGGTAGTAAGTCACTTTTTTTAGCATCGTTTCACTCACTAAATGAATAGTTGTAAGTTGAGGACTACCTGTATTTGAATGAAGTACATTTCCCATTCACCTGATGGGATAAAGCATTTTGCCTACCTGGCAATCATCTGCTGCTCATAACAAGAATCACTAAAGACCCCCTCTAGGATAGATGTTTAAAAACAGGAATGAGTGTAAAGTCAAGTCCATCTAATTTTTGTAAGTTCAGAGAAGAACTTGGCTATCTCTGTTTTACTCCAAAATGGTGCTTCCAGGTTTTACTATTCTGTTTTGTTGATTCTAGGATTGATGTGCTCAAATTCTATTGATAAGAAGTTACTGGCAAGTCAGTGTTCTCAGAGTGATTAACAGAAACAGAACTCTTAAAAGGGAGGGATAATTTGGAGTGGGAGAAAAAAGAATTGGGAAATAGAGAAAATAATGCATTTACATCCCTATCCATCCTAGATAATGACTGCAAAAGGAATCTATTTTGAAACAACATCTTTTGAGTTCAAGAAGATTGACTGATATGGCTTGCATATTAATGTCTGCACCATGAGTAGGATGACTGAATGAAAATGATAGCTTAAAATCTAATGGAGATTTCTCTGGTAAAATACTATACAGGCAATCTTCAACTTACAATCACAATTGACCCCAAAATTTATGTTGCTAAGTGAAACATTTATTAAGTGTGTTTTGACCCATTTGTACAACTTTGGATCATTGCGCCAGTGCCACAGCTTGTGGCAGGATAGCATGTGCCATGCACATTTGCTTGCAGCAGGACGCCCCGTGCCGTGCCAGCGCTGCCGCTCGCTCAAGCAGTGGCACGACATGCCATGCGGCCTCTTGCTGCAAGTGGTGGCACCGACATGCCATGTGGCCTCTTGTCATGAGCAGTGCACAGAGGCGACGTGCCACATGGCCTCCTGCCGCAAGCAGCCGCAGAAGAAGTCAGGCAGCAGCACGACAGGTGTCAGGGCATGGGAAGCCTGGTTGTGGTAGTCCTAAGGTAGACAGGTAAGACTTCACCTGAAAATAAGACCTGGTGCTTCTTTTGGCAGGCAAAAATGTATAAGGCTAGGTCTTATTTTCAGGGAAACACGGTAGTAGTTTCAATTTTTGGTTCTCTGAAGAGGGGGGATGTGAGATCTTTCCTATTATACTTAAGAGCCTGTTAATTGCAGATGCTAAGGAGGTAAGCTGAGCTTTTCTGCATGCAAATTGGATCATAATATCATCCCACACCATTTCAGAAAAAGATGACTTATGACCGTTTTTCAGTGAAGTTGCACGTTAAACATTATACCATCACAGTTGATGAACTGTGTTGACTGGGACTTTTTTTTAACTTTAGTAATTGTGTAGCAAATACATTGTAGTCTTTTCTTCTACTTCTGCTAAATTCTACATTCTGCAGTAGCCTTTGGACATGTTTGCCCACAATCTTTTCTTCTTTGGATTAAATATACCCGCTGTCAGCAACCATTCCCATAAGGTTTCTGTTTTTCCCCTTCTTCAGAGCCCTTGTCAGTTTGATTGCTTTCCTCTCGACACTTCAGTTTGACAGTGTCCTTCCTCAAATGGGCCTAGAGGTGGATGTGCTGGGGCCTGAGTCCCTGAGCATGTGAAAGAGATTAATATCTTGCTGTGTAAGCAGTCACTGATTATCACATTTCCTCAGGTGTTGTGTATTTTTAATTTCTATACTTCTTGGTGTAATTGTTTTTTCTCTTAATGTTGTTCCCTATTCAGAGCCCTTTGTCAAGAAGGGAAATCCCTTCATTCTCCACCATTCAGTCAGAACTGAAGAAGCTTCTTGAATGAGAAGCGAAACAACTTCAAGGAAAACCGAAAGAAAACCCAGTTGCCTCTTGAAAAAGCACCTTTGGGATAACCATGACCTGGATGATTGAGAATCTCCATAGACATTCCTGCAAAAACATAATTGCCAGAGTAGGGAACATTGCCAATGCTTTGGCACAAGAAAGTAGCGATAGCTGGCTTTTTATGTGTGACAGAATGTCTTACCTGTTTGGATGTGGGTTGTTTTAGTTTTTGTGTCTTATTTCCGATTGGCCTACCCAGCTCGATTGGTTGCATTGTTTCATCCTGGATGGTTCCTGCTTGTTGTATTTGTTCTTGCTTCTCTATTGCTGAGCGTACGATAAGGAAGAAACCCTCTTGCTTGCTTCTTCCTTGGTCTTTGTTTGCTTTTGTAATAATTTATAGACCAGGTTTATGCTCATGATATTATTGGCTAATCTACTAAAACATTAGGCTTCCAGGAATTCTCTTGCATTTTTTGTTTTGGGTTAATCAAAAATGATTACCATTGAATTTATCTGTGTTTGTGAAATCAAAGAATTTTTGTCATAAGCCAACTGATATTCATGGATATGTATTCTGTTTAAATATAGTAGTGATTTTCCCACTTCTTGCATAAGTTATAAATAATTATTCTGCTGCCTTTGTGTTGGATCCTTGGGGGAGGGGAATGGCACTTTTTTTCTTCCCACAATTTTATTTCATTATGTGAGAGTCATTTTTTTTAACAATATACATGAAACAAAAATGAACCACTCACCACTCAAAAAGGAAAAAACAACAGCAGAGTACAACAAATAAAAACATAAAAAAGACAAAAATACTATAGTTATAGATATATTCTAAGTTCACTTAATTTTATACATCTTCAAAAAAGGAAACTAAACTCTCAGTATTCACCAAGCTTTCCAGTATCTTTTCTTCAGAGAGAAAAATATTGTAAACTTTTCTGATTGACAGGAAATATAATTTTGTTAAATAACACATTTTTAAAATCCAGTCCGTTATATCTTTTCACCTCTGAAGGATTACTCTTTTTGCTATTCCTGGAGTACAAAAACTCAATCTTTCTTCACATTTTAAGTTCCAAGGCATGGAATAAACATGGACTTGAAAAACAAAGTTGGATCTTTGAGTTTCTTTGCTTAAGATGCTTTAGAGGGATTTTCACGGTTTGTGGGCTGCTATTATTGTGGACTGAGATTTGGCTGACCTTGACTTTGTTAGCCTGACTATTCCCTTGGATAGTGAGGCCAGGAGGTTAGATAAGTTCATTGTGTAATATATGTTGGTGTGCCTTATTAACAGTGTATCTCATGGCTTTTGCATTGCCTCTCTAGTGTGTATTGTAATTCTGCTTTTATTCTTATACACAACCTGAGGTCGTATCTTTTTGGAATTGGGCAATGATATAAATCCATTAAGTAAATCAATACACCTAGTTATTTGGTGGTTTCTGAGTTATTCTTCGTGTATGGGAGAATTATTCTTTTCATATCCTTCAGAGCTTGTATTCCACTTGTAAACTTTATTTCATAAAGTTTCACTAATGTCTACTCGGTCATCTTTTTGTCGTCTTGCATTTAAACTTCTAATTCATCCTGTTTTTCTGCAAATAGAATAGAATAGAACAGAAGAGTAGAATAGAATAAAAATAAAATAACAGAATTGGAAGGAACTTTGGAGGTCTTCTAGTCTAACCCCTTGCTTAGGTAGAAAATCCTATACCATTTTAGACAAATGGTTGTCCAATCTCTTCTTAGTTTTTTTTTTAAAAAACTTCTCTGTATATACTAATGACTACATCTCAAAAGATTCCTCCGTTAAAGTACTGAAGTTTGCAGATGATACAACAGTGATTGGTTTCATTCGAGATGATGCATCTGCAAACAGACGGGAGGTTGAACAATTAGCCTTATGGTGCAACCAGAACAATCTTGAACTAAACATACTCAAAAACATAGAAATGGTGGTAGATTTTAGGAAGAATCCTCCTATACTACCCCCTCTTATAATACTAGACCAGTGGTGGCTAACCTTTTGGGCTCCTGTGCCAAAAATTATGAGCGTGCCAGCATGCCCGTACTCACTTGCCAGCATCCAGAATGCAATGTACATCCCCGCCTCCCCACGCCCCCTGCGCATGTATGCGCAATCCCCACCCCCACTTCCTTACCTGCATTGCGCCTCACAGCTGATTTTTCGGTTGGTTTGAGGCCTTTTTCGGCCTCCCAGAGGCTTGGAAAAAGCCTCTAAAAGGCTTCTCAGGACGAATTATAGGTCCGTTTCGTCACTTCCAATATTACAGGAAGTGATGAAACGGGCCTATAATTCCGCCTGAGAAGCCTTGCAGAGGCTTTTTCCAAGCCTATGGGAGGCCGAAAAATGCCTCAAACCAAAAACAAAAAAAATCAGCTGTGAAGCGTGCGCATGCGCAGTGAGGTAAGTTTGCCTGCGGCTGCGTGCCAGCATAAATGGCTCTGCGTGTCACTTGTGGCACACGTGCCACTGGTTCACCATCACAGTACTAGACAATACAGTATCAACAGTAGAGACCTTCAAGTTTCTAGACTTAAAATGGACACCTAACATAAAAAATGTCATCAAAGAATGTTCTTTCTGCGCCAACTCAGAAAGCTCAAACTGCCCAAGGAGCTGCAGATTCAGTTCTACAGAGGAATTATTGAGTCCGTCATCTGTACCTCTATAACTGTCTGGTTTTGCTCTGCAACCCAACAAGACAGACAGAGACTTCAACAGATAATTAGAACTGCAGAAAAAACAATTGCTACCAACCTGCCTTCCATTGAGGACCTGTATACTGCACGAGTCAAAAAAATGGGCTGTGAAAATATCTACAGACCCCTCACATCCTGGACATAAACTGTTTCAACTCCTACCCTCTAAATGACACTATAGAGCACTACATATCAGAACAACTAGACACAAGGACAGTTTTTTTCCTGAATGCCATCGTTCTGCTAAACAACTAATTCTCACAAAAGTGTCCAATTATTTACTAAGAATGTATTACTATTATTCTTATCATCCTTCCTATTACCTAACTCCTCCTACTTATGACTATATCCTTGTTGCTTATATCTCTACAATTTATATTGTTTTATTTGTTTCCTAGTATGATTTGATTGCTTATTTAGTAACCTATGACTATTACTCATGTTCTATCTTATGATACTTGATGAATGTATTTTTTTTCTTTTTATGTACACTGAGAGCATATGCACTAAAGACAAATTCCTTGTGTATCCAATCACACTTGCTCAATAAAGAATTCTATTCTATTCTATAAACTTCCAGATAGATAAATAAATAATAAATGACAGACAGCCGGACAAACAAACAAATATTTTTCTCTCTGTTCCTGGGTCAAATTCCTCAAGAGATAAGAGTGAAAAATATACTGTCCGTATCTCCTTCTCTCTTGCATTGTCTTCAGGGTTGTGTCTGATGGTAAAATTTGTTCTAACAGGGATCAGTAGAAAAGAATATTTGTCAGTGGGCTTCAGAGTGATGAGATTTTTTTACTTTCAGATAATGGATGTTTATCTGTAGTTGACAGATTGTCCAGCTACAGATTAGTGCATTTCCCTTCTTTCATTAGGGAGATTCCAGTCATCACTATGACTCCATTATTTTCTCCTCGTTCGAACTAAAGCAGGAATTTTGTTAAATGGCTTCCTTGGTCCCAGAGGCTTTTGACAGCTGCTTTTCATCCAGGACTCTAGAAACATGATCAACGTTGAGGCCATGGCATAGTTTCTGAATCTCCAGAGTATAAGAACTATCTTTCAGAGACTTGGGTTATTATGTCCCATTCCCCTCTCTCTTCAGCCTCTCTGCTTGCTGTCTTCCATCTTTTGGAAAACTTCTTGAAGCGCTTCTTATGTCTTATTCAAGAATTATAAACTCTGAACAGCTTATATGCCCTATGCCATAAAGAAAGTTAATAATATGCGTAACAAAAGTCAATTTACACTTATCCGCTAAGAAGCCATTAAAATAAAACTCCAAATGATAAGGAGGGACAAAATTAATCACATATCTAATTTGAGGACATCTTGAAAAGTCAGGATTTAATAGTTTTTCTAAAGCCCAGCAGGACTGGGGCTGTACTGATCTCAGGGGGAATACCGTTGAGGCTCTTAAACACTACTATAATCTGAAAATTTTATGTGTGAGCTTATGTTTCCACTCTTCATAGTTCCTGCGTTATCCATGAGATTTTTCCTTATTTCCTGGAATGGTAACCTAAATCTAAGATCCTGTTTGAACTTAGCCATTTGCAAATGAAAAAGGGTCTCCATTAGGTCACAAAGGTGCTTTTTTCAAAAGGCAGCTGGACTTTCTTTGTTTTTCCTTGAAGATGTTTCACTCCAGTTCTTCAGAAGAAGCTTTTTGGATGAGAAACAAAACATCTTCAAGGAAAAACAAAGAAAGTCCAGCTGCCTTTTGGGGCGGTGGGGGGAAAGTACCTTTGGGACAACCATGGCCTGGACAACTGAGAATCTCCACAGACTTTTAAGTCACAAGAGAGATGACTCTTTCTCTACAATCTAAGAATTAGGGTTTATTGTTTTATTTTATTTTTTTTAGAAAACAGCAGTCTCAAACACAGCATAGTAGCTGCTGATTTATATCAAGAATGACACAGCAACGAGGTACATGGATCAAATTTTCACACATCTTTGGGAAGCAAGCCTATTATGAGCACAGGGGAGGGCTCCATCCATTGAGGAGTAAGGCACTGCTTTACAATTAATTCAGAGTGTTTAGGTTATGCTTAAAAGTCTGCAAGGAAGCACCAGGATACATCAGGTTATACTTAAGCAAAACTGATTCTTCCTGCCCTGTCAGCTGATCTAGGACCTATTTAAGGGTCTCTTTCCTTTCTAGTATATGGGATGTGATCAGGATAATAGTTTCTGCCACTTTGTAAAACTCCCTCCAGAAGTATAAATGACTTCTACTGTGTTGCATTAAACAGATTAAATCCGTGTCGTTTCAGCAAGACTGCAGAACAGACTTGTTGGCAAAAACTTACATACAAGCCCATAGTAGGGACTACATTGTGCCAATAAGAACAGCAGGCAGTTAGGGGTACTTGGTACTGTCTAAGCTCGGCTGTGTCACACAAGGATGTGAAAACAACCAAGCTCAGAAAGTACCAAAGACTCCTCACTTCAGCCCTGAGCTACAAATATTCTTCTTTATTGGTAACATGTAGTTATTTTACTTATAAATGAAGGCAAATATACATGTCCTAGGATAATATTGCAGGGATCCAGTCTGGGTTGGCCACCTGTACCAGAGATACTCTCTTTGCATTGTTGGGCTTCTAGGACTCAGTACATTTTCCCCGCTCCTAATCAAAAGCTAGTTGGGGTCATTACCAGAGCCCCTCCGGCTGTGTGGTGCCAGGTAGCATCGGTGTGCAGGCAATATCCAGTTGTGTATCTCAACCCCTGATCCTCAGATGATGATATTATGGACTTATTCTGGTGCAGGAAGGCTGTTAAGATAACAGATAACAGATAATCAGAGTTGGAAGGGACCTTATAGGTCATCTAGTCCAACCCCCCCACCTGCCAGAGACTGTTGGTAGGCTGTGCGATCATTGTGTTGTTTCATTGATGCAGGTTCTTAATACTTCTATTGTGACTATTTTCTCACTATGTTGTTTTAGATTTATTTAGGATTTCCCATTATCTAAAAGTTGCTATGGTGATTGAGGTGGTTGATAAATTGAGTAAATAAATAACTCTTTCAGTTCTTAGGTGGTCTGATTGATAGAATCTACGGCTGGTGATGTTTGCTATCACTCTTTATTTTGTTTTTGTTTATTTGCTGTTGTACCCAGAATCTTTTGAGATTTGGGTGGATTATAGAGATTGCTAATAAATAAACAGCCAAGCAAGTTTCCTTTAATCTTCATTTACTTTGCTGGATCAGAGTAAAGATTCAGCTAATCCCATTCTTGAGTGAATTTTAAAAGTTTTTTTTTTTTTAAAAAAAAACAAGACTGCAGTTATCTGAGGCTCACAGAAATAACATCAGACACGGTTGGATTTTGGTAGGGAGAGACCTAATAAAACACCCAAATCTCTGCAGTCAAGGATGGGTCAAGTTACAGATTTGCATCACAACAGGCCAGAGCGAGCCAAAAGCTAAAACCAGAACCATGGATAGCTCCAAGCCAGCCTCTGGCCTTGAAATTCTCTTTTCCTACATCAATAGAAGAAAGTATCTAACTAAAACCAATTGAAGCTTTAGTTAGGAAGCCATAACAGTAGCATAATGAGCTCCATTCTCTCTCAGGGAGTTAAATGGATTGTCAAAAGACGTTCTCTTGACTCTATATTCTCAAATTTCTGTATAAGACCAAAGAGATGGAGGTACCATTAGGAGTTTTTTCCTCTAGAACTGCAAGATTTTGTTTTCTGCTCGGGGAAGATGCAGAATAAGGGGTGGATTATATTCTCCTCTAAGCCATCACCTGCGCCTTGTTCACTATGGATGGATCTGATGGTTGATGGGAAGAAAAATGCTGTCTTTTAAGTAGGTGTTCTACTTTTTTAAAAGGGTGGTTTTATGTATTTTCATGTACCTTAAAGTGGTAATTAAAATGACTGCTTTAAAATGCAGGTGATTTTGCTGCATCACTTACACTAAATTAGGAGATGAAAAGTTGAGGCACATAGATTGAAATATTTTTATTTTATTTTATTGACCCTATGCAATGTAATGTTATTAAAATAAGGGCACAGGCTAGGTACTTGGTTCTCGGATGGGACTGTGTGTGTGAAAGAAAGTAATGTCAGTTGTATAACCAAGACTTGTTATAATAAAATAGTTGTTAAAAAGTTTGAAGAAGGGGATCCTTTCTGCCTTATACTAAACCAAGGCTCCTCAAACTTGGCAAGTTTAAGACTTGTAGACTTCAACTCCCAGAATTCCTGAGCTAACATGACTGGAGGAGGAATTAAGTCCGCAAGTCTTAAAGTTGTCTAGTTTGAAGACACTTGTACTAAACTCTTGATAGTTATCTGGGTGCTGACAAATACAGGTAGTCCTCAACTTACAGCCATAATTGAGCCCAAAATTTCTATTGTTAAGTGAGGCATTTGTTAAGTGAATTTTGCCCCATTTTATGACCTTTCTTGCCACAATTGTTAAGTGAATCACTGCAGTTGTAAAGTTAGTAACATGATTTTTAAATAAATCTGGCTTCCCAATTCATCTTGCTTGTCAAAAGGTTGTAAAAGATGATCACATGACCGGAGCACATTGCAGCCATCATAAATACGAATCAGTTGCCAAGTGTCTGAATTTTGAACACATGACCATGGGGAAGCTGCAGTGGTCGTAAATGTGAAAAACAGGCATAAGTCACTTTTTTTCAGTGACAATGTAACATCGAACGCTCACTAAATGAACTGTTGCAAGTTGAGCATTACCTGTATGCTATTACAATGGAAAAAGTGAGTGAAAATCTGTAATGTTTTGAGATAATGGGGATAGCAATTAGCCCGAAATCCATTTTGGTATGATAGATTGTTGATGGCTTAAGAAATAATTCAGGCATCATAAGAGAGAAAGAGAGAGAGAGAGAGATAAAAGGAAGAAAAGAAAGTAGTGGAATTATTTGAAATCAAAGGAACATTGTTTTTCCATCTTCCTCCTACACTTACTGTTCTAAAGACTCATTAAAAACAGATTTCTTTTGGCTTTTGAGAGCACTGCAGTAAATCTTTGGGATCTTTACATTCACGTTGAATTTTGAGAAAATCTAAATTTTTGAAAGATGGTTCTCAATACCATAATCCTGAATACCTTTTAAAAAAAAAAAAACCACCACATTGTTTGGGTGGGAAGAATTGTATAGCAAGAGTGAGATAAGAGTTTTTGTGTATAAGACAAGAGAAGCTTAGCAACCATAGCTGTGCCTACTGCATGGAAGCTGCACCAAGAGGCAATTTTTGCTTATTATCAACTGGGTGCTGTTAAGAAGGGGAGTCCCCCCCGCTCCCCCCAAGGCTTCTGTGATATGATGCACTATGTGCATGTTTTCAAGGATTAAAATGAAAAGGAAACCTAAAAAAGGATGTGTTATTCTCCCATGAAGTTCTAGAGGTGTGAATACAATTCTCCTAGGATCGTAGGGTGATGATATTTTCTTGACAATATGCCTTTTGAACAGAGTGGATAGCTATGGCAACTTTACGATCTGTGGACTTCAACTCTCAGAATTCTTGAACCAACCATGCTCGGTCAGGAATTCTGGCAGTTGAAGTCCACTGTTGCCATAGTTGCCTGCCCCTGCTTTTGAGACTCACCCACTGCTTTCACCCCCCACCCCCCCGCTCCAAATAATTTTGTGATCCTTCCACAGCCAGTCAGCAGGACTTCCAAGGCACATTAGTTTATTCTGGGTTTAACACAAAATGCATTTTATATTTCTTGCATATCCGTAATGCAAAGCATATGTGCTGCAGTATATGTTTAAATTACTGCAAAAAAACAGTTCAAGGTGGTGTGTGTGTGTGTGTGTGTGTGTCTATGTCTGGTTGTGTGTATTTCAGCTTTGAATCAGTGATAAGATTGAGTTTTTTAAACCCATTTCCAACTCTAAACATCTTTTTTGGTTTGCTTGTTTGTTTTAAAGAATTTACAGGACTGCCCAACTTGAACAGTGTGAGTGTCAACTCATAAAATATTTCTATGGTCTTTTTAGAGTTGCCAACAGAAAGGGAGGGGGGAGCAGTGCAGCAGCTTGCAAAACCGAAAGTGCATTCTATAAATGCTTTCAAAGATAGTAACTAGGGGACTGAAGTTTCTGCTGTGCAAAATTCTAACTGGAGATCATGATTGATGACTCTTGGCTATGGATGTGTCCCATTGGAGGATATGAATTATGATACACCCAGGGGGTGGGGGGAAAACCAGGGTCAAGGATGACAATGAATGATGCGTCTCAGAGTCGGCTACACCCAAGCAATGCCGGACCTTTTAACTCCCAATAAATCCTTTTGAAGTTTTGGAAGTTTGGCTCGAGACTCATGATTTAAATGAGGTTAAGTGCCGGAATCCTGACAGTGAGTTTAGGCAGCTTTCAAGAAACAACCAGGGTAAAAATGGCAAATAGCAATAAACAATAATAAGCTGCTTTATTCCAAGTCTGTTTGTTAGTACCTTAACTTGCCAGTCTTGATAGCTGTATCTCTGACAGCCTGGAATTGAACTGGAACCTTGCTCAATCTTGCACATTCATTATGCTCAGCACTCAGTCTCCATCTACTGAAAATTTCACAGGAAGCTTTCAGTTATCTCTTCCTAATTATCAGGAGAACACTCCTTTTCTCTCACTTAATCTCTCCATTTTGTGTTTTCTAGTTACAGCTACAGAAAACCCAGTATTTGCAGTTGGGGCAGACCCGTAGCCAGTACTATGGAGGATCTTTGCCAAACGTCAATCAGATTGGCAGCAGTGCGATGGACATGCCTTTCCAGGTGAATTTTATACCAGCTCTGCTCAGAAGAATAACGGGAACATTAGAAACCAGTGTCTGTGTCCTGTACCAAAACTTAAATGTGTCCCTATAAATTACAAGGTAGTCCTCGACTTACGACCACAATGAGCCCAACATTTCTGTTGCTAAATGAGACCGTTGTTAAGTGAGCTTTGTCCCATTTTACCATCTTTCTTGCCACAGATGTTAAGTGAATCACTACAAGTGTTAGCTTGTTAACACTCTTAAGTGAATCTGGCTTTCCATTGATTTTGCTTGTCAGAAAGTCGCAAAAAGTGATCACATGACCCTGGGACACTGCAACTATCATAGGCATGAATCGGGTGCCAAGCGCCTGATTTTTGATCACCTGACCGTGGGGATGCTACAACGGTCATAAGTATGGAAAACGGTCGTAAGTCATTTTTTTCGGTGTCCTTGCAACTTCAAACCGTCAGTAAATGAACTGTTGTAAATCACGGACTACCTGTATGTGTGTCTGAATATTAAATCTTTTGAGAAAATAAGAGGTTTCACGCTCTTTTTACAGTGCCAATTTCCCCAGAGGTGAGACCGTCGCGTGAGTTATCTCCCTCCAGCAGCCTGATCCTGCGGTGGAACATCCAGTAGGTTGTGTTTTAAACTCTTTCTCTGTCTTTTCTTCAGACTCCCTTTCAGCCATCTGGGTTGGACACCAGTAGGACAACTCGACACCATGGATTGGTAGACAGGGTATATCGTGATAGGAATCGCCTTGGCTCACCACATCGGCGCCCTCTCTCTGTGGATAAACATGGCAGACAGATATCCTTTGATTTGATAAAATGGCATGAGTAGGATGGGGTAAGCCGGAACATTCTTAGATCTGTAGATGATTTTTATTAGATGAGCGAGGGTTGAACAATGGCGATGACAAAACGCTTTTCCCTCTCATCTTTAAAATAGAGTGATTAAATTAAGCTGGGGAGGATGAAGTACAGACTTCTGTTATTTCAAAACAATTCCATGGCTAAATAAGCCTGAATTTCAAGGCACTTGTTCTTTAATCAGTCTTTTATGCTTTTAATGGGCATATAAATAGAGTCAAGTGGCTTTGCTCTAGCTGAATCTGCAGTGTTGTCACCTGACTATTTCTATTTGGTTATATATCATTGTTTTATGTGATCCTGACTGGTTGGGATCACTAAGAGAACACAGCAGTCCTGGAAAAATAATGACATCACGCTAACAACAAGTCATTATTTGTTTCCAAAAGAAGAAAATTAATAGGGCAAAAGGTGTGTGTGTGTTTTTTTTTTAAAGAATTCTTGAGGGAAAGAAACTTCTAAAAAACATTTTTCCCTTGACTGACTGATTTACGTGGACAGCTGTCCATATGGTACTGTCTATCTGTCTCCTCCTTCAGATACAAGCTGGAGAAGGTATGTATACGATAATTTTGAAATACAAAAGTCTTAACTTTTCAGTTCATACAGCAATCTCTAAAAGCATATTTTTCACTCAGTAAAGAATATATATCATATCATCCAAGAAATATTTATTTATCTATCCAGTTTATGCAGCCAACCAGAGTCACTCATTGAGAGGGGAAGACATGTAATTCAGATAAAAAATATTTATTTGACAAAACAATTATAATCATTAGCTTAACTGTTCAAGAATATGTCTGTGTGCTTAACTGTATGCTCCTTATAGTAAAAAATTTAAAAGCTAGTGGACTGCGAATCCTGGACCATATCTTATTTGATTAAATTTACCAAGAGTTTAAATGAGGCATGGCATTAAATAAGAACCCAGGTTAGGATTAGTAATGGTTTACTACCACAGTTAACCACCATAATTAAATCTGGGTTTGGAATGTGGGCAATCCTTCCTAATGACACCTAAAGTGTATCTGAAATGGTTTAATCTGCTATTCTAAATTTATCTGCATATTCATGAAAATTGGTATCTTTCTCTTCACTACTTCTACTCTAAGGCAGGTAACAATTAGTATAAACACTAAACATAGTCAAAACAAATTAAAAATCATAGCGGCAGGATGGAATAATTTTAAAAGCCTAGGAAATTAATCTCTCTCTGAACATTTGGTTTCTCTAATATATAATCTGGGGAAAACATTCCAAAGCATTCCAGAGGTAGGACAGGTTGACCACAGCGGGGTCCTTGGTGCTCACTGAGTTTGGTTGTTTTCTTGCAGATGTTTCATTACTTAACTAGGTAACATCTTCAGTGCTAGAAGGGAATGGCTTTGCTCTCTGTTTAAATACTAGTGGCCACATGTTGACCACAAGTTGAATAATCATGGAGAACATCTAATTCAGTCCAGTATTCCACGCAAATTCTGCAGTCCAGGATTCATCTTCCATGTCTTCAAAATAGCTTCAGTTGAAATACCTTTAGCAGGAAAACCCTCCAGCTTCAGTAGCATTTCCCTGATTTTTAAATATTTCCCTGGCTTATGATCCTTCTTTAACTTTCTTCCCAGCAAGGTCCCCCACCTAATTTCACCCTCTGAAGCAGTGGAGATTGCTCTATCTTTTTCCTTACAATCCTTCACGTATTTAAAGACAGTCCTTAAACATTTCTAAGACAGACAAAAACAGAAACGGCTTCCAAGCTGCAGTCTGCCTTTTTTTCTAGAAGGCAAGGAATGGAACTTCAGAAATAAGTTTGAGGGTGATACCAGTAGAAGGGCAGTCTCATATATGTATGACCGTAGTCTTTCACAGTACTCTGATCTCAATGTACATACAATTGTAAAAGTAAGGAGCAACATTTTGAATGTTGATAGCAAGAAAGAGTCAGATATTTTAAGGAAGAGGGTTGTAATCAAGATGGGGATAGTTATAAAAGACACAATCACATAAATTCACCTAGTATTGCTGATATATATGCATAAGATAGGGACTTTCACAATAGAAATAAGATAACCGTTATTGTCACTTTTTTCTGTGAACACACTATACATATACAACACAAACACACACATACCTACATGTTATACACACATGCGCTCACACACCTACATGCTCTCTCTCTCTATATATATATACACATACATGTTGTTGTTAGTTGCAAAGTCGTGTCTGACCCATCGTGACCCCATGGACAATGTTTCTGTCCTCTATCATCCTCCGGAATCCATTTAAGATCACGCTGACTGCTTCAGTGACTCCATCCAGCCACCTCATTCTTCTTCTTTTGCCCTCAATCGTTCCCAGCATGAGTCTCTTCTCCAGTGAGTCCTTCCTTCTCATTAGGTGGCTAAAGTCTTTGAATTTCATCTTCAGGATCCGGCCTTCTAAAGAGCAGTCAGGGTTGATCTCCTCTAGGACTGACCGGTTTAATCGCCTTGCAATCCAAGGGACTTGCAGGAGTCTTCACCAGCACCATAGTTCACAGGCCTCAATTCTTTGACGCACAACCTTCCTTATGGTCCAACTTTCATAGCCATACATTGCAACTGGGAAAACCATAGCCTTGACTCCACACACTTTTGTTGGCAGGGTGATGTCTCTACACACACATACCTACATGCTATATACACATACACCCACTTTACTTTAGCTGCTATGAGTTTAGAACAGATGTCTGCAGTCAGTTTGAATGGCTTGCTGTGCTCATGAAGGTGAAAACAGCCCTTTTAGGTGTTCCAGTAGTTCGCCATTTGTATCACTTGCATCGTGCTTGGATATCAGTTCATAAAGAACCATGACTATAAATGCTATCCAAGGCAGAGTATATTATGGAATATGAGGAATACTTAGCAGCCCGGGAGCTAAATATTTGCCTTTGGTAAAAAATGTATGCATTGCAAACGCATCATATACTTGGCTAGTATTTTAACGGTTTTCTTCCCCTTTGTCACTAGGACCAATTCTGATTCTGCCCTGCACCAGAGCACAATGACCCCCACTCAGACAGAGCCTTTTTCAGCTGGGTCACAGGATATGCAGCAAAAAAGAGGTGATTAAAAAAAAAAAAGCAAGCACAATCCAGGAGTTGTGAAAAAAAAGGCTGCAAATTTGCCTGTAAACTTTGTTAGAGATGGGGGGAGGGAGGAATTGGAGAGATGCAGAGAAGATTGTGAAATTTCACATTAGAAAAACGTTATCCAAAAGCTGAAGTTATTTTGGCTATTTATATATTTGATCCTGAAGAGGAAATAGAAAACACTGGAAAGTATGCTAATGCTTATGTTCATACAAAACAAAGATAATGTATCATAACGAATCATGACAAATAATAGTTGGGTTCCTCTCCCATCCCCCAAACTCTTGCCTCTCCAAATAAATCAAATAAATAAAGTGAATAGAGTAACTCAAATTACTAGGTTAGGTGGACTACTAGTAATGTGATCAAGTCCAAGGCAACTTCCTATATTTATCTGATTTTCAGGGATATGCTGAGAGGATCAGCATTTAATAGTACAACTCTCACTTTTTCAGCTATTTCTCAAGAGTCATACAATGATATAGGTGTCCATCATATCTGAATTTCACACCAAGTAGTATTAAAGTTGGATATGGCCTACTACTTGTTTCTTGCTGATAGGTAGCAGCCCTTCTGGACTTCTTGATGTGTTTTTTTTTTTTTTAATTAAAGATGCCAGAAGTTTTGTCACTGAGCTGTGTATGATCTTTGAAAAATGCCTTCTGCTGAATGTAACTCTACCTGAGTAACAGCGGCCTTTACTTTCCTGATAAGAGTGAATTGGATGTTCAAGTCTTGATCTTCTTCCCTCCCCCCTGTAGCTCTTCACAACTGTCCACTTGCTTCACATGAGCTTTGAAGAGTGGAGGGGCTGTAGACATGCGCACAAGCCTTCTCTGAGTTTTGCCCTCACTGTCCTTCTAAAAGGATTTTTACTTGACATCTGCTTGATTGTGAGGAAAATGTTTCCTAATAAAAGCAGAGCCCTCAACTGTGCTGAAGCTTCTTTTTTTATTTGAATGATGGGGGAATCCCTTTTGTTCCCTCCCTTCAATATTGGGATCAGAAACTGAGGAGGTGATAATGAGGGACACAGCCTGCCTCCAGTTTTTAGCATGCACAAGAACTATAAAGTTAAGAGAGCTCATTGAGAACAAAAGAGATGGGATAGCCCTACAAAGAATCCTTTCTACTCACTTCTCCTCTTTCCCAGGCATTTTCAGAGCACACTTGGCTGATATATTCTTTCTCACACTGTAGTCTTATTACTGACGGTTCCAGGCATGGAGGAAGATGCATCAGAGACAGAGAAAAATCTTTCAAAACAAGGATGGGATGCTAAGAAGGTACTGGCACTAATTTTGTGGAGTATATGAGCTACTGACACTATTAAACTGTCAGAGATAGTAAAGCTTTCTAGCACATAACATAGAAGTGAAAGGGGCTATTTCAGACTTTAAAGTGAATAGTATGTTTGGTGTATAAACCAGGGCTGAAATACTGTGAATGCTTTTTAATCTAATTTTCAAGCAGCCAGAAATGGAATTTTGTGTAACTGATTATAGCATATTCCAACAATTTGGTTTTCTGTCATGCTTGGTTTCTCAAGGGAGAGAAGGCAACATAGAAATCCCCCTCTTTTACATCCCAGCTCCCCAAAAATATTATTATCATCCACCGCACTCTCCATTCATGTGGAGGCATGTGTGGTAGAATTGGCAGCTGAAATGGAGGGTGGAGTTAAGGGACTGGTTAGCTTGCAATTCCAGCAAGGGAGGAAGTGATAGAAACCCTACCCCACTCTCTCACCCTTCTAAATCCTTGGAGTGCTTATCTGGTTGTTCTCAAGAGAGTGAAGTCAGTCTGGTGAGATTCTTGTAAATAGGTGAGCAGCAATAAAGAAACTTCTCTGATCAGCTGATGGTATTGTCCTGGTTGCTTGCATCTGACAGCATGAAATAGTTGGTTGTTAGTTGGAGAAGGTGGACTAGGAGAATCTCCCAGTTCTTCCATAGAGCCATTTTTTTCCATCAGTAAATAAGTGCAGGTGTAGCACAGCTATCTGGGTTGGTCCAGATGGGAAGGAGCTTGACATCTCTTCTTTGATATAATAACCTTTTGTTTGTTTTTGCAGCTGAGTGTCTCATGCTGACCTACTCTTCTCTATTCTCTTTCAGACAGGATCCTCAAGGCCTAAATCTTGTGAAGTTCCAGGAATCAAGTATGTTTAAGGGGAAGGGTATATTTGGTTTCTGGGTAAATATGAAATCAGCATCATCATTTTGTGAAAACAAATCTGTGTCCTTTGGTGTGTATGTATTTTTAGTAGAATGGAATAACTGAAAAGCCCAATGTAATGGCTTGCAATAATTTTAGTAGTTGCTGTTCAATAAGGAATAGCAAGAATCGCAAAGCAAGATCATGCCTCTTTTATATTAGGCTTAGCACGTTTTCTGCAATGCCTGAATGAACAAACCATGGCTTTTGATGTTATTGCAAGTCATGCTCCCTGTTAAATAAAGTTGAGGACTGTAGTTGTATCAAACAATTCACACTTAATACAGTTCTCTATAATGCAAGTCATACATTGTGGCTTATTGTGATAGAGATAAGATTTGACATTAGGGGCATGCACAAAATAGGAATTTTGCTTTATTTCAAACCTGAAATAAGTGATGGTGGTCCAGAAGTTCAGCTGAACAGAAACTCAGAACATTTTACTTGATGGGAGTTTTGGCTAAACACCCCCCCCCCCAAAAAAAAAAAAAAAAACAAACCTAGAGTCTTTTTAATATGGTAAATATGATCTGGGTTTGAAATTGTACTCAGAGCAGATCTTGTTTGTAGAAACCCTCCAATTTCTGTAATAGGCACTTAGCTTGAGTAGATTTTTTTGAGAAATCTTTAAAAATAATTACCACTTTCTAGAAAATTATTTTAAATACCTATCTATTTAGACTCCATTGTATTAGATAGCCAACTTCTGTTAAGATGGTGATTGTTTATAAGTGCTGTCTTGAAGAAAATACTTACTTTCTGCAAGAAAGGAGGATGCAGTAGATTAAATTGTCATGATCCAGATTCCAGGCAGGAATCATTACCCTGTTTATCCCAAAGGTGCTTTTTTTTCCAAGAAGCAACTAGATTTTCTTGTTTATAAGGTACAATGCTTAGAATGTATTACTTCAGGCTACTTCTGTTGACTGCCAGCTGTCAGCAGCTTGTCAGTTCGAATCTCACCAGACTCAAGGTTCACTCAACCTTCCATCCTTCCAAGATGGGTAAAATGAGGACCCAGATTGCTGGGGGTAAATATGCTGATTCTCTAAACCACTTAGAGCAGTAGTCACCAACTGGTGGGCTGCGAGAAAATGTTGGTGGGCCGCAGAGAAATCTCACCCCCAGAGCACCTCCCTAAAGCAATTAATCCAGGCTGCACAGGAACACAAGGCTGCACCGCCCACATGACCCACAGAAACCCTCCCTGCTCACTCACTCCTTACCTGGCAAACTTGCCTGCTAAGTTGCTATTTTTCCTTTTTCCGACCATCATCTGTTCTGCTGTGCTGGGAGATTTAGATTAGCTAGGAAGCAGGAAATGGTTGATTTCTTGCTTTCTAGCTAGTCTTTAGATCTTCGGCTCTGCTTTTAAGCATAGCGGAACCACCCTTAGAATTGAAGGTTCTATTATTCCGTGCAGACTCATGGCAAGCAAAGTTTATGTGACACAAGTAGCCGATGGCAGATAGATAGATCACTGAATGATTCTGTGAGCAACTCAATCTGCCTGCCTGCTTTGCCTGATTTTGGATAAAAGTTGCTCTTTTTTTAAATAAAAAAAATCAATATTTACATACATGGTGTGTTGTGAGTTAATTTTGTGAGTTTGCTTGCTAGCAAATTTTATGAATTTGCTTGCAAGCAAATTTTATGTGACAGACTTAGCTAGCCGATGGCAGATAGATAGATCTCTGAATGAATCTGATTCTGTGAGCAACTCAATCTGCTTGCCTGCTTTGCCTGATTTTGGGTAAAAGTTGTTCTTTTTTAATAAAAACATTCAATATTTATATAAATATTTATTTATATTTACATACAAGCCATGCCCAGCCAGTCATATGACCACCAAACCATACCCACAAATTAGGCCATGCCCACAGAACCGGTTAGTGATCCCTGAGATTTAAAATTATGAGTTTGGTGGTCCCTGAGATCCAAAAGGTTGGTGACCCGTGGACTAGATGGTGAAGAATGGAAAGATTTATACTCCTTGGAGACAGCTGGTTATTTGCATTCTTTTAGCGAGTCATTAAGGCCACCTGGAGGTTAATTTTTTGACAACTTTCTAAAAGGATGCAAATGACCAGCTGTCTGCAAGGAGTATAAATCCTTCCATTCCCCACCATCCAGTCAGAGCTGAAGAAGCTTCTTGGATGAGAAGTGAAACGTCTTCAAAGAAAAACAAGAAAGTCCAGTTGCCACTTGGAAGGAAAAAAAAAAACACCTTTGAGACATGACCTGGGTGACTGAGAATCTCCACAGACAATCACTCTGTTTACTTGTGTGAATTCCAATAAATCAGTAGGTCTTGGCCTACATTTAACAAAGTATCCTTTTCTCTGTCTTTGTCATAAACGCAGCATCTTTCCATCAGCTGACCAAGAAAACACTACTGCCCTTATCCCTGCGGCTCACAACACTGGGGGTTCACTGCCAGACCTGACAAATATCCACTTCCCTTCTCCTCTCCCAACACCGCTAGACCCAGAAGAGTCCACTTTTCCCTCCTTGAGCAGTTCCAACAGCACCGGGAACCTCACTGCCAATCTGACGCACATGGGGATCAGCACAGCCAATCAGGGTAAGGCGTTTGCAGGCACATACAAATGCATTCTAGCGTGACATCTTCTTGCAGTCTTCTCCATGTTATTTATTTTCAGCCAGGCAGGACTGTTTTCTTAGTGACGACTGGACTGAAAAAAAAGTGACTACAATTGGTCCCTCATACGTATAACCATTGCAGCAGCCTCACAAAATTTGGGCACATGACAGCCTGGCATGTATTTACACCAGCTACAGAATCCTGGGATCAGGCAATCCTCATTTGCAACTTTCCCAGCAGGTATTTGACAAGCACAATCAAGGAGCCAAGTAGGATTCATTTAACGATCGATCGTGTGATTCATTTAACTGCAGTGATTTGCTTAACAACTGTGGCAAAAAGGTTGTAAAATCTGGCACAACACACTTAACAACCAGTTTGCATAGCAACAGAAATTCTGGTCCCAATTCTGATCGTACTTTCAGGACTATCTGTATTAGGGTACTAATAATACAAATACTATCTGTATTTGTTTTAGATTTTTTTATCCCATTTTATTTTTATAAATAACTCAAGGCACGAATATACCTAATATTAAATACTTAGACCCACTCCCAGCCTGAAACCCTGCAGATTTGTTTGACTGTGATGTGTTATTCAGCATGCTGCCTGATAATCATTGATATTTTAATGCACAGCAGATCTGGAGGGTACGAGTTTGTGGAAGAGTGATTTAGCAGAGAGATTTTATTGATTTATTAAATGTATATGCTGTTCATCTCACTAATCAAGCGACTCTAGAGATGGGAGAAGGAGCAAAACTCAGGTCCTCCTTCCTTTGAAACATTCGATTCAATTTGATCCCGATGACATTTTCAAAAGCCGTTTTTCAGCCTGTTTCGTGAGAAAAGATGTGATAGAAATATTAATGGTATTCTGACTCTGCTCCATAAGAACAGTGGTCGCCCTTGACTTTCAACAACAATTGAGCCCAAAATTTCTGTTGCTAAGTGAGACGTTTGTTAAGAGAATTTTGTTCCATTCATGAACTTTCTTGCCACAGTGAATCACTGCAGTTGTTAAGTCAGTAACAGAGGTGTTAAATGAATCTGGCTTCCCCACTGATGTTGCTTGTCAGAAGGTCAGAAAAGGGGATCACATGATCCCAGGACAACTGCAACTGTCATAAATATGAACTTGGTTGCCAAGCACCTGAATTTTGATCAGATGACCAGGGGATGCTGCAGTGGTCGTAAGCGTGAAAAACAATAATAAATCACTTATTTAGTGCTGTTGTAACTTTGAATGGTCGCTAAATGAACTATTGTAAATCGAAGACTATCTGTAGTTTTGAAAATCCTTCTGGAAAATCCCTCTGAAATCCTATTGCTCCTGCTAATTTTCTCTGTTGGCAACAGGAATGACAACAACGTCAGCCTCTTCCCAGCAACACCGGCAGCCAACCGTCAGTCCCCTCTCACTGAACACAGATTCAAGGAGAAGCCAATCCCAGCAAGTGTCTCCTACGCTTTCACCTCTTTCACCGATCACTCAGGTACAAGAGGGAATTCTATGGGGAGAGGGTGGGTGGGCGGGCTTGAAAGCTGTTGCATAATAATTTCATAGACCCAATCCGTAATGAATGATCCAAACTGGGAACCTTTGCCAGGATAGCAACTCTGATAATAATGTTGCTTGAATTTGTCATTTTCCCTTCAGTTGTAGAGGTGGTTTTGGGAAGGATAAACCAGTTATAATTCCATATTGTCCCTTCGATTGAGGTTATTTAGCCATATTTAGGGGGAATGCCAAACCACGATGGGCAATCTGTTACCCTCCAGATTTTGGATTTCATCAACCATCATGAGATTTGCCTTTCAAAATGACCCATTTTAAATGTACTTGTGCGGAAATCAGACATATCAGCAACAGAGTGGTCAATGTCTGGAATATTCTACCTGATTCTGGTTTCTTCCCCAAACCCCAAAAACTTTAACCTTAGACTATCTACTATTGACCTCACCCGTCTGTAGGGGGCATGCATAAGCACACCAACATGCCTACCGTCCCTGTCCTATTGTTTCTTTTATATATTTTTTATTTTTCTTATATGTATCTATGCATTCATAACTATGTTTTTATTTATACCTATTATCTTGTAAGCAATTGACAAAATAAATAAATAATATTTGCAGACAGTAAGAAATTACTTAGAAATCATTGTGCCTAATGCATTGACTCATCAACCGAACTCAGCTACAGTAATTGAGGTGAGATGGGCAGCAAGCAAATCAAATAATAAATTTGTTAGTCATATTTAGAGCTTAGTATGCTCTGTGAATTCTAGGATTGGCCTGTAAGTAATAGTTTGCAGCTCATATTGTGATAGCCTAGCAAATAGTAGTTAATGCATAATTAGTAAACTATCAATAGAAGAGAATATTTGTAGCTCAAGCTTGAGCTATGGGGTCCTTAATGCTCTCAGAGCTTGGTTGTTTTCTTGCAGACATTTCATTATTCAAGTAGGTAACATCAGTGTACTGATGATGTTATCTAGTTGGGTACTGAAATGTATGCAAAAAAACAACCTCTAAGAGCACCTAAGACCCCTTTAATAAACTATGGTTAAATAAACCATTGCACAATGTTGTGTGCTGGTCTAGGACAACTCAGCATGGCCAATTCACTGCGGCCAACTTACTGCAGGACAATTTGTTACAGCCAACTGGCTGCAGGACAAGACTTACACTAATGTCGAAGAAATGGTGGAATGGAATCATTAAAGAAAGGACCCAAAAGGAGGGACAAAATGAAATGTGAATGACAGAAGATAAAATATTTTTAAAAATATTTTAAATTAAATTATTGAATTGCCCCGCAGCGAGTTGTCCCACAGTGAGTTGGCCACAGTGAATTTGCCACTACGAGTTGGCCACGCAAGGTTGGGCATTGCGAGTTGGCCACAGCAAGTTGTCCCATTCCGTTGCATGCACACTCATTCCATAAATACGTACATAGAGCCTGGGAAATGCTAAAAAGCCAGACTGTTAGAATAGGAACATTCCCGCTTCCCCAAAAGACTTGTAGAGTTGAGTGTTTCCTTCTGAAACTTCACCCCAAGAAGTTTAATTCCACGGCACTGATGTCCTTTTCTGTCCTTTTCTTCTTAAGGCTGTGGCGTTGGATGCGCTCTCCATGGAACAGCAGCTTCCCCCCTACCCGTTCTTCACCCAGACAAGTGCGCAGCAGCAGCAGCAGCCACAGACCCAAGTGGCAAGTGCTTTACCACCCAATGCTTCTCTGATGCAGACCTCGGGCTTGCAGCGAGGTGTTCAGCTCCCCCCGCTCTCAGTCTCTATCCCTTCCACAATCCCACAGTCTCCTCCAGGCAGCCAAACCCAGACTTCCATGGGGATAGACATCAATTCGGTAAGCTTGATTGGGAAGAGGAGTTGGGACCTCCAGCTTCCTAGACATCTCAGACAAAAAGCATAGGAAACAAGAAGAGGCTTGGTCAGAGCTGTCTTGTTTCCTGAAACGTGTACAGTTTTGGATATGTTGAGACTGCAATTCAAAACTGCACAGAAATATGTGGTTTATTGCCAGTCCTCCCTGGTAGCCTCTGGAAAACATAGTCTTCCAAATATCATAGACTTCTGTGAAAGGACTGGATTAGAAAACTTATCAGAGATAAATGTGATTCTCAAAAGGCTTGGATAGGGACTGAGTTTTTGAATAATTTTGAGATAAAATTTCTACCTGGAGGAAAATCAATACCTCCCACAAGTTGAGCTTGACTCTTGATGACCACGCAGATATGTCCACCTTAAGTTGATCTTGGCAACAACATAGAAATGGTTTGTCTGGGCCATTTTCCAGAATGTTTTTTTCAGTCATCCATTGTATAGACTCAGTGCACTGTTGGAAATGCTGAAAGATCAGGTTAGAGATAGATCATCCTGGAGAAAATCTACCTGTGTGGTAGCTAAGAATTGACAACAGCTGGACTGCATGTAATTAATCAAGATAATTATGATCTAAAACTTAGTCCCCTGCCCAAGGAGGTCAACCAGGCGCTGCCATCTGTGAGGGAGATCTGCTCCTTCACCCCACTCCAACAACTAGGGAATGATTTGATATTTTCCCCTTTTTCTAATGGTTCCCGGAGTAGAAAATGTATCCTGAAAATGACACCTCACCTGCAATCTCACCTACAACTCCTCCAGCTGGGCTTCATGGAGGGCTAATTTATAAATGGCCACAATCTCACAAGAGCATGGCCATGTTTTTTCATTAATTTTTCATGCCAGGTGCCTGAAAATGTTTCCGCCCCCTAACCCTGTGGCCGGTCATGGCAGTTCCTCTAGAAAGCTCAAGCCAGGAGTCCCCCAACCATAATCCTTTCCATGCCTCTCCTTTTGCTCGCAGGTAGTCTCCTAGCCTGGATTCACAGAGTGAGCCAAGTGAGATCAGTGCCCAGCCATAACGAGAGTTTCCCTTGGTTTTGAATCAGTGGTGGTATGCTACTTGGTTTGGACCGGTTCACCTGAACCGGTAGTAAAAAAAAGAAGGGGGGGGGGCCTCATCAGCTGAGAGGAGAAAGAAGAGAAAAGCGCAAGATCAGCCCTCCCACCAGCCCCTGCGCTTTTCTTTATCCTCTCAGCTGATTGGCGCTGCAGGCCTCAGCTAGTGTGGGGGAAGCTGTGCGGGCACACGCAATCACCGAACCGGTAGTAGAAACAGGTAGGATCCCACTGCTGGTTTGGATCATCTAAGTCCAGTATTTCTCAATCTTAACCACTTGAAGATGTGTGGACTTCAACTTCCAGAATTCCCCAACCAGTGCGCTGGCTGAGGAATTCTGGGAGTTGAAGTCCAAACATCTTCAAGTGTCCAAGTTTGGGTTACATCGATCTAGCTAACTAGAAGCTTCAGTGCCTATTAACTCCAAGCAGATTGTTAACTCCAGCTGAACATGCAGAGTTGCTTGATGTATTTGCTGTTTGCTTCCAACCCCAAAGAAGCTTTCTTTTAATCTGGCACATGTAGGTAACATGTGGCATGGATGATTGCATCTCTCTTCCCCATTTTCTGCACACTTTCCCCTTCTTCTGCAAGGAGTTTGGAAATTTCCATTTTAGGTTAATTGTAGCTTCACAGCTAATCCTTGAACCACACTTAATGGTTTGAAATGAGCCCTCAAGCCATGGCTTACGGTAGAATTGTTTTTCCCAGAAAAAACATGTTTTACATTAATCACATCTGTTCAGCTTGATTGTGTCCTAACCTGCAAAATTATTAAAATCAAAAATCATAGCTGGCTGGGGAATTCCAGGAGCTGAAGTCCACAAGTCTTAAAAGTTGTCGAGGCCAGACATTCCTGACTTAAAAGTGTGGCTTTCACTCAGAATAAATTGCCCCTGCGGTAAAGCAATGACCCTCTATGATATTTAGACACAACCACTAGCCAAGGTACCAGTGATTTCAGGGCCGTGTGCGTGACAAAATGCTGTCTCCCTTTTTCTGCCTTCCATATTCTAACATTAGGTATGCCTGGTGGCTTTTTTTTTTTAAAAAAAAGAAAGATTGTATTTCTTGTGGCACTAGCCATTCTTAATACTTTGCCACTTTGCACTGCTGTATCTGTTCTGCATCTGACAGGGGGCGGGAGGTTGGTCCCATCCGTTGGAGAAGGAGACTGTTCACCTAATAAATTTTTGCAAATTCAAACAGAAGCATGAGAATGCATGTGAGTTCCATAACCTTTTCCACAGGCTCCTCTGAAAAACAATTTTGTGCAAGTCGATGTGTTCCGCCTTATGGACAGTTATGAAAGGAACACGAAAGTTGAAGTAGTGGGGGTTTCTCCCCTCCAAGCTGAGGTTGCAGAGTATTGTGGTTATATACTCAGTCCCCACAAAGCTGGAAGAAGCATCTCAAAACAGGCAACCAGAATCATCCTGGGTTGTAAACAGAGTCCCCTATTTTAGTCTATGGAGATTCTCAGTCATCCAGGTTATAATTGTCTCAAAGGTGCTTTTTCAAAAGGCAACTGGACTTTTTTTTCCTCAAGGAAGAAGACGACTTTTTACTCCCCGTCCAAGAAATTTCATAGGTTCTGGAAGAACGGTGGAGGCGATGGGAGGATTAAGTCTGACAGGATGGGGAGGGAGAGGGTTGGAAAGTTCACATTTCTTTGCAGTCATCTGGTTGTTGGCACTCTCCCTGAGAGCTCTTGAGACCGCTTGGGGGCTTTTTTCTGTGCCCTCGTAGTCACCTGTATCAGAGTGCAAAAGGGGGTGGAACTGCTGAAAGGACTGCGTTGTAGACATTGGACTGTGTTGTAGTCTGCATTGTAAACGTTTCTAGGATGAGAAGCGAAACGTCTTCTCCTTCCTCAAGGAAAAAAAACAGTCCAGTTGCCTTTTGAGAGAAGCCCTTTTTAGGTTCATGACTTCTCCAAGCATTGTTGAACCGTACTGTGTGCTGCTGGATTCATCCAGGACTATTCCTGCCTTCTGTTCTCTTCTCATTTTCCTCCCCACCCTGCCCGCCCCTACCTGTACATGAAAGAAACCTGTGTTTTCTCTTCCTCTCCTCCTGTTCCCCACAGTCTCTAACACTGTGTCCTTCTGTAGGGCTCACTCCAGCAGTACCGCAGCAATGCTGGCTCCCCAGCCAACCAGTCTCCCACTTCTCCTGTCTCCAATCAAGCTTTCTCTCCTGGCAGCTCCCCTCAAGTAAGGGACTGTATGCTTCTAAGGCCTTTGGATTCCATGCTTCTCATATATTTTCTTGCCTCTCCTTAACTTTGTTTCTTCACACCCCCCCCCCATCCAGCTTTTTGAAGGGTCTCAAAAATAACGCTCTGTCAAGTTGGGTGGGTTGCGTTTCAATGACATGGGATCCTTTGGGGAATTCCTTCTTGCTAAAATCTGATGCCACCTGACCTGACCTGTTCTTCCCCTATTAATGTCTGCCTCATGGTGTTAATTATCTTTTGAATGCTGCCCTTCTCTAAAAGGTTAGGATACCATTCTTTGTTCAAAAAGCATGCTGAAATATATCGCTGTTCAGAATTAAGCTATGTTTTTAATGCATTTCCTTCCTTCCTTCCTTCCTTCCTTCCTTCCTTCCTTCCTTCCTTCCTTCCTTCCTTCCTTCCTTCCTTCCTTCCTTCCTTCCTTCCTTCCTTCCTTCCCTCCCTCCCTCCCTCCCTCCCTCCCTCCTTCCTTCCTTCCTTCCTTCCTTCCTTCCTTCCTTCCTTCCTTCCTTTTGACTGCCCAACTCTGGTGAACTCTGGGCGGCATATGAAATACATTGACAGATGCGTATTGAAGTCTTCTTGTTGAATTTTGTCTTATTTTCTCCAGTACTTTTATGTGATTGAATATTTTGTTTCTTGTGTGAACCACAAAGTACAGCACCAATAGCTTTTTGGATAGCTTTTTTTAAAAAAGAATACATTTGTAGAAGAAATTAGAGCAGTGTTTCTCAACATAGACAGCTTGAAGTGTGGATTTCAACTATCAAGCCAACCTTAATAAAATGTAAGTTAGAATACCAATAGCCATTAGCACAGTAGTGGGGATAAGTCCCCATATTTAGAGAGGGTCTGGTTTTGAATATACTAGGGAGCATGTAAATATCTGGAACAACAGAAATTTATTGAAAGCTGTAATAAAAGCTATAAGAAAACAAAATATACTTGATATCAGATTATGGGGACAGGACTGGAAGAGATCTCTGGTCTTTATTCCTGGTTTATGGGCTTCTTGATTGATCCTGTATAGAAACATTGGTCCTGATGGTTTTTTGATGGAAAAAAGAAATTGATTGAAGGTAGTGCATTTAAGAAATAAAAGTTACAAGGTTCTTAACTTAGAAAACAAAAATGCAGTGGTATGGGATGGGAATATAGATAGTCCTCGATTTACAAGCACAATTAAGACCAGAATCTCCGTTGTTAAGCAAGGTGGTTGTTAAGATTGTAAATAATGGTCCCAGGATTCCAAGACGTTGCACCCTTTGTAAATAAATGCCAGACACCAAGCAACCAAATTTTAATCATGTGAATATAGGGATGCTGCATCAGTTTGTAAATCTGAGGACTGTTTCTAAAATCCCGTTTTTCAGTGCCGTTGTAACTTTGAATGGTCACTTAATTAATGGTTCACAGTTGAAGACTACCTGTTGTATTTATGAGAACTATTCTGGAATAATAGTGAGTCCCAAGACGAATACAAGCGAGCAATAGAACGTGGACTAGATGACCTACAAGGTCCCTTCCAACTCTGATTATCTGTTATCTGTGGATGAAAAAAAGGCAAATGTTCCATGGAAGCATACTTTCCAAATCATTGGGAGGAACCATTCTGTTCATTCTGTTCTGACCCAGTTCAGAGAAGAGTAATTAGATCGATTGGGTAACTAGAAATTAAGGTTCAAATTAAATGTTGCATAGAAAAGGTTGCTTGTTCTCATTGCAGAGTGCAAGATTCAGAATAATGAATTTAAGTTACAAGAAGGTTCTTCTTTATTTATTATCCCCTCCTTCAAAATATTTTTTTAATAAACAACTCAAACAGGGCTAACCTATTTAATATCCCTTCCACCTCCTATTTTCCCCATAACAACTGAATGTTACCAGAAAAATTCCTCATAACAAGAACAGCTTAATAATGGGACAAATTACACAAAAGACTCAGTGGCTGCTTTTTATTGTCTATATTATTCAGAGGGTTGGACTCAGTAACCTAATTAATCTCTTCCAACTCTATGATTTTCTTTTTGCCCACTTGGGATTTTATCAATACCCATAACAGTTCGTGTGGCACAGTTAAAAAAAAAAAAGAAGGCCCATTCAACTACATACACACACAGATCTCTCTCTTCCTCTCTCTCCCCCTCCCCCCTCTTCATTTAGAGACCGCTCAAGGTTACAGCACCACTGAATACAGTGACTTACAACCATTTTTCACAGTTCACATCCTTTGTAGCATCCTGATGGTCACGTGATCAAATTCAAGACACTTGGCAACTGCTTCATATTTATGACCGTTGCTGTGTCCTGTTTGAGTCATGTGACCACCTTCTGTAACCGTCTGACAAGCAGACTCAATGGGGGAAGCCAGATTCACTTAACAGCCGGGGTAGTAACTTAACAACTTCAGTGGTTTAACTTAGCAAGGGTGGCACAAGAAATGTAAAACGGGGCAAGGCTCGCTTAACCAATGCCTCACTTAACAACAGAAATTTGGGGCTCAGTTGTGGTTTTAAGTCGAGGACCAACTCTGTGTGTGTGTGTGTGTACGTATGCATGTGTGTGTGTGTGTGTGTGTCGAGAGAGAATGAGAATGAATGGGTGTGAGAGAGAGAATGAGTGTGAGAGAGAACTAGCTGAATCCAGGCTCTTTTGGAGATGTGATTGTAAGAGAAAGGTTCTGCTTGAGCAGAGGTCTCCAAACTTGGCAACTTTTAAGACTTGTGGACTTCAACTCCCAGAATGAATTCTGGGAGTTGAAGTCCACAAGTCTTAAAGTTACCAAGTTTGGGGATCCCTGTGGTTGAGGTTTGCAGCAGAGTCTCTGAAGCAGGAGATTAAAGTTGCACGACTCTGTTTGACTGCCTTGCACTGTCTGGTGGTGTCAAAGCCTAGAGTCCCTTTACAGTTGCATAGGCCCCGTGGTCCTAGACTTGATGGAAGGATTGCACTGCACGCAAAGCCAGTTTCATTCTCTTTCTCTGACAAAGCAGTGGTGCGCCTCTTAGTTTTCTTACAGTGGGTGTTCAGCCAGTTTGTATTAACTGGGAAAGAGGGAAACTGTTGACGGAGCAAACCCTTCTCTAGTTTGCCCAACACTCTCTTTTCAAAGGCAGCGAAGGGACTCATCTTGGATCCTGAAGTGCTGAACCAGTGAAAAACTTCCCCGGTTTTAATATCTTTGGAGCAGCTTTTGCTGCCGGTAGTTATTAAAACTGCATTTATGATTCCGTGGGGGCAAATTTATATAAATCCTGCATCTATTCTTGCTGATCAGCTGAGCCGGTTGAAAGCATTTATAACACGGTTTTGCATCATTGCTCGGTCATTAAAAAATGGAATGTTTTCCAATAGCTGGGAGGGGAGCAGGACCCTGGCTGGTGAAATTATAATCTAGCAGATTCTAAAAATATTCTCTTTCCCAACACGGTGGAGTAGCTGGGCGTTCTTTTCAGAAGAAGAATAGCAGTCTAGGAATCCCCTGAGTGAGTGATTTCCAGGGTGCTGTTAACTCAATTTGTATATTCCTGAGATTGTGCAACAGGCCTGGGTAAAGGTGCAGCTGTCAGCATTCCAGCAAATCTCCATTCCAACCAATAACTCCGAGATAGGCATCTTCCCAAAAGTTCCTTTTTATTTGGATGGTAACTGGCACAACTGGGGAATCCCGAATCTGAAAGTTCTGAGCTTCCTTGCGATAAGTAAAAACTACAAATCCATCCCCTGCACCCATCATCACATCACATGGCCCAATCACCATCCGTCCCAAAGTAAGACTTCCTTTCACTATGTGCAACACATCCTGTCCTTGAATCAGAAAAAGAATTTTATTAGGTCTAACTAGATAGACTCCAGTGAATTCCCCCCTCCCATTTTCCCAGGCTCAATTGTGGCAGCATGTGGGAGCATCGGATCTCAATATGGCTTCCAAAGCTTGACAGCAGCTTCTTTAAGGAGATTCTGAGAGGCATAATGAGTAACTTTGCTCTTCTAGATTTGGATTCAAAACTGCACACTTCCCTTTCGCTGAAAGAAGTGACCTTTCCACGCAGAAGGGGGGAGGGGTCATGTGATCCCTGGACACTGCAACAGTCATAAGTATGAACCAGTTGCCAAGCACCTGAATCTTGATCACATGACCATGGGGATGCTGCAGCAGTTGTGTGAAAAATGGTGTCACAAGTCCATTTCTTTTAGTGCCGTTGTAGCTTTGAACAGCCACTAAATGAATTGTTGCAAGTCGAAGACTACCTGTAGCTGTTTCTGAAACTATATCCAGCGTGGGGGGTGCTGTTTCCAGCATCTGTGATGTGGAATATTGAAGGCTTATCAGATTTTTGTGAACTGGAACAGCAAATATACAGAATGTCCTCAACTTACAATGACAATTAGGTCCAGAGTTTCTGTTGCTAAGTAAGGCGCGTATTAAGTGCTCTTTTAATAGCCCTTTTTGCCATGGTTGTTAAGCACATCACCGTAACCTCTCTCTATTAACTTTACTTGTCAGAAGCTGGCCGGAGAGGTCACAAATAGGCAATCACATGACCCCCGAGTGCTGCAACCATCCTAAACACACACAGGTTGGCAAACACCTGGATTTTGGTCACGTGACCGCGAGGATGCCGCAGCAGTTTTAAATGTGAGAACTGGTTGTAAGTCATTTTCTTGCAATGCCGTTGTAACTTCAAACAGTTGCTAAAAGAACGGTTGTAACTCGAGGATTCTCTGTATTAGCATCGAAAAACAAAACAAATGCATTCTTTTGTGAGCTCCAGAATTCAGTGTCCCCATAATGTAATTAAGGAGTGGCAGCTTCACTGTTGAAGCGCCAGTCTCTCCTGGCAGGGTCTGCATTTGGCTCCAGAGGGCCTTGCTAGGCAATGCAGGCAAGGATAATTGCAACTCTAGCAACTTTTACCTTTACACTTTGGATCCTTTGAATATGGCAGTGCTGTGAACTGGCTGAGGTAGCCTAATGAACAGTCGTGACACCCATGCTTTTGAGGCGACACTTTGCTTTCTTATAGGCTACAGAATTAGAATAGAGCTGGAAGGGGCCTTAGAGGTCTTTTAGTCCAATCCCCCACTCAAACAGGAGACCCCAGAGGTGGTATTCAGAAGGATCTGACCAGTTCTGGAGAACCAGTAGCGGAAAGTTTGAATAGTTCAGAGAACCAGCAAATCCCACCTCTGCCTGGAGATTTTACCCTCCCCTGCCACACCCACCAAGCAATGCCCACAGAACCGGTAGTAAAAAAAATTGAATCCCACCACTGGGAGACCCTCTACCATTTCAGACAAATGACTGTCCAGTCTCTTCTTAAAAACCTCCAGTGATGGAGCGCCCACGATTTCTGAAAGCAAGTTGTTCCACTGATTAATTGTCCTCACTGTTAGGAAGTTTCTCCTCAATTCCAGGTCGCGTCTCTCCTTGATTAGTTTTCATCCATTGTTTCTTTTCTTTCTGCTGCTTTGGAGAATAATTTGACTCCCCCTCTTCTTTGTGGCAGCCCCTCGAATACTGGTAGTCTTCAGCGTACCATGAACCCCTGCAAATATTACTTACAACCCAGTTTCACACTTACAGCTTCTGCAGCACCACCGCAGCGTTTGCTCTTACAACCAAGCCCAGGGATGTGCAGTGCCCCCCCCCCCCAATCTCCCCACCACCACCATTGCACCTGGTCGGCTCCCCAAAGACCTTGGGCCTGCTTTGCCCCCTCATTGGATCCCACCCTCTCCTCCCTACCCTCCATCACGGATCGTGCACTTAAACTTTTCGAGGATCTCTGCAACTCCAGAGCTCATGTTAGGGAAGAAAGGCAGGCCTCCGTGTTCCCAGGCCTTGGGGAAGCCAGAATTCATTGCAGCCATTTTGAAAATGGCTCCTGCTTCAGGGACATAGCCACCTGGCCCAGAGGCACCGAGGGATGGAGCAGCCTGCCCTCCATCCCTAACGTGAGCTCCGGAGCTCTGCAGATTTTTCAGGCCGATTTTTAACATGACGATAAAAGGCATCCGTGTATGATTTGGGGTTAAATCATAAGTCCCTAGGTTTTATTCCAAACCCATTCCTTTAAAATGTACCTGGTATTGATCATTGGAGATACAGACTTGCAGAATTTATTAACGAAGCAGGGAAAGGGCTTTTTTTTACCCACTCCATGTTTCTTGTTTCTCTTATCCAGGGGTGTCATTCAGTTTCATTGAGGGCTGCATCAGGGTTGTGTTTGACTTCAGGAGGCGAGGGTGTGTGTGGCCAGCTCGACGTCACTCATGTCGGGGGATCACTTATGATGGCCCGAGCGCTCTGCAGGGGAAACGGGCTCCAGAGCTCCGATTTCGGCTGCGACAGCCTCCTGCAACCCGCTGCCAACAAAAATGGAGCTCGGGAGGGCAGCATGCAGCCCTCGCAGGCTTCCATTTTTGCTGGCAGAGGCACCGCAGGCCGGGCCTTCACTGTTTCCAGGGTGGCCCCATGGGCCAAATCTAAGCAACCTACAGGCCGGATCCAACCCCCAGGCCTTGAGTTTGACACCCCTGCTCTAATGGAACAAAAGGTACTTTTGCAGGGCAAAAAGACTCACACATCATAGCAGAAAAAGGGAGGGAAATCTTCCTGTTGCAGAAGCTTGCAATGCATGCATCTGATACTATTCCAGAAGCTTTATTCTACCTTATGTGCAAGGCAGTTTTTTCATTATTATACAGCATATGGCCATTTACCCCCAATCTGAATGCTTTCCAAATGTGTGGGCTTCGACCAGCGGGACAGATGGGAATTCTGAAGATTAGAATCTAGAATAAGGAATACTGTGGCCCTCACAAAACGATTTGATTTAGGTATCTGTTTGTTTAGCCAATTTGTATCTCCACCCATCTCACATAACGTGACTCTGGGCAATGTACAAAGACAGCTATAGTTAAAACAGTACAGCCAATCTTACAACAGTGAATGTAAATCAAAATGCAAACATGAAAAAAAAAATCCCAAAAGAATAACCATCACCTAGATTCCACAAGGTTGCTGGAAGAACCATGTTTTAGAGCAGGGGTCGCCAACCTTTTGGACCTCAGGGACCACCAAACTCATAATTTTAAATCCCACGGACCACTAATATGAATCTTGACTGATGATGTTGGTGGGAAAGTCAGTCCCATATTCCAGAGCTGTAGTAGTCACAGGACCACCCAGGTGCACTGGCCTGCCATGGACTGGAGAAGCTGCTCTGGGGTGACCAAAGGGGGGCCAGTCCTGTGACTTCTGTAGCTCTGGAGTAGGGACCAACTTTCCCACCAACATCAGCAAGCCACCCCGGGGCAGATTTCCCTCCCCCAATGTTGGTCTTACCTTCCAGTTCCAGTTCTATTCAAGGTAAGGTTTGTGCTCAGGCAAAGGGTGGGGGCCAGCCTAGATTAATTGCTTGTGTGGAGTGCTTGTGGGGGATGACATTTCTCTGCGGACCACCCAAATTTCCTTACGGACCACCAGTGGTCCCCAGCCCACTGGTTGGTAACCACTGTTTTAGAGGCTCTGATGGAAAGCTAACTGGGATGGGGCCCAATCTCGCCTCGAGGGCAATTCTGACTGGAAGGGGTCCATATAATTTGCTTCATGCCATGCCTGTTGAGGCTGATACACACAACCATCGTCTCTACAACCTTCCCTAAAAGGGAGATTAGACACAGGATGAAAATTGTCCAGCAATGGTTTCTTGTGGATGATGGTGTATTGCCCTTTTTTCAAAGAGCAATTAATGACCGCTGGAATCTAACCTCTCTATGCTCTCCCTCTCCCCCCCACTTTCTCCCCCCAGCCTTAACTATCCAGGAGAGGCATAGATGTAAGGAACAGGCGGCTGAGCTCACAGCCATCATGATCCAGTTCCCTCTCTCAGGTCCAAGAGGTTCAAACTGCTCCCAGATAACTGGGCAAGACTGCACCCCAGCCTCTCCCATCACACCTATATCCAAACCAGCATCCAAGTGGGAATAGATTCAAGTACAGGTAGTCCTTGGCTTACAACTATTCACTTAGTGACTATTTGAAGTTGACAACAGCAGCGAAAAAAGGGGGGTTATGACTGTTTTTCATATTTACAACAGTTGCAACATCCCCATGGTCATGTGATCAAAATTCGGCTGCGTGGCAACCGGCATGTATTTAGGAGGGCTGCAGTGTCCCTGGGGTCACGTGATCACCTTTTGCAACCTTCTGACAAGCAAAGTCAATGGGGAAGCCAGATTCATTTGACAACCGTGTTGCTAACTTTACAACTGCAGGGATTCATTTAACAACTGTGGCAAGAAAGGTCATAAAATGGGGCAAAATTCACCTAAGTGTCTTGCTTCGAAGCAGAAATGTAGGGCTCAGTTGCTAAGTTGAGGACAACCTGTAATTTTGTCCAATAGATCAGGGGTGTCAAACTCGATTTCATTGTGGGCTGCATCAGGATTCGGTTTGACCTCGGGGGAGGGGTGGTGTGGCAGGGGGGGAGCATGGCCAGCTCGCTGTCACTCAGGTTGGGGGGCACCCATGGTGGCCAAGTGCTAAGGCAGAACTTCCCTCAGACCCTCCCTCTCATAATCCTTCCTTCTTTCCTTTTCTTCTTTTCCCTTCCCTCTTCATTCTCCTTTCTTCTTCCTTCCCCTCTTTCTTTTTTTCTTTCTTGCTCTCTTCCCATCTTCCCTTCTTTTTCTCTGTCTTTCCCTTTCTCCTTTCCTGGCCCTTCTTGGATGCTCAAATGCAAAAGGGGAAACATTTCTCCTTTTTTTTTTTGTTTTCAGTTTGTTTTGTTAGCCCTCTTCCAGCGAAAAGCGTGCGGCCCTTCTGACCTCCGTTTTCGCTGGCAGAAACACCACAGGCTAGTCCTTCACTGTTTCCAGATCTAAGCACCTTGCAGGCTGGATGCGAGCCACAGGCCTTGGGTTTGACACCCCTGCAATAAATGATCTGCAAATTCCTCTGCATAACCCTGTTGGTAAACTTCTGAGTACCCCTTTCCCAGGAGAACTTGTGTCAGGTGGAGGAGGAGGAGGCTATCTGAGGATGCAATAAGGGCAGAGTATTTGCTATTTACTTATTTATTTTTCGTATTTCTATACCGCTCCCTCTCCCAAAAAGCTATCCTTAACTGCCACACGGTAGGCCTTAATAGTGGCTCCAGACCTGCCTATCCCCAGTCTCTCATATACCTGTCATTTCCATGATGTTCCCACTTTGAGGTCCCTACTTTCCACCCTCTGGTTCTCATAACAGGATCCCAACATAGTCAAACACACATCAGAGGGCCAAGAAACGGAATGAATCCTGGGCCATTCATTCAATTTCTATAGCCGCCCAAGCCAACCAAGTGACCTTGAGTGGCTTACAATTCTAAAATTATAAAACATTTTTTTTAAAAAAAAATTAAAATAATAAAAAGACACCCACAAGTAAATAAACAGAACAGCAGCCAAGCAAAACCAAGTGACAGGGCCTCTAACACATTCCGAGCCTCAGGACTGGGTACATAGATAAGTTTTTAAAGCTTTGCAAAAAACCAACAGGCTTGGGGCCATTCTAACCTATCATCAACAAACAGCAACAGGGTTTTGCTGCAATGGAGCCTGAACGTCTTTGGATGCCTCATATTTTCACAAATTTGGGGCTTGTTCAGCATATCTGGTCCAGTTCTGGGATGGCGATATCTATATCTTTGGCATATTAATGACACTTCACTCGAAATCAATGTATGTCCTCTCCTGGTGGTTTCATATAGATGTTAAATACCCTTGGTCCTTGGTGCTCTCTGAGCTTGCTTGCTTTTTTGAAGACGTTTCGTTACCCAAACTAGGTAACATCATTAGTGCTAGTGTTAAATAGTGTGGAGGAGAGGATCATGCCTTGTGGCACCCCATATTGGGACAGCCACAATCTCTATGGGTATTCCATGCTCTCCAACTGGAGTCTCCCAGTTAGGAAGGAATGGAACTATGCCTCATTCCCATCCCTTGTAGATATTGCAGGTGGCCCAGAGAGACAGACCATGGTCAGCTGAAACCTGACTGAAAAGGTTGTTAGATCAGTGGTGAGCAACTATGGTCCCTTTACGGCCTGTGGACTACAACTCCCAGAATTCCTGAGCCAGTCGGCTCAGGAATTCTGGGAGTTGAAGTCCACAGGTCTTAAAGGGACCATAGTTGTCCATCCCTGTTTCAGATGATACATTTCCTATAGAACCCTCTGAAACTGAAGCTCCATTACCAGAAAGGAAAGGTTGGGGATTGGCCAGGAATTGTCCAAGGTGGCTGGAACTTCGATTGATGTAGGTCAACAATTTCTGGAGGGCTGTATGTGATTTACCCATCAACGTGTAATTGTCCTCTTCAGCAATTGCTACTTTTGTAATGTCATACGGCTACGTTTGTCTGTCCCACTCCCACGTGTTTAAAATCTATGTGCAGAAATGTTTCTGAACGGTAGTGTTCTTTCCCCAACCTATGTTTTTCTTCTGCAGTTATTACCTAGGATGGATAGGGCTATAAATGCATTATTTTCTCTATTCGTTTTTCCTCCCACTCCAAATTATCCCCCCTTTTAAGGGTTCTGTTTCTGTTAATCACTCTGAGAACACTGACTTGCCAGTCTGTAACTTCTTATCAACCGAATTTGAGCACATCGATCCTAGAATCAACAAAATGGAATGGTAAAACCTGCAAACACCATTTTGGGGTGGAAAAGAGATAGCCAAATTCCTCTCTGAACTTATAAAAATTAAGTGAGCTTGACCTTATATTCATTCTTGTTTTTCTTCTTGCAGCAAACGTCTATCCTAGGGAGTGTCTTTGGTGACTCTTGTTACGATCAGCAGATGACTGCCAGGCAAGCAAATGCTTTATCCCATCAGGTGAGTGGGAAATGTACTTTATTTAGGTACAGATAGTCCTCGATTTACAACCATTCATTTAGTGACCATTCAGAATTACAACTAGTGGCTTACGACCAGTCCTTGCACTTAACCACCATCACAGCATCTCCATGGTCACGTGATCAGGATTCAGGTGCTTGGCAACTGGCTCCTATATAAATATGACGTTTGCAATGTCCCAGGGTCAGTCAAGTGATCTCCATTTGCGACCTTCCCAGTTGGCTACTGTCAAACAAAGTCAATGTGGAAGCCTTGCTTAACATCTGAAATTCTTGTTCCATTTGTGGTTGTAAATCGAGGACTATTTGAGCAACCAAGGCCTGGTCTATTGCAAGAATGTACCCACCATCTCAGCAGATAGTTGGTCGACAGAGAACTAATTTCACGAAGTGCCATTCTAATTTTGCCTCTTTCCAAGCAGCTTCCATAAGGGATTCCTCTTTCTTCCTGCATTAAATTCAGTATTGAATTTTCCCCGTGCTGAAATCCTAAAAGAGTTGTTTATTGTGAATTCTGCAATATAATGGGGAAGTAGACTTCTCTAAGGAGAAGAGATTCTTTACTGCTCCACGGTCTCACACACACTTTTTGAGTAAATCTATTTTAATTGGAGAGTGTGATTAAATTAACCCATTGGCAGTTTTGGAAGATAAATGTCACATAAATTATTTCAGAGGTTCACCTATCTCCTAAATTAAAATGAATGGCCCCATGTTTCTTAAGCCGACCTTTTTTTTAAAGATTTCTACAATACTGAAATTATTGGTGTCTTGCTGCAGCTGAACAATAGAAGATACCAACAATTGTCTTTTCAATTTAATTTAATTTGAAATATAGCATACGTCACCAGCTAAAACACATTCATTCTGCTATCTCCCTCTTGAAGGCCTTTGAAGTGCAAATCTCATGGTTAAAAACTTTTGCACTTTTCTGTTTCTTCTGACTCCTATTCTTTGTGCATCACAGGAGTGAATATGCAAAGTATGAATGCAAAAAGATAAATAAGATTAAAAATTGACCTTGATTCCTGGGATTACATAGATCCATCCATGCAATTTGTGTGGCATCAACATGGATATAGATCGTTGTTGCCTCGTGCAATTCCTCCTCCTCCCCCCCCCTCCCCGCCAAATTTCCTAATCTAGTTTAGAGCTCTGGAAACCACTGGTGGTTTTTCATCCAAGTACTGGTGAGGCCTGATCCTTCTTAATTTACAAATCCAGACAAGGTCAGCCAATGCTGAGAAATAAACAGGATAGAAGAATTTAATGGAATAAAAATTAGGGCAATAATTCAAGGTCTCTTGTCCAGCTGTGGGGTGTTGCTGCCCTCTGGTGGGAAGATGCAGAAAGTAAGGATGCCTGCTAGACTTTTGGGCTGTGATGTTTGCTTTGGAGTAAGATCCATTAAGGCTGTGATAATAGTATATAGCAAAGTAGACACGTTAAGACTTGGGCTGTGTTTTGCCAAGTGTCAGGGCAGTGATCAGTATCCAGTTGGTTCCTTTGGATCCGAAAACAATTGAATGCTCCTGTAAATAAAGAGATTTTATGCATTTATTAGCTGAAACAGAGTTAAAAGCATAACGTAAAAAAGTATAAAATAAAAAGCATACATACCAAGCAAGATGATACGCAAATTTCTTATGGGATGTTAGGAGCTCTTTCATGACAACAGCAGAATTACCTCAAAGGCACCAATTTCCCTAATGCTAGGTTGTTCCAAAGGTGCTTTTTTTCAAAAGGCAACTGGACTTGCTTTGTTTTTCCTTGATGAAGACATTTCGCTTCTCATTCAAGAAGCTTCTTCAATTCTTCAGACCTGGATGACCGAGAATCTCTATAGAGACTACTGCTAGGTTCCATGCATAAATCCCCCCTAATAACAACCACCCCACATTTTTTTAATCCAAATTTGGCATTGTGAATTCGTAGCCCTGCTGTAGTCAGGAGATTGCAAGATTGATTGGGTGGCACATAATTCTGGGATGGGAATCAAAAGTCTGAGACTTCTGCAGCGGGAGATACTTTTTAGTTATGGGAAGATTCTACTGCAACTGGGGAATTCTGGGAATTGGAATCCACAAATCTTAAAAAGTTGCCAAAGCTCTAGAGCAGAAGTGGGGAACTATGGCTCTGTTATGGCTTGTGGACTTCAACTCCCAGAATTCCTGAGCCAGCACGAGTTATAAAAGGGTCATAGTTCCCTAACCCTGCAGAGGGCAAATGATGGAGCCATGTGGGATTTATGTCTGTAGATGCAATCTATCTCAAAGTAGATTGGGGAGGAGAACTAGGGAAGAAATGGTGTCCTTCACATCCTACCTCTGGTGGCCTTAGAAATAGGCCTTTGATCTGATCTCCAGGATTCCTTCCTTCAGCTCGAGCAGTTCAACATGATTGAAAACGCCATCAGCTCCAATAGCTTGTACAGTCCCTGCTCTACCCTCAACTACTCCCAGGCAGCCATGATGGGGCTGACTGGGAGCCACGGGAGTCTCCAGGACCCACAACAGCTCAGTTACACCAGCCACGGGAACATCCCAAACATCATCCTTACAGGTAATGAAGCGCTGTGGTTTTAGCTCCTTGGGAAAATGCAGGCAATGGGGGGGAGGCTGCTAAACCTGTAAACTTTCTTGCACCAGGGGGCAATGCTTAAGTTATTTATTTATTTATTTATTTTTATTTATTTATTTATTTATTTATTTATTTATTTATTTATTTATTTTTATTTATTTATTGGATAGTGATGTTATAAGAAGTCTTTTTTTCTGTGTTAATGGGCTGAAATGAGTATTTCAAACCTTTTAGGAAACTTCAGGCATCTATTTTGCCCCATTCCCTTGGGGAGGAGGGGGGAGAATGGCCTGGGTTGGGGTTTTTTTGGTAATCTTTTTTTTTTAAAGAGGTCATATCATTAATTTCACCTTTTAACTCCATAACAATCAAAAAGCATTCTGAGTTGGAGGTTAAGGGGGCTGCACAGGGAGTCCTACTGCCTATGATCTGTAGTAGTCTTATGAATTGCCAACTCAGCTTGGAGAAAGAGGCATTTTGCAAGCCAGGCTTATGTCCTCTCTGATGACTCTTTTAAATATACATGAAGGGACAGTGATGGGAGTTAGAAAAGATTGAACAAATAGGAGGCTGGCTGGGTGGGGGCAGGTAATGAATCTCCTGAAAAATTATTATAAAGAAGAAGAAGACTTGATTGCATTCTGTGTTGGAGGGCCCAGACTAGATTAGTTTGTTGGTTTTTTCCATTTAACACAAGGAGAAACTTCCTGACTACCAGAATAATTTAAAAATGGGTCTTGTTACCTGGAGCAAAGATCAGAAAGGGAATGTAAAGTTCCCTAAGGTCATATGTGAGTTTTTGGCAATGACATCCCCAACATTTCAGAAGTGTGAGCATTAAAAAAATTTTTAAAAAAGATTTGGTGAAGTCCCTGCTTTTTATTTATTATTTATAAAACGGCTGAACCTTGAATTCAAAGGAAGTTGAGTCTCTCTCTCCCCCCCCCCCCCCCATTTTGCACCAATCCTGAATTGTCTGCACTGAACAGGAGATTGGTTGAGGTGTCTTCCTTGCTCATCCTACAGCTCTGACACAAGAGACCCTGGCTCATGGTCCTTGGTCATCCACTTGTGACTTGAAATAGCAGGAGGACCCAACAGTTTCCAGTGTGAAGAACTTGAATCCGTTTTAAGTCTGAGTAGAGATCACAGCTGACCAGCAGTTACCTTTAGGAGGAGTTAAGATGTGTTTTGACCAATGGATGAAGAGCTATTAACTGAGTGCCAGTTAAGTCCCTTCAAAAAGAGCCAAAAGCCAGGCAAAAGTTCTTTATTAAGCCTGCTCATCGGTAGGGAAAAAAAACCCAGGAGCCTTAGCAGGTTCTGTTTTCTGGGGCCCATCACAGGTTTACTGGTGAGATAATCATCTAGGAAAGAATTGTTCTTACCATACCTGGAATTTGTTTGTTCCTTTATTACATTTCAGAACTTTCTGCCTCTGGGTAGTATACAACAAAGTATTAAAATTGTAAAAGTGATAGATAAAAGATCAGAAAATTTAGAAAGAGGCGAGGATGATAAAACACTGTTAAAATGATTTAACAGGCAACAAAGGGAGGGCTCTTAGAGCACTAATCAGCCCCACAGCTGCATGCTCCCCATGTTTTAACTCTGTTTTGGAAGGCCAGGAGATTGGGGGGGGGCTCTCTTACCTCTGGGGGAGAATATTCTGCGGGGATTATTCTGTAGGCAATGGCAGAGAAAGTTCTCTTCCTGGGCCCCACCCAGAGGTGGGATTCTACCAGTTTGCATCTATTCGCTAGAACCGGTTGTTAACATTCTAAGCAGTTTGGAGAACCGGTTGTTAGAAGAAATTACTGGCCTAATCCTGTAAGGAAGGCAGGAAAGAAACATTCTGGTGTTGCTTACAGAAACTGCCTCTCCGTTAATCCTTATTACGTTCTTGGCAGGACTAGAGTTCCTGTCTCAGGAACTTCTCTGGAGTTTTTTTCCCCTCCTTTGCTGATACCTTGCTCATGTGGAGTGACCATTCAAAATTACAGTGGCACTGAAAAAAGTGACTTATGACCATTTTTCACACTTACGACTGTTGCAGCATCCCCACAGTCATGAGAGGCCAGGCGAGGAGATGGCGTGCCTCGATGTGAGTGATATTGAGTTGGCCACACCCAGCCAATAACATGACCACCAAGCTATGTCCACCCAGTCACATGACCACCAAGCCATGTCCACCACCTAAGCCACGTCCACAGAACCGGTTGTTAAAATTTTTGAATCCCACCCCTGGCCCCACCAGTTGAATTATTTAGCTGACAAGGTCTACAACATACCTTCCCTACCTGCCTGACTTGGTGGGATGGGCTGATGTAAAGATTCCTTTGGTAGCTTGGCCTTATGTCATTTCAGGGGAGATAGGCTAGATGAGGAAAAAACTCCAGGTACTAATTTCAAAAGATTCCTCTTCGTTTCCTTTTTATTTTTTTCCTTTACTTGCTTCATTGGGTGAGAACAAATAGCTCAGATTGAAGGAGAAACTGAGCAAACTTGATCAAAATTCTCTCTCTCTCTCTCTCTCTCTCTCTCTCACTCTCATTCTCTCCCATCCCTGCTCTCTTTTTCTTTCTCTCTGTAGTGACCGGGGAATCGCCTCCCAGTCTGTCGAAAGACCTCACCAGCTCTTTGGCCGGGGTGGGGGATGTCGGCTTTGACTCAGATTCCCAGTTCCCTCTGGACGAACTAAAAATCGACCCCTTGACCTTGGATGGGCTTCACATGCTCAACGACCCCGACATGGTCCTTGCGGATCCCGCCACAGAGGACACTTTCCGGATGGACCGGCTGTAGTGGGGGTGGAGAACAGGAAGGGGGTGTGCCGCGCGGTCCAAAGGAGCGCATCCAAATCACCAAGTCCCGGAAAGTCCATGCCACTCTGGTGCTCGGAGGGAGATCGGGCCGAGCCCGCCTCGGATCTCTTGCATCCCATCAGGGTCCCTGGAGAGCCGCAGCTCCACTGTGTGTCCAATTTAGCAATCGCTTGTTCTACACCTGCCCGCCGGCTGTCCTGCTCGCCTCTCCTCCCCCAGCACCAACTTAAAACCTTGGTTCATGCCTTGCTGTTGGGAGAAGATTCCTCAAAGAGCTCTTCTACCCCAGGCCCTCCTTACCTATCCCTCCCTCTATCACCAAAGTTCCAGCATTTTTGGTCCTCTTTTGTCCTTTGCCCTAAATCAAAAACTTTGGGCTTTGTGTTGGGGAAGTGGAGTGGCAGCGAAAGTTATATTCCCCACCCCACCCCACCCCTTCCTCCTCTTTCCAAGGCAGGGGAGCTCTTCAGAAGATAAAATAGGTGTATTGTTTTGTTTTCCTGTGTACGTAAACTATCCAACCTTTGGCTTCTGTTACAAAAACAGACATCCCGCATGGAACTGAGGGCTTCCCCTCCCCCCCTGCCCCAACCCCAGGGGAGTTAGGGGACCGCTTGATGATAATTGGGGGTTGCGGGCGGGGGAAGAGAAGGACTTGATTGCTAAAGCTACTTTGTGAATACCACTGCCTTTCCATGGAGAAGGACTGGACTTGGAGAGGTGGAGAAAGCCAGCTGTGGCTCTCCGAATAAACTCCATAAAGCAACCGCTTGCATTGGGAAGTGGGGTAGGGTGGGGTGGGGGAAGAGTGGCTTGCAATTCTCTGCTTGATTCTCCAATCCTTGACTGTTTTCTGGAATCCCATCATGGCCTGTTAGCTCATTTGCCTGTGTGCATGCAGCAGCTTTCAGAAACAGCTGTCTGACCGCCACCCCCCACCCCCACCCCTTTGGGAGATTTAGTTGCATGAGCCACATAATTCCTCTCGGCAAACTGACCGTGTAAAACTTGTTCTTTTTTTCTTCTTCTTCTTCTTCTTCTTTTTCTTTTTGTTGTTGTTGTTCCTTCAAAGAATTTTCAGGGAGAGGCAAGGCAAGCCGAGGGAGGAAAAGAAGGCACAAGCGTTTTTCTAATTATGCATGGAAATTCTGCAATTTGTCTGAAGGAATGAGATCTGGGTCGTCTCCTGCAGGTTGTCGGGTTTTTTTAAATAACTTTTTTTAAGGCAGCAATCTCTTCCCTTCCCCCCTCCCCCCCCCTTGCTTGGGAAGAAGTAGTTCTTGTTCTGCATATATTTAAAAAAAAAACACACACACCCCACCTTTCTCTAGTACACGAAATAATCTGCCTCTGACCAAAGCAGGGTCTGGTTATTATCTTTGAGCTCCAAACTGATTAGATGGAAATCCTTTAAAGTGGCTTCCCCCATACAAGGAGGCCCATGACATGTTCAGGTTAGGGCATCCAACAGGCTAACCAACCTGAGATTTGTCTGGCTAGTGGATGGATTCAGTGGCCCATAAACCAAGGAGTCTCCAACCTTGGCAACTTTGACGACTTGTGAACTTCAACTCCCAGAATTCCTGAGCCAGCATAGGATCTCCTGCTTGGGCAGGGGGTTGTATTAGAAGACCTCCAAGGTTCCTTCCAACTCTGTTATTCTGTATTCTCCAGCTTTGCAGTACCTCCTTTCTGGCCAAAGCTGGAGGGTTCAGTCTCCAGACTGAACATGTTACTATTCTTTGCTCACCTTGTTTTCAGACTCTCACTCCTCTCCTTCCCCAATGAATTATAGCTAGATCTTTGTGTGTGTACACACACACACACACACATACACACACGTGCAGGTAGCAGGGATATCCATCCTGAGTACGTGTTTGGTTATGTTTTGTTTGGGCCATGGTCAGTTTATAATTTTTGCACTAAAAAAGATGGATTTTTTTTTTAAAAAAAAGTGTTGTAGGTTCTTTGTGTAATGTTTTTGCTGTGATGTGTTCCTCTCCCCCTCCCTCCACCCCATCTTCTAAATTCTGAAAAATGCTGTCTCCCATTTCATAACCCTTGTCAGTATTTTAGTTCAGCCGCCTCTAATTCACCCAGGGGTCTGCGTATTTCAAATTTTCTATGGCTGTTTCTCAGAGGAAATCCATCCGAAAAATTAAAAAGGCCCTGTGTCCTGCTTTAAATAAGAGCCCCAGGTACTAAGCAGGCCATTTGCCACTCTCTTTCTCGTTTCCGACAACGCAGTTCGTTGGTTTTCAGTCAGATCTCTCGTCTTATTTCATCAGCATGCCAAAAATTTCCTTTGAACGTTGAACCTGCAATTTTGGGGCAATTGGAAAGCAAAATGTAGAATCCAGTTTGGGGAAAATTCATTGATTCTTGAGCTGGATTTTTTTACATGGAGATATAAATGGCTATTTTCTTTCTCTCATTTTTTTTAGATTTACACATGTACATAGGAAAACTTGTGTATTGATAAATTGTAAGTAGTTTTACAAAATGGCCTTAATTTACTATTTATGTATATACATAACAGGTGTGTGATTGTGCATGTATATGTGTGCACATAGTCACACACATAGACATCCACACAAACAGACAAAACCTGATCTGAATGCAATTTAATTTGAAATAGCCAAGCATCAGGGACCATTTGCTTTCAACAGATTTCAGTTTTCCCTTGTTAGGATGGGGGAAGCTGGAAGTACATGTTAAAAAAATAATTTAAAAAATGTAGAACAAGGAAGAAATTGAAAACTTAAACAGCAACCTAAGCTGTGTTGTTGAATCTGATTTTTCTGGCTGAGGTAGCAATTATGGGCCGATGGTTATCTCTTTTACGCACCTTACTTTCTGTTGCTTTATAAAATGGAAAACTTCCCTCCCTCCTATCAATTCTTGAGTAAAATCTGCATTAAAGATTAAGGAGGTGGGGGAGGAGAAAAATAATAAATAAATGCACTAGAACTCCAAGTTACGGGATCTGCAATTTGCCAAAACTGATGTGGGGTGGGAGGAAGGCAAAGGAATCTTGTTACGTGTAGGGCTTAGAAACTCCCAAAGCTGCATTCTCTCTTTTCGGGTTCTGCTTTGTGTTTTTGTTCCATGGGGGAAAAAAAAAAAAAGGATTGTCTGGGGATATAAGCCTTTTTTTATGGTTGTTGATGTCTGCATGAATGGTGAAGAATCTGTCAAAAAGTGGTGCCTGTTGTTTAGGTAGAGAATTAAGATTTAATTTAAAAAAAAAAAAACAGATACGTCTTAACTGTGAGCTTAATTTGGAGCTGGGTTTGACCCCACATTGGTCCTAGTTATGAAGTGGTCCTTCTTTATTTTCATTCCTTAAAATCTGATTTCATTCCCCCTCCCCCACCCCCCAAAAAAGTTAGGGGCAGCATTGACAATTATCTGCCCCTTTCCTTCATTTTAGCCTCATGATCAGCACAAGAGAGAACCTCGGCTAAGAGAAAATTACTGGCACAAGACCTCTAAGTAAGTTTGGGGGTGAAAAGGAGCCCCTGTATTTCCAGTTTGAGTCAGATACTAAAATCCAGAGGGAGGAAGCCTGAGGCTTTCTGGATGTTTTTCCTGTCCATTTCCAGTAGTCCTGCCAACGTGGTCAGTGGCAAGGGATTATGGCTTTTGCCACCCAAACATCTGAAAACCAGCAGTTTGTGAGGCCCTCTGAGTGTCATTGTTTTCTTGCAGATATTTCATTACTCAACTAGGTAACATAATCAGTGCTTGCTTTCTGTTTATATACGAGTGGCTTGCCTTGTCGGTGTTGGTGGGAGGGTTCTTGGTGATTCCTTGATTAGGCTGTTAGGCCACTAATATATAAACAGAGAGCAAAACCCAATTCTTTCCGCTACTGATGATATTGCCTAGTTGGATAATGAAATGTCTGAAAGAAAGGATCTAAGCTCGGAAAAGCACTAAGGACCCCACAGTTCAGTTATTTGAGCTAAAATTGTTCTCTTCTATTGGAGCCACCAGGTTGCCTATTATTCAGAACTTCTGCTGGGTCTATCAGCTTCCAGGCTGCCATTCATTAGGTAGACACCAATTCCTACGGACTGGGGTGACATGCATTAATTTGCCCTGCCCAGCTGGCCTTAATTCCCTTCCTGTCCTTAAAGCCAAGCCCAGAGTGCCATTGGTCAGACTGAAGGAATATTATTTCAGAATGAGGAATATTTTGTGAATAAAAACACCCCTTCTAGGAAATTTTTGGAGAATTATTTTCTTCGTGCTGGAAAATACATTCTTCAAATAACTTGTCCCCCTCCCCGAGGCTTTGTTTCTTTTTTATTTCCATATCATTTCAAAGGAACCCCTTCATTTCTCTCTTAATAATCTGGTTAATGAAGGACTGGGTGGTATAAGCGATACACTGCCTGGCTACTCTAACTACCCATGGCCAAACTTTCTTCCCTTCTCCACTTCCACTCTGGGCCTCTGAAGAAACAAGACGTCTGACATCTTTACCTTTTTAGGTCTCTTGATGCTCCGTGGGTGGGACATCAAAATGTCCACCTGGGGTTTGCTTTCATTTGTTGGCATATCTTGATTTTTTTTTTCTACTTGCTATTGATTGGGGCGATCCTAAGATTGAGAGGAAGGGGAGTTCGGTGTAAATAATCCTTTCTCTCAGGGGAAACAGAGATTTGGTCCAAGTTGACTTTGACAGTGCAGAGGAGAAGGATAAATTATTTCTCTGTTAAATAGTGTCTAGTCTTGGGTTTGAAAAAGAGAATGAGAGCCAGAGGGTGGGACATCCCCATTCGGTGGTGTTTCTTAACCATGGTAACCTGAAGATGTGTGGACTTCAACTCCTGGCTGGGGAATTCTGGGAGTTGAAGTCCACACATCTTCAGGTTGCCATGGTTGAGAAAGACGGCCTTACAGAGGCACTTTTCCTCTGAATTCCAGGTCAAGGGTAAATCCCAGTTGCAAGTTGGCTTTCGGAAGACACCTGACCCTGGGACTGTCTTAGAGAGAAAAGAAAGACCCTTGTCTGTTTCGGCAGCACGTTTTGGATGAAGGTGGGCAAAGGGAGCAGCTCACCTTTTGCTCAAGGCCAAGCTATTGCATGTTCAAAGAAACTGCATCTTGTTATTGTTACTGCTGCATGTTAACGAAACTCTGGGCTTTAGTCTCCTTGGAAACATAGTTCTCCATGAGCATAATGTCTCCAGGTATTCCTGTTTCGTTTCTGTTTTTTAAATAGTCACCCAGGAGATTTATATATAAATATATATATATGAAGATAAGTAGTTCTGTTTTTCTTTCATGGATGGATGCTTTGCGACCTACCTGTTTCATTTCCTTCTCCATTGGCTGAACCGTTCCAAAATATTCAAAATGAGGCTGCATCTCCCTGACCTTATAAAGCTCTGAAGTGAAGGCGCTTTTAATTTTAGAAGGAAAAAAAACCCACCTCTCTTGTCACTGTGATGACATTGTGAAAGAGCAATTTTAAATATTTACGTATGCACACTTTTTAATAAAAAAGGAAAAACTATTTTTTAAAAAAACCATTTCTGTGTTTTATAGGAGTAGCAAACGGTGGGTGTGATGCTACGGTTCATACCCACGCAGGGGTGTCACGATGACATTTAATAGCATATTATGAATCATTTTTATCTTTTTAAAAGCAGAACTTTTATCATTTTTGTGGTTCTTTGTGGCAAGATGTGAAAAGGCAGGAAGGATGATAAAAACACTACATCAAGGCACTTATTAATCTGTGCTTTCATTATTTTCTTCCTTTTTTCTTTCTTTCGGTGTGATATGTCTGTATGTAAACATTAATGTGAGATTGGCCAGTTTTCACTGTTGAAAAAAAGTGGGGGGGATGGTTATGTATTAGTTCTTTGGAGATGCAAACACACTCCCAACACAGTCACTGTTTGACAGAGCATTATTCTTTTTTATTGAAAGTAAAATTTGGTAAGAGTCAATATCCACAAGGCATATTTGGCAGAGGGTCTATAAATACTCAAAAACAGCTGTGTCCCATGAACACAGAACAGTCTATAACAGTGTTTTTCAGACCTGGCAACTTTAAGATGTATGGACACCAGTCCAATATCTAAAGGGCTGCCACAAAGAAGAGGAGGTTAAGCTGTTCTGATAGCAAAACAAGAAGCAAAAACTGATCAAGGAGAGAAGCAACCTGGAAATAAGGAGAAATTTCCTGACAGAACAATTAATCGGTGGAACAACTTGCCTCCAGAAGTTGTGGATACTCCAACACTGGATGTTTTTAAGAAGAGATTGGATAGGCATTGGACAGGGTCTTCTGCTTGATCAGCGGGTTGGACTAGAAGACCTCCAAGGTCCCTTCCAGCTATGTTACTCTGTTAACACTACACTCCGTTTAAGTTACATGTAGCCAAGAAAGAAATTTGCTGCAAAGTTACTAAGATTGCCCTATTTTGCCGGAAAAACATTGAAATCAATGACGTCATAATTCACTGACTTCAAAAAAAAAAAGAATATAATAACCAGAATGACAATAATCAGCTAAGTAATAGAGGACTTCAACTCCCAGGATTCCTCACAACTTAAATTTGCCCAAGTTTGAAAAACACTGGCCTATAAGCACTCCGGGGGAACAGAACATTTTGGTCCAGTTCCACTCTTCATGTTCGGGGGGGCGGAGGGGGGGGTTGCAAGTTATTAAGGGCTGAAAATACTATTGGTCTGCCTTCATCCTTATTCCCCTTGAAATACCCCCTTCCTGGTATGAGACCCTGTGTTGGTATCTTCTTTGAGAAGCTTTTCAGAGGTTCCAGGTGCCGAGCACATCACGATGCATGAAAATGACGTATATCTATAAATCATAGCCCTCACCCCCTGCTTGTCCATAGAAATTTGACGGCAAATTGCTGAATTCATGTGGCATGATTTTTTTTTCATATTTAAAAAAAGTAAAATGACAAAATGGGTGCATTAAATCTCTGTAAGTTTAGTACACTATCACTGTGTTTATACTAGATGCTTAGCCTGGTTGCTATATGAATGTGTTTTCTGGGTCGGCTCAATATTATTGAACCATAAACTAGCCAAGTGACCCCGAAGAGAGCTAACCAAGTGCAGTATGTTGTGTGAATGCATCTGCTAGGCTTGTTAACATGCGTTAAGCAGGTTAAGAAACAACCCATTTTGTTGAGAAACGAATCACAAAAAAGTGTCCAGACAAGGCTCCAAAATACTGCTTCTGCTCGCTGTCACATTCAGAGCAAATAAAATCCAAACTGCCTCCCCTCCAAACATTTTTTTTTTTTGCAAGTTCTTCCCCTGGCCCAGAAACACAAGTGTGGCAGCTGGAAATGTGTTAGCGTCCACATTGCCACCCTTCCCTTCTGTGCTGGAAGGCACATCTGGAGGAACATTTTTGACTCCACATTCTAAGAAGCTGTTGTTGGCAAACTGCCTAGAGCCTCCCCAACCGGAGAAGGGTAATATATAAAAGTTAATAAATAATAAAATAAACGGAAGCATGTCCTGAGGGAAGGAGGCTCTAAGAATCTGGGCAGCCAGACCGGTGAAATATAGCATTTAGACTGCAAAAGATCAAGGAGGACCCAAGAATATGGAGTCCCTGCAAGGAGATCAAATCAGTCGATCCTAAAGGAAATCAACCCTGACCGTTCTTAGGAAGGGCAGATACTGAATCTGAAGCTCAGATATTTTGGTGACCAGAAGAGAAGAGGGGGCTCGTTGGAATGATGTTGGGGAAGTTTGAAGGCAAAGGAAGAAGGGGACAATTGGGCAAACTCCAGGAGACAGAGGAGGGCGCGGGGTCTGGTGTACTTTGGCCCATGAGGTCGTGAAGGGCCGTGAGCGACTTCGCGTCTGAACAACAACAGCAGCAGCAACAACAACAAAATAATTTTGTAAGACTTTACCCAGGATGGATAGGCTTTTCTGTTATTCCAGGAGATGCTAGAATAAGCAGCTGGAAAGAGAAGGGAGCTGACTGGTGCTAAAAACAAGGAGACATCTCCCCCATCAAGAGCCATGTGGCAGTGAATCCAGCTATTTCAGGAAAAGATGGGCTCTCTTGTTTGAAAGTATGTAAGCAGATCCTGGGCTCTTGGGAAAACTGTACTCAAGTCTTGCGTAAATATTGATCTTCAGAATAACATATTGGCTGTTGGAGTAGATGATTTTCAGCACCACCTCCAATTCTAGGAAGGCATTGCTGGCGCTGAAGTCTTACAGACCTTAGAGCAGCTTCCTATAAAAGCAAGACGACTGGATCCCATCCAGGGGTTAAATTACAGGGGTTAAATTAGATGATAAGAGCAGTTCAGTTGCTGTGTTTGTGCAGGATCCGCTAGCTTGTGCTTCAATGTATTGTCTGAAACCCAACCACTGTCTTAGCAGCTGGTCATGTTAGAAGGATTTGCTTTAGCAAAGCATGTTACAAAACACAGTTCTCGTGTTTTGTTCACTTGGGATTAGTAGATTGTATGAACCTAGCCTTAATTGTTAATTGGGGGGAGGAACCCACAAGTACTGTGAAATTGACCATTTTCTGGTTTATCTAATAAAAAGGGAGGCTAACATAATGACTGCCATAAAAATGCCATAATATCAGGTCTGGTCATGTGGGAGCCTCGATTTGGAACCATCATGACTTAACGATGGAAATTCCAGGTTCCATTACAGTCATAAGTCAAGGACTGTAATTCATGCTGAGGGCTACTCGTAAACAAAGAAAAATTGGCCGAGGGGGATGCATTTTTTTTTTAAAAAAAGCATTTATAAAATATCCACTTCAAGCAATAGAAGCAAAAAAAAAGGCATATTTTTATAACCCCTGCCTGCAAAAACTGCCAGCCGCAAGAAATGAGCTAGCATAGAAGCAACAAAATCTCCACAATCCCACTGATGCCCATGAACAACAACACAACAACAGCAAAACTATCCTTTTCTAGCTATTAGCTTGAGAATTGCTAACAACATGTCCATTGTGTAGCTTGTTCACTTGGCTAGCTACCTGGAAAAGAAAGCCCCAGAGATGTAGAACTTAGGGTGACAATATTTCACTCGCTGTTTTCCTCTCCTTTGAATTTCAGTAGCTTGAAAGAATTACTTAAGTAAAAATCCAGCCAGTTTTGTGGCCTCCAAACAACGTGGAATAAAAACTTCCTGTTTTGTGGAGCTCAGAACATTTGGCCGCTAAGCCTCACTTCGAAGTCAGGACATTTTTTATCCTCTTTCCTTGCGTTGTTGTGCAGGCAGGCACAGACTCTTTTAAGTAGACTTTAAAGGCAGGGTGCGTACACAAAGCTTCCACTAACTGAGGGAAGCTTGTCCCCAAAGGTGCTTTTTCAAAAGGCAACTGGACTCTTTCTTGCTTTTTTCCTTGAAGGCGTTTCGCTTCTCATCCAAGACGTTCTGAACTGAAGAAGCTTCTTGGATGAGAAGCGAAACATCTTCAAGGAAAAACAAAGTCCAGTTGCCTCTTGAAAAAGCCCCTCTGGGACAACCGGGATGACTAAGAAGCTCCAGAGGACAGAGGGAAACTTGGTTTTGGGGAAAGGGGAAGGCAAATCTAATTTGAAGGGTTGGAGATCAAAGGTGAGAAATGTGAAAGGCCACGGGGCTGCTTTTCCAAACCGTGGCTGGGGGGGGGACGGGGATCTTGTTTTAGTGGATTGTTGAAAAGCGTGAGGACTAGTCGCACCACTAGTTGTGGGTGTCGTCTTATTTGTTCTGAATACAGCTGCATATCACAGTGTCGATATAGTATAGATTATTTTGCGTTTGGTTTCTGAAAGGTCATGACTAAATTTCTTCAGCTGCCAATAATTGTAGGCAAAAGAACCCTTTGCAATTCTGCTCGTGTCATTCCTTTTCTTTCTTTCTTTCTTTCTTTCTTTCTTTCTTTCTTTCTTTCTTTCTTTCTTTCTTTCTTTCTTTCTTTCTTTCTTTCTTTCTTTCTTTCTTTCTTTCTTTCTTTCTCTCTCTCTCTCTCTCTCTCTCTCTCTCTCTCTCTCTCTTTCTTTCTTTCTTTCTGAAGGTTTTTTTCCCCTCTTCTTTTTGCTGTGAAAGAAAGTTCTTTATTATTCTGTAGGAAGCTTGTGGTGAGAGACTACACAAAACAAGGGACTTGATTAAGGCGTGTGGCTTTCCGATATTGTCTCTTGGTTGTGGTGGGCTTGGGCATCAAAGGCAGTGAAAAAAAGGAGATGCAGAGGGCACCTGGGCCACTGCGGACTTTCCCAGCGCCTCCAGCGCAAAAATTGGAGGTGTGAAATCGGTGCTTGAAGTGGCCACCTGATTCCACAGAATTTATTTTGAATTGGGGATGAACTGAGAAGGCCACTGCAGTTCAGAACAACAGTGTTTATTCTAAATTATTGCATTTCTTTCTTGAGGAATGCAATGTTTCCCACCATTAAGTAGTTCCTAACTGTGGGCATAAGCACTTGCACATTTAACGTTATCTCTCTTTGTAGTACAACTTTGAACTGTTATTACTGGAAACACCCGGAGCATCAGACTAAAGTTAGCAAGTTAAAATCTGATTAATTCTAGCTAGTAGCGTGGTAGCTATTAAGACATGGCTTTCTTTGGGGGAGGAAATTTGTGTCTTTTTTTTTTTTTTGTGTTCCTTTTTCAAATTTCTTACGGGGTATCTGAAAGCACGAGGGGGGGGGGGGAAACGTTTTATCAGAATAATGTAAATTCAACTGCCCAGAGCAGCTTCTCCTATTGACAGGCAGCTAAAACAATGAACACACTTCATATTTGGGGGGGGCGGGAAGGGAGGGAGGGGAAGGGCGAAGGGAACAGTCTATATATTTTTTTTTTTTGTATTTGAACTGTGTAACATCCTGTTTACAGGGGTTTTATTTTTTATCCATGAGGACTAGCAGAATGACTTTACCGATATATGCAAATCCTACCATTGAGTTACAGGGGCTTTTTTTGTGGGGGCGGGGGGGTGGAGAGGAGAGGGGGATACTTGGGCAGGAGTAAAAAGTCCCAAACTCTGGAGCATTGAGGCTTAATTTATTGTGGCTTTTTCTCTCTTGGCAAAAAAAAAACAGAAAAGCCCTGAAGGTGGCTTTGTCAGTGTGTGCGTGTGTGTGTGTGTGCGTGTGCGTGTTCTTCCTTTTGCAAACTTTTAAGAACATGACGATGATGTGAAAAAAACACAACAAAAGCAAAATCCTGTGCACATCCTTTTCTTCAACCTCTCTTTTTTTGGTTTGTTTCCCTTTTTTTTCTGTGAAGGTTTTTTTTGTTTTGTTTTGTTTTGTTTTGGTCTTTGTAACTTTGCATTATTTGTAAATGAAATGTAATAAAAGTTAAGCTGTTTTTCTCTCCGGCTGTTCAGCTCTGTTTTTCTGAAGAACGTTTAATCGAAGTGTTTTGTATCAAAAATGGAGACGTTTCGTCTTTTCAAAGTGCATCTCCTGTGCTGAATTGTGCTGGCTAGCCTTTTTTTTTTTTTCTTTCCCTTTCCCCTTTTCTAAAACCTCTTCCGAAAGGAGCGGCAGAATAAGAAATACGACTTTAACCTTTGGTAGACAAATGTTATTTTATTAACCGAACAGTCTGTGTTTGTACAAACGGCTCTTCAAATTTCTCCCTAAATCGATGAAGAGCTGCATTTTTTAATGCAGTGTTTCTCAACTTTGGCCACTTGGAGATGCGTGGACTTCAACTTCCAGAATTCCCCAGCCAGCATCACTGGGTTGAATAGAATTCTGGGAGTTGAAGTCCACACATCTTCAAGTAACCCAAGAGATACCGCTCTAGTGGAATCTTGGGATTATTGGGTTAAGCGAATTACTTTAGGAAACTGCCTTATCCAAGATCAGCTCCAGACCAGGAAGCACTTGCTCTCCGGGACTTAAGCCAAGACAATTTGTTCATCACTTGCTCTCTGGTCCCCTTAACTGGAGGTGTGGCCCCCAAGGACTCCTCTGTGCAAAGCTGGCATTCTACTATTAAGGTTTGCTCCCTGCCCAAAATTCCTGGGGGTTTTGAAGGCCGCCTGCGTGGCTTCCGAACCAGACAGATTCCCATCAGCTGTTGGGAGTGGCGGTAGTGGATTCCTGAATCACACAGAAGCCTCAGCTTGTACGGGCAGTCCTCGACTTACAACCATTCGCTTAGTGACCGCTCAAAGTTGGCAACGGCACTGGAGAAAAAGTGACTTAGGATCGGTTTTCACACGATCTTGGCAGCATCCCCCGCGGTTGGGGGGGTTTGGACCCTTGGCCAGATTCACTTCACAACTGGGATTCTAACTTAACAGGCGCCGTAGTTCACTTAAAAACGGTGGCAAGCAATGTCGTAAAATAGGGCATCAGTCGTTTAACAAATGTCTCGCTTAGCCGCAGAAATGTGGGACTCAATTGTGGTCGTAAGTTGAAGACTACCTGTGCGTATATATGTATACGTGCATGCGCTCCATTTGAGAACCGGAGTGAGAGCCCAAAGGCACCTTCCTTCTCTTGCAGAGGTTATGGAGCGAAATCTGGGAGGCCACAACGGGTGGCTGCCCGTGTCCCACCCTCAGCATCAGCAGTAGCTGACCCAAAAGGATGCAAGACAAGGGCAGAAGACAACCCAGTGGAGGATGCCCAAGGAAGCCACTTCTCTGGTGGTGACCTTTCAGCCTTCCAGGAGGGTCCCCTGGTTATGTCCACCCTTGTGGACTTGTTAGCAGCTGCCACGGAGCATGAACGGCTCTTCTGCGCTATGTCGAGCAATGAGGGTTCTTCAGGGTCTTGTGGAAGCAGGTCTCGGGTGAGGTTGGTTCTAGGAGGGGTAGTGGGGAGGCTGCAGGGGCTGGCGGACATGGTGCTTGCCGCGTATGAAGAGACAGTTCACCATTTGCTATATCTTGAAGGGAGCAGAAGCAGTGCGTGTGGCGCGGGCGCAACAAGTCTCTTTTTCGACCAGCGGCCAGTAGCATTTAGTAGTCGTGTTGGTTCCGGTAAGCCTCGTAGTCTTCAGGGATTGTGTCTAAGAAAGAGAAGAGGAAGAGGGAGCATGTGAACCCAGCGAAAAGGTCGGTCAGCAGCCTAATGCAAGCCTAGATGCTCTGGTGCTATGCGGGCTACCAGGGGGAGCCCCTCAGAGGGATGCTAAAGGCCTCTGCACGGTCCAGAGCAAGGCACCTCTGGGTCGTGGATGCTCTCCGGATGCTCCAGCTGAGGATTGGGTTTGCTCCAGTGATGCTCTGAGACCTCCCTCCAATGGAGTCAGAGCGGCTCTGGATTGATAGGATTGGGTCAAGGCTCACTCACCATTGCAGCGATACCGCAGGTTGGACCAGATGATGTTTTCCTGGGAGAAGCAGAAGACCCCCAGACGGCCCCCTCGCATGGTTGTGTCGAGGACAATGCCAGTGTCGGCCACCACCTCAGACCCCTCATAGAACCGAGTCCTGAAGTACAAATCCAGAGAAGGATTTAGCTTATTTCTGAGAGTCGCAATGTTTATCCTGAGTCCCACAGGATCTTGCTTTGAATGCTATCATGTTCTAGGTCGGGGGTGGAGAACAATGGCCTCTTTATGACTTGTGGACTTCAACTCCCAAAATCCCTGAGGCAGCTGTGTTGCCTTGAGAACTCTGGAAGTTGGAAGTCCACATGTCATCAAAGGGCCCTAGATTCCCTCCCCCTCCCCCCTGTTCTAGGGCGTCCCAACAAGGGTTTAGTTAAAAGGACCATAGATGTGATGTGCAATAAAGCTCTGCCTATTTTCTGTGCTTTGTGATGCACAGAATTGCATCACAATTAATTGATCAAAAGAATGGATGAAATTATCAATCCAGTTTGTATTCTAATGTAATGAATTCTGTATAATTCTAATTAGAACAGTTACAAGCATGTTAGAAATAACAAAAGGGGGGGAAGTAGGTGGAACTTCAATTGCACTGTCATTGGCCACCATCTTGATCTGTTTGATCTGATCCTGTAAGACTCCTAGTATCAAATCACTTAACACATAACAGCTAAACGTTGGACTACTTTGCAAGTTTATCTTGAAACTGAAAAAGGGATAAACTAAGGCCAATTGTCCACTATGTCCATAATTATTATGTAAATAATTCAGAGCCTTTTCTTGCAGATAAATACCTTTTAATAAGGGGGAATAGCCTACTGTAGTTCCTGCCGAAGACTTTCTGAGCACCACTGATGGCATTTTCCACCACTTCACAAAGGAATTTAGGAGACTACATTGCTTCAACTGACAAAATGGAGCCTTTATACATTAGTAGGAAATCTTGACAGATTTCAGGAAAATTTTGAAGAGTGGTATATATATATATATATGCATCTTTTAAATGCCTCAGTGTTATACTCTTAAATATAAACGTTCTCTTGAAAGTCAGCTTGGAAATCTTAGAATGATATAAAATTCTCTTCAGAAAAGTCATTAAGCCTTGACTACAGTTGGTCCTGCAGTTACAACCCAAGTTGTAACATTTGTAAAATGGAACAATATAGACCCAATTTTACAATCCTTTTTGTTTTTTTGCACTGGTTGTTAAATACCGTGGTCATTAAACGAACCTGTTGTTCGCTATGGTGCAGTTTTGCTGAAAATTGGAAGTGCCAGTTTTCGGCAAAACTCTCATAAAACATGGTCACGTGGCCATGGGAAGCTGCAAACAGCCTTAAATGCAGCCTCTTTTTCCGAGCGCTCAAAATGCAGTCAAGTGCATTGATGATGTTACCTAGTTGGGTAATGAAACTTTCTGCCAGAAAGTAAGCAAACTCAGGGAGCACCAAGTCCAACCCTGAGCTACAGAGATGCTATTGGTCTTTCCTTACCGGATGTAGCCCACCTGAGGCCGGTGCTGTAAGAACCAGCGGTAGGAAGTCTTATCTTTCCAGCCTACGTTCCGGGGGTCTTTCCACAGCAACTTCACCTGGTCAGCTGTGTCCCCGGTGTGCCAGAGTGAGTTACGCAGGTATTCTCCAGGCCCAGTCTTTGATTTCACCGCCTGAAAGGGAAAAGCAGGAGGGATAACAGCCCTCTCTTTCCCACTCCTGCTACAGTGCCAGGGTAGAGGAGATGGAACACGCCACCATTTCTCTTTCTGAATTTTTAGAAGGCTGCCAGAGAGATTTTCAGCTGTGTCCTGAAATGCTTTTCCTCTGATCCTTTTCCCTGTGATGAGAAGGGAAGCCCGATGGCGGACTCTGCCCTTACCTTGAGTTGGATGCCGGGTTCTGCCACCGCCCGGAAAGGATTGGCCTGCCAGTAGGTTTGTTCCATCTGCTTCCACATCACCACATAGAAGCTGGCGCTATCCTGGTAGCCAAAGATGAACCCTGCATAATCGTCATCCGTGGCCGTGTTCACGTGGAAGGTGCCTTCAAAGTCCACCCCATTAAATGCCGTGTACCCTGAACCCGAGTGGAGAGGAGACAAAAGGGCGTCACAATAATACATTGCATTTTTATTTCTTGTCGCTCATGTCATAAGATTCTGAGAATAGCAATCAAAGGGAATGTTTGTAGCTCAGGGTTGAAATGAGGGGTCCTTGGTGCTCTCCGAGCTTAGTTGCTTTGCTGAAGACGTTTCATTACCCAACTAGGTAATAGCATCAGTATTAGTAAGGAGTCTCTAAACTGAGAGGAAACCGTACTCCTTACTAGCACTGATGATGTTACCTAGTGTGAGTAACAAAACATCTGCAAGAAAATAATCAAGATCAGAGATCACCAAAGGCCCCTGATAAAACAGCCTGGAGGAATAGGAAGAAAAGCCCACAACCAAGACAGTCAGAGAAGAGAAATCTCAGTCTAAAGCAGGAAGGTAATTTGAGGAAGGGTCTCAGTTTTAACCCTCCCTAGTTCTTTCCCAGATAAAGGCAGGGAATGGAAAAACACATTTAGACTTGCACAATTTGTTATTATAAGCTTACAATAAAAACACAGGTAATCCTCAATTTACAACCCTTTGTGTAGCAACAATTCAAAGTTAACAATGGCACTAAAAGGTGCTTACACTTAAGAACCAGTGCAGCATCTCCATAGTCACATACAAAATTTGGGTGCTTGGAACTGGCAGGTATTTTACAATGGTTGCAGTATCCTGGAGTCATGTGATCATTTATCACTCCAGGCTGATTTCTGACTTGCAAAGCCAATGGAGGAAGCATGATTCATTTAACAATTATGTGATTCACTTAACAATTGCAGCTATTTGCTTAACAACCTTGGCAAAACCAGTAACCTAAGACCAGGCATGGTTTACGTAACAACTGCCTGGTTAACTTAACAGAAATTCTTGTTCCAATTGTGGTCATAAGTGGATGACTATTTATTGTATTAGCATTCACAACTTTGTTTCCTGGTTTAGACTACCTCAAAGGACTGGCATCTTGCAAGTTATTGCAAGTTACAGAATCGAATTAAGATCACATGAAGTGTTAGTATCACTTTATACTGCCTTAGTAAGGCCACACTTAGAATATAGCATGCAATTTTGGTCGCCACAATCTAAAAAAGATGTTGAGACTCTAAAAAGGAGCAACAAAGAAGATTAGGGGACTGGAGGCTAAGACATAAAAATAATGATTTCTGGAATTGGGTATGTTTAGTTTAATGAAAAGAAGGACTAGCAGTGTTCCAATATCTCAGGGGCTGCCACAAAAAAGAGGGAGTCAATTTATTCTCCAAAACACCTGAAGACAAGATTAGAAAAAATGGTTGGAAACTGATCAAGGAGAGAAGCAAGCTAGGCCTATGGAGGAATTTCCGGTCTGAGAACAATTAATCAGTGGAACAACTTGCCTCCAGAAGTTGCGAATGTTCCATCAGTGGAGGTTTTTAAGAAGAGTCCGGACTGCCACTTGTCTGGAATGGTATAGAGTTTCCTGCTTGAGCAGAGGGTTGGACTAGAAGACCTTCAAGGTCCCTTCCAACTCTGTTATTCTGATATTCCCCCTTCCTGCCTTTATGATGAAGAGAACTAGGGAGGCTCAATCTGAGGTGCTTCCTCTCTAACCAAATGCTAAGAGATGACTCTCTTTTTGCTGTAAGAATCCCAGATACTTTAATCATCGCTTGGTTTCCCAATGGACAGGCATTTAGAAGCAGCCTCTTTGTTTCCCAACCCAACTCTGTGCTTTCCCATCTGCCTTTTCCCAGGTTGAGGTTTGTGTGTGTACATTTCTAACAAAATGTGCACATGCCTCATTTCAAGTAACTGAAGCTGAGAATAGCCCCCCCCCAAATCCTGTTAATCCTGTTTACACAAGCCTTTTCCATTGCAACTGTCTAGCTCTCTTCGCACAAGCTCCAAAACAGAGTTCTCCGATTGGGGAGGCTATCTGGGGATGCAAAACCCAAGCCCTAGATTGTACATTGCTTTCCCACAAGCAGTGCCTACAATTCCCACCCAATTGTCATTACAAGTAGCCCTCAACTTGTGGCCGATCGCTGAGCGACCGTTCAAAGTTGTGACGGACATTCCCAGGAGTACTTACAACCCAGTTCTGAAGTTTCAATGGCTATTGCCTCCTCCATGGTCATATGACCATATACCAGCGTTCTGCAACTGCAGCATCCCGCAGTCACACGTCAATATCTTACGATGGTTTTGCCAAAAGTTGGCCTTTATTTCCAGTTTTTAGCAAAAACACCCCATAGCAAACAACTGGTTTGCTTAACAACCACTGCAAAACTTGTCACATTGGGTTGATCCCATGGGGGGAGCCGCTTTACAACCGTCACAACTTATGAACGTAATGGACAGCCCTCCATTACAGTCTTAAACCGAGGACTACGTGTAATAGGTCCGAAGAAGGAAATGATCACATGGAGTGGAGTGGAGTGTTAATAGAGTAACAGCGGTGGAAGGGAGCTTGGAGGTCTTCTACCCCAACCCTGTTCAATCTCCTCTTAAATAAACCTATTCCATGCTGTGTAATGACTTTTGCTTCAGTTTGAGTCAGGCCAGATGAAAATAAAAATTTTGACTCTGCCCCGTCTACTGTGCACTGATCCCACCGCTGGAAGTTCTAATTCTTGGCCCCCAAGGGTTGCAATTCCTTCCCTAGGACTGTCTCTTAAAAGTGAACGTTGCAGCATTGGGGACCTCAAGAAGGAGCATTTCTGCATCCTGTACAGGTAGGCCTCAATTTACAACTATTCGTTTAGTTACTGTTACAACAGCACTGAAAAAAGTGACTTACGACCGCTTTTCACAGTTACAACCTTTGCAGCATCCCCATGATCATGTGATCAAAATTCAAATGCTTGACAGCTGGTTCATATTGATGACCATTGTTGGGTCCTGAAGTCATGTGATCCCCTTTTGCAACCTTCTGACAAGCAAAATCAATGGGAAAACCAGACTCAGTTAACTGTGTTTATTAACAATAGGGGTTCACTTAATAGCTGTGGCAAGAACGGTCATAAAATGGGGGCAAAACCCAATCACTGTCTTGTTTTAACAACAGAAATTTTGGCCTCAATTGTGGTTGTAGGTCAAGGACTACCTATGTGTGATGCAAATATTTTAAAGCAATTGCTTTCTTTCAGAGCTTAAACTGTAACTTACCCACAGCTAAACCTGGGTCACTGTTCATGGTCTGCACAATTTCCATACCCTGCAAAAATAAGAATTTTCTTTTTTTTTTAATGCTATATACATCCAGAGATTCCAACCACCATCTGGAACTTTGAGAACAGGAGGGTATTTTCAGAAAATGACAAATGGCAAAATGGGATTTTTGCCCTTCGACAAAATGGCTATTGGGAAGACGTTATAAAAACCTTTTCATTCACAGAATGTTGCCTGTACTTTCTCAACAAGACACTCCCTATTAGACCTGACTGCTTGTGGTCTTTTTGTAGACCAGTGTTTCTCAACCATGGCTACTTTAAGATGTGTGGACCAACTCTGGGAGTTGAAGTTCACACATCTTAAAGTACCCAGGTTAAGAAATACTGTTTTAGCTGGATGGAGCTACAAGTCTCTTCTGTTACTCCCCAACCTGGAGACGAGTAGGGGAGTTGAAAAAGGAGGAAGTTGTCCTAAAATTATTGAGAATGGAGCAGGCCTGTACCAGACCCTGATTTTCTCCTGCACCGTGAACTGGATGAAGAACAGATCTGTATCCTTTCAGCCAAGAGTTCACCCCAGCAACCTTGAATCATCTTCACCCAGGAAGGTAAGTGATATCCCACACCAGAGCAAGACACAAAGCTCTTCTATCAAAATATTTCCCATCACAGAAACTCAGCCTTTCACAATCCTGAAGCTATTCCAGACAAATTAGACTTCAGTTCCCAGAATTCTCAGTCATAAGGTTGGCAGAACTCCCATAATGCCTTGTCATCCTCTCCATTGGCTGTGCTGGCTGGAAAGTACAGCTGTGAAAATCTCGGTACCACTTCTCACAAGGTCTTTGTTGGAGGGAGAGGCCTCCAATGTGTGTCAACCAAAAAATACTTCTTTGGTGTTTTTAGTTGCCAATAGAAAGAGAGTGAGGAAAGTAGTGCGTTCCTTAAATGCTTCAGATAATTGCTAGGCAGCCGAAGCTGTTGGCGTGCAAGATTATTACTGGAGAGCATGATTGATGACTCTTGGCTATGGATGTGTCCCATTGGAGAATATACATCCAGGAGGTGGTGGGGGAGACCAGGGTCAAGGATGAAATGAATGATGTGTCAGAGTCAGCTGCACCCAGGCAACGCTGACATGTCAACTCCTAATCAATTTTTTTTTACTCTGAGAGATGCGGCTAGAGACTTATGATTTGAATGGGGGTGACAATGTGTATGACTGGAAGAATTGGACTCACCCTTCATCAGAACATTTGAGAGTAATCCCAATGGTGCTTTTTTCAAGAGGCAGCTGAACTGTCTTGGTTTTTGTTTAAAGATGTTTTGCTTCTCGTCTTGGAGGAGAAGCAAAATGTCTTCAAAGAAGAACCAGAAAGTCCAGTTGCCTCTTGAAAAAAGCACCTTTGGGACAACCATGACCTCGATGACTGAGAATCTCCATAGACATAGGAGAGTAATGCAATCATTCTTCAGGACTAGAAGAGTTTTCAATCGTGCAAAGCATCATAGGAACCAAAAAAAAAAACAAGTACATCAGGAAATCACCAAGCAACCTCAGAGCTTGATAACTAACCTGGTTGAGGACAATCCAGTTGGGGTCTATCTGGGCATCTCCTTCAGGATCCAACACGACGGTTTGAAAGGCCCGGAAGTCAGTCAGCGTCACCTGGGCATTTTCAGGGCAAACATCAATCCGGTCAACCACCAGGTCCTTATCAAAGTCATCCTGACAAGCATCTCCGACACCATCTCCTGCAGAAGAGGGAGTGGGGAAATCAGCTTCCCATAGTTGCCCTGGATTCAAAGCAGAACTAGGGCCACAAGTATCACGCACCAGCCTAATGCTACATGTTTACTGTCATGCAGCGCAATAAGTCCAGATCAAAGTCTCCCCCCCACCCCCGAAGATTTGCAAATGTCTTCCTTACTGCTCTCACTACACAAATCTTAGAAATTTTCCCCCTTACTGAAAACGCAATGGTTGCAAATCATATGCCCCATTTATGTTATATCTCATTTTTTCCTCTGTGTGTAAATTTATAAAACAGCAGACTAGAAGAGGAGAAAATGGAGAGTGGCTTCCAAAGCTGACAGCTATCTTTGGGTGCAACGACAAGAAATAAAGTCCAGATTGTGGAAAAAAAAAATGTTCTACTCTACTTTGGCTTGGCTGGACCTGATTTGGGAGAACAGAGTTCAGTTTTGGCACCAGAATTAAATAAGGACAGCGACAAATTGTTCAAAGGAGAGCTCCTAAGATGCCGAGGGGTCTGGAAATTCAGCCCTACATAGAATGATTAAATGTTATTTCTGGGTACAATATTTGACCTACAGAAAATACAGTTAAGGGAATGTAGAACAGCAGGCTTCAAATATCTGAATGGTGGTCATCAAGAAGAGGGAGTAGATTTATTCTCTAAAACTCCAACAGGTAGGACTAGAAACAGAATATAATGACAAGGAAGTTTGGGTTAGATATCAGGAGGAACTTCCTATCTTTGATCTGTCGGCCGAAACTGGTGAATTCTTCACTTCAACTTTTCCAACAACTGGTTCGGAAAGTAGAGACGCCCCAGGCAGTGTTTCTCAACCTTGGCAATCTCTGTTCTTCCCCTTCTCTGCTTAATTTTACCTCTTTCTTTACCTGTTTCTACCTGACAAATATCTTCAGCTATACTTGTTAAAGTAGCCTGTGTTTTGACTTCGACCACCAAAATTCTTGAAACTGCTACATTTGAAAAACACTGAACTAACCCAGTATGTTTTAACTTTTTCTGGAAGTTTTCTGTAGCTTCTCCCCCTAATGTCCAAGTTGCTTTTCCACAAGGTCTCAACATTGGCCCTTTGGGAGAGAAGGAAAATAACCTTTTCTTTTGGTCAAGTTAATTGGCTGGAGAATTCTAGGAGTTGAAGTCTACAGATCTTAAAAATTGCCAAGGTTGAGGAAACACTGTTTTAGTGCAGGGGTCTCCTAACTTGGCAATTTTGAGACTTGTGGACTTCAACTCCCAGAATATATTCATTTATTTAAGGATATATCAGCTTTCTGTCCTGTGGTGACCAAAGACTTTAAGACCAAAATTGCCAAACTTGAAGAGCCCTGTTCTAGTGAATCCTACACTGGTCAAGGGATGGATTATGGCCTCTTTCCAAATCCAGGATATGTTATTTTACATAATATTTTTTTATTTGAACTTGGTTGTGGACACTAAGGGGCAACTGTTCTATGTTTGTGCTTTCACAAAAGCCCTACAAAGGAAGAAGTTGAGAGAGAAAATATGCTATCCTCACGATTTGTGTCCTGCTGGCCAGGATTGGGGACCAAACGACAGTTGTCAGGCCCTGGGGACTTGTGATCTGGGATGCCATCATTATCATCATCATCATCACATTCATCTCCAAGCCCATCCTGGTCAGAGTCCAGCTGGGAACTATTGGGCACCGAAGGACAATTGTCACGGGAATCCTGGTGCCCATCTCCATCTCTGCCAACAAGAAAGAAAAAGTTCGGTGATGAGTGAAATAAGAGAATTATAGAAAAGGGGGATCTTTAACCAAGATCATTATCCCCTAAATTGTCCCCAACAATTGGCACACCTATTTGGTTTGTTTTCAGACTCCCAAGACTAAACCATCTGTCTACCAATGAAGCCACCAATTGAACCTCAGCATGAATCACTGTTCTCCAGTCAGCTTAGTTTACTGCTTTGCTAGATTTTGACATTAGGAGAACACTGAATGACCTCATTGCCCATAACCTAACAGTGCAATTATCTGCATACTACTCTACCTCTTTGGAAAAAGAGAAGGTCATTATCCCAAAGGTTCTTTTTCAAAAAAGTAACCGGACTTTGTTTTTCCCTGAAGATGTTTCGCTTCTCATCCAAGATGCTTCTTCAGTTCTTCAGAACTTAGTAGAACCAAGAACTAGAACCAAGAAGACATTTCCTGACAGGACAATTAATCAGTGGAACAACTTGCCTCCAGAAGTTGTGAATACTCCAACACTGGAAGTTTTTAAGACGAGATGGGATAATCCTTTGTCTGAAATGGTGTAAGTTTTCCTGCCTGAGCAGAGAGTTGGACTACAAGACCTCCAAGCTCCCTTTAAACTCTGTTATTCTATTCTAAAAACCAAGTCCAGTTGTCTTTTGAAAAAGCACTTTTGGGACAACCATGACCTGGATGATTGAGAATCTCCATAGACATGTAGTCTTTATATCAGCTTTCTGTCCTGTGTGGTGATCGAAGCTGTCGAGCCCTTCCCAACACAGTGGAACATGTGTGGCCAAAAGACTCTGCTCACTGCATCTCTGTGTGACTTACCTTCTACTCTTATCTCCCTCCCTTCTAGCTAGAAGGGATTCATAGAGCAATTATTCTTGCAAAGATGCAGATATTCAAACCTCGCTACATGTGAAATGAAGGCAGATATTCTTTCAACTCACTTGTCCTGGTTGGTGTCACACGGGTCTCCAACAAGATCGTGGTCAGTATCTTTCTAAGAAACGAAAAATAGAAAACAGTTTTAATTGATATGTCTTTGAATATTAGTAGCTCAGGTAGCTATGTTGTTGGTTTGAGCTCCGAGCTTGGTGATTTAGTTGTGATTTGGTTACAAACGAATGGGGACGAAATGTTTGCAACCAAATCGCCAAAGCTCAGAGCTCAAACCAACAACAGTTTTAATGTTTTTTTCAATTTCCCTTCCTTTATAAACCTCCCTAAGATGCTTTTATCAAATGCAGACTTGGAATTCTTGAATGTTTCAAATAAAACATTTTCCACTTTTATCAACATTTCTATCTTCAAAATATTTTCCATAACGTCTCATAACAGTATTCCTAAACGTACCCTTGCTCTAAACTTAACATTTGTATTGAATTGTTTAAGCTATGGCTGTTTACAAAAAGATTTGAAGCAGGTGGCTTCCCACAATCAAAAGTCAAAAGATCTTATCCTGTGCTGGATTTTCCAGGCTCATTCACCCAGGAGAATGAAAAAGTCAGGGCACCATCCCAAATTATGAGTAATGAAATTCCAATTAGAATAGCCCTCTACACTTCAAGGGAAGGTTTGATTGGAAGGATTTGCAAGGACGGAACAGATCTTGGAATCAATCTTTTAGGTGGACATTCTTTAATTCCAAAAACAATGATAGAATTCACGTTTCTGCAGCTTTTCTCGCAGAACTCCCAATTTAATTTGGGACGGGCCTCAGCTGAGCAGTAAATCTTTTATCATACATCAAATCTGGTATCTCTGTTCCAAAAATTTCTTGGGAAAAAAGGTTGGGAAAACCTCTTGTCTGCTCAAGACCTTGGACAATGATTATTGCTCGGTGGCCTTCGACTTACAACTGTTTGTTTAGTGACCACTTGGAGTTACAACGAATGTAAAATGTGACAACTGCATCCATGCCATGATACAAACAATTTGGCGAGTGTGATGTTGGGGTGCCCTCCCAAATTTCCTAACTGTCACAACTGAGATTTAAGAGCAGGGACCCCATTTCACTCTCTGGATCGAGTGGTCACTAAAGAAATGATTGTAAGTCGAAGACCACCTGTATTTGGTGTCCTGAGCAACAAGCAACAATGAAAAAAGTGATTTATGACAGTTTTTCACACTTATGACCGTTGTAGCATCCTCCTTGGTCACGTGATCAAAATTCAGAAACTTGGCAACTGGCTCATATTTATGACACTTGCATTCTCCATGATCAGCGTTTGCGACGTTGTGACAAGCCAGATTCACTTAACAAGCGTGTTCCTAACTTAACAACTGGAAACAGTGAAGGACCGGCCTGCGGGGCATCTGCTCTGTTTTTCACTGGCAGACGCACTGTGGGCCGGTCCTTCATTTTTTGCTGGCAGAGGCTAGCAAAAGAAAACTGAAAACAAAACAAAAAAGGAGAAATGTTTCCCTTTTTGCATTTGAGCATGCAAGAAGGAATAGAAAAGAAGAAAGGGAAAGAGGAAGGAAAAAGAAGGAAAGAGGGGAAGGAATCTAGAATAGAATTCTTTATTGGCCAAGTGTGATTGGGGACACAAGGAATTTGTCTTGGTGCAAATGCTCTCAGTGTACATAAAAGATACATTCATCAAGAGTCAAGAATTATCAGGTCCAACACTTAACGATAGTCATAGGGTACAATAAGCAATCAAATCATACTAGGAAACAGTCCATATAAATCGTAAGGATACAAGGGACAAAGTTACAGTCCTACAATCACAAGCGGGAGGGGATGGGTGATAAGGAGTGATGAGAAGATTAATAATAATAGTAGTGCAGACTTTGTAAATAGTTGGACAGTGCTGAGGGAATTATTTGTTTAGCAGAGCGATGGCGTTTGGGGAAAAAACTGTCCTTGTGTCTAGTTGTTCTGGTGTGCAGTGCTCTATAGTGTTGTTTTGAGGGTAGTTGAAGGAAAAGGAAGGTAAGTAGGTAGGAAGGAGATTATAACGAGGGAGGGAGGGTCTGAGGGAAGTCCTGCCTTAGCACTCGGCCACCACAGGTGCCCCCGACATCAGTGACATTGAGCTGGCCATGCCCTCCCCTGCCCCCCCGAGGTCAAACACAACCCTGATGCAGCCCTCAATGAAATCAAGTTTGACAGCCGTGCTCTAAAGAGTGCAATGTCAACAGGTCACAGAGTTTTACCCTTTTCTGACCTTGTTTCCTGTGCACAAAAAAATTGCAAATATTGTAACCTACCCAGAGAGTGCTGTAAAGCGCCATGGGGGCAGTATAGAAGTCTAAAACGCTACTGCTATTCTGAGCAAGTGCGGCCCCTTTTAGGTCATTAAGCGACTAAATCGGCTTATTGTATGGATCCAAGCCAATGCCTCACCTGATCCGGGTTACTGATGAAGGGGCAGCTGTCACAGACGTCTCCAACTCCATCCCCATCGGTATCCTTCTGGTCTGCGTTTGGGATCCTCGGACAGTTGTCCAGGACATTTTTAATTTCTGGAGAAGAGGGAGTGAATGAAACAGCAACCATAAGAAGCAAAGAACATGGGGAGTTGCTGGGCCCAGAGAGTCCATACGGGGTCTCTGCTCTTAAGCCTCAATTGTGATAAGGTTGGGGGGGGGGGACACCCCAGCATCACATATGCCAGATAATGTGGATCATGGCATGGATCCATTTGGGAGGTTTGTTTTAAAGAAGAGCAAGCTAAAAAATAGTACGCATAAAAATGGTAGGGGTAATTAATCTCTGATGACTAGTCCCTTGGCAATCATTCCTAGTTTCAATGGATACCCCCCACCCCAAGAAGAACCTTATAACCTGACTCTGAAATTCCAGTGTTCACACACACACCCCTCCCCCATACTCACATAACCGCATTGAGCACCTGGCAATAGTGATTGATGACGTATTTTCTGGAAACCGGCATTTAATTCCAGTTTTCAGTATAAAAAAGCACCCCATAACAAACAATGGATATACTTAATGTTACGTGTTCATTTAACAACTGCTACCAAAAAAAAAAAAAAGGCCCTAAAATCAGATCCGCTCACGTGGTGACTCACTTTACGATTGTAATTCTTATTTATGGTTGTCAGTTGAGGTTGTAAGACTTTGTTGTCTTCCAACAAAGCAAGAAAAACTGGTTTCACAGAGTGGTGATCTTGCTCTGTGAAACTGTGGAGAAAATGCAGTATATCTATCTATAAATATAGATCGATCTCTCTCTCTCCCTCCCTGCCTCCCTCCCTCCCTCTCTCTCTCTCTAAATTTAGTCCTTGCACATGTAATTAATGATATATATTTGATTAATGATATATAAAGGCATAGATCTCTGTAATGGTAGTTTAATACTCTGACAATGTCAGCAGAGGCTGACGAAAGCTTAGTAAGTATAATAAATATAATTTTAGTTCTGGAGATTGCAAGATGTCTGTTTCTCTCTCTCTCTCTCTCTCTCTCTATCTATCTTATCTATCTATCAAATCAGCCCACTTTCTGAGCTGAGCCCAAACTCACGGTCTCCATCCATATCGTTGTCACACACATCCCCCCATCCGTCGCCATCGCTGTCCCACTGGTTGTTGTTCTTGATATTCCGGCAGTTGTCACAAGCATCCCCAAAGTTGTCTAGATCTACGTTTCGCTGGTCCGCATTGGGCACAAACACACAGTTGTCCTGCAGGGGGATAGATTCGTAAGTCGGAAAGAAATGGGAAAACCAGCCCGGCTTTGCAAAAATTGGAGTAGCTACAAAGCCTGCTTGTTGGGATGTTGGTTTTTCCCTGCAATACACAGTGAGATGTTTCAAGGAAAGCTGGCAAGCAGGATAAATTGGGGAAATCTCCTGCTGAAGTAGAGAAACATCATGTTCCCAAACTGTTGATGTTCTCTTTAGTCATCCTACAAGCTACAATGCAGGGGTGTTCAATGTTGGCAACTTTTAAGGCTTGTGGACTTCGACTCCCAGAATTCCCCAGCCAGCGATGCTGGGAGTTGAAGTCCACACGCCTTTGATGTTTCTTGTCAGGGCAACCTGGTCTACCCAATTATGGGATGGAGCATACTGCTTCTGTATCCAGGGGCCTTTGCAGGCAGTCGCTTTTATGACAAACTATTTTTGTGTTTGTCTGTGATTGGGGCTGAAAGACGAAAACGGAAGCAGTATGCTCCATCCCATAATTGGGTAGACCATGTTGCCCTGACAAAAAAATATTTTCCTTGGTATAGCCGACAAAGGGAGGAGAGCCCATGGCCTAGAGCAGGGATCTCCAACCTTGGCAACTTTAAGACTTATGGACTTCAACTCCCAGAGAACTCTGGAAGTTGAAGTCCACAAGTCTTGAAGTTGCCAAGGTTGGAGACCCCTGGCCTAGAGGCTAATACATCGACCTAATATGCAAGTAGCCTGGGTTCGAATCCCAGAAGGGTATGGCTAGCTGATGAGAGCTAAATAGCTTGAAATACTGTAGTTCTATACTAGTCTCCCTTTATTTTCCTTGTCGGTAAAACATAAATTCAACACTCAAGCCTTAAAGTTTTCAAGATTGGCCACCCCTGCTGAATGGATCACTTTGAAATTAGAAACAAGGATTCTTTGGCCTTAGGAAATACAGGAGAGAAACGGGCTGAAGACCACAGGGTCACTGTCAGAAGGAGTTCTAACCTCGGAGTTTTTTATCCCGTCCCCGTCAGCATCATCGTCGCAGGCATCACCAATCCCATCCCTGTCAGCGTCTTCTTGGCCAGAGTTGGGAACCGTCATACAGTTATCCTGAAGGACCAAAAGGAGGAAATGTCACTTAAAACAAAAATGTATATCCCACCTTTATTTTTATTATAATTAACTCAAGACAGTAAACAAACTCAATACTGTTTCTCCTCTTATTTTCCCCACAACAACCCTTTGAGGTGGATTGGACTGAAATCTCACACAGCCAGCTTTCAGCACTAAGGCAGGACTAGAACTCGCCATCTCCTGGTGATTGGCCTGAAATCACCCAATCAGCTTTCATGCCTACAAAGGGACTAGAACTCACAGTCTCCTCAATTCTAGCCTGTTGTCTTAACCACTAGATCAAACTTTTTGGGAGAGATTTCCTTTTAGTGTGAGAGTGCTAGTGCTAGCCATCAATGCAAGATACAATTTATTTCCCCGATCTGACTTAATTATTTGGAAAAATAGTTTTTCAGTTATTAGATTTGAACTATGTTGGTTTGAGTGTGCCAAGAAAATTAAGACATTTATTTTTTTGAATTAAGACATTTATTTATTCCTGTGACTTCTGCACCACTCCAGTCTGATCTCAGAAGTGTACTAAGTCCAATAATTTGATTTAAAAAATCCCAAATTCTGCAAAATACGTGCATCAAAGAAGTGCACTTCTAAGAGTATCTGCAAGATATGGTCAAAAAAAATCAAGATGGCAGCACAACAGTGCAATCAAAACCCTGCCTTTTGGGGTGTGGGTGATCACAGAGCTTCAATCTCACTAAAATGGCCTCCATCCTGACTTTGCTGACTGAGGAATTCTGGGAATTGAAGTCCACACATCTTAAAGTTGCCAAGTTTGAAAAACACTGATTTATAAAGGTGACTTAGAATTCTTGGAGTATTTGGTTTAAGAGAAATGTGATTAAGCTGAAATCAGTTCAATGGCTGTTACTGATTAATCTTCTCATTGTATTTATTTTAACAAATGTATAGGATATTGAGTGCATATATTTGGCAAAGACATCCTCCAAAATGTCATTGTCCCAATTACAACCATGAATTGAGAAAGGTAGGTTTAATTTTCCACACTTTCAATAATCATGAAGTTTATCCCAGCTTTATTTGCTGGCTGAAATAACAGCCTTCACAACTCAGCTCTGTTTTCAACCCAAGGCTTCTGACCCCACTTAAATGCTAATAAATATTGGGATGCCTTGATTACATGGAAATTGTTGGGTCATGGTTGTAACTGCAACCTGTTTATTTGTGAACAGTTATATCCCAAGACAATTTCAGTTTTAAAATGGTGTTCACATCTATGGGGGGAGTGGCAAGAGTAAACTGGGCCTCTTGGAGTTTTATTATTTTGAATTAATTACATTCCAAAAAAACCATTTGGAAGGCCTGCGCAGAATGAAAAATGGGGTTCATTTACCTCAGAATATTTTCTTGGCAGTTTGTTCAACATTTGTCATTTGGACTATTTGCTCCAGATGTTATTGCTGTGGTTAGAGGTGTTGGCGGAATAAATTACAGCTAGTGAATTTTTCATATTAAAAAGATCAAACAAGCTGAAGACAAGACTATGACTTCTTTACGTGACCTCCAAATGGGGATTTGGATGTCCTATCTTGGTAAAACCAGCAGAGGATTGCTTAAGTCATGTGAAATTAATTTCCAAGGGTGTTTACATGAGTTTAATCATAATAAATAATTTTGTTTTGTGCACACTGAATTCCTCTAAGAATGATTAAGAAGGAGTGAATCAAATTGCCTTCTTGTTGGAGATTGCCTTGTTGTTGGAATTGAGTCTTTAATGCATAGAGCAGAGGCCTCCAACCTTGGCAACTTTAAGACTTGTGGACTTCAACTCCCAGAATTCCTCAGCCAGCATGAGGAAGTCTGGAAGTTGAAGTCCACAAGTCTTAAAGGTGACAGGTTTGGGGACTCCTGGCATAGAGTTAGTCCTTGACTTACAACCATTCATTTCGTGACCATCATAATTACAAGAGCACTGAAAAAAATGACTTAGAGCCGGTCCTCACACTTAACACACTTACAACTGCATCATTCCTCCAAATTCACATGATCAAAATTCAAGTTTTCAGCAACCAGCCTAAATTTACAAGGATTACAGCATCCCGGGATTGTGTGATCGCCATTTGCGACCTTCTCAGAAGGCATCCAACAAGCAAAATCCATGGGAGAAACCAGATTTTCCTGATGCTGACTTTTAATTACTTCATTATCATGTGATTGGCTTAACAATTCCAGGAATTCTCTTAATAGCCATGGCAGAAAAGGTTATAAAATCGAGCATGACATTATTGAACAACCGTTTTGCTAGCAATGGAAATTCTGGTCACAATTGTAGCTGTAAGTCAATACAGAACAAATACAGAACAAATTTTAAGGTGGTGCTTCTCTGTCTGTGTTTCTCTCCATAATATCAGCTGTTCCGTGATTTTTCTCCCCACTCCAAAATTACAAAGATCACATTAATGAAATAGGGGTCTCTCTGCCTTGGAGGGAAGTTCACTGACAAAATCGTAGGGCTGGAAGGGAACTTGGAGGTCTTCTAGTCCTCTCTAGAAAAAGTGCAGAGAAGAGCAACCAGGATGATTAGAGGACTGGAGAGTAAAACATGAAGAATGGTTTCAGGAACTGGGCTTGGCTAGTCTAGTGAAGAGAAGAACCAGGGGAGACAGGATAGCAGTTTTCCAATATCTGAGGGGCTGCTACAGAGAGGAAGGGGTCAAGCTATTTTCTAAAGGGCCTGTAGGCCAGTCAAGGAATAATGGATGGAAACTGAACAAGGAGAGATTCAACCTGGAAATAAGGAAAATTTTCCTGACAGTGAGAGCAATCAATCCATGGAACAGAAGTTGCTTTTGGAAGTTGTGAGAGCATCTTCACTTGAGACTTTCAAGAAGAGATTGGACTGTCATTTGTCAGAAATGGTGTAGGGTCTCCCACTTGGGTGGGGGGTTGGACTAGATGACCTACAAGGTCCCTTCCAACACTTATTATCTGTTACCTGTTAACCCCCTGCTCATATCAGGAGACCTTATACCAGGGGTGTCAAATCCGATTGCATCACGTACGTATTGTGAGGTATCAGGTGGTACTGTAACATATTGGGAAATTTTTTGCCTTTGCGGAACCGGGGTGGGCTTGGCCCACATGGGCCATATCCAGCCTGCAGGCCGTCAGTTTGACAGGCCTGCCTTATATCAATCCTGGTCAAATGGTTGTCCAGTCTATTTTTGAAATCCTCCAGTGATGAATCACCCAAAACTCTGGAAGCAAGCCATTGATTAATTGCTCTCTCACTGTCAGAAAAATGTATCCTTCTAGGTTGAATGTCTCTTTAACAAGCTTCCACCCATTACTTTTTGTCCTGCCCTCCGGCACTTTGGAAAATAAAATCAATTCTCTCTTCTTTGTGACAGCCTCTCAAGTACCGGAAGATAACTATCATACTCCCGCTAACTCTTCTTTTAGATAGGTTAAACCAATATTTCTCAACCTTGGCATGTTGAAGATGGGGGGACTTCAACTCCCAGAATTCTGGCTGGGGAATTCTGGGAGTTGAAGTCCCTCCATCTTCAAGCTGCCAGGGTTGAGAAACTCTGGGTTACACATACCGAGTTCTCTCAATTGTTCTTATAGCAGTGGTGGTATGCTATCGGTTCGTCCTGGTTTGACAGAACTGGTAGTAAAAACCACTAAAAGCCTCCAATCAGCTGAGAGGAGGGGAAAATAGCCTCCTACAATCAGCTGAGAGGATAAAAGACCGACAAAATGGATGGGAGGATGGGAGGGTCACTCCTAGCTTTTCGTTTCTTCATCCTCTCAGCTGATTGACTTGTTAGGGGCGCGCACATTAGGGGCACACACGCACAATCACCCACTTAACCAGTAGCCACTAAGGTAGGATCCCACCACTGTCTTATAGTATACAGATTCCAGATTTTTTAGCATCATTGCTGCTCTTCTCTGGACTCTTTCTAGGGTCTCAGCTTTTTTTTTGATCCCCACCATAGCAGGAGAAACGGATGAAAGCAGAAGTCTTTAAACCGATGAGGATCCTAACTCAAAGGAGGTCTCTTACCTTCTTACACTTTTCATCATTGCAACGAAGCTTCTCGTCTGGAAACCCATCAATGTCGGTATCTCGTCCACAAATGTGGCCATTTCCTGCCCACCCGACGATGCACTAGGAGCAGAAGGAATTGTGAATGCCCATCCTTGCCACCGTCTCCCAAGAGGAAAAAAATTTTAAAAAATGGCTCTAAATTGTGACAGACTCCAGATATGGGAAATTCCTACTAGGGAAGGGGGACCAAATTCGAATCATCTTCACTATTACCATCACATGGGAACAATGACTCGATCAAGTCCTAAATTACCAAGAAAAGAGAATATTCGTAGTTCAGGGTTGAACTAAGGAGTCCTTGGTGCTCTCTGAGCTTGGTTGTTTTCATCCAGGTAATATTGGATTTCATTGCTCAATAGGTAACATGTAGCATTGGTGATGTTACCTGGTTGGGTAATGAAACGTCTGCAAGAAAACTACCAAGCTCAGAAAACACTAAGGACTCCATTGTCCTGGATTAGCCTCTATTTCTAATAGAGACCAGGAACTTCTGCTTCAACTTGCAACCTGCCTTGGTCAACAGCTTGTCCTTCCTTTGCTAGCAGCTTTAACGTTCATCTTTTCTTAAAATAAATTACAACCCAGTCCTTGCCTGCTCTACAGATGGGCTCTGTCTAAAATTTGACATCTTCTGCACCGAAAGGCGCTCCGTACTGCGGAGACAAAATATGCCTCAGTGTTGAGCCTAAAATAGGTTCTGAGCAAACAAACCCAGGCCTTTCCACCATTCGCAACCAAGAAACTACAACATCCAATAGTCCTAATCTTGGGACTATTTGAGAAGTTGGTGAAGAATCAGAGAAAGCCTCCAACTCACCTGACAGATGAGAGTCCCATCCCGCTCGACAGTGCACTCTGCTTTCTCATGACAAGGACTTGGTTGACCATTGGGGCAACGTCGCTTGGCTTTGATCCGGCAGCCAGAACTCTGGTCCCCTTCAAAGCCGCTCTTGCACGGCCCACATTTGAAGGAGCCCTGTGGGAGGAAATGGGGTAGTCAACCAGCTGGGTTGGCATTTGTCTCCTCCCACCAACAGAAGGGTGAAACCAATTCAATTACTCTTGTGAAACCTCCTCTCCGCCTCCCTCTCCATCTTTTCCATCCTTTACAAAATAACAGAGTTGGAAGGGACCTTAGAGGTCTTCTGGTCCACCCCTTGCTCAAGCAGCAAACCCTATACCAATAGAAATAAATGGTTGTCCAATCTCTTTTTTAAAACCTGCAGTGTTGGAGTACCCACAACTTCTGGAAGCAGTTTTACTAGTTTTTTTTTTTTTAATGATTGTTTATTTAAAGCAGGAAAGCCTAACCTTTAGAACTTTAAACCTCTGGACTTCAAGTTTGAGAATTCCCCAGCCAGCCAAGCTGAGCTGGGGAATTCTGGGAGTTGAAGTCCACAAGTCTTAAAGTTGCCCAGATTGGACACCCTGATTTAAAGCATCCCAAACAGAGATGGTATTCAGCAGCTTCTGACCAGTTCTGGAGAATTGGTAGCGGACATTTTGAGTAGTTTGGAGAACCGGCAAATCCCACCTCTGACTGGCTCCGCCCCCATCTAATCCCTGCCTCCCGAGTCCCAGCTGATCAGCTGAGTTTTCTTTTGTTGCCCTGCACAGGAGAACAGAGCTGGAAAGCAGGTTAGTGGGGTGGGGAGGGAATGGGGATTTTGCAGTAATCTTCCCCCAGGAGTGGGGAGGGAATGGAGATTTTGCAGTATCCTTCCCCTGCCATGCCCACCAAGCCACGTCACACCCACAGAACTGGTAGCAAAAAAAATTTGAATCCCACCACTGATTCCCAAAGCGTGGGAATGCTCTGAGATTCATCGAATCCCACTGGTTCCATTGCAGCACATGCTCTAATAATGGAACTTTCAAACTCAGATTCTTTCCCTGGTTCTTCAGTGAACGAAGGCCCAACTCTGGAAGCCATTCACATCTTACAAAGCATTCTGATGCTCATCCAAACACAGACACAACAGGAAGTTTAGGCCACTATGGCTGGCTGGACACCAGCCCTTCTCCTCTGAAACATCAACGGGATGGAAGCAGTGAGTCAGAAGATTTGCCTGCAACTGGTGACTCTTAAATAAGATTCAGTAATCTTGGAAAGCTAAGCAACCCACGAAGATCAGATTGCAAGGAGAAAGAAGGGGACATGGGGTGGGGAGAGTACCAGGTTGGAGAAGGTTGGTCTAATTTTTCCCCACCGGGAGGTAATGAAGTCCAGGCAGGGGTGGGATTCAGATTTTTTAACAATCGGTTCTGTGGGCGTGGCTAGGTGGGCATGGCCATGTGACTGGGTGGGCGTGGCTTTTTTTGCAGCACCCTTCCCCCATTTTGGGGGCCTTCTGTGCCTCAGGGAAGCCTCCCGGGGGGGCATTTTTGCTCCCAGAAGGCTTCCCTGGGGCCCAGGAAGGAAAAAAAGATGGAATCTGGGGGTCCACATGCACGATAAGACTGACTGGCTGGGGAGGGGAGGGACAGGCAGAGAGGGGCAGGGCCAGACGGGTACGATTTGTTGGTTCTCCAAACTGCGCAGAATCATAACCGGTTCTATAGAACCGGTCCAAACCGATAGAATCCCACCCCTGAGTCCAGGTATGTCCAGAGAAGATATGAGACAGAGTGGTGAACAGTTACCGGAGTGTTAATGCAGATGGAATTTGACACACAGTGCCTGGCAGTCCCTTCCTCGCATTCGTTGACATCATCACAGATCTGTTTGGCAAAGCAAACACACAGGGATCAGGATCCAATGATGGGAACAGGTAGTCCTCGACTTACAGCCATTCATTTAATGACCATTGAAAGTTACAACAGCACTGAAAAAAGCGACTTTGATGACCATTTTTCACCCGACTATCACAGCATTCCCCATGACCACGTGATCAAAATTCATACGCTTGGCAAATGGTTCGTATTTATGACAGTCGTGGTATTCCGGGGGGCGGGTCAGGCAATCCCATTTGGTGATCTTCTGACAAGCAAAGTCAACGGGGAACCTGGATTCGCTTAACAACCATGTTTACTAACCTAACCACTGCAGTGATTCACTTAACAACCGTGGCAAGGAAAGTCATAAAATGGAGCAAAAGTCACTTAACTGTCTCCGATAGCAACAGAAATTTTGAGTTCACTTGTGGTTGTATGTTGCAACTGGGATTGGGGTTGTAAATCAAAAACGATCTGATCTACGACTGGGTCTTCAGTGATTCTTCAAGATTACAATGAATAGGGTCAGAATTTGAAGTTTCAGTAGCCAGGCCAACCCCTTCCCCACGGTCATGTTGTCAACTAAAAGGATACTCCTTTGGTCTTTTTAGCTGCCAGAAAGCATAAGAGAAGGTTATGGGATGACTCTCGGAGACTCATGTGTCCCATTGGAGAAGTCACATCCGGGGGGGTGGAGGGAAGACTGGGGTCAAGGGGGAAATGTATGATGTGATTTGGTATCGGCTGTACCCAGCCACGCGCCAACATGGCTATTTCTGATAAACCAATTTACTTTTTCTGAGATGCGGCTAGAGACTTTTGATTTGAATGAGGGTGGATTTGAATGAGGGTGGACTATATTTTGTGTGCTCAGCAACCAGCTGGCATTGCCTTTTGATGCATCCCACTGTTACGTGATTGTGATGTGTGACATTTTTGCTGAAAATCAGCATTGCTTTCTATTTTCGGGCAAAAACCACCCATAGCAAACAGATCTCCCCAGGGCTATTTCTGACTCATATTTGAAGTTTGAACAGCTGCCCACCCCACAAGGTCACATGATCACATTAGGCTGCACTTGGGAACTGGCATATGTTTGTGGCCACTTGTAGCATCCCTCAGTCATGTGACCACAATTTACAATTTGCATTTTTTTTTTTTTTGCCAGAAACAGCCTGTAGAAATTCTCAATCACCCAAGTCACAATTGTCTCAAAGAGGCTTTTTCAGGAGGCAACTGGACTTTATTTGTTTTTGCTTTTGAAGACATTTTGCTTCTCATCCAAGAAGCTTCCTCAGCTCTGACAGGTCTTCCATTCCCCACTATCCTATCAGAGCTTCTTGGATGAGAAGCAAAATGTCTTCAAAAGAAAAAAAAAACAAAGTCCTTCCAGAAACTTTCCAGTCAATGGATTCATTTAAATACCACTGCAAAAATGGTAATAAAATCAGTTGCGATCATGTGGTGATCCACTTAATGACATGACTTATGGTCGTAAGTCGAGGGCTACCTGCCTACGCTGCCAATGTTACAGATTCACCCCAGAGGAGAGAAGATCGTTGTTACCTGCTTCTTGGCCCTGGCAAAGGCTAAGCCGACTCCTTCCAGCGCTGGTCCTCTGTAGCCAGGAGGACATGACTCACAGTGGAAACCAGGCGCCGTATTGATGCAGCGAACTCTGGGGAAACAGGGGTTGGCTGTGCACTGCAGAGAGAAGGGGCACTCATTGTGGGACCGAGAGGACGACCATGGCTTTGCTGCCCACCCACCATTCGGATGCCCTGTTGGGAGGGGGAATTCCTGACATGGGCAGCTGCCCCCACCTGGACCCCAGTCACCTGAAAGAACTGTAAAGTAGTAGCTTAAAGCCATCTTGAATCTCTTTGGTCCACAAATGGGGTGGGATGCTTATTGGCTGGGAAGCCAAAAATATCTATGTTTTCCAGAACTTGATTCTCTGGAATAGTGCAGGTGGCTTTCATGCCTAAAGTGGGACTAGAACTCAATCCCCTGGTGATTGGCCCAAAGTCACCTAGCCAGTTTTCATGCCTAAGGCGGGACTAGAACTCATAGACTCCAGGTGATTGGCCCAAAGTCACTTAGCTGAGTCTCATGCCTAAGGAGGGACTAGAAGTCACAGATTCCGGGTGATTGGCCCAAAGTCACCTGCCAGTTTTCATGTCTAAAGCGGGACTAGAACTCAAAGACTCCGGGTGATTGGCCCAAAGTCACTTAGCTGACTTTCATGCCTAAGGCAGGACTAGAACTCACAGACTCCGGGTGATTGGCTCAAAGTCACTTAGCTATTTTTCATGCCTAAGGCGGGATCAGAACTGACAAGACTCTGGGTGATTGGCCCAAAGTCACAGCTGGCTTTCATTTCTAAGGGGGCAGGGAACTACAACTCACAATCTCCTGACTGTTTAAGGGACAGTCAGAAATTTCCTGTTTTCCAGAGGAAAAAAAACCTGGCTTGGATCCAAGAAAGGCTCTGACCCTGCAAAAACAGCCAGTCCCCAATCCCAGCCCTCTCTTTCTGGAGGCGCCTGGCTGGTGGTAAGGTCATTGTTCAGAGCAGCAGCTGACCCTGACCTCGTTAATGTCGTTGCAGTGGGTCCCGTTGCCTGTGTAACCCAGAGGGCAGGATCCACAATGGAAGCTGGTCGGGGTGCTGGTGCAGGTGACCCCCGGGAAGCATGGATTCGGAGAACAGCGGTTCAAAACAGTGATTGGAGGGCCTATCGCTCCGGTGGTCAAGCCTGGAGAGAGAGAGGGAAAGCGATTTGAGCACCTCCATTATTATGACTGTGATTGGTTGCACTATCAGCCAGACCCTTTTATTCCTCCTTCTCTTTCTTTCTCTTTCTTCTTCTCCTTCTCCCTCTCCTCTTCCTCCTCCTCTCTTTTCTTCTCCCTTTCCTTCTCTCCCTCCTTCTCTTTCTTCCCCCTTTCCTCCTCCTCCTCCTCCTCCTCCTCCCCTTTCCCCTTTACAGCTTTTGCATGCCACTGATGTTCTCTTCCCTTCTGTGATAATTTCTGGGGACAGCAATCTTCTTGTTGTTAATCAGAAGTCGTGTCCGGCCCATCGTGACCCCATGGACAACGTTCCTCCAGGCCTTTCTGTCCTCTACCATCCCCTGGAGTCCATTGAAGCTCACACCAACTACTTCAGTGACTCCATCACTGTGGATAGCAATAATTCCCCTTTCAATCAAGGAATTGGCAGTGTGTGCGGCCAACAGACCTTTAATAGGTGTTTTAAAACAATTAAAAACACTGACATAAATCCCCAGCAGTGCCCCTTTGCCAACTCCAACAGCAGAAGGGAAGAAAAAAACTGGGGAAGATGACAGGAATCCTTGGTGCTCTCTGAACTTGGTTGTTTTTTTTTGCAGACGTTTCATTTAGGAGGAGACTGTGGACAGCCACTTGCCTGAAATGATATAGGTTCTCGTGCTTGAGTAGGGGGCTGGACTAGAAGACCTCCAAGGTCCCTTCCAGCTCCTATTCTATTCTATTCCATTCTTATTCCATTCTATTCCATTCCATTCTATTCCATTCTTATTCCTTCTATTCCATTCTTATTCCTTTATTCTATTCTATTCCATTCTTATTCCTTCTATTCTATTCTATTCTATTCTATTCCATTCCATTCCATTCCATTCTTATTCCTTCTATTCACTGGGAAATCCCCTCCCCATATATGTATATATGTGACATAGTTATGTATAATTTGTCCACACTTGTATATATGTCTATATACCTACCAGAAGCCCCACCTCAAAGAAGGAACTTGAATGAATGGTTTTTAAATAAAATTAATTGTCTGTAAGACTTATTGATCCCCAATTGCAGAGGCTAAACCAGTCTCTTCAACAGAAACAGACAAGAACGCACTCACCCACCTGCCCACCTCTTCCCTCCCTTAAGCCAAAACCAACAATCAACCAATGGAACAGGAGTTTCCCTCGAAAGTTGTGGGAGCGCCATCACTCGAGACTTTCAAGAAGAGACTGGATTCCCATCTGTCAGAAATGGTGTAGGGTCTCCCGCTTAGGTGGGGGGGTTGGACTAGATGACCTATAAGGTCCCTTCCAACTCTGATTATCTGTTATCTGTTATTAACCTAAGAGGAAACCAGGATAGAGGTGCTGAAAGGGAAAAATGTCTATGGAGATTCTCAGTCATCCAGGTCACGGTTGTCCCAAAGGTATTTTTTCAAGAGGCAATTGGACTTTCTTGTTTTTCTCTGAAGACGTTTCACTTCTCATCCAAGAAGTCTCTTCAGCTGAAGCTTTTTGGATGAGAAGTGAAATGTCTTCAAAGAAAAAACTTGGAAGTCCAGTTGCCTTTTGAAAAAGCACCTTTGGGACTGCTAAAAGGGAAGAAGATAAAGAAAAGCCAGAGGAAGCATTTGGAAAAAAATAAATAGAGCAACAGATAACAGGGAAGTCCTCAGGGAAAGGTGTCAAAAGAAAAAAGTTCAAGATGGCGACCACAACTATGCGTTCAATCCTTTGAGGTACGGCCACAATTGAACCCAAAATTTCTGTGGCTGAGCAACACAGCTGTTAAGTGAGTTTTACCCCATTTTATCACCTTTCTTGTCAACAGTCGTAAGAGAATAACTGCCATCAAGTTAGTAACAAGTTTGTAAAGTGAATCTGGCTTCCCCGTTGACTTTGCTTGTCAGAAGGTCACAAAAAAAAAAATCCATCCCATGGCTCCAGGACACTGCAACTATCATAAATAAGAGTCAGTTGGCAAGCATCCAAATTTTGGTCGCGTGACCGTGGGGATGCTGCAACAGTCATAAGTGTAAAAAATGGTCATGTCGCCGTTTAGTGCCACTGTAACTTCGAATGGTCACTAAATGAATGGTTGTAAGTTGAGGATTACCAGTAATGCAGAAACAAAAATGTGCTAAACTCTACCGTCTAGCAATCTTGCAAGTATTTCTTCCCTTCTTAACTTTTACTCTCCAGAAAATCAGGTCCCCAGTCCTTCTGGGGGCTGAGATATCTCTTGTTTGACTGTCTCCACGGCTGTGTTGCTTCCTCTTGTCTCCCAAAGTTATTCCATACCAAAACAATGAACGGAATGGAATGGAATGGAATGGAATGGAACGGAACGGAACGGAACAGAACAGAACAGAATAAACAGAGTTGGAAAGGACCTTGGAGGTCTTCTAGTCCAACCCCCTGATCAGGCAGGATAATTCCTTTTCAGATAAATGTTATCCAATCTCTTCTTAAAAACTTCCAGTGTTGGAGCATTTACAACTTCTCGTTCCAATTGTCAGGAAATTTCTTCTTAGTTCTAGGTTGCTTCTCTCCTAGATTAGTTTCCACCATTTGCTTCTTGTCCTGCCCTCAGGTGCTTTGGAGAATAGCTTGACTCCCTCTTCTTTGGGGCAGCCCCTGAGATATTGGAAGACTGCTATCATGTCCCCCCTAGGCCTTCTTATCATCAGACTAGCCATGCTCAGTTCCAGCAACCGTCCTTTGTATGTTTTAGATTAGTCCCCTAATAATCTTTGTTGCTCTTCTCTGCACTCTTTCTAGAGCAAGGGTCTTCAAACTTGGCAAGACTTGTGGACTTCAACTCCCAGAATTCCTGAGCTAACATGACTGGAGGAGGAATTCTGGGAGTTGAAGTCCACAAAGTCTTAAACTTGCCAAGTTTGAAGGCCTCTGTTCTGGAGTCTCCACATCTTTTTTACATTGTGGTGACCCAAAATTGGATGCAGTATTCCAAGGCATTATAATTTATTGCATATTTTTTTTAAAAAGGGAGTCAGGCCTTGATCGCATCATTGTGGCTGACATCTTGACTTTTCTGACACAAACCCCCCTCAAAACCCCCCCCAGGCAGCCTTTAAATTCTTAGCAGTAAGAAAGCCTGTCACTTTTGGCATTTTTGCTCATTCCTTCATGTTCAACCATTTAATCTTATCAGCGGGTGTAAAGCGCCTTCTCGTGCATTCACAGCTGATTAGTGAGAGACAAACACTGTGATCCTAAATGGAAATGCCTCAGTTTTTGGCAGGGAGGAAATGGCAAAGAAGCGGGGTGAATTCTCTGCTGCTTTTCACTGGATGGCTGTTTCTTTCTCGTCTTCTGCAGATTACAATGAATAGGATCCTCCCTCTGATTAGCAAATATCCTGCTCACTTAGACCCAGCCTGGTTCCAGATGCTGCTTTACAGATGAAATGTCATTTATAGCAAAGCCACAGCACATGTGGCTGTGTTTTGCACAGCAGCGTGTAAGAACCACCAGTCCTCAATGAGCCAAGCTCCTGCTACACAGATGTATTTTACATAATTTCAGATCTTTTAATATCACTTTAGATATTGCTGGAATATATTTCTTAGATGTTTAAAGAGAGTACAGAAATCCTCATCTTATGAGCACAATTGGAGCCAGAATTTTCATTGCTAAGCAAGTCAGTTTTTTATTTGTTTATTTATATTGTATTTTATTATTTTATCTCCTGCCTTTATTGTTTTTGTAAATAACTCAAAGCAGTGAATATAACTCATACTCCTTCCTAACAGAATAACAGTTGGAAGGGACCTTAGAGGTCTTCTAGTCCAACCCCCCTGCTCAGGCAGGAAGCCCTATACCATTTCTGACAAATGGTTGTCAGAATCTCTTCTTAAAAACTTCCAGTGTTGGAGCATCCAGAACTTCTGGAGGCAAGTCATTAATTATTTTGTCAGGAAATTTCTCAGTTGTGTGAGGTGGATTAAGCTAAGAGAGAGGGTCTGGCCAAAAGTTCCTCTTTCATGCCTAAAATGGGACTAGAACTCACAATCTCCTGGTTTCTAGACCTTAAATCACTGGATCGAAGTTCCTCTTATTGCAGGGGTACACAAAGTTGGCAACTTTAAGACTTGTGGACTTCAACTCCCAGAATTCTCCAGCCAGCTATGCAGCTATACTGGCTGGAGAATTCTGGGAATTGAAGTCCACAAATCTTAAAGTTGTCAACTCTGGAGACCTCTGCCTTATTGTATGGTTGTTAAGTGAATGGTGCCTAATGCTGCAACTTTTTTGCCACTGTTGTTAAGCGAATCACTTCAGTTATTAAATGAGTCATGTGGTACTTAAGCAAAGCTGGCTTTCTCCTCAGTGACTTTCCTTGGAAGGTCACAAATGGTGATCACATGACCGCAAGATGCTGCAACCATCATAAATACGTGCCGGTTGCCAAGCGCTCAAATTTTGATCATGTGACCTTGGGGATGCTACTATGGTCATAAGTGCAATTGGTCGTAAGTCCCTTTTTTCAGTGTCATTATAACTTTAAATATCACTAAATGAATGGTTGTAAGTCGAGGACCAGCTGTATATGTAGTAGCCACTTTATAAAAGGAAAAAACAGGCTGTTGCAGTTTGAAACAAATGAGAATATCACAAAGCAAAATTTGTGTATAGGAAGATATCCTATGCATATCCATAAAAGGAAAATATATCTTATGCATGGAAAAATATATTTATTTTAGGTCTAATAAAAATATACTTGATTGAATAAATATAGAGGCATTTGCTATTTCTCTAAGACAGTGTTTCACAATTTTGGTAGCTTTAATATATGTGAACTTCAACTTCCAGAATTCTCCAGCCAGCATTGGAATTCTGGGAATTGAAATCCACATATCAAGATTAAAAAACACTAACCTAATAAGGAAACCTTTGCTTTGTAATAAGTTCCCACATTCCATCTCATCAATAATGATTGGCTAAATTATTTGTAGGTGTTCAGAGGGACACACTTCTATTGCAAGGGGCCTTCAAACTTGGCAAGTTTAAGACTTGTGGACTTCGACTCCCAGAATTCCTGAGCTAACATAACTGCAGGAGGAATTCTGGGAGTTGAAGTCCACAAGTCTTAAAGCAGTCAAGTTTGAAGACCCCTGTTCTAGTGGTTTAAGACTAACAAAGTAACTGACTGACCATGAATATCTTAGGATATTATTTAACCCTACTAACATTGATTGTGGTGCCAAAGCAAAGTTTGAGAGAGCTATGCAAGATCTCACTCAGGAAAAAAAAAATGATAAAAAATGTTTCTGATCTGAACCTGGTTTGGCTGCTGAATCCTTCCTCATTTAACTTTGCCAGCTTTTAGTTAGTGTTTTAATATCTCTGGTTCTCAGTTCATCTAATTCCTACAGGAAACATCCAAGTAATGATGGCCAGGATTGAGGGCCTGGCCAAGATAATCTTTCTTCCTCCTTTCCTTTTTACCTTTCATGTTTTAACTCAAAACATGAGTGTTAAAATCAACACCAACACTTTTCAAGTGGACTCACCACAAGCATCACACTCCATCACGGTGTTCTTCAAAAAGGTTATCTCTTTGACCTGTGGAAAATCATAATGGGAACAAGTTCATAATCTTTAGTAACAGCAAAACTTGGAAGTATTTAGAATAAGAAAGTTTTTCCAATTTTATCACTCCATAATTAGTGCTTGTTTGATTGTTGTCTAATGTTACTCCAAGACAAGCAGAAAACAACACTTTAATCAAAGTACCATCAGGAAAAAAAAACCAATGCTGGCAGGGCAAGCTACTGTATATAAACAGGAAACAAACCCCACACTCCCTTACTCTGATGATGTTACCTAGTTGGGTAATAAAATGTAAGCAAACAACTGAGTACAGAGAACACCAAAGACTCCAAAGTTCAGCTCTGAGTTATAGATATTCTCTTCAATTACAACCTTGGAGGGTTTTGAACATTTAAGCAGGATTAGACCTGCTCAGTTGTTTGATGAGAATGTTCTGTGATTGATGTCAGTGGTGGAATTCAAAATATTTTACTACTGGTTCTGTGGGCAGGTGCTTTGCGCCTAAAAAGGGGAATTTTAAGCATGAAAACTTAACTTCAGCGCTGGTTAGTAAAACAGCTGAGGTGTAGCAATTGCTCTGCCGCGCCTATCAGCTGAGCTACAAACAAAGGAAATATAGGACAGGAAAAGGTGGGGGCAGGGGGGCGGGCCCAACTGCTGACCAGCACTGCTAGATCGCTAGAATCGATGCGAACCAGCAGCATATCACCTGTGATTGACATGCATTTGTCACAAATGCCTGAAAGAGAGGTTGCTTAGACACACTAGCATTTCCTACTTCCTTTTGCAAGCTGTGAGGTAACAATCTTCCAGCTCTAACCCCAAACTGATCATTATTTCCTTTGTTTGTTGCTGCAAGCTGTAAATAAATACATGCCGGCTGTCAAGCCCCCGAATTTTAATCTTGTGACCATAGGGATTCTGCAATGATCGTAACTGGTCACAAGTCACTTTTTTCAGTGCCGTTACAACTTCGAACAGTCATTAAATGGTCACAAGTCAAGGATTGTAGATGGTCTCTTTGATCCGTCCAACGGAAAGATTGAGGACTATAGGGGAACTTTGTGAGCCTCCATCTCATCTGGTGAAAATGCAGGCACTTAGCTCTCTAGGAAATGTGTTTAATGTTTCCCATACAATTTGGGGTGGTTGTTGTTTTTCCAGACCCTTAATCAAATCCAGACCATGTTGGAGAGTGAGACAGAACAAGGAGTTAGCTACCTTGCCTCCGTCGCGTCCTTTCCCAGGACAGAAAAGGGCCCTTGCGTGATCCCTCCATGCCAAATGCATTTGTTAAAAAGATATTTTTTTAAAAGACAGGCGATTTACAGAACGAGTACGGTTTGAAGGGGAGGTGGGAATTGCGTGTGAGCTTCCTTCTGCTGAAAAGGGATTATGTAATGGAAAAAGATCAGAAGATGTGGATGGAGAGGCCTGACCCATACAATCGCCAAGGTTCGGACACGACTGAATGAATAAAATTCTCTTCCTCTTCTGTGGAAAAAGCAGGATAGGATGGGATGGAATGGGGATAAAAGAACTGCCTTGTTGGATCTTGATGGAAGTCCAGCTAGTTCAGGGGTGTCAAACTCAAGGCCGGTTCTGGCCTACAGAGTGCTTAAATCTGGCCTGCGGAGCCGGCCTGGAAACAGCAAAGGACCGGCCCACAAGTATTTTTGCCAGCGAAAACGGAGCTCGTTCCCCATATCCCTTTTGCATTTGAGCATGCAAGAAGGGCCAGGAAAGGAGAAGAGGAAAGACAAAGAAGGGAAGATGGGAAGAGAGCAAGGAAGGAAAAATAAGGAAAGAGGGGAAGGAAGAAGAAAGGAGAATGAACAGGCAAGGAAGGAAGATAGGTAGGTTATAATGAGAGTGAGGAAGGGTGTCAGGAAAGCCTTGCCTTAGCACTTGGCCACCACAGGTGCCCCTAACAAGAGTGATGTCAAGCTGGCTACGCCTACCATGCCCTCACCGGCCACACACACCCTGCCCCCCCCCCCGCCCCCCGAGCCCTCCAAGGTCAAACACAACCCTGATGCGGCCCTCAATGAAATCAAAGTTTGACACCCCTGAGGTAGTTCAACATTCGGCTGTCTACAGAAATCCTCCCAACCTCAGGTAGACTGTTTCTGTGCTCGGAGGCTCTACCATGCTAGACTTTGGTAAAACAACTGTGTTTCTCAATCTCAACGTTAAAAGACGTATGGACTTCCAATTTCCAGAATTCCTCAGCCAGCACGCTAGCTGGGGAATTCTGGGAGCGGAAGGCCATACGTCTTAAAAGTTGAATTCGCTCATCTAGTAGGGATTCCCACGGGGCTGAGAGAAATGGCCTGGGTGCTGGGAATTGCAGTATGTGCGTGTATGTGTGTGTGTGTATGTGTGTGTGTGTGTGTGAGACTTGACCAGATCTCCACAGGATATCCTGTCTCCGGCGCTGCCTCTGGAATTCTCCCCAACTGCCACCCAGGATTGCTGCAGATTTTATGTAGGGCAAAGCAGGAGTGGAAAGCCGAAAGGGCAGCCACCTCCTCGCATCCATTCCACCCCCACCCACAGCCCCACCAGCCCTTGTGCAGCTGCCCAGAGTTTGTCCTGGCACGGGGGTCTGCCCGTCTGTTTTTCCAGTTAGCTGGCAGGCAGAGGCCGCCGCCAAGAGCCGGAGGAAAAGAGGAATGTGGTGTTGCATAAGAGGCAGACAGACAACAGGGCCAGAAAAGGTCAGCAGCGGCCATCTGAGTCCTTCAGGCAAATCCATGGGCAGGGCCCGAAGGCCGACAGTTGTCCGCCTGGGCGTTTTTACCGTCAAAGAAAACTGCTCCTGACTGTGGAGGTTCCATTTAGTACGTAGGGCTAAGAGACTTTGTTTTTTTTCTCTCTCTCTCTCTTTAGTCTGCTTCTGGAAGCCCAAGAGAGGGGACTGTCTCCAGACCTCCCCTTTTCAGGAGCCCTTTTCTACTTTCCCAGAGATTAAAGCTTTTGATTTCTCCCCCCCCCCCCCCCCAGCTTTTAGCTCTTATATCGCGGCTGAGTGTTGTGTAGCCTTGAGGGAAGGATGCATAGTCGCACTCTGAATGTTACAGGTAGTCCTTGACTTACGATCACAGCTGAGCTCAAAATTTCCGTTGCTAAAGCAAGACAGTTGTCAACGGAATTGTGCCCCATTTTGCAACCTTTCTTGCCACCGTTATTAAGTGAATCGCTGCGGTTGTTTTGTTCGTATAACCCGGTTTTTAAGTGAATCTGGCTTCCCCATTGACTTGGCTTGTCAGAAGGTTACAAAACTGTCCTAAATTTGCCAAGGGTCTGGATTTTGATGACCATGGGGATGCTGCAACATCGTAAGTGTGTAAAAGGGCAAAAAATCACTTTTTTTCAGGGCTGTTGTGACTTTGAACGGTCACTAAATGAATGGTTGTACGTCAATGATTACCTTTATTCTGTGGAAAAATTCAGGTGGAGGGGCTTTCAATTGATTTATATAAGGAGCATTGAGAGAAATTGCCACTTCATGTAAACTGTTCTAGGCCTTTGCTTGGTATTAGCCCATTTTCTAGGCCTTGGTCCACAAGTATTATAAAGTTGCCAAGATTGGAGACCCCTGTTCTAGGCCACAGGTCCCCAAACTTGGCCACTTTAAGACTTGGGGACTTCAACTCCCAGAATTCTCTAGCCAGCTGGAGAATTTTGGGAGTTGAAGTCCACAAGTTTTAAAGTGGCCAAGTTTGGAGACCTCTGTTCTAGGCCTTGGCCATGCAGGGATGTCTGCAGGGAGGGGTCAAAAAAAGTCAAGATGGCAGCTCAACCATGCAATGAAACCCCTCCCCTTCCTTTTTAATATTGGTCACAATGCACATATAAAAGGGAGGGGTTTCAGTCACATGGTCGGGGCCGCCATCTTGATTTTTTTTTTTTAAATCTCTCTGGTGCCACACTTACCTTGAAGCACAAACCTCCCAAAGGACCAGAATTTATGCAACTTTCTTGCTCCCAAAAAGGTATGAGCCAAGGTTAAATGTTTAAATGAAGCCTGTTGTGTTTGGGAAACAATGCTAGCATTGTTTCTCAACCTTGGCCATTTTAAACAGTCTGGACTTCAATTTCCAGAATTCCCCAGCCAGCAATGCCTAGCTGGGGAATTCTGGGAATTGGAGACCACATCGCTTAAAGTTGCCAAAGTTGAAAAAGGCTGGGCTGAGGCTAAAGTTGTCTTTTTGTAGCATAGTGACATGTGAATTCGTCTTATTTCACGTGTTAATCGTCCCCTCTATTACATGAACCCTGCAAGTCACTCATCTCAACCCAGAAGTTCAATGCTTTGCATATGTGCCTGCTCAGGGGTGGATTCAAATTTTTAAACAATCAGTTTTTTGGGCGTGGCCATATGGGTGTGGCCCTATGACCGGGTGGGCGTGGCTTATTTCTTTTTTGTAACACCCCCTCCTCTGTTTTTCTTTTGCCTCCTGGGCCATGCAGCACCCTCTACGCACCATTTTTTGGCCTCCTGGGCCTCAGGGAAGCCTCCTGGGAGGGGAGGGGCGTTTTTGCTCTCAGGAAGATTCCCTGAAACCCAGGAAGGCAAAATATGAAGCATGGGGGGAGCGCAGCACACACACACACACACGCACGCACGCACCCCGCATGTCCCTTTTTGCCTGCTGGGCCTCAGGGAAGCTTCCTGGGCAAAGCAGTAAGACAGCCAGGGGGATCCTGGCACAGCTGATTGTCAGAACAGCTGATCGTTGGGAGGAAAAAAAGGAAATAACTTAAGGAGTGACTGGGTGGGGAGGGGAGAGGAAGGGCAGGCGGAGAAGGGCAGGTCCAGTCAGGGACACGATTTGCCAGACCTCCGAACTGTGCAGAAGCGTAACAACCAGTTCTATGGAACTGGTGGAATCCCACCTCTGCGCCTGCTGCAATATTTCCCCCAAGTGAAGGTCCCAGCAAGCAATTTTAGAGGTTATTTTAAAAACACACCAAGTCTCTGTTTGGCTTCCGTTGCAAGGAAAAATGAAGGTACTTGCAAAGAAAAGACTCGTCTTCGTCCTTCTTACCTGCTGTTTCAGCAGTTCTCTGATTTCTCTCAGTGCCTTGTTGGTTTCCTTCATCTCCGTTAGCATCTGGGGTGAGAGGTCTCCTCCTAGGAAGAGAAGAGAAATGTTAACTAGGTTAAAAAGCAGCTACGTGGGAAGCTACGTGGCTCTTTTCAAGACTTCCTGCCTCATTTCTGCATATTTTCATAGCCTGAAGGATGGAATTTTATCTGTTGCAACCAATGTGGGTGCTGGTTGGGGAAGGCTGAAATTTCAGCATGGTGTTTTTTTCCCCTCGAGATCTTGTCTCAAAAGCAGGACTTGATTTACAGGTATTCTTTGATTTATAATCCCAACAGGGGCCAGAATTTCCATTGCCTTGCAAGGTGATTGTTAAGTGGGTCGCATCCAGTTTAACAACTTTTTTGCCATGATTGTTAAATGAACCTGGGTGTGCCCCTGACTGGCCCCGCCCCTCTCCACCCGCCCTTCCCCTCCCCGCCCAGTCACTCCTTAAGGTATTTCCTTTTTTTTTCCTCCCGACAATCAGCTGTTCCGACAATCATCTGTGCCCAGTTGTTAAGAGAATCATGTGCAGTCCTTAAGCGAATCCAGCTTCCCGCACTGACTTTGCTTCTCAGAAGCTGGCTAGAACAGCCAAATTTTGATCCCATGACGATTCTGCTATGGTCGTAAGTACGAGCTCCGGTTGTTAAGTAAATTTTTTTCAGTGCTCTTGTAACTTCAGACGGTCGCTATATGAAGAAGGGCTACCTGTAAAATGTTTAAAATCTCTGCTTCTTACATTTTCTTTTTCTTCTTGAGGAGAGTAAAACGTGTGAAGGGCTTGGATTGGGAAAATATCCATATTTGCCCAAGGTTTGCCCAAACAAACAAACAAAATTACCGCCAGCGAAACTTGGTTGCTAGTTTTATGTGATTTAATTATCTGTGATTGAATTTGTAGCCCATCTGTCTCTGTAGAGCAGCACTTAAGTGTAGCTTACAAAAATTTTAAAATAAACTGCGATGTGCAGCTTTCGTTAATTAACCAAATTGGAGGTCAAGGATGAGACTATATTGAGCAACTCTATTTAATTGAGTGCTAAATTCTCACTTTTAGGATAAGGGTGCATTTGCACAACAATCCAAGCAGGGTTTCCTCAGTCTTAGCCCCTTGAAGAAGTGTGGACTTCCACTCCCAGAATTCCCCAGTCAGCATGGCTGGTTGGGGAATTCTGGGAGTTGAAATCCACACAGTTTCAATGTGTGGACGTCAATAATTAACCTTCAATATTTCTTCTCTCTTCCCTATCTAGTCCATCATTTTCCAAAGCTATTTCAAGCCCTTCCTTGGCCCAAAGTCACCCAGTTGGCTCTTATGCCTTAAGTGGGACTAGAACTCCCAATCTCCTGGTTTCTAGCCTGATGCCTTAACCACTAGACCAGGGGTGTCAAACTCAAGGCTCAGGGGCGGAGTGCTTACCTGGCCCATGGGACCTCCCTGCCCTGGAAACAGCAAACGACCGGCCCACCGTGCCTTTGCCAGCGAAAATGGAGCCCGTTTTCTCTGGCAGAGTGCTTGGGCCACCACAGGCGCCCCCGACATGAATGACATTGAGCTGGCCAGGCCCCCCCAGGCCCCCCCAAGTCAAAAACAATCCTGATGCGGCCCTCAATAAAATTGAGTTTGACACCCCTGCACTAGACCAAACCAGTTGTCACCTTGCCTCTGTTATGTATTATTATAATTATATTATTATAATATATTATTATTATATATTATCTCATTCCCGTGACTTAACAACCTCCATTTTCATTCTTCTGCCTCATTTCTGGTGCCACAATATCCTTTTTGAGATGCTCTGCATTCAGTAACAGATAGTAACAGAAGGGAAGAAAGGGACCTTATAAGTCATCTAGTCTAACCCCCCCACCCAAGCGGGAGACCCTACACCATTTCTGACAGATGGCAGTCCAATCTCTTCTTGAAAGTCTCAAGTGATGAAACTCCCACAACTTCTGAAGGCAACTTCTGTTCCATGGGTTGATTGTTCTCACTTGTGTGGTTGTGTAATCTTGTGTGGTTCCTAGCTGCAATTCAGGGATTCAGAGGTGAAGGGGAAGTCTGCGTGCACACAGCTACTTGCCCTATAAAAGCAACTTCAGCCTTAGTTAGGTTTGGCAGTTTTGATCCTCCTGGCTTGCAAAGAAAATGGCTCAGCAATATCTTTCTCCTACGTGTGGGTTCCTGTTGAGACAAATACTTCCCTGTAAAAGCTGCAAAATGTGTATTTGCTCTTCTGCTCCGAAGCTCCTGGAAAAAGCTGTTCATCCTCAGAAACGCAGAGCGTCTCTTCTAGGTCACAAGGAAGCGATATGGCTTCATTAAGGTATTTATACAGGGCTGGGCTGGTGGAGGTTTGCAGGGGTTCAGGAGAGCCCCTAGCTAAGATTTTGTGCAGTTCGGAGAACCACCAAGTCCCGCTCCTGATTGGCCCCGCCCGCCCCCCCCCCTCCCCTCCCCAGAGTCCCACACACACAGCCCGTTTTGGATGCAGGTAAGTGCAGGGTGCGTGTGGAGGCTCGGGGAAGGTGAAAAATGGGACTCCCGGAAGTTCAGGAAGGCCAGAAATGGGCCCGTTTCCAGCTCCCAGAGAGCCTTCGGAGCCCGGAAAGGGCAAAAATGTCCCCCTCTGTTGTGGCGCAGGAGGCTGATTAGGCCACGCCCACCATGGCCACGCCCACCCAGCAACCAAGCAAAGAACCCGTTGCTAAAATTTTTGAAGCCCGCCCCCGTATTTATATCCTGTTATTTCTCTGAAAGCAAAGGGCTGCTTTGCGACACAGGGCAGCTCCTCATTTTATTCCCACAACAACCCTGTGAGGGAGACTGGGCTGAGAGAGAAGGTGGAGACTCCTTCAAAGCTGCCAAGAAAGTTAACAAGCTGATTACTGCATTTCCATGCAGGACTAAATGGGCTCACGTTCCCCATTATTCTGGTCCTTTGGTTAAAATAACAACTTGGAATCGTTTTACATCCTGCGATGATACCTTTAACATCGTCAAACAACAACTTCTGCCTCTTCCAGGTCCTTGGGAAGGACTCAAAAAGCTGACAAAAATGCCAAATCCAGTCCAAATATCTGGCCGACTATGCAATGAACCATAACAATAATAGTAAAGCAAAATTGGTGGGAACACAGAGTTGAAAAAGTACTCAAAAATGATCAGGTTAAAATATTGAGGGATTTCCAAATACAGATGGATAAAGTTTGATCTCATAACACACCAGATTTAACTTGTGGTTGAAAGGAAAAAAGTGTGGATAATTATTGTGGCATTAGCAGGAGATGATAGAACAGAAGATAAAGAATTAGAGAAGATCGCAAAGTATCAAGATTTGAAAATCAAAATTGAAAGGTTATGGCATGGTGGTCTCACTGCTTATTGGCACACTGGGTGCTATGCCACAATTTAGAAAATATTAGAAAATGTGCACACTGACAGCATTTTCATTGATAATTACAAAAGGCTACACTGCCTGGATCCACACATCAACTACACTGATACATCACAACACACTAGTTGTATAGGAAGAACTGAATGAGTATGAAGGTGAATGCCAGCTTAAGGACTGGTTGTGGTTTTACACTGCTATGAACAAACAATAATATGGTTATTTAGTTTGCAACTGCAGAAAATGGATTAATTCAGGAACATGCGGTACACATTATCCAGAGAGACTGGTTTATGGCACTCAGGGAGTTTTTTTCAGGAATAAATTAGATCTGATATTGAAAAGCGTCCTTAGAAAGAGGGTTTTTTTTTTACAGGATCTTTATTTGCATAATACGTTTCATTTGATTCTGATCTAGCCCACTTTGTCCAGGTTTGTGCCTGAATTAGTACTAATGTCTGAAGAAACATTAGCAATAGGCAAAAATGAACACTGTGATGGTGCATTGCGTTTACTAGACCTGCGTTTTTCAACTTGGGAACTTGAAGAGGTGCATTCCAAAGGTGATTTTTTTTTCAAGAGAGATAACTGGACTTTCTGCTTTTTCTTTGAAGACGTTTCGCTTCTCATCCAAGAAGCTTCTTCAGCTGATTTTGACGTCCTTCTATAATTTGTGACACACACACCCCCATGAAAAAAAAATCCATTAACACTTCTAGCATTGATGATGTTACCTAGCTGAGTAATCCCAGAAGTTCGTTTTCAAAAGGCAGCTGGATTTTGGTTTTGCTTGAAGATGTTTCACTTCTCATCCAAGAAGCTTCTTCAGTTAAGTTTAACTCGCTTCTTGGATGAAAAGCGAAATGTCTTCAAGGAAAAACGAAAGAAAGACCAATTGCCTTTTGAAAAAGCCCATTTGGGACAAATGTGATTGGATGACTGAGAATCTCCATAGACACTTGAAGAGGTGCGTATTTCAATTCCAGCCGGCTTCTGGGAGTTAAAGTCCACACCTCTTAAAAGTTCCTAAGGTTGAGAAACATTATATAGGTAGTCCTCAACTTCCAATCATTTGTTTAGCGACTGTTCGAAGTTGCAATGGCACTGAAGAAAGTGATTTATGGCCAGGTCCTTGCACTTAGAACCATGGTCACATGATCAAAATCCAAGTGCTTGGCAACTGGCATGCACTTATGACAGTTGTGGCATTATGTGATAATCATTTGCGACCTTCCCAGTCGGCTTCCGACAAGCAAAGTCAATGAGGGGAAGCTGGATTCTCTTAATGACTATATGATTCACTTAACAACTGCAAAGGTTTGCTTCACATCTGTGGCAAAAATTGGGTGTGGCTCATCTTGCTTAGCAACGGAAAGTCTGGTCCCAATTGTGATCCTAATTCAAGGACTAACATGTACTAACATGATCAGGATGGTATAAGGTCTTTGCCTTGAGCAAGGAGATGGATGACCCACAAGGTCCCTTCCAACTCTGACTACTAGATCATTAGTTTGCCTGGTTGCATGAAGACAGCAGTTAGCAGGCAGCTAATATCCATTGAGCACCCAATCTTTCCTCTTTTCTCAATTTCCAAGAAACATTACCACCAAACCTTGTAACAAGGAGTTCCATGGTACATAGAATAAGATAAGGAAGATAGCAACAATCTTTTTTTTCTTTGCTTTTCATTTCTAAATTTAATTAAATTCTTATTTCTGCCCAAATCTGGATTAATTCCCTAAATTTTTGTAGGTACGTGAGTTGTAAAGAGAGGAAAAAATTACTAGACTATGTAGTTGTATGTAATTATTAACGATACTTACATTGTAGCACATAAGTTGTTCATTGGGTATATACATTAAATATTGTGTAACCATCAAGTGTAATAAAAGTACATGATTGAAACTCAAAAGTTTGACTTTGGAACACAACTGTCTGCATAAGGCTTCTGCCAGACTTTGAAGACCCAAATCATAAACTTCAATATCAGCGAGAGAAGCTACAGCGTAATCCTTTAAATATATATTTACTTGCTAGCTTAAGCATGTGTGTAAAACGTGGAATCAATAAAAAGACAACAGAATTTAATAAGAAAACAAGCAAATAGATAGAGGGGGGAAAAAAAAACCAAGCCCCAGAAAGGACAGATCTATAATTCTATGCCTGGAAATTTGAAATTGTTTTCCAAAATTAAGCCCTGGAAAGGACCTCAAGGTTTTCTAGTCCAACTCTTTGCTCATGGCAGAGACTTATGCCATCCTGATCAAATGATGGTCCAGCCTGTTTTTGAGAGCCTCCAGTGATGGAACAACCACAACTCGAGGGAGCAAACTGTTCCATTGATTAATTGTCCTGTCAAAAAAATGTTCCAGGTCGGATTCTAATTAAAAAACTTCTTCCCATTATTTCTTGATTTGTCCTCTGCTTTGGACAATAATTTGATCTCCTCTTGTCTGTGACAGTCTCTCACGTACTGGACAATTATGCCCCCACCACATCCTTCTCTAGCTAGACATACTTAACAGGGGTTGAACTAGAAGATCTCCAAGATCCCTTCCAGCCTTCTGATTCTATGTTCTATAGTTGAGTTCTACTTACCTCTCCCACCAGGCATTTGACCTGATGTAAAAGAGACGAAGGCCAGCACGCAAAGAAAAACTCCGATGTTCCTCATTTTCAGAGCTTATGAAACTTAAGGGTGGCCCTGTACCTTTTTAAATATTCTCTCCACCCCCCCCTTACGATTTAAAAAAAAAAAAAGATTTGGAATTAGTAAACCTGAATAGTTCACCTCTGTTGCCCCCGTCAAACGTTTTGTGGTTTGCTATTTATGAAGCTGCATTCCGCTCAACTGAAGTTTTCTCCCTTCTGATGGAGACGTCATTTCTGGCTCTTGGGGTTTTTTTGGGGAGGTGGGGGAGAAAAAGAGAGAGACAGAGAATTTCTTAGAAAAATAAACAGAATGAGAAAAGCATTAGGAAAACGGCCTGCATTGATTATACAGTGCATGTATGTACAGGGAAGGGGGAAGGGGAAGAATGATGTATGACATTGCAATTCCAATTCCAGACAGACATCAAGAAAAACTCTTTCTGAATTACAGCAGATTTTTTAAAAATATATATATAATTGAAGTTTTTCCTCCATAGCAACCTTCAAGACAATCGTTAGCATTTTTTTCCTTGAATAACCTCATTCGCTTTCTGCTCTTCGTAAGCTGTTTTGGGATGGGCTGAACAGAATAAGAGAGTTGGAAGGGACCTCGAGGTCTTCTAGTCCAACCCCCTGCTCAGGCAGAAAAACCTATAGCATTTCAGAGAAATAGTTATCCAATCTCTTCTTGAAAACCTCCAGTGTTACAGTACCCACAATTTTTGGAGGCAAGTTGTTCCACTGATTAATTGTCCTAACTCAAGGACGTTTCTCCTTAGTTCTAGGTTGGTTCTTTCCTTGATTAGTTTCCATCCGTTGCTCCTTGTCCAGCCTTCAGGTACTTTAGTGAATAGCTTGACTCCCTCTTCTTTGTGGCAGCCCCTCAGATATTGGAAGACTGCTGTCATGTCTCCCCTGGTCCTTCTTTTCATCAGACTAGCCATGCCCAGTTCCAGAAACCGTTCTTAATATATTTTAGCCTCCAGTCCCCTATTCATTTCTGTTGCTCTTCTCTGTACTCTTTCTAGAGTCTCAACATCTTTTTTCCATTGTGGTGACCAAAACTGGATGCAGTATTCAAAGTGTGGTCTTACTAAGGCATTATAAAGCAGTATTAACTCTTCACATATCTTGATTCTATCCCCTCTGTTAATACAGCCTACGACTCCATTGGCTTTTTGGCAGCTGCAGCCCACTGCTGGCTCATATTTATGTGATTGTCCACTAGGACTCCAAGATCCCTCTCACAATTACTACTATTGAGCCAGGTACCATCTATATACTATACCTGTACATTTGGTTTTTCTTGCCTAAATGTAGAACCTTACTTTTTTTCACCATTGAATTTCATTTTGTTAATAGCACCCAATGTCCAAGTCTGTCAAGATCCTTCTGTATCTTAAGCCTGTCTTCTGGGGTGTTGGCCATTCCTGCCAGCTTGGTGTCATTTGATCTCATCTCTCCCAGTGGTGGTGTTCAGCAGGTTCTGACCAGTTCTGGAGAACCGGTAGCAAAAATTTTGAGTGTTTCGGAGAACCGGCAAATGCCACCTCTGACTGGAGATTTTACAGTATCTTTCCCCTGCCACACCCACAGAACCAGTAATAAAAATGTTTGAATCCCACCACTGATCTCTCCCATTAAACAGTCTGCAGCAATGCTTCTCAACCTGGACTTCAACTCCCAAAATTTCAGCTTAATCTGCCAAGGTTGAGAAACATTGCTCTAAAACAAGGGTCTTCAAACTTGGCAAGTTTAAGACTTGTGGACTTCAACTCCCAGAGTTCCTGAGCTAACATGACTGGAGGAGGAATTCTGGGAGTTGAAGTCCAAAAGTCTTAAAGCTGTCAAGTTTGAAGGCCCCTGCTCTAAAGAATATAAACATCTCTTTGTTTGTTTTCAATCAGAATTCAGTTGGTACGGTTGACAAACACTAATCTGGCATAAAGAATGGTAATTTATGGAATATCTTCTTAACAGATCCTGCATAGAAGGGATCTTTGATTTGGGTAACTCTGTGGATCATAAAATCATCATTTTCCTCAAGCTGCATCTTTGAACTGAAAAACAACTGAACAACCTTGGATGTTAAACCAGGAAAATTCAGCGAGGCCAATGGGCTTCCTTGTTTAATCATCAAATTTATATGGCTGCCCATCTCATGGACAAGTCACTCACTTTTTATTCCTTGGTAAGTGGTCTGTGATGAGGAAAAGGACTGATCCTGATAATGGGATGGAGGTGATCTTTTTGGGTGGTCACAGAGCAGAGGGCAGGATATGGTCCAAAAAGTCAAAATAGCAGTCACACTGGTATGTCCATTTCTCTTCCTGTTATATGTTTAAATAATCTATCTTGGTTATATTAAGCAAGAAAAAGCTGGTCATTTCAAGAGGGATGGACCAACGTTTCTTCCAGTTCAGTGTCAAGAATCATAGAACGGTGGAGTGGGAAGGAACACCAAAGATCATCTATTCCAACCCTCCATGAAGTGCAGGAAAATGAACTCAACCACCTAAGAGGTGGCTATCCAGCCTCTTAAAGATGTCCAGAAATGGAGAATTTACTCTCCTTAAGGGCCTAGGAGAGGGGTGCCAAACTCAAGGCCTGGGGGGCAGATCCATCCCACGGGTGCTTAGATCTGGTGCACGGGGCTGCCCTGGAAACAGCAAAGAAGCAGCCTGCAGTGCCTCTGCCAACGAAAACAGAGCTTGGGAGGGCTGCATGCAGCTCTCCCAGGCTCTGTTTTTGGCCGTGATGGTCTGCCAGCAAAAATGGAGCTCTGTTTTCACTGGCAGAGAGTTGCAGGAGGCCATTGCAGCCGAAAATGGAGCTCAGGAGCCCGTTTTTGCTGGCAGAGCACTCGGGCTTCCATAGGTGCCCCCGACACAAGTGACGTCAAGCTGGTCATGTCCATCCCAGCCATTGAGGTCAAACTCAACTCTGGTGCGGCCCTCAATGAAATCAAGTTTTATACCCCTGGCCTAGGACAGCTCACTGCAGCCAACTTGCCACTGGACAATTCAGCACAGGGACTAGTTCCTTTTATTATTCATGAAAGTATTACAAAAGCTGGTATTCATAGGATTGATTTCATTTGGTAGAAGGAAATACAACGAAATCAATAAACCTAAAAGGAATTAAATAAATCCTGTTTCAAGTTCTCCCACAGCAAGTTGGGAATATTGTCCCATTCCGGTCCTTAGTGTCATGCCCCTGTCAGAGTCTAAATCCGAGGAGGAAGACGAACAGTTGACGGAGTGGGAGTGTGGCTCCATTGGCTGTGGAGGAAACTGGGGAAGGGCAAAGTCCAGGTGGGCAGAGCAGGGAAGAGGTAGAACAAGGGAGAGGGAGCTCAGAGGAAGACCCAGACCCACCTAGTCTTCATCCTAGGGTACGCAGGGAGGAACGGAGAAGAGAGCAACATGAGTTGCATGGCTTACGGGGGAGGACAGGGCCCTGATTCCCTTCATTAGACCCCCCCCTGGGAAGAGAGTTTAAAAGTGATGCAAGCTGAGAGCGGCTGCTGCTGGGAACAAACATGAGCTTATCTTGTGTTGACTCTGATTATCTACGTTCCTGGCATCTTCCCAATTGGATTGAATTACTGCCATTCCTTCACGACTGGAATTCCTTCTCTTGCCCTGCCGGACTAATTACCTTATTTTGCCTTGATTGAACTTATAGTTTTTGTTGACTTGATTCTCTGCAGCCAAAGGCTGTTCCTGGGATAGTTTTTCTCCAGCCAGAAGGTAATCAGGACATTGGGGGCAAAGTTGGAGCTAATAAAGGGACTCCTACTGATTATCTGACTGTGTTGCCTTTGTGCCATGCCCTGGGTCATCACACTTAGTTGGATATAGTTCCCACCATGATGAAGTTTTTCCTTAAATCATACTTGGTTACAAGTGATTACACAGTCAATTATTGTGTGAGAAGAGCAGAAGTATAAATCTGAAAAAATCAAATAAATAAAAAATACTGTCGTATTTTTCAAGGTTCGTGACAAATGCTCCTTATTGGATTATCTCCCTGAACCTTCGTATTATATCTTTTCCTCTCTCTTTCCTGTCCAGAATGAACATTCATTACCCTCAATTCTTCATCAAGCAAATCCTGAAATTCCTTCTGAGGAAATCCTGACGCATGACTGCAAATGGGGTTTCTGCCACAAATTCCAGCCGGCTCCCAGTCTTTCTCCAGAATTAGCAAATGACCATTCTGGACCATTTCTCTTTGGCAAGGCTTAACCCTGACTGTTTTATCAATGATTTTACTGTCCTTCAGCTTCCACGACCTCATGAGATACAAAGGAGGCTGAACAGAGTTGTCTATTTTTTTACCCAGGGATGTAAAAGAAATCAACTACAGATGTCTTTTAGCTGAAATGCCTGGAATTTGCTGGTGCCTGTCCTTAACAAATAACATTTTAGGACCAAAAAATGCACCAAAACACAATCATAAATAGCAACAGCACTTAGACTTCTATACCGCTTCACAGTGCTTTACAGCTCTCTCTAAGCCAAGGGTCTTCAAATTTGGCAAGTTTAAGACTTGTGGACTTCAACTCCCAGAATTCCTGAGCTAACGTGACTGGAGGAGGAATTCTGGAAGTTGAAGTCCACAAGTCTTAACACTCTCAAGTTTGAAGATCCCGCTCTAAACGGTTTACAGAATCAGTCTATTGCCCTCAAGAATTTTGGGTCCTCCTCATTTTACCCACCTCAGAAGGATGGAAGGCTGAGTCAACCTTGAACTGGTGAGATTTGAACCGCCAAATTGCAGTCAGTGGCAATCAGCAGGAATAGCCTGCCCTCTAACCACTGCATCACTGTGGCTCATGGAAGTTCCATTTAATGGCACTGCAGAGAGCTGATATACAGGTAGTCCTCAACTTAGAACCACAATTGAGCCCAGAATTTCTGTTGCTAAGTGAGTTTTGCCCCATTTAATGACCTACCTCACCACAGTTGTTAAGTGTAACACTGCCATTGTTCAATTAGTCACACGGTTGCAAAGTGAATCTGGCTTTGGCATTGGGTTTGGTTGCCAGAAGGTCACAAAAGGTGATCACATGCCCCCCCAGGACACTGCAATCATCATAATTATGAGTCAATTTCCAATTCATGTGACCATTGTACGTGTGACAGTTGTAAGTGTGAAAAACAGTCACAAATCACTTTTTTTCCTAGTGCCATTATAACTTTGAATGGTCGCTAAACAAAAATGTTGTAAGTAACAGATAACAGGTAATCAGAGTTGGAAGGGACCTTGTAGGTCATCTAGTCCAACCCCCCGCCCAAGCGGGAGACCCTATACCATTTCTGACAGATGGCAGTCCAATCTCTTCTTGAAGGTCTCAAGTGATGACGGTCCCACAACTTCCGAGGGCAACTTCTGTTCCGTTGGTTGATTGTACTTCTCACTTTCAAAAAGTTTCTCCTCATTTCCAGGTTGATTCTCTCCTTGTTCAGTTTCCACTCATTATTCCTTGTCTGGCCTTCAGTTGCTTTAGAAAATAGCTTGACTATATGTAATGGTCTGGTTAAACTTTGGGGTTTGGCCTAGGGAGACTTAGGTTCAAGTCCTCCCTTGATCATGGTGTTCATGGGGTGACTTCAGGCCAATCCCATTCATGTAGCCCAACCTACCTTATAGGGATGTGGTTTCGGATAAGGAAATGAGGCAACATTGTGAGAGCATCACTCCTGAGATTTCAGGGATCCATAGTATAATAAGTTAAGGTATTACTCCTGTAATGGAGAGGGCAGACAAGGGATAAAAAAATTGTGCCCCCTCCCAACTGCCAAATGTCCTGTGGTAACAACTCCAGAAGTTTATTTCTCCATATTGTGTGTTTTTTTAATTAGGCTTTTTAAAAACAAGTCTTTATATATTTTTATAAGGGTTTGAGAAGTTTACTATCCTGGAAGTCAGGAAATGAATAATATGCAATCAATTGCAACGACTCAGAGATAATAGAGTATGTTACTGAATGTTGGATAATTAATCCACAACTGCTGCCTGAAAGGGCATCTTAACGAAAACATTGAATCATCAAAGTGGAAGAACCTTAGAGATCTTTTAGCCCAACCCGAACCCCAAGTAGGAACTTGCAGGTCCTCCCAGATAAATGGGTTTGTTTAAAATCTTCAGTAATGGACTCCCCATGAGGCAGGCTACACTGCTTCATAGCATTCATGGTCAGAAAATCCCTCCTTATTTTGAGGTTAAATCCACATCTGTACGGCCCTTGGACAACACTGTGAGGGTTAAAAATATGTGATCATATTTTGCCTTCACCTCGTCTTCTTTAGGCTAAAGGGACCATGTTTTAGAAACCAGGAGACAATGAGTTCTAGTCTTGCCTCAGGCATGAATGGGTGACTTCAGGGAAATCACCAGAAGATTGTGAGTTCTACTTCCACCCTAGATACGGAAGCGGATGAGTTTAGTCCAATCACCTGGAGACTGTGAGTTCTAGTTCTGCTTTAGACCTGAAGGCTGTCTACTCCCTCCCTTTCAGCTCACCTTGCCTCACCTCAGAGGACTGTTGTTGTGAGGAAAATAGGAGGAGGAAGGAATATTAGGTATGTTCAGTGCCTTGAGTTATTTATAAAAATAATCAAAACTAGATTTTAAAAATTCTAATTTTTTAAAAAAAGTTTTTTAAACCACACCTGGTAAATTGTAACTTCCAAGCCCCTCACTACCTTCATTGCTCTTCTCATCACCCTTTTGAATCCCTCAGCATCCTTCCTGTATTGGGGGCATCCCAAACTGGACCCAGTATCCCAGAGACAGACGTATCATTGCAGCAGAGAGCAGAACCATCTCTTCCCATGACTTAGTGCTATGGTATAGTGCAGCATGGAACTGTACTTATGTTTTAGCACCTGGAGCACCTTACTGGCTCATGCTTAATCTGTGGCCCACTGGGACATCTGGTCTGAGGTAGAAAAAGTGGAAAGAAATTGCAAATTTGCTTCTCCGTACCAGAAACCAGAGGCCAAAGTAGCAGAGCTGACCCTGTTCTTGTTTTCCAGAAGCTTCTGACCGGCTCCTGATGAAAGAAGCCCCCCCCCCCAAAGTTCAGGTCACCGAGGTTCCCCCATATGCCCTCTGTGTGTGTGGTCTCCTTTGAGGGAATCCGACTTGGCTGCCGTTGAAAACAGGATTTTGGTTCATTTGGCACAGCTCAGCAGGACAACCTCCAGACTTCTGAAACGGCTAAGGTTGCATGTAAAAATAGATGGAGAATGGGAAATAGTGGGAAAGGTTGAAGACACAGGTTGTTCTGCAGAGAAGGAAGGAAAATAGGGAGGTTGTGTAGTCGCCTTGTCTTTTGCAGCATCAGCAATGTCAGTGCTGCAAAATGGTGCGGCTGCCAGCAGGCCCAATTCTTCAAAGAATCTTTGTATGGCTCTTAAAGAGATGCTTGTCTGTCGGTTTTGGGGGAAGGGAAGCCATTAACGATCAAGGTGACAAGAATAGTAAGAGTGCAAGGCAGGCTGTTTTTAAAGTCCACCTATCCAAGCTAGATGTCCTGGGACTGCAACTCCCAGAATCCCAATGGACTGGAGGGCACCTGCTTGGAGACAATGCTAAAAGGTTGGAGACAATGCTAAAAGGTTTCAGCAGAATACAGGCATTCCTTGGCTTACAACAGTTCACTTAATGACCCTTGAAAGTTACAACAGCACTGAAATTAGTGACTTAGGGCCATTTTTCAGACTTATGACCGTTGTAGCATCCCCATGGCCACGTGATTTACATTCAGATGCTTGACAACTGACTTGCATTTATGATGGTTGCAGGGTCCTGGGATCACATGATCATCCTTTGTAACCTTCTGACAAGCAAAGTCAATGGGGGAAGCCAGAGTCACTTCACAAATGTGTTACTAATTTGACAACTGCACTGATTCACTTAACAAACATGGTAAGAAAATCATAAAATGGGGTAAAACTCAGTTGACAAATTTCTCACTTAGCAACATAACTTTTGGGCTCAATTGTGAGTCGTAAGTTGAGGACTACCTGTAACAGAACAGCAGAGTTGGAAGAGAACTTGGCTCGAACAGGAAACCCGATATCATTTCAGACAAATGATTGTCTAATTTCTTCTTAAAAGCCTGCCATGTTGGAGCACCCACAACTTCTGGAGGCTCTTGGACTCAACTTCTGAAGCATTAGCCACCCATTCATACAAGGCATCATGAAGAAACTTAAAAATTGGAAACATTCAGTGCAATGCCAAAAAATAAACAAAAATGAGGCCTGGTGGAAAAAGTGGAATGAAGTTTGTTTTTTTCTCCAAGTATTAAAGAATTGCTGGAAAGTCTTCTCTCCTTAAATCTTGAAAGTCGGACTTTTTGTAAAAGGGAGGAAATGTTGCGGTCACATTCTATTATAGTCCTTTGACAGGAAAAGAGACAGGAAAATGCAATATTGCTGCTGGAATTGCCTAATGTTTGCTCCATCTCTGTTCCTGTGCTTTGAGAAACATTTCTGAGGAAAAAGACCACTCCAGATTAAAGTGTTCTTTGGATGAGCTCTAAATTTAATAATAATAATATTTATTTATATACCGTTCCTCTCCCGAAGGACTCAGAGTGGTGCACAGCCATACAATTAAAACATTAAATATATAAAAGTTAAAACTAAATTAAATTAAAGACCCTGGCTGAAAACAATTAAAACCCTTCCCTTAAACCCTAAAATTTGATATAAAAATTAAAATACCCAAGTCTACAATCAGCCCAAGCCGGCCTGGTCAAAGAGCCAGGTTTTCAAAGCACGCCTGAAGGTCCCCAGGTCCGTGGCTGTCCGTAACTCCGGGGGCAACCCATTCCAGAGGGCAGACGCCCCCACAGAGAAGGCCCTATTCCTCGGGGTCACCAGCCGGCACATAGATGCTGACGGGACCCGCAAGAGACCCTCCCTGTGGGAGCGCACCGGACAGTGAGTGGAAGATGGCAGAATGCGGTCTTGTAAATATCCTGGTCCAATGCCGAATGTCTGTGAACCAAGCAGAGGATAAAGCCTTCAAAAACAAAGGATTGTGGAAACAGTTAAACCTCATTTTCTAAGATGTTCCAAGTTCTTTGCCTTAGAAAATTACTTTGATGATTTAATTCCCACAATTTTCTGAGAATTTCCTTGTATCAAGTTGCTGAAAATTGGTGACAAACTTTCCTGTCACTTTGAGGCAGGAAATACAGAGTTGTAATGTAAGCCTGTAGATGGTTTGAGATAATTAAAAACACACACAGACAGACATCAACCTCATATCTAGAGAATAAAATCTGGACCTGATATCATACATAAAATGCCCCACGCAATTTTATACCATGCAAATTACATGCCATGTTCCCCCCAAATGTTACGATCTAAATGACATTTTTATTTTATTTATTTCTATTTTATCTTTATTCATTTTTAAGGTGACCAACTTTTTTACAATGAAAAGGAGGACATAAATAAATTGAAGAAAAAAACAAAGCCACTTGCGCACGGCGCACTCTCTCAAAACAATTCTCGCTGCACCGAGCCTTGACGAATCGTCATGTCAAATACAAATACGTCACATCACACAAAACGGATCGGATCGGCATCGATCAAATACCGAGATTTACAGATTAGTCTCCTAATATCAAAAAGGAGGACATGTAGGAGGACAATTTTTGAGGGAGGACAGAACTTACAAAAGGAGGACTGTCCTCCCTAAAGGGGGAAGGTTGGTCACCTTATTTATTTTATAAAGAACTTAAGGTGGTGAATATACCTAGTACTCCTTTGTCTTCCTATTTTCCCTACAAGAACAACCCTGTGAGGTGGTGTAGGCTGAGAGGGTGTGACAGTGGTGGGATTCAAACAATTTTACTACTGCGGTGGCGTGGTATGGCTTGGAGGGCATTTTCTAAAGCGCTTGTAGGCCAGACAAGGAATAATGGATGGAAACTGAACAAGGAGAGATTTAACCTGGAAATAAGGAGAAACTTTCCGACAGTGAGAACAATCAACCCATGGAACAGAAGTTGCCCTCAGAAGTTGTGGGAGCGCCATCACTTGAGACTTTCAATAAGAGATTGGACTGCCATTTGTCAGAAATGGTGTAGGGTCTCCCGCTTGGGCTGGGGGTTGGACTAGATGACCTACAAGGTCCCTTCCAACTCTGATTATCTGTTATCTGCTTGGTGGGCGTGGTAGGGAAAGGATACTGTAAAATCCCCATTCCCTCCCCACTCCTGGGGGAAGGTTGTTGCAAAATCCCCATTGCTTCCTCACCCCACTAACCTGCTTTCCAGCTCCGTTCTCCTGTGCAGGGCAATTAAAGGACACCCAGCTGATCGTCTGGGTCTCCTTTGGTTGTCCTGCACAGGAGAACGGAGCACGAAAACAGGTTAGTGGAGTAGGGAAGCAATGGGGATCTTGCAATATCCTTCCTCTGCCATACCCACCAAGCCACGTCCACCGAACCGGTAGTAAAAAAAATTTGAATCCCACCACTGGGTTATACCTCATGTCTTTAAACCCAACCAGAGAGGACAAAATAGAATTTTACATCCAATATTTTAGACCAGGGTTTTGCAAACTTTTAAGATGTGTGGATTTCAACTTCCAGAATTCCTGGCTGGCTGGAGAATTCTGGGAGTTGAAATCCACACATCTTAAGGTTGTCAAGTTTGAAAAACATGGTTTTAGACTAAACATCGAAAACTGACTCAGTTTTGATGCTTGTTTTCGGTGAGCTTCTGTACCACGAGCAGGTAAGTTCTTCTCATCTTCTTGTTTAAAGACTTTCGTGGGCTACCTTGAGACGCCCTGCTCTGCCTTCCTAAATTTGCCAGACCCACACAGCGGACCCCCAATGAAGGCTGAGAGGCAGAAGTTTAACTTCCTCTTAGCTTCAGACCCTCGCAGAACAGATCAAATAATCAGGAAACAGGACGAGTGAAGTTCCAGGACATGCTTTTCCTCCTTCCTCTAGGAATGAATCTGGAAGTTATTTTCTGCTCCTGAGTTTGTGGTACGGGGATCGGCAGCAAGCGTGCCAGGCCCAGTAGCTAGTGCTTAGCCTCTGGCCATGTTTTTGCCGAGCACACAACGTCCCTACAGGGTGAGATCACTCACTTCCTTTATTTTCCTTGGAAAAAGGAATGCATCATTCTCCTGTTGGGTCAGAGAACTTGCCGATCCCTCTCCTGTGTTGCTGTTTGAAAACCAAGCCTATCCATACAGAAGCTAGAACAAGCAGAGTGTTCGGGAGCCAGCGCAAAACATGCAGAGCGAAAAGAGTGGGTGGCTGGGGAATTCTGGGAGTTGAAGTCCACCCCTCTTAAAAGTTGCCAAGTCCGGAAAGGATTGTTTTTAATTTTCTCCGCCGCCCAGGCTCAAGGCCATGAGATAGACAGCCCTATAAATCTCATAAACCAACAGACAAAAAAAATGAGAAACCCAAATGCCAACCCACATTTAAAGTTGGGATCAGATGGCAGGAAAGAAAGAACAGGCTGAATCAATCAGAACAAGACCTCTGCCACTGTTGTGTGCGTGGGGGGGGGGGGGACTTGGCTTCTAGGAAGAGACAAGGGGTCCCAAAGGGTCCAAGTCTGTTTCGCAAGCCGGTCAGACGTCCAGCAGTCTGGGGGGGTGGGGGGGTTTGGGAAGGAAGGTTGGATGAGGCATCGACCGCAACAGAAGTGGGCGATGGTGTTTGGATCATTTCATCCGGGCCAAATTCCTCCCCACCTGTTCCCGCTCAGCCTTTCTGTTCCTACCAATTTTTCTTTTAAACAGCCCTTGAGTGTCACCGGGATGGAAGCCAGGGTTTTTAAGAAAAAAGCAATTGTCTTTTTGTTGAAAATGAAGTGAGTCGCAAAGGAAAAAATGTCTGAAGTTTCCTGCCAGGCCTTTCCACCAAGTCCTCGGGGTGGACAGTTATGCCTCAGGCGGCTTTGGTGGTGGTAAGAAAGGCAGGTCCTGGCAGATCTGTGCTCCGCCGGCTGCAAATTTCATTACAAGGAGCCATTAGGAAAGTGGGCTTGGAAGGAAGGCAGAGAACCACCCGCCAAAACAATCCAGCCAAGCCGCCAGGAAGTGTCCCAATCAGCTCCGAAAGTCTTCCAAAATGTTACCCACATTCCTGTTTTTGACAACACGGCATATTTTGGTCCTTGGAGATTAGCAACCACAACAGGGGCCTGGTCATTTTACCAGAAATCCAAGGTTGCATCCATAGCATCTCCATTTAGTCATAGGACTGTAAGGGACCTTGGAGGTCTTCTAGTCCAACGCCCCCCTGCCCAAAGTAAGAGTCCTTATAATATCCCAGACAAATGATTGTCCAGTCTTTTCTTGAAAATTTCCAGTGATGGAGCACCCACAACTCCAGGAGAGAAGCTATTCTATTGATTAATTGTTCTCCCAGTCAGAAAATTTCTCCTTATTTTCAGGTTGGAACTTCCTCTGACAAGCTTCCACCCATTACTTCTTGTCCTGTCCTCTGGTGTTTTGGAGAATAAATCAAAACCATCTTCCCCATGACAGGCCTTCAAGTTTTAGAAGAGGGCTATCAGATCTCTCCTAAGTCTCCTCTTCATTAAGTTAAACATACCTTGTTCTCTTCGCTGTTCATTCTATGGATTAGCTTCCAGATCCCTTATCATCTTTGTTGATCCTCTCTGCCCTCTTCTTAGGGCCTCAGCATCTTCTGCGTACTGTGATGACCCGAACTGGACGTGATACTCCAAGTGTGGCCTCATTAGTACAATATAAAGTGATATTATCATTTCTCTTGATCTTCATGCTAATTAAAAAACAAACAAACAAGGGTAGTGTGTTTTATTTTGATGTATTTCAATGGGTTGAAAGAATGCCCGATTCTCAATGACTCTGGGCACATTTGGTTATGAAAAAGCTGGAACACTTAAAAAAAGGGGGAAAAAATCAAGGAGAGGTGCATATGAGCGGAAAAAAAGAAGCCATCAAAATCAAACCACTTTTACAGCCCCACCCCTCCTACTCCAAGACCTGGGAAAATAACCACGTTTTCAGCAAGTGTTGGGAAACTTTTGTTGTTGTTGTTCCTTGAAACCCTGGAGAGCTACCATTAGAACGAACATCAGGATTGTATAGGTTCTCCTGTACAGTGACAAAAACTCAGGGAAAATCAGAAATTCCTTCTGTACTTGAATACTGAGAGTGATAATATTATCACTGTAGCCTGTTTACAATCTCATTCCTGAGACTAACTTTGAACAATAATTGTAGCATTACCATCAAGCTTCTTCTTCTTCTTCTTCTTCTTCTTCTTCTTCTCCTCCTTCTCCTTCTCCTTCTCCTCCTCCTCCTTTCTCCTCTTCCTCCTCCTCCTCTTCTTCTTCCTCCCGTCTCCCTCTTCTGCTTTTTCTCTTTCCTTCTTCTTTTACTATTTTATTTGTTGAAGAATTCTGAGAAACTTGGAAAGCTCTTCTCCCTTATTTTGGTGGTCTTAGAAAACAAGATATTGTTATTCCCAATTAGGCGCTGTTTGATCTTGAATCCAAAGTATTACCAATAAGGCAACATTTCTTAGTCTCAAGAGCTTTAAGGTGTATGGGCTTCCATTCCCAAAATTCCCCAGCCAGCTAGAAATCCACACTCATCTTAATGTTTCTGATATGAAACACTGCAGAAAGGATTCTGGGATTTCTGAGGCTTCCTCTGGACTCTACACAGGTTGCATTTAGTAACCCTCCTGTGTTTGCCCAGGCAATAATTCAGACTTTTTACAGATGAATTCAGCACCGCATAATCCAGGTTTAATTCTGCAGCACAACAATCATTCTACAGTATAGACCAATGCTAAAGTTGGGGTCTCTCTGAATTTTGCCAGCTCTTCTGCGGATCATCTCGTATCCGGAGAATCATCTTATACAAGGCTGGTCTTGTATAACTGTCTGCGGGAACAGGATGGTGCCCAGCTTGATTTTCCATCCCTCCTCAACCTCCTGGCTGGGATTTTTTTCCCTTTCCAGAATTTGCCCCGGTTTGCTCTGTTACTATGGAGGAAAATCCGGACCAGGTCAGTGCCAAACCGTTGCATTCCAGCTGTTGCTGTGATCTTCCCATAGCTTTCTATTCCTGTCGGGATCTGGTTAGAGGCAATTTTGCAGTGTAAGCCATCAAAGTGTGTCAAAGCTCTATTGCTCATCTGGGTAAATTCCAGGAAATTAATTGGTGGGGGGGAAGATGCCTCCCTTCCCTCACTCCCCCCCCCAGGCTAATCTAGATGACCAAGAAGATGAAGCAACTTATGTAGGAGGAAAGTTTTAAATATTAATGGATTTAACAGAAGAGGCTTATTTGTAGCTCAGGGTTGAACTGTAGGGTCCTTAATGTTCTGTGAGCTGAGTTGTTTGTCTGCTGACATTTCATTACTCAAGTAGATGTCTATGGAGATTCTCAGTCATCCAGGTCATGGCTGTCCCAAAAGTGCTTTTTTAAAAGGCAACTGGACTTCCTTTGTTTTTCCTTGAAGACATTTTGCTTGTCATCCAAGAAGCGAACTCAACTGAACTGAAGAAGCTTCTTGGATAAGAAAGGAAACATGTTCAAACAAAAGCCAAGTCCAGTTGCCTTTTGAAAAAGAACCTTTGGGATTACTCAGCTAGGTAACATCATCAATGCTAGAAAGGTTAATGGATTTTTTTTTGGGGGGGGGGGGGGTCATGAGTTATAGAAGCACTTCAAAATTACATATGACATGTGCACCATTTGGAGAAATTGGATAAGGGGACAATTTTTGTCTTTCTCAGAACAGGGACACAGATAGACAGCCACAAAGATTAGATGGCAAAATTGGGGAACAAAATTTCTACTTTTAGGTTATGACGCACAAAGAAGCTTTAGCTTCCCATGCGTGTTACAGGTAGTCCTCGACTTACAATCATTTTGTTTAGTGACTGTTCAAACTTACAGCGGCACGGGAAAAAAGTGACTTACAAGTGGTCCTTGCACTTATAACCGTCATAGCATCCCCATAGTCATGTGATCAGAATTCAGGTGCTTGGCAACCAGCATGTATGTATAATGGTTGCAATGTCCTGGGGTGTCATGCCCTTGTTAAGAGTGGGACAGGACGTGGAGGTGTGGCTCCGGAGGTTGTAGAGGAGGCTGGGGAAGGGCAGAGGCTGGCTGGACAGTCAGAGGAAGAACTAGGCCCATCCTCTCTTCATCCTAGGACAACTAGGGAGGAACGGAGAAGGCAACAACTTGGCTTACGAGAGAGGAAGTGGCCATGATCCCCCTCATTAGTTGCAGCTGGGGAGACTAGTATATAATCAGTGGAATAACTTGCCTCCAGAAGTTGTAGGTGCAATTGTGGATGCAACTTCCATACAGTGGAGGTTTTTAAGAAGAAATTCAACAGCCATTGGAAATGGTATAGGGTTTCCTTCTCGAGCACAGGGTTGGACTACAGGAATTCCAATATCACTTCCTAGTCTATTTATTCTATTCCATGTTCTATTCCATTCCATTTTCTGTTCTGTTCTGTTCCATATTCTGTTCTATTCCATATTCTATTCCATTCCGTTCCATTCCGTTCCGTTCCTTTCCATTCCATGTTCTGTTCTGTTCTGTTCTGTTCTATTCTATTCTATTCTATTCTATTCTATTCTATTCTATTCTATTCTATTCTTTTTCTATTCTTTTTCTATTCTAATTCTATCTTATCCGATCCTATTCCATTCCATTCCATTCCATGTTCTATTCTAATTCTAATTCTATTCTAATTCTATTCTATTCTATTCTATTCTAAATTTTAGATATCTATTCCTACTCATTATTAACAATTGCATTATTAATAGTTAAGTCAGTTTATGTAACAGGAGGCAAACTGGGAAATTAAACATATAAATGAACATATGGAGTCCAGATTTTGAGATAACCTGCCAACTGGGGCTCTTCATAATAAATTGCTATTCTGAATATGAAAAAGGGCCATTCTAAAATTCCATGGAAGGCATTTCCAACCTTGCTTAATCGCTTTCTTGCCATTATAAAGGGACAGAAACCACTTCTGTTATTCTCCTAAGACCCCAAGCTGTTAAACATACAGGTAGTCCACAGGTTACGACCACAATTGTGCCAGCATTTTCATTGCCAAGCAAGGCAGTTGTTACACGAGTCATGCCTGATTTTACGACCTTTTTTGCCATGTTGCTAAACAAATTATTTGTTAAATGAATCATGGGGTCATTAAATAAATCTGGCTTCCCGCATTTACTTTGCTTGTTGGAAGCTGCTAGGGAGATCACATAATATGGTAACTGTCATAAAGAGACAGCCCAGAATTACCTTGGACGGGCAGCATAGAAATGTAATGAATAAAATATTAAAATAAAGTAAAATAACAAAACAATACAAACAAAACAACACAACATAACTAAACTAAACACCCAGCTGCCAAGTTCCTGAATTTTGATCATGTGACCCTGGGGATGCTGCAATGATTGTGACGATTGGTTGTAAGTTATTTTTTCATTCTAACTTTGAGCAGTTGCTAAATAAATGGTTGTAAGTCGAGGATTACCTGTACAGCTGAGCCATTGCAAATAGTCCTCGAATTACGACTGTAACGGAGTTTGCCTGTTATGGTCATAACTCGTAACAGTCACAAAACCAATCCTATTTTACAACATTCTTTGCAGAGGCCCTTGACTTGGGCTCAGGGGTGGGAGTCTACGAGTTCGCACCTATTCGCTAGAACCGGTTGTTAATATTCTAAGCAGTTTGGAGAACTGGTTGTTAGAAGAAATTACTGGCCTAATCCTGTAAGGAAGGCAGGAAGGAAACATTCTGGTGTTGCTTACAGAAACTGCCTCTCCGTTAACCCTTATTACATTCTTGGCAGGACTAGACTTCCCGTCTCAGGAACTTCTCTGGAGTTTTTTTCCCTTCCTTTGCTGGTACTTTGCTTGTGTGGAGGGACCATTCAAAGTTACAATGGCTCTTTAAAAAGTGACTTATGACCATTTTTCACACTTACGACTGTTGCAGCATCCCCACAGTCATGAGAGGCCAGGCAAGGAGATGCGTGCCTTGACGTGAGTAATGTTGAGTTGGCCACGCCCAGCCAATAACATGACCACCAAGCCACGTCCACCAGTCACATGACCGCCAAGCCATGTCCACCCCCTAAGCCACACCCACAGAACCGGTTGTTAAAACTTTGAATCCCACCCCTGCTTGGGCTAATCACCTGGAGACTGGGAGCTCTAGTTCTAGTCCCACCTTAGGCATGGAATCCAGCTGGGTGACTTTGGGCTAGTCACCAGGAGATGGTGAATTCTAGTCCTGCTTTAGACATGAAAGCTAGCCCCTTTCTCTCAGCCCAACCGATCTCACAGTGTTGTTGTTGTTGTGGGGGAAGTAGTAGTAGGAAGGTGTGTTGGATATGTTTGCTGCCTGGAATGATTTGTAAAAATAATAACAAAGGCAGGATACAAATAAATAAATAAATATTATATTCCTGGTGTGATCTGACCAGTTTAGCACACAGCTAAACTTTTCCTGAACTTGTAAACACCCCCCCCCAAGAAAACACCCCTTTCAGCAGATAGGTTCAGCAAGTCATATTACTGTTGGAACCCCTTCCATGTATCCTTACTGTATTCCCCCCATGTTAATAGCAATAACAATAGCACTTAGGCTTATATACCGCTTTATAGTGCTTTACAGCCCCCTCAAAGCAGTTTTACAGAGTCAGCCTATTGACCCAACAATCTGGGTCCCCATTTGACCCACCTTGGGAAGATGGATGGCTGAGTCAACCTTGAGCCTGGTGAGATTCGATCTGCCAAATTGCAGTAGGAGTAGCTTGCAGTTTGGCACTCTAACCATTGCGCCACTGAGGCTCATAATAAGCAATAGCACTTAGACTTATATACCGCTTTATAGTGCTTTATAGCCCTCTCTAAGCGGTTTACAGAGTCAACATATTGCCCCCAACAATTTGGGTCCTCATTTTACCCACCTTGGAAGGATGGAAGGCTTGAGCCTTGGTAGGATTTGAACTGCTAAATTGTAGGCAGCTGGGCTGCAGAAGTAGCTTGCAGTACTGCACTCTAACCACTTCGCCACAGAGGCTCCTATAATGGTGGGAGCAGAGCCCTGTACAAGGAAGGCTGTCACTCACCAAGAAAACCGAATGCTCAGTTGGTGTAGTGCAGCGGCCCCCAACCTTCTGGGCACCAGGGACCGGTTCCGTGGCGAGAGAGGTTTCTCTGAGAACGGGAGGAGACGTGGTTTTGCATGCTGCCTGTACCCTGTGGGAATGTGGATGGGGCTTCGCTTGTTTGCACAGCCCTGTTTCTGTCATGTTGAGGCTCGGTGCCAGTCCATGGACTGGGATTTGGGGACGCCTGGTCTAGTGGTTAAGGCACTAGGCTAAAAATCAGGAGACCATGAGTTCTAGTCCTGTCTTAGGCATGGAAGCTGATTGGGTGACTTGGGCCAATCACCGATTGCAGGGGTGGGATTCAAAAATCCCAGCAATAGGTTCGCTGCCCAGTTGCTGGGTGGGCGTGGCCTACCGGAACTTCCAGGAGGGCCGCTTTTTCACCTTTGCAAGGGACCGGAAGCTTTCCTCAGGCCTCTGGGAGGATGAAAATGGCCTCCTCTGGGCTCTGGGGCCCCCTGGAAGCCAGAAACAGGTGTGTTTCTGGACTTCCGGAAGGCCCGTTTTCATCCTCCCAGACTTCCACGCAGACCTGCACTTACCTGCATTGAAAATGGGCCGTGTGGAGACTCCTGGGAGGGGAGGGGTGGACAGGACCAGGCGGTCAGTTCAAATACTGGTTCGGTGAACCAGATGCAAATTTAACATCTGGTTCACCTGAACTGGTCTGAACCGGTAGAATCGCACCCCTGACCGATTGGCCTAGATCTGGTGTCTCACCCTCACCTCAAAACAAACTTCCCTTTTGAGAATATACAGTAAATGAAGGTCAACTTCTAGAACAAGCCCGTCCATCTCCTAATAGGACAGCAAAGTTCTTGTCCCAAAAATGAAAATAGGAGGAAGAAGGGGTGTTGTATATGTTTGCCACCATGAGCCATTCTGTAGAAATGCAGCTAGTCCTCGACTCACGACCACAATTGAGCCCAAAATGTCTATGAGACATTTGTTAAGTGAGTTTTGCCTCATTTTACGACCTTTCTTGCCCCAGTTGTAAGTGAATCACTGCAGTTGATAAATTAGGAACCTCGTTGTTAAGTGAATCCGGCTTCCTCATTACCTTTGCTTGTGAGGAGGTCGCAAAAGGGAATCATGTGACCCTGGGACACAGCAATGGTCATAAATATGAACCAGTTGCCAAGCATCTGAATTCTGATCATACAATCATGGGGATGCTGGAAAGGTCGTAACTGTGAAAAATGATCATAAGTCACATTTTTCACGCTCATAACTGAATGCCAGTATTGCAGTTTTTTTAGCGCAGTGACTTTGAATGGTCACTAAATGAGCTGCTGTAAGTTGAGGATTACCTGTAATGAAGGTGGGATTTTAAAAAAAGTTCTAAAAATAACCCCCCTCTTCCTATTCTGCAAAGTACAGATTGCTGACATCTCCTCCCCGGGCAATGATGGACCGTGTCTTAGTATAGATCTAATTAACATGGCTCCTTCATGGATGTGTTCAGTGATGGGATTCAAATTTTTTTACTACCGGTTCTGTGGGTGTGACTTGGTGGGTGTGGCATGGTTTGGTGGGTGTGGCTTGGTGGCCATGGCAGTGGAAGGATACTGTAAAATCCCCATTTCCACCCCACTCCAGGGGGAAGGTTACTGCAAAATCCCATTCCCTCCCTACCCCACTAACCTGCTTTCCAGCGTCGTTCTCCTGTGCAGGGCAACAAAAGAAGACCCAGCTGATCAGCTGGGACTCGGGAGGCAAAGAATAGATGGGGGCAGGGGGCTAGACAGAGGTGGTATTGGCCGGTTCTCCGAACGACTCAAAATTTCCACTACTGGTTCTCCAGAACTGGTCAGAACCTGCTGAATACCCACCTCTGGATGTGTTGGATAAATAGGTTAACATCTGGGACAGACACTGCTCTGCTGTGTCAGCCCTTCTGTCACCGGGTTTAAAGTTTCTTGCAAAGGAAAATTGCTTTGCTGCTTCCTACCAAAGGGAAAGGGGGTGATAGAAAAGCTCTGAGGACAGTCAAAAACTTCTCTTGTTGAATATTTTTTTGGGGGGCCCTTGTTGATTCTGAATGCAGTGAGGGAAAGAAGGAAAGGAGACAGAGAAGGGAGTTAAATTAAGGTCTGTTTTATGATCTTTCCTGGCATCCGGACACAAAAATTCAGCTTACAATATTGTTTCAGTCCGCCCTCTAGTGGAGGAAAGCTGAAGGTTCACCATCCTGGAAAATGTTCACAGGTGCGCGATCTGTTGTTATACAACGCAGTCCTCGACTTACGACCACAATTGAGCCCAACATTTAAGCAAGTCAGTGTTAAGTGCGTTTGACCCTGTTTTACAATCTTTCTTGCCACTGCTATTAAGTGAGCAGCATTCGTTTAGTGATCTTTTGAAAAATGAAAGAGGGCGCTGAAAAATGTCTTATGATTGTTTTCACACTTACGAGCGTTGCAGCATCCCTGTGGCTGTGTGATCAAAATTTGGACGCTTGACAACTGGAACAGTTTATGATGGTTGCAGTGTCCCAGGGTCAACTTTTGCCACCTTCTGACAAGCAAAATGAATGGGGAAGCCAGATTCACTTACTAATTTAACAGCTGCGGTGATTCATTTAACAACGGTGGCAAGAAAGGTCGTAAAATGGGGCGACCATTGTGGAATGCAGTTTCGGTTTTGCAAGCTGCTACACTGCTCCCCCCCTCCCTTTCTGTTGGCAACTCTAAAAAGACCAGAGAAATATTTTATGAGTTGACACTAACTAGGCTAACTAGGAATTGTGATACGATCACAATTTAACTAGGCGAAAATGAGCTTTGCTAAGGAAGGGAATTGCTTTTGAATACAGGAATCGAAGAAGGCTTCTGGGAATCCTGTGGTCAGCCAAGAAAACAAACTCATAGATCATTGAATAAATCGACCAAGAATTCTCATGCGAGGTGCAAATGACTAGGTTCAAATTATCCCACTTGGGACACATACTGTGAAGACCAAGCTCCCTGGAGAAGAGAGTTTAATGTGGAAAGAGTAGAAGGAATGGTGGAATAGCACTTAGCAATAGCAGTAGCACTTATATACCATTTCACAGTGCTTTACAGCCCTCTCTCTAAGCAGTATACAGAGTCAGCATCTTGTCCCCGACAATCTGGGTCCTCATTTTTCTGACCTCGGAAGGATGGAAGGCTGAGTCAACCTTGACTCAGTGAGACTCGAACTGCTGGCAGTTGGCAGTCAGCAGAATTAGCTTGCAGTACAGGCTTCTAACCACTGCACAACTATAGAATAATGTGTGAAAGGTAGAAAGAAAAAGAGAAGGACCAGCAACAAGGGAGTGGACTCTGTTACAGTGGTGATGGGGCACCCATGGGAGACCTATGGGACCAGGTCTCGGGACAAGCCCCCATGGGGAAAAATCTATCTGCGTGATTGCTAAAGAGTTGACCATATGGTGGAATGATGTAATCTAATTTATGGTTTTGGTATGTTGGAGGAACCAAGCCATCGCATAATGTTGTAATCGGGTTGGTTTGAGCATTGAAGGTATGTGAACCCAACATTTGTGTTTTGTTAACCCAGGTTCATGTTTTAGTGGTTGTGTGAGCCTACATGCTTTACTTACTCCAATACAGAAAAGCAAATTGGCCATGTTACTGGTCCTGTTGCTGAGCGGGAATATGGAGGTTTGCTGACAAATCCCACTTCAACAGAACTATAATTTTATTCTATCTGGCTCTGTCACAAATGAGATTCATACATAGCAGGAAATTTTGGATTCAAATCTTTATTTATTTCCCAGGTTTGCTCAGTAGGTAATCTACCAGCATCTCCAGTTGATGGAACTGGAGCTTGGAGCATCATCTATAGCAGGTGTCCAAACCTGGCAACTTTAAGACTTGTTGACTTCAATTCCCAGAATTCCTCAGCCTCAGAATAGCTGGCTGAGGGATTTTGGAAATTGAAATCCACAAGTCTTAAAGTTGCTAAGTTTCGAGACCCCTGATCTATTGGGAATCCTCAGAACTTCTCTGTGAGTGAGATGGACAGTCTCCAAATTTGATACATTAATAAATACATAAATAATAGACCATCTGAAGGCCTCATTCTGTGTTCTTTCTTTTTCTCACCGAACCCAGAAAGCCTTCCTGACCTCCATCTCATCTGTCTAGCACAGAACAACTCAGCATTGCTTGTTGGTGCTCTGCAACATCTCCTTTGAAAACCAGATCCAAAGTGCAGCTGCTGAAGTGACTCATGTTTGAGATTACCTGGGATAAGCTCTGGTTTCTATCCTGGCCATGAACTCTTGAACATTCCCAGAATGTTCTTCTGAGGCAGTTTGGAGTCCTTCAACAATAAATGCTGGAGGAATCCCAATTCCAGCCCATTTATCACCTGGAGATGCAGAAGGAAGAGATCTCTGCTATGTACATGAGCAGAAACTCCTTGCTCAGGCCCAATTGTTCATCAGCCCAGGGTCACAATTAGGCACTCACAGTTCTTACCTCCATAACAGGAGCCCTGGTCACCACCATATTGTTCCAGACTACTCTTCTCAACCTTGGCAACTTTAAGATGTGTGGGCTTCAACTCCCAGAATTCCACAGCAGCTCTTCCTCCCGTCTCCCAAGGTTATTCTCACAGCCCATTACACATGCTATGGGATCCAGGCTGGCATAGTATTTAAAACCCAGCAAGACAGATTCACAAGCCACTTTCCCCCAATCAGGAATGCACAGAGTCATTCTTGCCCATGCTGATTCTTGTTCATGTCCAAGACATGGTCTTCTCCTGTACAGATCTGGCACTTACTTTTACCAGCCTGATGGAAGGATCTCCTGCCATTTGCCCACCTGGGTTGAGGCAGCCTGGTCAAAGAAGAAGACAGCCACTAAAATGCCCACCTCCCTTGCCCTGTAAGTTCTGCCTAGCTTCTTCCATTTTATTTGAGGCATCCTTTGCATTCTTATGTCCTCCCCCATTCCAAGCATGAAATGAAAGCTCTACATAAGGTTTTTCTCTCATCCCTGGAGACTTTTCAACCACTGCTATTCTCAATTTATAAAATATATCTTTTGCCCTTTCAAAAGAATAAGAAACCTCTATCCCATGAGAATAATGTTTCTTCCTAAGCACCTCACAGTTGAGATAGATGAGGGCAAAAAAGTAAGGTTTAAACCCAATGTTTAAATTTCAGAAAATATATGAAAGGTCTAAGTCAGCCTTCCCTATGATGGCATACTCCAGATATGTTGGTGGAAGCATTCGGTGTGTGTGTGTGGTGGTGGGGGGGGGGGTGGAGTTAAGATGCAGCCTTCTATTGTGTGGTCCCAGGCAACATCTTGACTTTATTGCCCCATGCTGTGGATGCTGCTGATTGTTGGATTCCATTTCTCACAGGACATGCAACTGATTCTGCTCCCCTTGTGCAAGGAAGATATCTATTAGTCTTGTGAACGACCAACTCCCCGCTGTGGCCAGATGGAAGCCTTTCTATCAGGCTACAGCAAAAAACATCTGGGAAGCAGCTTGACTGAAAAATCAGGTCTGATACAGCTCCTCAAACTGAGTCTGTTCCAGATTTTTATCATTGTCAGAAATAATGGACTAAAATTGCAGGAAGGGTGTTTTCAGATAAATGTTAGGAATATTTCCTAAATTTTAATGTTGAGACTCTGGAAATAGTGTAGCAAAGAGCAAAGAAGATGATTAGGAGACTAAAACAAATGAAGAACAGTTGCAGGAATTGGGTATGTCTAATCTAATGAAAAGAAGGACTAGGAGTGACATGATAGTAGTATTCCAATTTTTAAGGGGCTGTGGCACAAGTCAACTTTGTTTCCAAAGCACCTGAAGGCAGAAGAACCAGCAATGGATGGAAACTAATCAAAGAGCGATCTAACTTAGAACTAAGAAGAAATTTCCTGACAGTGAGAACAATTCACCAGTGGAACAGTTTGCCTTCAGAAGTTGTAAGTGCCTCAACGCTGGAGGCTTTTAAGAAGAGACTGGACCGCCACTTGTCTGGAATGGTATAGGGTCTCCTGCTTGATCAGGGGGTTGGGCTAGAAGACCTCCAAGGTCCCTTCCAACTTTATTATTCTGCTCTGTTCTGGAACCAATTATTAAGAAAAGTGATACGATTCTTTTTGCTGGATACAGACTCATAGAAACTGAAGTAATACAAAAAGATATAAATACAGATGAAATAAATCAAGACCTTTAATTAAAACAATGAGTGGAAGTAAAACATTTCCCTGGAATATTTTATTTATTGTTCTGATTGAAACCATTTCCCCATAGCTGAACTACTATGCCCGTTTGGAAATGGACAGCTTGGCTGGGGGAAAAAGTGGGGTTTGGCATCACACAGCTTCAGCACCTTAGACAGCAACCTTGCCTTGCTGGATACAAAAGGCCTGGCCGGGGGAATATCCTGTACAAAAAATGAGTCATTAACACAATGTCCAAGACAAAATTTTGGTTTGGGTAGGGGGAAAAAAATATATCATCCACAGCCATCCTTGCTGAATGAAAAATAAAATAAATGTTATATTATTTATGCAGCACATCTACATAGAGCACTGTTTTTCAAACTGGGCAACTTTATGATGTGTGGACTTCAACTCCCAGAATTCCCCAGCCAGCAAACAGGTATCCTATCTCAGTGCCCTGAGGCTTGACAGGTTTTGATGGGGAGGAACCATCTTTGACTCAGTCCTACCAATTACACTGATGATATTACCTTGTTTGGTAATGAAACGTCTGCAAGAAACCCAGCAACTCAGAAAGCACTAAGGATCCCAGACATCTGGAGATATTCCAACATGGCTCTGGAATAGGGTTGCACTTTTCCTTTTAAGGATTGTGCCCAATTTGGCAGTTAATATCCATCCATCTATCTGTTGTACAGAATGTCAAATCAAATCAAACATTTATTGTCAATGCACAACATGCATACAATGAAATTGAAATGAGCTTTCCTTGATGAAGCCCCCTCAAATACAAAATACACCTCAATAACTCAATAAATGAAGGAAATAGAATCCCTAAACCCAAATAAGTAATAACTCACACACATTCCCATATACCTATATGTACAGTATGTAACATATTTTATTACCCTGGTATGAATATGTTGGACGTTGCACTGGCCCTGCAAGTCTTATCATATTAAAACCTAATTGTGGTGTTACGTTGCGTTCAGAAGTCTGACAGCCCCCGGATAAAAGCTATTTTTCAACCTATTCGTTTGGCTGGTTATGCTTCTATATCCCCTGCCCAATGGTAGGAGAGTAAAGAAGTGCTGGCCAGGGTGTGAATCATCCCTGAGGATTTTCCTCACTCTGCTGAGGCAGCGGGTCCTATATTTTTATCTTTGTCTTATTTTCTTAGAATCAGTTACAGGTAGGCCTCGACCAGTGGTGGTATTCAGCAGGTTCTGACCAGTTCCAGAGAACCGGTAGCGGAAATTTTGAATAGTTCAGAAAACCAGCAAATACCACCTCTGACTGTATCCTTCCCCTGCCACGCCCACCAAGCCACACCCACCGGTAGTAAAAAAAATTGAATCCTACCACTGGCCTCAACTTACAACCTTTTTGTTTAAGGGTTCAGAGTTACAACAGTGGCTACAATACTGAAATTACAACACTAGAAATAAGGAGAAACTTTCTGACAGTGAGAACAATCAACCCATGGAACAGAAATTGCCCTCGGAAGTTGTGGGAGCGCCATCACTTGAGACCTTCAAGAAGAGATTGGACTGCCATTTGTCAGAAATGGTGTAGGGTCTCCCGCTTGGGTGGGGGGGTTGGACTAGATGACCTACAAGGTCCCTTCCAACTCTAATTATCTATTATCTAGTACTAAAAAAAATGACTTATGACCTGTCCTCGAAGTTATGACCATTGCTCCACCCGCACAGTCAAGTGATCACTTTGGGCACTTGGCATTGTGCCTGCACGTTAATGACTGCAGTGTTCTGTGATCAAGATTTGCGGCCTTCCCAGCCAGCTTCCAACAAGCAAAGTCAATAGGGGAAGCCACATTTGCTTAATACATGTGTAAATTTGCTTAATGCCTGCAGTAAAAATAATAAAATTGGATCTGGTCCATGTGATGACGCACTTAATGACCACGTCACTTAGCAACTTAAATTCCGATGCTAATTGTGGTCATAAGTCAGAAACTGGCTTATTAATTTTTTCCTTCCACAGCGGAGGAGCAATTAAATTACGTTAAACGTTGCTAAGCGTTTTCTCAACCATAGCAACTTTAACATGCTGGCTGTGGAATTCTGGGAGTTGAAGTCCACTTATCTTCAGGTGGCCAAAGTTGGGAAACACTGCTATAGCATTAATTAGCCAATCACATTTCAGCTCGTGGCGTAGTTCCCCTCCCCCTCGCTCGGTTCTTCTGAGAAGGGGCGTGGCTCCCACGAAGCCGTTTCTGACGAATTTAGCTTCGCTCCGCCCCATGATCTGGCGCATGCGCATTGTGGGCGTTCCATTTCGCTGGCGCGTGTCCCGTACGTCTTTACGTTTAGAAGTCGTGGAGTGTTTTTTTTTTCTTTTCCCCTATCAACTTCTCGGCCAAAGTTTAACGTGGCTAAAAAGCCCCAAGTAGTAAAGTTTATTCGAAGCAAGAGTTTATTCGTCTGACGAGATTTCAAGCTCTTTAGCCTTTTGCGCCCAAAACCACTTCATATTATACACGTGTTTTTTTTAATCTGAGGAAACGGAGATAAAAATAGGCGGGGCAAAGTTGATTGGCGTGTTGGAAGGATGTCTCTCCATATTGTCTCATACGCGCGCTTCTTGGGTTCGCGCGCCCTAATAGGTTAGTCGGGTGGTTATTCTCCCGCCTTTCTCCCTTTTCCGCGTGGATCGATTTTCTACCTTCATCCGCTTTTCTTGACTCTCGAATTCTGTTCTGATTGGCCTTCTGAGACACCGCCTTTTTCCCGAGTGAGAGTTTGATTGGAGAGCCGACGTGTGCGTCAACGCGCCGGGGCGGAGTTGTAAAAGAGCGTGTCCCTCCCTCCTCCCCTCCCGTCCCGCTGCTTCTACCTGCGCGGCTGCCACCTCTCAAGCCTCCTTTTCCTGCTGTGCTCGACAGCCTTCTCAATCAGTTGAGTTGGCGCAAGCGCAGAGCGCAAGACGCGTGCGCACTAGGGTGGGAGCTATTCTTTTTCCCTTCTCTCATCTCGGCTCGCGGCTTTCGGACGTACGGTCAGCCGCCTGCTCATTGGCTTGTTCCGTTGTTAGAGCGTCTGGCTCGGTCGACGGTTGAGGCCTAAAGTTCTGCGCAGGCGCAGAACGCGGCTAAGGTAATAAGCCTCGCGCTCGTTCTGACGGGCCTCAAGAAAAAGAAGGAAACCCACCAGTTCGCCGTTGCCAACGCCGCCGTGTCCGCTCCTCCTCCGTGAGGGGAAAAGAGAAAAAGAAAGCCGGGGAAGACCTGGAACGGCCGCCGCCGCTGCCGCCATCATGAGCGTGGAAGCGTACGGGCCCAGTTCGCAGACGTTGACTTTCCTCGACACCGAGGAGGCCGAGCTGCTGGGCGCTGACACGCAAGGCTCCGAGTTCGAGTTCACCGACTTCACCTTGCCCAGCCAGACTCAAACGCCGCCCGGGGGAGGCTCCGGGAGCGGAGGAGGCGTCGTCGCGCCGGGGACCCCGGGACTCCCGGGGGTTGGCGTCGGAGTGGGCGCAGGGGGCCCGCCTTCCGTCGTCGTTCCGGGGCAGCTGGACGCCCAGGTGAGGCCCGCGAAGGGTGAGAGAGTTAGAATCGCCAGGCGGGGAGGGTGTTTAAGTTCAAAGGCGGGGGGGAGGGGACGAGTGGGAGGCGAACTTTTTAAGTCCACGTCTTGTATGTGTGGCACTTGGCGCGGGATAAAAGGGCAGCTTGCAGGTCCCGAGTGGGACAGGCCGAGAGCTTTTATAAGCTTGGATTCTAGGCTTGTTTAAAAATTGCCCCAGGAAAGCCGTACAGAGCCTAGTAGGAAAGCCTGTAACTTTAGCCTTATGCTTATTGAAAAGAATACACGCGCGCGCGAGATTCCTCGTATATACATGTTTTGTTGCTCAGAGTGGCCTTTTCTAGGAAGGAGACAGATGGGGGACATAGATGAAGCATTTATCTGCAGGCAATGTGCATTACAGAATCGTGCAGTTGGGTAACTATGACTTTGTCAAAAGAAAAGGGCCCAATGATACCTTGAACCTGTTTGTTGTGCAAGTGACTTTCAAACTGTTTCAAGACTGCGGAAGTTGCAAAGTTAAAAAAAAACAAACTCATTCCCCTGATTAAAAAGCAAAGTTTAGTGAGAGAAAATTGGCTGTGTTCGGGCTATATGAAATTGTTTGGTTAAGATGCTAGAATTATAATGGCCTTTCGATGAGTCTTAGTAGCAGCTAAGTTTGATTTGAGGCTGGTGTGTAAGTCATTTGTCTTCAAACTGTTATTAACCCGTACTTTCTTGGTACACTTTAAAGTAGCACCTGCTTGACAGAAAAATTGCATTGAAGTCAGTGAGGCATTGAATTTGTGCGGTGATTTCCAAGAAAGTAATTGGAAAATTCTCTAGTTTCTGTGACTTTCTTGCATGGTTTTTCTAAGAGTTCTTGTAAAGATGACTTGTTGAATCATCTTTGTGGCAGAATGAGAGTTCTGGGTTTAAACTCTTGAAATTTTTAGTGCTTAAAGCACTAGAAACACAACTGGGGATTGTGTACATGTTTGGAAAATGGAAAAAATGTATATGTGTTACACAATAAAAGCAGTATTTTATCATTGTAAGGAAAATAGTATAAAGTGTGCTTGCTGCCCTTGGGTTTTTTTTAAAAGGCAGGAGAAAGAATCTTAATTTTAGACAAGTGGCAGTAGAATATGTACCCACAGAAGCTCTTCCTAGATTAAGGGAAGATTTATCTCTCAAGGATAAGGTATCATAGTAGGTATTGTGGCTAGGACAGCATAAGATAGTACTTTAACTTCTGAGTAATTGGGTGAGGCCCCAACTGGGGGGCAAGGTGTGTACATGTATAATTAACATCTTTTCCAAGGAAATGCCACCCTGTTAAAGAGATGATTCCAAGTCTGCATTTTTGTCTTTTGTTCTGCTTAACAGTAGAGCGTAGTACTCCTCAGTTTTGCATCTTAGGTCAGGTTTCCTCTAATGTGAGTCCTTTAGGTGGTTTAATCATCTTGTTCTGGACAAGTCAGTTGAAGTTTTGCGAACATGTCTGTAAGATAGAATTCCATTTAGTATAGATGTGAGTTTTCAGGATATGCCATAGGTTTGTGGTGCCTTTCTAAGAGTTTTCTGTTCTGCAGTTTCACTGCTGTAATGAAGGATATTGCCTCATTTTCTTCATATTTTATTCCCACATAGGAAGAAAGTAGGAATGACATTCAAAACATAGTATGGTTGCTTAATTCCTCAGGAGAGGGTTTTCTTTCAAATGTGTTGGGGACTTCAGAGTCAAGAAGACAGTATATATAGCATATTCCTTTTCCTTACTCTTGATTATTTTCTTTGTCTCTAAATAACTCAATTTCACTATTGAAATTTAAGCCATCCTAAACTTAAAGCGGTTATATGCAGTTAGTGGAAAGTCTGTTGGTATATTAATAAAAAGGGTCTTCAGGTTGGCTAATGATGAAAGACGTATTTTTAAAGTGTTAGCAACATCAGACGTGGTGGTGTACTGTTTCCTGTTAAAAGGAAAATCACCTTTGTCTTCATTAAATAGTTTTCTTGGCAGCCATACAGAAGTGGCTTGTCATTGCTTTCTTCCAGGATGTTTGTTTTACTTCCGAGGCTTGCCCTAGAGGACTGAGAGATGCTAACCAAGCCTGACGCTGCTTAGTTTCTATGTTGCCTCCTACCAAAACAAAAATGTTAGCTCTGTGAATTGGATGAAGGTACATACAGTCACAATATTTATGGCTTCTGGTGTTGACCTGAACAGGTTTCCCATCCCAGTCTTAAAATCTCCATCTACTTTACAGAATAGCTGAATATGGAAATGGGATTCCCCTGCCTGGGCTGTCAGAACATTTGGAACGTAGAATTTGTTCACATTTAAGTAATTTTTATGTCATTCATTCTGGGAAAGTAATTTTTCCTTTTGGAAAAAAAAGACTTCTGTGAAGAATGAGAATTAGATTTCTGCTTTTGAAAGCCTTCAGTCTAGCTTTTTCAGTATTTTTAATATGAGTACTCCAGAGGAATGGTTGAGTTATGAATAATCTTGAAATAATTAAAAAATTAGAACCTGGTTACTTTAGGGTGATAAACATACTGGTGTTTGATTTACCTAGCAACAGCTGTCTCTGCAACATTCAGACAGTTAAAACTTCTATTTTCTGTACTACATCTGTATAAGTAACAGATAGTACATTTGCATGTCCTCTGCCCTAATATGGAAAGAATTAAACATATTGTTATATTTGCTGCTCATAAAAAATGTGAATGGTAAATCCAACAAGTAAAATACTTAGACACACAGCTTTCTATTCAACAGGTTGTGTCTATTCTCTTTTGACCTCCAGAATTTTTCACTACTGGAAAATCAAATACTTCAGTGGCTTTCTTATACTAATAGGTTAATATTCATAATTATGAGTAGGTTGGTGTGGGTCACTTCAGATGCTGAGGCTTTAAGGCAGGGTGTCAAACTTGTGTTGTCAGAGTGGAGTCAGGTGGTATTCAGGACTTTCCCCCCTTCACTAAACAGGGTGGGGACGGGGCCAACACGTGATGAGTTTGACACCCCTGCTTTAAGGGATGGTTTTGATCAATTAGCTGTGTACTGACATTGAGAGATATAATCCTTTAAAAATCAGATAATGGCAATATTTTTACAAAATATTCTATGTCTTATTTTAAATTGAAACTATTACCCTGAATAACACAAAACTGCAATATTATGTATATGAACAAGACGATATCCTCAGAACTCTAATATTGCTCTCCACTCTCCTTACCTAATATAACAGAGAGGGAAAAATAATTTGGTTTTCAAGTTTGAAGATTATTTTAGCTTTACATAAGATTAGAAAATCTGTTTTAAAGATAATTATGGCTTTCTTAAACAGATGGGGGGAAGCAGGCAGTTTTTATAGCTTACTGTTCCTCATGAAGGAAATAGGCAATCTGTGATACTTAAATTCATTTTTGTGATCTGAAGAGCCCAGTCCAACATGGGTTTCTCTACCATTTTCACAAGAAATTTAGACAAAAATCTGTAATATGAATCTTAAAAGAGGCTTAATTATATAGGTAGATCCAAAAAGTGAAAGAAAAATTTCACAATACCCTGTCCACCATGTTTCTTAATATACTATCCAAAAATGTTAATTGCAGTCTATGATCACCAAAAAGTGTTCAACAGCTATATATAGCAACACATTGGGAACCTGCTCACCAAAAAATTAGATTGTAATTTATTTTTTTATTTGTATGGAAGAGAAAGAGTGAGCCCCATGTTTGAGCAGGCTTCTTCTTGCTCATGCATGTAATTATAGTTTCCTTATGTAAATTGCATATGGAAATTATAGTTATATATGCTTACATTTGTATTCCTCAAAATGGATTTGTCAGATTACTGTGTCTTCTGACTAAAGATGGGCTTGAGACATAGTTTTGAACTTATGAATTACCTAGTAAACTAGTAAGATACCACTTGTTAAAGATATATTCTACAATATTTTAATTTTGTTTTGTGCCTGCAGACTTGTAGCTATTGCAGGTGCTAGCAATTGAGAGATGCCATTCTGAATCTCTCCTGGATCATCCATTGTCTCCATATATCTGATTATATGTATTTATATCTTATGACTGTCTGAGTTTTGTGGTGCTGTCTCTTCTTAGATTTGCCAAGGAGCAATAATAGGTTGTTCTATAAACAGTTCCGTCTTGCTTCTTGGAAACTTCATATGCTGTAGGTGTTTGAGGAATATATTTGTTTAGAAGATAGGTCAATTTCCCCCCTAAGTAAATATGGGTTAGGTTGCAGCATTAACTTTTAGGAATTACTATTCTCTAACTCTATTGTAGTTTATTCATAATGATATGTTTTTCTCCTTAGTTGAAGTAGTCTGAAAAACATTGATTAAACTTTGAAACTGCCAGATCAACATATTTGTATTTGACAGCCATTTATTATTGATTTAGTATTGATATTTTCCTGAACTGGGAAAGCTTTTTAAAAAAACATTATTGCACAATTTTCCTTGCCACAAGGTTTTACACATGCCACCTTGTCCATAACGGTAGACATGCTGGTTTTAAAAACTTCAGTAATCATTATGTTTCTTGAGGAAGGTATTAGATAGGTTAATGGGAGAACTGGAATACTGCTCCCGCGGCCTTGATTCTTAAAATGATACTTGCAGTGCTGAGGTTTTTCTAGCTTCTTTTTTTGAAGAACATATTTAAATGGTTTGCAAGACCATTAAGGAATATATGTAGATTTGATCCTGGACATCTTAGTGTGACTTCATCTAATTGGTATTTCCAAACAAGTGATAACCATCACTTTTTAAAATTAATAATCATTATATAGCCTGTGTGGTACCTAGAGATATTTTACCACACAAAGATATTAACGCTTATTTAATTTCTTAAATTATAGATAAATACATATGGAGGGCTTTTGGCATTAAGGATGGCACATGTTGGCCTCATATTCTCTCCCCCTCCTAATTCTAGTTGTTGATTGTTTTGATAATTATTTCTTTATTAGCCTCTTGAAATATAGTATTCTCTAAGGCTATAATCCTTTAAAATATCTGACCCAATCTCTTATTGAGGATATAACAATTAAAAAATATATAATGATGAGATTCCTCCTTTTGTAATTAGTGATGGCTAGTATTTATTTGATTTCCAAGATCACCCATTCATTGAATCAGAATGATTTACCGTATAAGAGATGAAAGCGGAAATCAAATCTCTCATTGAAGAATAGATGAAACATTGGTAGCAATGTTTCATCTATTCTTACTTTGAGAGCTACTGAAGGAAATCATTATTATGCACAGGCAAGATTAGGGTTCCTAAATGGGGCCTTTCCCAAGGGTTAACTTCACACATTGGGGGATTAAAGAATGATGGGGATTAAAGAATTTGGAAGAATGTCAATACTGTTAGCCCTTTAGCCATTGCTTCAGTTCTGTTAATTCTGACTTACCAGACAAAATTTTTTATATCAGACAAATGTTTAAACAATTGCAGATATTCCCATGCTTGTTTAGCAGGCAAAAAATGTTCCGGTCTATAAATTTATGGGTGGATTATTTTCAGTGATGCTATATCATTGTTTAGGAAACTTGTGAATTGAGGCTTTCTAAATAGCCTTATGACTGGGATAGATCAAAGCAATAGAATTAAAGAACTGAGTGAAGTCTGTGATTTTAGAGGAGGATGTTTGAAGAGACTGTTTTTCTTTAGTTTTCTTAATACTAAAGTATACTGTGGATAATTTAAGAAAAGGTATGATTTGAAACTGCTGATAGAAGAGGAAATAAAACAAAGGGGCAGTAATCCTAACCAAATGTTACTACTGTATAAAAAACTGTTTTTTTAAATTTAGGTTTAAAAATAGCATTTCTTAAAAGGCCATCACAATGTTTATTGAACATAATTCAAGATTCTGTACACATGCTTATAAATTGGCATTGATGTGTGGTGTATCCTTTTTTAAAAAATGCCTTAAGTTATATGACTTGCTTTTTTAAAAAATAAATTATTTGCATATGTGACTTTTGTTTTGTTTTAACTCTAGGTAAATGGACCAGATGGCATCCTCCAGAATGGAGCTGTGGATGATAATGTGCCTAAAACCAGCCAACTTCTTGCAGAGCTCAATTTTGAAGAAGATGAGGAAGACACTTACTACACCAAGGACCTTCCTGTACATGCCTGCAGGTGAGATAGTAGAGCCTGGTGTTATGAGAACAGGGCATCAATTTAACACACTGGGGAAGCTTTCTCCCTGTGGCTAGTGAGAGATTTACCTTTTCATTTCCCATGCCATTTTTACATCACTACCATAGAACCAGTATCTAGTGACTCTCTCCTGAGGCTTCTGGGGTAATATGCCCTCACATAGAACCTGGGCAAGTATGCGGGGATTGAGAAAATGGTATTTATCAGTCAGTTAAAGGATTTACAATAGGTTCTTGTTAGCTTATATTAAAATCAATGATCTTGTATGAGGTTTAGTCCTTTTATCAGATGGGATTGCTGTTGCCTTTTCTTGGACCTAAATGCTCTTATTCCATGTTTAAGTAGTTTTATATCTGACTATTTAAGGCAGGGGTCGCCAACCTTTTGGATCTCAAGGACCACCAAACTCATATTTTTAAATCCCATGGGCCAGAGACCCTGGGAAAATCCCCCCAAAAAAAGTCTGCAAGAAAATTTTCCACCCCGTTTTCCTACCAATCAATCATTCTTTATTTGGGATCGCAGGATACCATCTCCAGCTCTGTTCTCAGGAGGAAAGAGAGAGAGACTTTTGGTTCATGCAAGGAAAGCAGCAGAAGTCTTTCTTTCTCTCCCCCAAACTCCACCAGAATGGTGCAGTCTCTTGCAGCAGGATGCCTTGCAGTGTCCCAAAGACTCATTTCTGGCAGAGTTTGGGGGAGAGAAAGAAAGACTTTAGCTGCTTTCCTTGCATGCAGCCAAAAGCAGAAGCGGAAAGAAGCAGCCCAGTGGCCAGGCGAGACGTGTGGGGCAAGTCCCCCCCCCCCCCCCCCCCCCCGCCATTTCCTCCCTCCCCTCACTACCTTGTGTTGTTTGCAATGTAAGCGACGCAAGCCTTGTGTTCGCGCGGGCCATGTGGGTGGCGCAGCCTTGTGTTCCCGCGCAGCCTGGATTAATTGCTTTGGGGGATACTTTGGGGGTGACATTTGTCTGCAGACCACCAAAATTTTCTCACAAACTACCAGTGGTCCCCGGCCCACTGGTTGGCGACCACTGCTTTAAGGTGCCTTAGTGCATCAGATTGTTTTCTAACACCTTGCTTCTGGCTCTCTAAGAATATTACATTTATGCTTTACTGCTTCCAGAAGTTGTGGGAGATTTTAAAGAACAGATTAAATAACCATTTGTCTAAAGTGCTATAGTTTCCTGCTTGATCAGGAGGTTGGACTAAAAGACTTTCCAAGTCCCTTCCCACTCTGTTATTCTTTTTTTCTGAAGCTTGGAAGATTAAATTGGTTTGGTTATGCCATTCTCTGCAGTGCTTAGTTGAATAAGTTATATTCTCTATGCATTTTGAATAACTGAGCATACGTTTAAGCTGCTGCGCTTATGTTCAGTGTGACGATGTTTAACATTGATCACAAGAGGCTGTATTGCTAATTGCCTCTTGTGATAATATAAAGTCCAGAAGGTTAGAAATGCTTCTGCCAGCTTTCAGAAGCAATAACATAGTAGTCTTTGTAATTCCTTAATCAGTTTGTATGGGTAAGTGTCATAGATTTCGTCTCCTTGAAGTAGAATTGATTTACAGCGATGGTCCCTCTATGTTTTCCTTAGCTATTGTGGCATCCATGACCCAGCTTGTGTGGTCTATTGTAACACCAGCAAGAAGTGGTTCTGCAATGGACGTGGAAATACCTCTGGCAGGTAAATATTCAGATTCACAAAGAGAACATAATTCAGTTCTGTTAAATGTATGAACACAGAAAGCTTTCAGGTGCTAATTCAAATAATTGGTCAACTTTCAACTGTAAGCAACTATCCAAAATCTTGAGGGAGAACTTGAGCCAATTGAGCTTAGGTCCCTGTTGAGTATAAGTACTTGTACTCTATTGTTGAATTACGGGACTTCCCAATTTCTGCCAAAATTCAGTCTCCCTTGAAAGTGCTTTCTACAATGGCTTAAACCTTACCAACATTTTAGTAGGGCACACTTGTTAGAACTAAGTCCCCATAAGGTGTTTTCTATTATGTAAACAAAAGTCTTAGTATTTCATAAAATACAATCCTTTAATGTGTTATGAATACAATATAGGGAAATAACAATAGCAGTAAGAATCAATAATGAATACTATTTGATTTAAATGCAGGTAGTCCTTGACTTATGAGCATTCATTTAGCAACTGTTTGAAGTTACAGTGGCATTGGAAAAAAAAATGACATGACTGCTCCATGACCTTACAACTGTCGTGGTGTCCTCATGGTCACTTAATCAAAATTTGAGCCCTTGGCAACTGGCATGTATTTATGACAGTTGCAGCGTGTCGGGTCAGGTTGCCATTCATCACCTACCAGCTGGCTTCTGACAAGCAATGTCTACAGGGGAAGTTGGATTGACTTAATAACAGTGATTCACTCAATGACCATAGCAAAATAGTAATAAAATTGGGCATGACTCACTTAACATTTGCCTCATTTAGTAATGGAAATTTCAGACCCAATTGTGATCAAAGCTACCTGTGTCATGAAACAAGTTAAAATTAGCAGCTTAACAGACTATCATGTAGTAGTCAAGAAGCAACACAAAGCAAATAGGTTTTTGCTATTGTTGAAAGATTGCAGAGATGGGGACATAGACTAGAACATGGGAATTGTACTGAGAAGCCCCCCTTTTTCAAATTGCTGGCACTAGCACTCTTCAGTAATAGGGCCTTTGTGAAGGTTCTTAAGAGCAAGACTGCTGATAGAGATGTAGATAGCCTGAGTAAGCTGGATTCAGGCAGTTAGGGTTCTAAAGATCAAAAACTGCACTTTGAATTGGGTCTGAAGATACATCAACAACCAATGCAATTGATACTGTGTTAATGTCACACGGTTTAGCTGCTACTTTTCCATGAACAACTGAGCAAATTGCATTATACACTACAGTAGTTCACTCTTCCAAAGGCATTTGGAAGTAAATTCTGTTAAATAAACTAACTTGAATGATGCTAGTGCATAAGCACCTGAGGAAAAGTGTATCTCTGGAACATTTTATTTGTTTATATCCCTTCATTGTTTTTAGAAATAATTCAAGGTATTGAACATCCACTATACTCCTTCCTCCTCCTATTTCCCCACAATAGCAACCCTGTGAAGTGGGTTGGTCTGAGAGTTACTGGCCCCAAATCAGTCAGCTTGGCTTTCGTGGGTAAAAACAGGACTAGAACATGGAATATCAGTTGGCTGATATATCTTGCTAGTCATGACTGCCTCCCAGGAAGTTCAGTAAGACCTTCAATCTTTTCCTTGTGTTACCCAGAATGGATGGTTTATCTAACCACTATTTATTTGCTGCCTTGAGTTAAATTTGTAGAAATAATAAAAACAGGATGTAAAATAAATATCTTCTTTACTTTAATTCTATTGAAAAGAAGGACTAGGGGTGCTATGATAGCAATCTTCCAGTATTTGAGAGGCTGCCACGAAGTGGGGGGGTCAACCTATTTCCCAAAGTACCAGAAGACAAGACAGGAAACAATGGATACTAATCAAGGAGACAAGCAACCTAGAACTAAGGAGAAATTGTGCTAACAACACAATTAATCGGTGGCACGGCTTGCCTTCAGAAGTTGAGGGTGCTCCATCAATGAAAGCTTTTAAAAAATTGGACAGCTGTTTGTCTGAAATGGCATAGAGCAGAGGTCCCCAAACTTGTCAACTGTAAGATTTGTGGACTTTAATTCCTAGAATTCTGGGAGTTGAAGTCCACAGGTCTTAAAGTTGCCAAGTTTGGAGACCCCTGGCATAGAGTCTCCTGCTTGAGCAGGAGGTAGGTCTAGGAGACCTCCAAGGTCCCTTCCAATTATTTTATTCTGAATTGAACTTCATTTCGTTTTTCCAATATAAATAAGGAGTTTTCTGTTTACATTTCAATGAAAATATTTGTTTTGCAATCATTGTTTTGCAATGTTTCTTTTACCAGTCACATTGTGAACCATCTTGTGAGAGCCAAGTGCAAAGAAGTGACTCTTCATAAAGATGGTCCTCTGGGCGAGACCGTCTTGGAATGCTATAATTGTGGCTGTCGTAATGTGTTTCTTCTTGGTTTCATCCCAGCCAAAGCTGATTCCGTGGTGGTTTTGTTATGCAGGTAAGAGAATTTTTGTTTTTTAGAAATAAATTATTTGAAAGATGATCACAAAAATCTATTAAGTGTATATTTTAATGTAGTTTTTTTATTGAGTAATACTTTTTATATTAGCCTAATATATTTCTCTCATATCCTGATTGTGCAGACAGCCTTGTGCCAGCCAGAGCAGTTTAAAGGACATCAATTGGGACAGCTCACAGTGGCAGCCTTTGATTCAGGATCGCTGCTTCCTTTCCTGGCTAGTGAAAATTCCTTCAGAACAGGAACAATTGAGGGCCCGGCAGATCACAGCTCAGCAAATTAACAAACTAGAAGAACTCTGGAAGGTGTGTTTGAAAGATTCAGGTTGTCCATGGAGAGAAAACGGGAGCTAGAAGATGTCATTTCAGACATAAGCAAATATATTTGGGTACAGACAGACAGACAAATAATACTGGGTTGAGAATTCAGTTTCCAGAGTATCCTTGGTTTCTTTCTAAATTAAGTTTCTGGATTGTGAAGATGCTCTTAAAGTTTTGAATACTAAAATCAGCAAGGTAGTTAAATAAGAAAACCAGTTATTGGGGGTTTGAAGTTTTTGTCTAGATTCATGCCTTCATCCTAATCAGCAAAAGATGAATTCTGCAAATTGAGCGGAATTTGTACAATCTGTACAACAGTATTCTTTGCCATAGTATATAATTAGGATTTCTGGGTGATTTCGGTCAAAGGCAGATATGGCCTGTTATTATTTGCAATATCCTTACATTTAGTAATTTAAATGGGCATGCTTTGCATTTCATTTGATTTCTGACTTAAAGTATGTGATATGATATTCCTAGTATTTAGTTCCCTCATTTTGGAAGGATTCCCATAAACCAGCTGAAGAAGTTGGGTTCAGTGTCCTCCTTTTGTCTGTGATTGCAGGAGAACCCATCTGCCACTTTGGAGGACCTGGAAAAGCCTGGGGTTGATGAAGAGCCACAGCATGTCCTCCTTAGATATGAAGATGCTTATCAATACCAGAACATCTTTGGTCCTCTGGTCAAGCTTGAAGCAGACTATGACAAAAAACTGAAGGAATCTCAGGTAAAATGGATAAAAGGAAGCAGCCCCTTGAAATAATTTGGTGACACTGAACAGTATGCTTGAGGAGAGGGTTAAGTGAGAGTAAACGTCTGAAAGATTGTATAATTCATACGTTTGGAAGGCATTTAAAATACAGTTGATATAAATACTTTGAAGCATTTTCTCTACTAAGGAATGGTGGAAGCTGCACATACTTCCTACTTTGAACTAGTTCCATAATTCATTGAGTCTTGGTGTTGGGTACTTACTATGTTTCTCTGATATAATTTTTAAGCAGAAGATTTGTTCAGTTGCTAAGTTACGTCCAACTCTTCATGGATCATAGAATGCCAGCCTCCCCTCTTCTCTCTTCCAGTTTGCCCAAATTCATGTTCATTACATCGATGACACTAACCATCTCGTCCTCTGTCATCCCTTTCTCCTTTTGCCTTCAATCTTTCCCAACATCAGAGCCTTTTCCAGTTAATTTGCTCTTACTCGATGGCCAAAGTATTTCAGCTTCAGTATCTATCCTTCCAAAGGACAATCAGGGTTGATTTCCTTGCAGTCCAAGGGACTCTCAAGAGTCTTCTCCAGGACCACAATTTGAAAGCCTCAATTCTTTGGTGCTCAGCATTCCTTATGATCCAACTCTCACAGCCATACATTACTGCTGAGAAAACCATAGCTTTATCTATAAGACAAGTAGATTAAGCTTCTATCTTTATCGATGGCAACATCAACTTCTATAATGCAATCTTATCTGCTTGCACTAGGCATTGTAAATGGTTACATGTTCATTTCAGCATCATGAATATATGGGCCTCTATTGATAGCTTCAGTGTTATATTTTCTACAGATTGTTTTTGTTTATAGTTGAGCTGCTTTCGATAAGTGCTTTGTTGGCAGAGTTTCTTTGTATTCCTTAAAGAAATTTTTCCGAATCATTTAATTTGTATTCTGTTGTATCTTAAAGTCTGTGGATACAGACAGAGTGATCTGCTATATATATGTATTGTTTTTCAGTAGAAAGCAACAGGCATTGCAGCAAATATAATCTGGCAAAAAAGGTGGGCTATTAATAGATTAGAAGTGGGCAGTCTGATAGTTCTAAAGCTGCATGTGGATTCTGTGCGTTTGCAAATAATCAAGTGAGAAGACAACTAATGGTGAATAGAAAAAGAACTTCAGTTGTCTATGAATGAGAAGCAGCTCCACTGAATTAATCAGATTAATTGGTCCCCTTAATATTGTTACTACTGATGCATTTGAAATCTTCTAGCAAGCATTGAATTGAGCATATTTCTAAAAAAGTAATCAAAGAAGTTTATATAAGTGATTCATCCACTGGAATAAAATAGGAGATAAAAGTCCAGATCAGCTTTGATTCTAGTTAAAGAATAAAAAAATAAAGAATTATCTTTATTTTAGACTCAAGACAACATTACTGTGAGATGGGATCTTGGTTTGAACAAGAAAAGGATTGCCTACTTCACCCTGCCAAAGACTGATTCAGGTCAGACTGGAATTAGCAATATCAATAAGTTTTAAAAAGTGGATTGGGTTAATAAAAGTCAGTGGGCAGATGATACCATATACAGTGCTATCTTCAAAAAATATTCAAAGTTATTTACTGTCTCCTCAGATATGCGTTTGATGCAAGGGGATGAGATCTGCCTGAGATACAAAGGGGATTTGGCCCCACTGTGGAAAGGAATTGGCCATGTCATTAAAGTTCCTGACAGTATCCTTTTTAATTTCACAAATAGAGGAAGATGCAGAATGAGAATGTACTAGCTGGCAAATGGATTTACTGCCAGATTTTTGTAGTAGAATTATGAATGACAAGTATCTTTTTTCCTGCACTGTCTTAAAACTCTTGGTGGTCACGCAGAAAATTAAAAGATGCTAAAGTAACTTTGGTTTTGCCTCTGTTAACATTCAACTTATAATTCTCTGCCTGGTTATCTTTCTAGGCCATTAATAGTGGTAGTGAATTCTAGTAGTACACTACGAGCCTTCATGTAAATAAATAAAATACGGTGCTGTAAAGTTATGCATCAGTCTATGTGCAGCAATAGGAAGGCACATAGTGCCTTAGATTTTTCTGAAATTACTGCTTAACAAGCTTTTGTAGATTACGGTGATGAAATTGCAATTGAGTTGAGAAGTAGTGTCGGTGCGCCTGTGGAAGTGACTCACAATTTCCAAGTAGATTTTGTATGGAAATCGACATCCTTTGATAGGTTGGTGCAGTTTTATTTCAAGGGCAGCTCTTGATTTTGCTTTTGGGGGAGGGTGAGAACGTGCCAAAATGCACACTTGTTCCTCTTTTTCAGAATGCAGAGTGCCCTAAAAACATTTGCTGTGGATGAAACATCAGTTTCTGGTTACATCTATCACAAACTTCTGGGTCATGAGGTGGAAGATGTTATAATTAAATGTCAGTTGCCAAAGCGCTTCACAGCACAAGGACTTCCGGACCTCAACCATTCTCAGGTTTGTCCTGTTCCGCAGAAAACCCAGGAATTGGAATGAGAGTTTTAGGTGTTGGGTTTATAACCTGCTTGACTTCACAGTCTTCTTTACTTCTGTTGTCAGGTGTATGCAGTGAAGACTGTTTTGCAGCGTCCCTTGAGTCTTATCCAGGGGCCCCCTGGTACAGGCAAGACTGTGACATCAGCCACAATTGTGTATCACCTGGCAAGGCAAGGAAATGGGTAAGAGAGAAAGGATACACTAGCTCAGAACCCAGAGGGCAGAATAGATTTACTGTAATCTATGATTAAAGATCTGTGCTTTGGAATATGGATGTGACACTCGTAAAAGGAGATGGGACTTTTGACCATGCAGCTGCCGTCTCTGACACCCTATCAAAACTTTCAAAAATCCAAATGCTTCTGTCCAGATTCTAGCAACTGTTAAGAGGCCAGAGATGGCTAAGAGTGTAGTTCCTTTTTTCGCTCAACCATAAATCTGTTAATCTTCATTGTGGATGCTTGCGCTATCCTTAATAAGAGCCAGTTTGCTGTAGTGGTTAAGGGGCTGGCCTACAAATCAGGAAATTGTGAGTTCTGGTCCCATTTTAGGCATGAATGTTGGTTGGGTGACTGGGCCAGTCTCTCTCTCTCTCTCTCAGCCCACCTCACAGGGTAGTAGTTGTGGGGAAAATAGGAGGAAGAAATATTATGTACTTTTGCTGCCTTGAATTATTTATAAAGTAATAAAGGCAGGATTAAAATCTGATATTGGCAGATCTGTTTTTGTTAGCCCTTTGTTTTCATTAAAATTATAGTTTGGCAAGTGCTATCCCAAATATAATTAAAAAGGAAGGAGGTTTTGGTTGGATGGAATTGTTTGCTCTCAGTTTTTCACCTAATTGGAGTTTCATGCTATTTTCAAAGGCCTGTGCTGGTTTGTGCCCCAAGTAACATTGCTGTGGACCAGCTGACAGAAAAAATACATCAGACGGGGCTGAAGGTGGTGCGCCTGTGTGCAAAGAGCCGCGAGGCCATTGATTCACCTGTCTCTTTCTTAGCACTGCATAACCAGATCAGGAATATGGATAGGTAAGACATGACTGGAAATCGCCGGTATTTTTTATTCTTGCATTCATTCTGATGAATCATAATTTCATATTTTCCACAACTCTTAAGCTTTAGGCATTATGCTAAGAGTTCTTTGCTCTAGGGTTGAGTTTATTAAAAGGAATGAATTTCTTTGTGTCTGCAGATTAACTTTGAGACAGAAGTTTAACTTTATTTTTTTGTGCAATACTGCCTTTTTTCCTGTTGACCCTAATGCCTCAGTGTTTGTTCTTGTTTCCTTTGAATTGTGATACCTTAAAAGCAGGATGCAACGTGATGAAACAAGGATAGTTGTAACATTTCTTGTACTTATAACATCCTAAGTAGTGCCTATTTTGTTTCTCAGCATGCCAGAGCTCCAGAAACTGCAGCAACTGAAAGATGAGACTGGGGAACTGTCATCCGCTGATGAGAAACGCTACCGAGCACTTAAACGAACAGCTGAGCGGGAATTGCTAATGGTAATCATTTCCTTGTACTTAGCTGCTGTCCTGGTCTCTCACAGGGCTGATACTCTGTGCTCAAGATTGCTCTGATGTAGGTAGGTGAACTGTGTCCTTGTTCATCTTCAGTGCAGCAAAAACAAAAGAGTGACCCTATCTCCAAACACTCTTCCGGTAATAAAATCCTGGTGGGTAAGCATGCAATGCAAGGAAGCCACATCATAGCTTAGTATAGAGAGTCAGGGGAGCAGTTGGCAGTAGCGGTGTGCTATGTGATCAACTATCCTGAAACTCTGCGGTTTTATCCCCCTTAGAATGCAGATGTCATTTGCTGCACATGTGTCGGAGCCGGCGATCCAAGGCTTGCTAAAATGCAGTTTCGTTCCATTTTGATTGATGAAAGCACACAGGCCACTGAGCCAGAGTGCATGGTGCCTGTTGTTCTTGGGGCAAAACAGGTAGGCTGGGCTGCTTAAAATTACTCAGTTTTTAAAGTTTTATTATATTGATTAAATTGTATACCCCACCCAGAGCCTGTCTATGAGGGAGATGGGCAGTTAAGAACTTTGATATAGGAATAAAAAGTAAATAAACATTTGGCTATTCCATTTTTTATTTTAAGTATTTTTTTCTTTTTGAGGATTGTTTGTATGAGCAGGTTGGTTATGCGTGTGGGTTTTTTTTTAAATGACCTACATGAAGCTTCAGGAAGAAAATTCAGATTGTTTGAAATGGAGATTTTAGATAAGACACATTGTACAATTGCCCACATGCAAATACTAAATTGTTGTGTTTTAAAATTTCTGTCTAAATTAAAATTTGGTATTCTTCTTGAGAAGGCTTGAAAAGGGGAATCCAGGATGAGGTAATTGATGAAGTCTGGAAAAAAGTATGAAGCTTGATGTAGAGGGGAGAAAAAAAACCCAAATAAGAAATAAGGCTATGGTAGAACTCAGATGGTTGTGGAGAAGAACAATAAATAGCTTTATTTTTTAAATTGTATTTATTAAATTTATATGCTCTTATCTCTGCAATAATGTGACCCGACCTTTATATCAAGAGGTTAAACAGGCATTGAATGCCACCCATTCAATGGCTGAGGCAATTGTCCTTGACTTAATTCATTTAGTGACCATTCAAAATTACAACAGCATGGGGGAAAAAATGACATTTCTGGTCCTTGCACTTAAAAGTGTTGCAGTCACCCCGGGATCATATGATCGAAATTGGGCAAATGACAGTTCCAGTGACCGGTTGTCATGTGACCTCATTCTGCCTTCCAACAAGCAAAGTCAATGGGAGAGGGGAGCCAGATTTTGCTGAAACAGCTGAATGGTTCACTTAACACCTGCAGTGATTTGCTTAATACTGTAACAGAAATGTCATAAAATCGTTTGTGAGTCACTTAACAGCCACTTTGCTTAGCAGCGGAACTTCTGGTCTCAGTTGTGGATGTGAGTCAAGGACCACTTGCAAATCAAAGGCAGATAGATGAAAAGAAACCCCCCTCCCTTTTCTAGTTACTGCTTGGAAACATGGACCGTTCAAAGCGGCTTTCAGTCCTTGCCTTCCGATTGTCACCTGATATGCCGTACCTAGGCTTTCTGCAGATGGCAGGTGTGTGCGTGCATTGACCAGACCTCTGTTTTCTTAGTTGATCCTTGTGGGCGATCATTGCCAGCTCGGCCCTGTCGTAATGTGCAAGAAGGCAGCTAAAGCAGGTCTGTCGCAATCCCTCTTTGAGCGACTGGTGGTGCTGGGCATTCGGCCCATTCGCCTGCAAGTTCAGTACCGCATGCACCCAGCCCTGAGTGCTTTTCCTTCCAACATCTTTTATGAAGGGTCACTCCAGAATGGTGTCACTGCAGGTAAACGGGTTTTTTTAAAAAAAAGTTTGTGTGCAGAGGGGATTTAGATTGCAGGGAATTTAGGCGTATCGGCAGGCTTTAATATCCAAGAAGCATCTCTGTCAATTGTATTAACCTGCGTTTCTCAACCGTGGGAACTTTTAAGAGGGATGGGCTTCAACTCCTAGGATTTCCTAGCCAGCTGTGCTGGCTGGGGAATGCTGGGAGTTGAAGTTCATCCTTCTTAAAATTCCCACGGTTGAGAAATGCTGGTATTGACTTTGGGATACAGTTGATTAGGGGGAGGGGGTTGATGCTGCTGAGATGCTTCTTTGAGATTGAAAACCTCCATTTTAATCAAATGAAATAGGATTCACTGAAGACCTTTATACTGACGAATGAGTCCCATCTTTCCTGCAGCAGACCGTGTGAAGAAGGGGTTTGACTTCCAATGGCCTCAGCCAGACAAGCCCATGTTTTTCTACGTGACCCAGGGGCAAGAAGAAATTGCAAGTTCTGGCACGTCTTATTTGAACAGGTAAAAAAGATCAATGGCAACCTATATCTGAGAAAGAAGGGAGAGGTTCAGTTGATTACTTGGTAGGCCAGGCAAGGCATCTCTCCTGTTAATTAATAGAGTCCCTTTATTCAAAAATAGGAGAATGCGATTAAGTTAGATAAAGATTAACCTTATTAACGGTGAGAGCCAGTTTGGTCTCATGATTAAGGTGCTAGACCAGGTTAAGTGTTGGACTAAAGGTCAGGAGACTCTTGAGTTCTGCCTTAGCCATGAATGCTGGCTGGGTGACCTTTTACAGATTAATAGAGTTGGAAGGTACCTTGTAGGTCATCTAGTCCAACCCCCTGCCTAAGCAGGAGATCCCACACCATTTCTGAAAAATGGCATCCAATCTGTTCTTGAAAGCTTCCAGTGATGAAGCTCCCACAACTTCTGAAAGGAAGCTGTTCCATTGGTTGATTGCTCTCAGTGTCAGAAAGTTTCTCCTTATTTCCAGGTTGAATCTCTCCTTGTTCAGTTTCCATCCATTATTCCTTGTCTGGCCTTCAGATGCCTTGGAAAATAGCTTGACCCCTTCTTCTCTGTGGCAGCCCCTCAAATATTGGGAGACTGCTTTCATGTTTCCCCTGGTCCTTCTCTTCACTAGACTAGCCAGGCCCAGTTCCTGTAACAGTTCTTCATACGTTTTAGCCTCCGGTCCGCTAATCATCTTGTTTGCTCTTTTCTGCACCTTGGGCCAATCATCAGGAGAATGTATGTTTTAATCCTATTTTAGGCATGAAAGCCACCTTACCTCACAGGGTTGTTTTGGAGAAAATAGGAAAGCATGTTAGATATGTCCACTGCCTTGAATTACTTACTAAGTAATCGAAGTGAGGGAAAATGTAATAAATAAAATCTTGTCCCTTCCTCATTTTAATATTTGGGGAAATGCTTTGCTTATTTGAATACAAACTTTATATGAGCTTAGATAAGAAATTGAGTTCACTCTTCTTTCCTCTCCTCCCTTATCTTACAGAACAGAGGCAGCCAATGTGGAGAAAATAACCACGAAACTACTGAAGGCTGGTGCAAAGCCAGATCAGATTGGTATCATCACACCCTATGAGGGCCAGCGTTCATACTTGGTGCAATACATGCAGTTTAGTGGGTCTTTGCATACCAAGCTTTATCAGGTAGTCAATTACGCTTTCTTGATTCTTTGTATTCTCAGGTTGGCAGAAACCCAGCTCGTCTTTGCATTTGTTTCAAAGCATGTGTACTATATTTACAAATATTTTAATTGAAGTGGCATAGTTAGGAACTTCAAATTTTTTTTACATAGTTTAACTTCCACCTAGAAAAGATAACTATTTAAGTGTGTAATTCTTATTTGCTTTGGAGAGAGGGTTGTGATGATGGCTTGTATTTCATCCCATGAGAGAAAACCTGCCCCTCCTCCATTTCAGGTTTATTTATTAAAATAAAACATTTTGTAATGTGTGGGTGCCCTCATTTCCCTCTCCCTCAAGGATGAAACAAGATTATTTCTGGGATTCCATCATGTTTTGAAATACTGAAACTCAAAGTTAGAATCCTTAAGAAGTGTTCCATATTCATGCAATATATAATACCAGTATTACATAGCATTACTGAAATGTTGGAAAATGAGAAATTTGCTTTGAGAACTCTTTCTCTCTTCTCCCACCCCCCCTTTACAGGAAGTCGAAATTGCTAGTGTTGATGCTTTCCAAGGGCGAGAGAAGGACTTCATTATCCTCTCCTGTGTTAGAGCCAACGAACATCAAGGCATTGGCTTCCTGAATGACCCCCGGCGTCTCAATGTGGCTCTCACAAGAGCAAGGTTTGGACTTTCCAGAATCATCCAAGATAGAATCTCTGCTTTCAGAATCCCTTAATTACCCATTTTGGATGGAGCCAGATTGAAAAAAAAACTTTTCAATCTGAAAATATACTTTTCATGTTGAAAAAAAAAAGGTTCATTGGCTCAGGCAGCTATTAACTGTACTTGTAAGGCTGTTAAAAAGCTCAACCAATTTTTTTAAAATTTCAAATGTATTCTTTATTTCATTTCATATTCATTTGAAATACATTGTTTAGTTAAGAAATCCTGAGAGTGAATTGCAATTGCAAAATCAAAGATAAAAGGACAAGGATATGTGTGATATTTCTTTGGTTTTCTCACGTGCTTATGGGTAAATGTATAAGACATGCTTGTGATTTTTACTTATCAAATTTAGTTGCCACTCATCTCACAATTCAAGGCAACTCTGAATGACTTACAACAAGATAAAACACAAACATTTCACAATTACAAATATAAAAACTGCTTAAAAGTACAACAGCAATTGAACCCCAAACTTATGTTGCTAAACAAGATAGTTGTTAAATGAATTTTGCTCCATTTTACGACCTTTCTTGCCACAGGTACTGTAAAACATTTGTTAAGTTAGTCACATGGTTATTAAGTGAATTTGGTTTCCCCATTGACTTGGCTTGTCGGAAGATCTGGGTGTCCTCCTGGACATACGGCTGTCGTTAGAAGATCATATAGCGGCCGTCGCCAGGGGGGCTTTTTGTCAGGTCTGTAGGATCTACCAGTTGCGGCCCTTTCTGGATTGGGATGCACTTCGCATGGTCACATCCGCCCTCGTCGTCTCCTGTCTAGACTATTGCAATGCTCTCTACATGGGGCTCCCCTTGAAGAGCATCTGGAGGCTTCAGCTGATGCAGAATGCGGCCGCGCGGATGGTTTTGGGGGCTTCTCGGAGCTTCCGTGTTACACCACTTTTGTGCGAGCTGCATTGGCTTCCAGTGGCCTTCCGGGTGCGATTCAAGGTGTTAGTGATCATCTTTAAAGCGCTCCATGGCTTGGGACCTGGGTATTTACGGGACTGCCTACTGCCACCATCGGCCTCCCGTCGGCCAGTGCGCTCCCATAGGGCGGGCCTCCTCGGGGTGCCATTGGCTAGCACCCTCCATCTGGAACGAACTACTCCCGGAGATGAGGACTATCCCTGACCTATTAACCTTCCGGCGCGTGCTGAAGACCCACCTATTCCATCAAGCTGGTCTGGCCTAGAGTTACTTGTAGGGCTTTTAATTGATTTTAAATGGTTTTTAGCTTTCAATTCCTTTTGATTGTTTTATTCTTCAGCCATTTATTTAATCTTTTTAATTCTATTTTAAATATTGTATTTATAACTGTATTTTTACTCGGCTGTACACCGCCCCGAGTCCCGTTGGGAGAGGGGGCGGTATATAAAATTGATTAATAAATAAATAATAAGATTGCAAAAGGTGATTGCATAACCCTGGGACACTGAAGCTTCATAAATGGGAGCCAGTTGTCAAGCATCCAGATTTTATTCATGGTGACTATTGGGATGCTGGAAGTTTGTACGTTTGATAAGTCACTTTTTTTAATGCCGTTGTAATTTTGAATGGTCATTAAACGAATGGTTACAAGTCAGGTACAAGCTGCAGTGTTAAAGCTACAGTGCTGAATAAATCTCAATTGAATACAAAAGAAAATAATATGATAGGCCTATAAAAATAACAAAATCAAAGTAAATACTAAAATTGGAGAAACAATACCACCATTAGATTAAATCAGCTTAGGTGATATTTCTGAAAGACCCAGGCAAAGAAGGCCCTGAAAGGAGACTGACTAGGAAGGCATTTTCCATATATGATATTTCCATATCAAAGGGATTTGTTTCTCTGCAGTCATTACCTACCTGACTTAAAGGAAATACAACAGGCAATATTCAAGAGTGGGTCATCCTTGCAACAAGATTAATAACAAGTAACTTGAATGAGTTGGTAAGCAAGTAACCCTTCATAGTGTCTTATTGTTGTCTTTTTAGATATGGGGTCATTATTGTTGGGAATCCAAAGGCACTCTCCAAGCAACCTCTCTGGAATCACCTTCTGAACTACTACAAGGAGCAAAAGGTCCTGGTGGAGGGACCATTGAACAATCTCCGCGAGAGCCTCATGCAGTTCAGCAAGCCTCGAAAACTGGTCAACACTATCAATCCAGTAAGTTCCATGCAGAGCAATCTTCTTTTTGAGCTTACTGCAAAAAAAAAAAATAAGTCTCATTTAGCAACAGAAATTTTGGGCTCAGTTGTGTTCATAAGTCGAGGACTACCTGTTTCATTCTAGAGGCCCCTTCTAATAAAGAATAAGCTGCTTTAAGAACTGACTTTGGAGAAAGTGATTAAGACAATACTATTTTTTGTATTTTTCCTGTGTAGTGCATTTAGTATTATAAGAAAGATAGGGTTGAAAAAGATGATAGCTGGAATCAAAGTAGGCATTCATACACAGCTGTTGTATAGATGATACCATTTCACTGAAAGTGAGGAACACACAAGCTTATTATGAAAGAAAACTGGAAGATGAACATCTGGAATAATGTTAAATGTTAACACAAAAATAATTTCAACTTGTAGTTTTTCTGATTGTAAAAATGAGAGCAAACAAGTAAAAGTGACAGGTTTTTTTAAGCTTAAGAATATAGGTAGTCCTCACTTATTGGCCACTATTGGGACTGGCAACTCTGTCACTAAGCAACTCGCCATAAAATGAAAAGTCATGTGACTTATGACAGTAGTTCTGACTGGGTCATTAGAGAATCACCTGTGATCATTAAGTACAATGTCACATGACCATGAATTGGCTTCACCTTTGACTTTGGTTGTTGGAGGCAAGCTATGAAGGTCGCCAATGGCAGTCATGTGACTGTGGGATGCTGCAGCTGTTGTAAATATGTTCTAGTTGCCAAGCTACTGAATCACAATCTTGTAACCACAGAAAGCCGCAATTTAGAGGACTGGTCATACATCTTTTTTCAGTGCTGTTGTGATTTTGAACAGTCGCTGAATGGTCAGAAAGTGAGGGCTACCTGTTTATAAAAGTTGGATAGTATGCTGGAAAAATAGAGGCAATAAAGGGAAAGGTGATAATAAATAAGATTATTAAGAGTGATAATATTTCACTGACCAAAAAAAAAATTAGAATAAGCAGTTCTCATTCCAATAATAGCATATAGTTGTAAAAACAGGGGTGAGAGCTATTGTTTTTATTGTTCTATATTGGGTTTTTGTTTTTCGTAAACTGCCCAGAGTCACTGAGAGGGTACAGACAACCTAAGGCTCACCGATAATACTGTACTGCTGGTATTTACTTTTACACCACCTCACCAGTGCTAGAAATAAGCATAGGCATGTTTCATAACCTTCTGTGTGCCAAAAGCAGAATCCAGACATGGGACACGGCAACCTCCAAAGCTTATCAAATCTGCTGACTGCTATCCCTTCCTGTTAATCCATGTGGTAGAAGTTGGGTTACATCATACAAATCAAAACTGATGAGCTTGAAGCACAGTGAACTTGACTGAGAAGATTTTAAACTAATTGGTGTGGCTTGAAGATGAAAGTCTTGAAATAAGGAACTCTGATAAAACTTGTGAATGTTAGAAAGAAGCATTATTTTAATGAGGCTTACCAGAATGCTCAGTGAAAAATAGAAATTGCTAATTAGAGAGTTGAAAGATTGAATTCGCCAAGTGGAATATGGCAGTTAAGAATGTAGTTTACTGAAGTAGAAAGACAGAATTGGAATGTATATTATGATAACCAGCCTTGCTCAGAAATCCAAGTAAATGGGGATATAGGGAATATCTGGGCTACAACAAGAAGCAAATACAAGCCAGTCTGTTAATAATGATTTACACACATCAAACTAAGGACAAGATCTAGGTAATAGTCTCCAATTTAAAAGTGAAGTACAGATTTTTCAAACAAATGTGAATAGCAGTGAGGAGAGATCAAGTGGGAAAGCTAATCTGGATCTGATTCTAACTTAATTAGAAGACTTGGCTGAATACTTTAAAATCAGGGAAATTAAAGCCATCATTACCATATGGAAACATTAATTCTGAAGGAGAAAACTTTCATAATTATTTAAGCAGAATTAAAATTATAGTACTTTATCCAAAAAAATATTTTACAAGAAACAGAATATATGTAGCTCACGATTAAATTTTTGAGTGTTGAGGAGATGTAATTTTCTCCCTCAGTAATTCCTTGATTAGGGTACTATTCTTGATCACTCAGCTCAGTACAGCATAACTAACACAAAGTATGAAAAGGATAACACGACAATATATCAAAAACATCTCGGAAATAAACAACAGACTATTACAAACAGATGGCATCACCACAGCATGCAAACTCAACAAAAGCCATTGAAAACATCTTCAGTAAACGAAAAGACCCAGTAGCCCAAGAAGATCATCTGCAACATACAGCGTAAGGAGGACAGACAGGCAGAGAACCAGCAGAGCAGAGTCAGTAAATAGGATGAAAATTCCACATGGACAGATTCAACCATGACTGGGTTGAACTAGGAAACTATAAGCATCCTAGACCAAGCTAAATATGAAAATGCTAGGGAATTCAGGAAATGTGGCATTCAGACAAATCAATAAACACATAGAGATAAGTCACATCTACATGCCATTCAAAAGAGACAATAACGCTAAGAATGGAACAAAAACACCCAAGTGCATCCTGTCCATCAGCGAATACCCAGGAAAACAATCAAGCAAAAAACTGTACCTTAATGAAGGAACTACCAGGGAGAAAACCCCAACCCCACCAACATTGGCAGGACAAGCTACTATATATAAACAGGGAGCAAACCCCCACCTCCACTTACTACCACTGGTTATGTTTTCCAGTTGGGCAATGAAACGTGTGCAAACAACCAAGCTCAGAGATCATCAAAGGCTCCACATATTCACACAGATGAATTTGGACTCAGTAGCTTGGAGAACACCTTTAATTTCTGTTATATGATAAGTTAGTTGCTCCACCCATATAATCAGTAAATTGGTTAATAAGTAAACATCTGCTTTAAGCTGATTCAGGTCATGAGTCATCTTGCATAAAGCAGCATCAGCACCTTTGGGAGCATCTCCCAGATATCTTTTCTAGCAAAACTCTACCAATTTGCAAAGCTGAGAGGAAAGCTGTATAGCAGTACATTGTAAATGTGTTCCACAGTCTGTAAAGGAAGTTTATTTATTAGACTTATTTGCCACCCATCTTGTCTAGAGGCAAGAAGTTAGTCTTCTCTCTGTAGCTATTCCAGATGTTTGTGACAGAACAAAAATAATTTTTATGTCGTCATGTATTTGAATTTGTATTCTGTTTTAGGGTGCCCGGTTTATGACAACTGCTATGTATGATGCCCGTGAAGCTATTATCCCTGGATCCGTTTATGATCGCAGCAGCCAAGGTAAGACATGTTAGGATTTTCCGTAATCCAGATAAGTAATACATTGGCTCCTAGGCACAAAATAGCTAAATTCCTAAACTACTGTGTTGCCGCAAAAATACGACCTACCCCAAAAATAAGTCCTAGCTTGATTTTTACACATGTACCCAGTATAAGCCCCACCCCAAAATAAACCCTAATTAAGACCCCACCCACTCCAGGGTGCACAGGTAAAAACTAAGCTAGGGTGGGGATGGGGCGGAGCTGCCCTACTACTTACCTCTGGACAGTTGCAGTCAGACCTCGCACCCCCCGACACCTGCCTTGCTGGCCCATTTCTTCTGCAGCCGGCAAGGCTTTTCTGAAGGCCTCTTGACAGCGAAAAGGAGGCCGGGGGGCGATGTGCGCAAGTGAGGTGAGTCAATGAACATTTCCCCACCCCCCCAAAAAAAGACCTGGTGCCCTTTTTTGTGACAAAATATATATATAAGGCAGTTTTATTTTTGGGGAAACACGGTAGTCATAGCCTGCCTTGCATTCTGTGATTATTAATTGTTCTGATTTATTAGTTTGTTTAGTGGGGTTGCTTGCCAAGAGCAACTCACCTTTGCCCAGTAGATTCAGCGGGATACATGCTATGGATTTTCCATGTGCCACTCCAAATCGAAAGTTTGGAGGCAAATAATTCCTTAACCCATTTTGTACTAGGAGAAAAATACTCGGGTTAAAGAAATATATTACAGTAGCTATCTTATCTTAAAACTACTCAGCATCTTTTTCCACGTGTTCTCAGGCCGGCCATCCAACATGTATTTCCAAACACATGATCAGATTGGGATGATCAGTGCCGGGCCCAGTCATGTCACCACCATGAACATTCCTATCCCATTCAACTTGGTGATGCCTCCCATGCCTCCACCAGGGTATTTTGGACAGGCCAATGGACCAGCTGCAGGTGGGATGTTTGCAGGTGCAAATTATTTTGTTTTGTGACCATCAGCTGAATGTGTGTGTGTGTGTGTTTGGGGGACGGGGGTGTTTGTGGCAGAGGAAGAAAGAAAGGATTGCAATTTGCAGCCTCTGGCAGATGTCATGAAATAGCATGTCTCTAGATTGGTGTGCATTCATCTTCAGTACCCATGTATGTATTGATCAGTTGACTGCATTTTTTAAAATTCCACCACAATCTGAATTCTCAGCAGCATCCAAATACACAAAAAGTACAAAACAAAAATATAAGGAATGACAAGTAAAGACTATATAAAGTGAGAGGCCCAATCTTGTCAGCTTTAAGACTGGTGGACTTCAACTCCCAGAATTCTGGGAGTGTAAGTCCACCAGCCTTAAAAGTTGCCAACATTGGACACCCCTGCCACAAATCATTGAAGGGTATCACAACTCCAATGCCCTCCAGAAGTAGTAGAACAGCGTGATATGTATTTTTTATTTATTTTTATTTATTTATTTATTTATTTATTTATTTATTTATATTTATATTTCTATACCACTCCCTCTCCCAAAAAAGGGACTCGGGGCGGTGTACAGCCTAATAAAAATACATAGAGTAAATATAATTTAAATAAAATTTAAAACTGAATTAAATAGATAAACCGGCTGCATCCCGTCTGACTACAATTACACATTTAAAAATCCGGGATTAATAAAAAATTTAAAATGGAAGATTAAAAACTAAAACCCAAAATTAGGTATAAAACCCCAAAAACCCTTAACTGGGCCAGGCCAGCCTGTTTAAAAAATAGGGTCTTAACCGTGCGCCGGAAGGTCAGGATGTCCGTCATGGCTCGTATCTCCGGGGGGAGATCATTCCACAGGGAGGGGGCTCCCACAGAGAAAGCCCGCACCCTCGGGGCCGCCAGCCGACAACGATCAGGCGGCGGTACCCCAAGTAGGGCAACCCTGTGGGAGCGTACTGGGCGGCGGGAGGTTGACGATGGCAGTAGGCGGTCCCGTAGATACCCAGGTCCCGAGCCATGGAGCACTTTAAATACCATCAGTACCACCTTGAATCGAATCCGGAAGGCCACAGGAAGCCAGTGCAGCCTGCGGAGAAGCGGTGTAACGTGGGAGCTCCGAGGGGCACCCACGATCACCCGCGCGGCTGCATTCTGGACTAACTGTAGCCTCCGGAGACTCTTCAAGGGGAGCCCCATGTAGAGAGCATTGCAATAATCCAGGCGGGAGATAACGAGGGCGGAAGTGACTGTGCGAAGTGCGCCCAGATCCAGAAAGGGCCGCAACTGGTGAATCAGACGGATCTGATAAAAAGCCCCCCTGGCGACGGCTGCAATGTGTTCTTCTAAAGACAGACGTACGTCCAGGAGGACACCCAAGTTGCGCGCCCTTTCCACGGGGGTCAGAACCTCTCCCCCCACGGCCAGCGAAGGAACCAGCTGGCTGTATCTAGGCGCAGGAAACCACAGCCACTCGGTTTTGGTTGGGTTGAGACGAAGCCTGTTACGACCCATCCAATTCCGCACGGCCTCCAGGCACCGGGACATCACTTCGACGGCTTCGCTGGGGTGGCCCGGGGTGGAGATGTACAGCTGAGTATCATCAGCGTACTGATGGAACTCCACCCCGAAGCCACAGATGACCTCACCCAGCGGCTTTACATAAATGTTGAACAGCAGGGGCGAGAGCACCGACCCCTGAGGGACCCCACATAGTAGGGGCCTCGGGGCCGATCTCTGCCCCCCTGTCAACACAAATTGCGAACGGTCGGAGAGGAAGGAGGTGAACCACCGCAGCACGGTGCCCCCTACCCCCAACCCCTCCAACCGTCGCAATAGGATACTGTGGTCGACAGTATCAAAAGCCGCTGAGAGATCTAACAGGACCAAGACAGAGGAACAACCCCTGTCCCGGGCCCTCCAGAGGTCATCCACCAACGCGACCAACGCCGTCTCCGTGCTGTGCCCGGGCCTGAAGCCCGATTGGAGGGGGTCAAGATAACTCGTTTCCTCCAGGTACTGCGGGAGCTGACGTGCCACCACACTCTCAACAACCTTCGCAACGAAACGAAGGTTGGAGACAGGACAATAATTAGATAACAATGCTGGGTCTAGGGACGGTTTCTTGAGGAGGGGCCGCACTACCGCCTCTTTCAAGGCGGCGGGTAACAGCCCCTCTCTCAAGGAAGCGTTTATAATACCCTGGAACCAGCCTCGTGTCACCTCCCGAGTGGCCAAGACCAGCCAGGAGGGGCACGGGTCCAGTAAACAGGTGGTGGCATTCAGTCCCCCCAGTATCCTGTCCACGTCCTCCACAGTAACAGGATCGAACTCAACCCAATTGACCTCACCGATATCCACCCCCGCCCCCCCGCCCGGAGATGCCCAGTTGGAGTCCAGCTCATCCCGAATCTGAGCGATTTTATCCTGCAGAAACCTAGAAAACTCCTCAGCCCGTCCCTACAAGGGGTCCTCCCGCGCTCCCACCTCCAGGAGGGAGCGGGTCACCCTAAACAGGGCGGCTGGGCGGTTTTCCGCAGACGCAATAAGGGTGGAGAGGTAAGACCTCCTCGCCATCCTTATCGCCACTAAATACGTCTTGATATAAGATCGTAATAGTGTTCGGTCAGACCCAGAGCGGCTAGCCCTCCAACTACTCTCTAGGCGTCTTTTCCGGCGCTTCATCTCCCTCAGCTCCTCAGAAAACCAGGGAGCCGCATGGGATCGGCACCAGGTCAGAGGCACAACTCGGTCAAGGGCCCCGGCAGCCACCCTATCCCAGGTGGCGACCAAGCCCTCAACCGAGTCGTGTGTGTGAGCTTCGGGGAATGGCCCAAGCTCCGTCAGGAACCTATCAGGGTCCATCAGGCGCCTGGGGCGGTACCATTTTAGTGGCCCCGCCTCCCTGCGGTCAGGGGGTGTGGAACGGAAGTCGAGCTTCAGGAGCGAGTGATCTGTCCATGACAGGGGTTCCACAACTATATCCGCTATACCCAGATCACTCTGCCACTGATCAGAGACAAAAACCAGATCCAAGGTGTGACCCCCCACGTGAGTAGGGTCCCGAATTAACTGGGTCAGGCCCATGGCCGTCATGGAAGCCATGAACTCTTGAGCAGACCCCGAGGCACTGCCGGCAGAAGGCAAGTTGAAATCCCCCATGACCATAAGCCTGGGGGTCCCAACTGCCACGCCAGCTATGACCTCAAGGAGCTCAAGCAGGGCCGCTGCCGCATAGCAGGGAGCCAGGTATGCGACCAGCAAGCCCACCTGAACCTTGGGACCGAACTTCACGAAAAGGAGCTCACACCCGGTCGTCTGAGACACAGTGGCCTCCCTCGGACACAGATCCTCCTTAATAACCACCGCAACCCCCCCTCCCCTCCCCTGGGCCCTCGGCCGATGAAAAACCCGAAACCCGGCTGGGCACATCTCCACCAGAGGGACTCCCCCCTCTTGGCCCAGCCAGGTCTCGGTGACACCCACCAGGTCCGCACCCCCCTCACAAATCAAATCGTAGATGAGAGGGGCTTTATTAACAGCGGACCTGGCGTTGCATAACATCAGCCGAAGGCCTAGGGCCCGATTGCTCAGACCCCCTGGGGAACGGGAGATGACAAGGGGGTCGGAGCGTGCCACAGCAGACAAATAGCGGGGACGCGCTCCCGAAACAGAGTGTGGCCCCCTATAACCGCCAAATCTGCCTCTCCCGCTCACCGTACTAATAGCTTTAATATCACCCTCCCTGGGACAACCCCCCATCCTCAATAGAGCCCCATCCGACCCCAAACCCTCCCGGCAACGCTCAACCCGCGACCCGGTCCCAGCCCCAGGCGGGTTGTCCCCCAACCCCCGCCCGGCCAACCCTAACCCCTTTAAAAATCTAGTTAAAAATTTTAAATAACCCTCCCTCCCACGCTTCCGGCGACCCCACCATCTCTCCGGAACCCAAGATCCGTCCTTGAGATAAGTCTTAGAGAGGTAAGAGGGCCAACTCTGAGACAGGGGGACATATCTCAGGGCCCACAGGTCTTCCGAAGAATATGTTAACATCTGTGTCTTCGGCTGGATCTTCCCTGACTGCCGTCGACCAGGCAAAGGCCAAACCAAGCGGGACCCAAGTCCAGGCTGGAACAATCGCACCCCACTGGCAGCTGACATCCGGCCTCGCGGGGGATAGAGACCACCAGGCACCGCATCCGATGCCTGGCCACACAGCGCCCCCGCTGCCCGAGAGGCCCGCAAGGCCCTCGGCGGCAGCAGCTCCGGCCCTGAGTCCAGTCCTGGCCCCGGCCTCCACCTCAGCGGCTGTATGGCATAGATGGTACGGCTGGGGGAAGCAAATCTGAGGAGCCGAGGAACATCCGCGGCTCCAACTTCGCCCCCAGCCCCCACCGCCGCCCGAGAACCATCCACGGCGGTGGCAGCTGCCCCGGCGCCCGCAGCGACCCCCGCAGCAGTCCTCCAGCCACCCCATGGCCCCCCCCGCACCAACAGCGGTCTCAGCGGGGGCTCCGGCGCCAGCAGCGGCCTCCACAGCGGGGCCGGCAACAGCCACGGCCTCGGCGGCCGCGGCGGCAGCGGCCCCAGCAGCGGCGGCGGTAGCGGCAACGGCGGCAGCGACGGCCTCAGCGACGACGGCGGCCCCAGCAGCGGCGGCGGCAGCGGTAGCGGCAACGGCGGCAGCGACGGCCTCACCGACTCCAGCGACAGCTTCAGCGGTCTCAGCGGCGGCTCCGGCGCCGGCAACGGCCTCCACAGCGGGGCTGACAACAGCCACGGCCTCGGCGGCCCCCGCGGCGGCGACGGCGGCCCCAACGACGGCGGCGGCAGCAGCGGCAGCCCCGGCGGCGGCGGCGGCCCCAGCAGCGGCGGCGGCCGCGATAGCGGCAGCGACAGCCTCAGCGGACCCAGCAATGGCGGCAGCAGCTCCGGTCTCAGCAGCAGTCCGGCGGCCTCACGGCCTCCTCTGCGCCTCCACGACCTCCTCGGGGTTGCCCCCCCCCCGGGTCCTTACACCGCCCCTGCCACAGGCGGGGACTCGGGGGGGAGGGGGACTCACCCCGAATTTCGGCCGTCGAAGCGGGGCTCTTCAGCCCGACATCGTCCGGCCGCCATCTTGGAAGCTTCATTTATATCTATATATAAATATAGATATAATATAGATATAGATATATAAATATATATGTATATATATGTGAAATCGTCAGTGAAAGAGGTTTACTCCCAAGATTGCATCATGCTCCATCAGCAAGCCCTCGTTTAAGCTGGCTCTTAAATTTCTGTGCATCTGACTTGTTCTGATCTTGCTTACTTCAGAACCGGAAAAAGCAACTCCTTTTGCATATTTTTGAAATTGTTGTGTGTGGGAGGGAAGTTAACATTCAGCAACATCTTCTGCTTAAGAGCTTTATATAACTCTCTGGCTGGAAAGATAGATTTTTAGTTGGGCATTTCTAGCACAGGGAGGGCAATTAATTTTCCCACACTGGGACTGTTGTGGAGGGCTGAGCCAACAGGCATGCACACACACACATATGTAAATTTTTTTTTAAAACGGTTGCCTTCAAAATAAAAGCAATCCACGCGGGATGGACAGTTAAAGGGCCAGATGTGCCCAGGTCTGTTGTAGTATGATTAAGATTTCCTTCACATTATGTTTAATAATTCCATGCACATAGAACGTGATCTATCCCAGATGTAGATACTACCTGCCTATTTGGATGTCCAGTCTTGCCAAAGACAAGTTTTGTGTCTTTTTGTGTACAAGTAGTCCTTGACTTACGACACTTTGTTTAGTGACCATCTGAGGTTACAATGGCAGTGAAAAAAAGTGGCTTATGATTGTTTTTCACACTAATGGCTGTTGCAGCATCGCCATGGTTGCCTGATCAAAATTCAGGCGCTTGGCAACTGACTCACATTTATGATGGTTGCTGTGTCCCGGGGTCACGTGGTTCACCTTTTTGCAAACCACCTGACCTGCAAAGTCAATGCAGAAGCCAGATTCACTAACTTACCAACTGTAGTGATTCACTTAACATCTGTGGCAAGAAAGGTCGCAAAATGGGGCAAAACTCACTTAGCAAATATCTCACTTAGCAACAGAAATGTTGGGCTCAACTGTGATAGTAAGTCGAGGACTGCCCGCATTGAGATTTTGGTTGCCCATGCAGGACGTGGAAACCTGAAAGGCAAAACTGGCCGTGGTGGGCGACAGAAGAATCGTTTTGGGATTCCAGGAGCCAGCCAGTCGAACCTCCCCAACAGCCAGGCCAGCCAAGATGTGGTCTCCCAGCCTTTCTCTCAGGGTCCCTTGACTCAGGGTTACATCTCCATGAGCCAACCCTCGCAGATGAGCCAGCCTGGCCTCTCCCAGCCAGAATTGTCACAGGTAATAACGTTTGCTTCTCAGTTGCTGTTTGGGGAAGTGATTCTGAGTAAGTTCTACAGAGACATTAAGTGGTGGCACAACCTTCTTGGTTTAAGATCCAAGAGAGGTTCTCTCTAAAGGCCAAATATCTTTTGCTACCTGTTGTATGCAAGATGTGTTAAGACTATTTACCCCCCATTAATGCTAGTTGTAGCCTGACATCTGAAGAGTACACGATTGGGAAGACTGCCTCAAATTATCTTGTGTCTCGTGTTTAAGAACCTCCTCTGATCAATCTTTCATTTGAGAAATTTAGTTACTATCCTGCACAAGTGGGCTAAGCCATTGTGATGGTGCCTGAATTATGAAATATCATTCCAGTTATTTGCTGGTTCTTTAAACAGTTTTGAATCATCTATCAATAGTTTTAATCTTGAACTGTTCTGCTACTCTTCTGAGTTGCTTGTTTCCTCATTGTTTCTGTAAAACGGTCGCTTGTACCAGACTTGGGAAAAGAAAACTAAACATGTCTTAATTTTATCAGTATCTCTCACCTCGTGGCTCAGTAGATCTTTCTGGATGAAAAAAAAAGCTCATTTTAAATTTTGGTTTTCTTTTGTTTTATTTTCAGGATAGTTACCTTGGTGATGAGTTTAAATCTCAGATTGACGTGGCCCTGTCGCAGGATTCAACTTACCAGGGGGAACGTGCATATCAACATGGAGTGACGGGGCTGTCACAGTATTAGAGTGTAAGGTGGTTTAAGGGGTAAAAAGTAGCTTGATAATCTCATCGGTATCTCTTGCCTTCTCAGCTGCTCTGAATAGTCAAGCCCCCCATACGTGAGAGGAGTCTTCAAATTGGTGTTCTTGGATTGTTTTGCTTATTTAAGATTGCTAACTTAATTTATAGCTATGACTGTGCTAATAATATTCAACTAGAGAAGATAGAAAGAGGCCGAGGGCTATAAGAGAATAACACAGGTGGAAGGGATCTTGGAGATCTTCTAATCCAACCCCATGTTCAGGCAGAAATCCCTAGCCTAGACTATTTCAGACAAGAGGTTGTCCAAACGCTTCTTTAAAATCTCCTGTGATAGATGACTCACACGTAATTGTTCAAACTGTCAGGAAATTTCTCCTTAGTTCTAGGCTGGTTCTCTCCTTGATTAGTTTCCAGTTTGCTTTGAGTTTTCGTCCCCAACTCAGGAAAAAGTTCCAAAATCACATAAAGTTGCACTTCCCTTTTTTTTCTTCAGATGGAATGCAACCTCGAGATTAGGTTCTGCTGAGAAAAACACATCTTGCTTTTGTAATAATTTTGAGATTTGAAAAAAAAAAACCAAAATGTCTTTCTCTTGTCTCCTAAGTCTCCATTTGGGAACCCCCTAGTGAAATTGAATGGGTAAATTTATGTCTAATCAAATGAAGCATTTCATACGAGGCATCATTCGGTGGTGAAACTTCCTACCACAACATACATTCCATTGGAGTTGGATAGCTAATAAATTGACATAAATCAATAAATAGATCATCTTTGAAATATTGAAAACCTTAATCGATGGGCAATTACGAATGGCTGTTGATCAGGCTATCTGAATGGAATTGTCAGGGAGAGGGGCATATTAAGTTCAAATATAAGCAAGACCCACATATCAATTGTTTCTGTGATTTTGGGGTTTGTTTGTTTTTGTTAAGTAAAGTGTCCAGTTCTTTCCAACCTTGAAAATAAACGTTCTACTAACGGCATAGTTTATGATTCCCTTCTGGGCATATTTGGGCCTCTTGAAGAAAATCTGAGTACTATGGATATGAGAAAGTGCTACTTTGGAAGTGGTGGCATTGTCTTCTTAAAGATTTAACTGTAGTTTTACTCTTTCATTTATAACATTTATAGGCTTTCCCAGCCCATTATGGCTCTGGGCAGTGTTACGGCAGTGCTAATACATGGTTATGGATTGGCTATGCCCATTCATTGAACTATTTTTGATGAGGAAAGGTTTCAGAAATTTAATCCAGACCTTGTGATGTTAATGACCTTCTTCTCTTTTCTTTAGGTTGAAGGAGAAGAGCTAAGCTTATGTGGAGCTTAGTTCAACAGCAATTTATTCAGGGTAATAAAAATAAAATAAAATGGATACCTGTTTTCCACTGCTAAAACTGAAGCGACTCTGTGAGAGCAACAGGAGAGAGAGAGGGATAAAAAGAGAGAAACCAACGGAGAGGAGAAAGAAGAGCGAGAGAGCGAAAGAGAAAGAAGAGAGCCCACTGCTAGCTCACTGAGGCAAGGAGACTGACCGGAGATGGGAAGAGAAGCATCGGAGGACCAACTGGCACCTCACTGGGAGGGAGAACTAACTCGCCCTGGAAGAACTGAGTGGCCAGCGAAGTTCCCTGTTCCCTCCCCTGCCGCCAACACACCCACTGAGAAAGAGAGGAAGGGTCTTAGAAGAATCATTTCATTCCGTTCGTATTGCAAGCAGGGTTTCACAGTTAGAACAGGTGGGGAGAGGAAAACACCCATCTCAGAGTTGTTCATGTACCAATCTCTCCGTTTTTTTTTTTGTTTTGTTTTCAAGAGAAGGAAAGAAGGAAGGGAGGAAGGAAGGAAGGAAGGAAGACCTTGTTGGACTTTTTAGGGACAAGCACACCATCCAAGAGAAAACGTCTGGAAGCTTGTGGGGAAGCCAGCCGTGACTGGTACTCGACTCTGAGATGTGTGGGTTTTGCTGTCCAAGATCTGGCTTTGAGCCTCGTGCGGCTTCACCCACAGTCCGAATGGCAAGATGGGGTGGTTCTTTTTTTTTAAAGGAATTCTTTCAAAGAAGCACTGGATATTTTTTTAGAAGTTTGTCTCCGAAATTTAGTAGTGGACCTGGAAGGAAAATCCTTGTTTCGAGATGCTTAAAAAAAGAAAAAAACCAACCATAAAAGATACATATATATATATATATATCTATATCTGTACGTTTAATGCAAGTTAGAATACCAATCTCTTCTGTGTGATTTCAGTCAATCAAACTCTTCTTCTTGGGGGGAGAGGCGCATCTTGCAAGGAAGCCGATTGCATCCTGCCAGTGCAGTGGAGAAATCGGAAACGGTGTTGTCAGTTTTAATTTGGTTCCTGCCTGGGCTCTTCTCTGGGCTGTTGGTTTAAGGTATCTGCTTTACAAAAGGGAGAGGAGTATCTTGTGCCCTTTTGGCCCCTGAGAAAGAAGAACGCTGGGATTGACCTGCTTTTTTTATTAGTTGCTGCCGACATTGGGAAAACTGTAGTGGAAACAGGGGATTATATTGGTTTTGAAGTAAAGCTTCTCTGATGATATATTGAGATTAAGTTTGTCTGGGGGAGGAAGAGCAGGCAGATATTTTAAGGGTGGCCACTCTGGGGCAAAAATCTATCTTTGGCATGGAGGTTATTTTTTTTTTCTTGACATTCAGCTGTGGAATGAGCCTCAGAAGTTTAAACGAAGCTGGAGACCACGTGAAGGTGCAGGACCCTCAGTCAAGCTCCTTTGATTTATCATTTCAAATCCCAACTGGAAAAGGGCAATTTATGAAACAAAGAAAAAGCCCAAGAAAAAGTCACCTTGGCTCACATCAGAAAGCATGCATACCTGCATTAAAAATATTGAGAACGCTGGCCTGTTAGCCTATGATTGGTTTGATTTTTCTTACCACCAAAAGTGGAGTTCCTTTATCTGAGACAGTTTGACCAACTGCCCAGTTGTGCGATTTAAAAAAAAAATTAGCTTTGTTTTCCAATCAAAGGGCTTTAAACGTCCATTTTAACTTTTTGTATATCTTGAGGAATCCCCCTTAGCTTTACATGAATGAACTTTAGAACCTCCTACTTTAAAAAAAAAAAAAAACTTGGACATAAGTAATGTTCGTTCCCACTTTTGCCCTACTGCCCTGCCCTTCCAAAATCCACAAAAAACAAACCCCTTCACACCATTATGCAAGAAAGCCTGCCTGGCTTCTTTTGCCCGTTTAGCATTCGTTGGGCCTTCCTTTATATTGCAGGCTTTAGAAGAGGGGAATACATGAATTGAAAATCTGCGATTGTTATTATGAATTGAAAAGGTCTCCAGAGTTTAGACTTCTACCACGTGTATGGGAAAGGGAGACAGGCCACCTTCCTGCCTGAAATGTGGAATCTTTATTCCAACTGTTGGAGAACTGCTTGTTAATTTCTTTTCTTCTACCATCCCCTTCGCTGTGTGGCTGTGTAGATTTTTGAGCTAGACTAAATGCTAAAAACCTCTTTGTGCAATGCAATCCACTAAGAAGTATATGTAGCTCCCTCCTTCCACTGTCTTCCTAACCTCCTTCCCTTTCCTTCCTCACATTTCACTTAGGTAGCAATGCTTGCCTCTTCGTGTTGATTTCCCCCCCTCCCCCTTTTGTAGCGGTTATAAAATGCTGCGTTTCAGTGCAAAACCCCACCAGAACATCAGTGCTAGCGCAGTGCTGATTTTTTTTTCTGTCTCAGTTTGTTTTAAAATCTGTTTCTCATCAAATTAATAAAAAACGCTTGCATTCTGTGCCTGAGGACTCAAAATTCTGATGTTTTAATTGTTAAAATGTATAGCAATAAACCTACAAGGAGCCTTTCAGTCAGAACAGTTCAATATTACACACACACATATATTCATCTTATATTTTTTAGATTTAACAAGAGCATGCCATATTCCTTGCAACCAGCGCTTGGGAGCAAATGTCTAAATTTCTCTTATAAAATACTCTTATACGGTATTGTACTGGAAACTTGCACTTTAATCTGCATCAAATGTATATACAGGAATAGCGTATTTTACTGGAGTCATTAGCCACACCTGATTTTTTTTGTCAACTAGAGACAACTACAGCATGTCATGTCTCATTTTATATTGCAATTTTAAAATCCAGTCCTGTCTCCAAGATGTATTTAGTAGTTGGTAAAAGGTGAAGATTTGGAATCCAAAAAACATGTATCTCTGCATTCCTTAGTGGCACTCCACACCTAGCGTTGATATTTCAGAATTTTCATATAATCAGATTATGGTGACTGCTAGCTTTAAAGAATGCATGCAGAAGAAGCCCTGGATGGCAGCATCAGCATTGCTTGCAGAATGTATTTGCAAATACAAAATACTAAGGATGTACCAAATCTTTGTCTTATCAACTGCACAAGAGCAACTGGTTGGCCAATAGCAATAGCACTTAATTTATATACCGCTTTATAGTGCTTTACAACCCTCTCAGCCTATCGCCCCCAACAATCTGGGTCCTCATTTGACCTACCTCAGAAGGATGGATGGCTGAGTCAACATTGAGCTGGGTGAGATTCAAATTGCAGGCAGCTGATAGTCAGCAGAAGTGGCCTATAGTACAGCACTCCAACCACTGCACCACCGAATACTGTAAACAAATTTATTAAGACTCTGGTCTAGCAGATTCTTCCCATGTTCTTTTGATAAGCATAGTGCTTGGTGTTTGGTCTTATTTTAGAAATCAAGCAATCCCATGCATGCAAACTTGATGGAATTCGGTTTGAAAGATGATCCTGAACCAATAACACAAGCTTCACAAATAGTTTTTGTTTATTTAATAACCAAGATCATTGATAAAAGAATTTTTAAATCAATTGTAAAGCGATTTAAAATATATTACTTTTTAAAAACCAATTCTGATGATTTTGGTCCTAGAAATAATTAACAAATTACTTAAATCACATTTAAAAACAGATAAATGGGGGTGTAAGATATAGCCTCCCCATAAATTGTACAGAACTCCAGAAAACTTTGACAAAAGCATTTTGCATCTCACTTGAAGACCCCGTAACTACACAGCTCCTCTAGCCACTCATGAGATCATGAACTAGATGACCATAACTGGGCATCTGGTGGCTCAACTAAAGATACAGCAGAAAAGAGATTGATGAAACAGCAACTGGCCAAGTAGAATCTGGTGAATCATCTCACCGACAGCCACATTCATCCACCACCATATCCTCATAATGTCTTAACACCACGTTATCATTGTTGTCATAGTACAGAACGGAAATTGGTGAAAGGCGGACGGGGACGCAGCAAGGCTGAGGGGTCCCGGCGGGATCAAGAGAATGCACAATGGTTTGCAAGATAGCATGGTTGGTACTGTTGAGTTCCTCGGTCAGGGGAAAAGGGCATTCGCCGAGGCAGTAATTGGCCAGGTAACCCTGTGGAGCAATGATCCAATTCTCCCAACCGACTTCGGTGAAGCTGATGTACAACCGGCGGGGTTTGCAAATATTGCTGGCAGAGACTGGCATGTAGTAAGCGCTACGCTTTCTCCTGGGGCTTTTGCACTGCCCAGGAGTGAGGGAAACCACCAACAGGGAGGTGCTGAGCATGGAATCAAGCTTGGAACATAAGCTGCTCTTGGGTGACGCCGGGAAGCTAATTTCAAGGAACAAGCCCAAATTCTTAGATGAAGTCTGCCATTCCTTCGCCACCTCGGTCAGGTTGAAGGCAAAGGACTTGTGCAGGTGGGCGAAGGATTGCTCCACCAGGAGTTGGCGGCCGTAAGTATGGGCGGACATGCCACGCAAGGTCATCTGGGGAGCCCGATACAGGCTTAACTGAAAGGGATGAACCGAGTTGGAACCCTGGTACTCGTTGTGGCTGAACTGAATCTCCAGCTGGGCCAGCGTCAACTCTTCTCCTTCCTCCAGTGCAGAGAAATTAAAATATAGCCGTTTCTGTAGACATATCCAACTCTGGGGTTCTTCTTGGTGGATCAAGTGTCCTATAGAAGGGGTGTAGAAATCAAAAGCACTTTAGGGCTATCAGAATGTAACCTAGACAGAAAGCATCTGGGGGAGAAGGGAACAATGCCACTCACTAAAGGTTTAGGACTAAAAAAAAAATGATTTAGCTTTGGCACCTTAACATTTTTAATCAGTTTTCTATCCCAGCCTACCACAGAAAGGCAAGGTCATTCCTGAAAAATAAAGGAGGAAAAGATCCATTGTAACATATAGATAATCCCTGTTTAGTGACTGCCTCGTTTTATTTCACTTATAAAATTTGTAGGCCACCCATCTTATCTCAAAAGCGCAGGGGTCTTCAAACTTGACAGCTTTTAAGAGTTGTGGACTTCAACTCCCAGAATTCCTCCTCCAGTCCTGTTAGCTCAGGAATCTTGTGAGTTGAAGTCCACAACTCTTAAAAAGCTGTCAAGTTTGAAGACCCCAGCCTCAAGGTAACTTGATGGGTTAGCGACCATTTGCAGCTACAATGGTGACAAAAAAGCAACAGGAAGGTCAGAAACTGCCACTGTAACTTTGAATGGTCACTAAGTGAGCTGTTGTAAGTCAAGGACTACCTGTATGTTGATTTTACTTTTGTTAGAGCTCAAGTTGGTCCTAGTTCCACTGTTATGACATAATCTGTATGGCCATCAAGGTCATTCAGCCAAGCAAGCCTCCGTGGATTTCCTTGGAAAAAGTTGGATGTGCATTGCACAATGCTGGAAACTGATGAAATAAGATCTTTGCTTCGGCTTTGAATCTAGTTGGTCAGATGCAAGGGGAAAAAAAATAAAGGAAATCCACCCAATTTGAAAAAATACCAACTTAAAAAAAACCTGGCTAAGCATTTTTCTTTTAATCCATTCATTAATTGCCCTAACGCAGATTTCAGGAGCTGTGCTTAGCAGCAAGGAGAAATGAACTTTCTAAAACTACAACTTTACCCTTCAAAAATAGATTTTATTCCGTTACATTTTTATTTATATATTTATTAAATGTATATGCCTCCCATCTTGCCTAGAGGTGACACTAGGGGCTTACCACCAAAGAAAAACATGATAAACATTTTAAACTGTAAATATTAATGTTAAAATTGACTTTTAAAAATGATGACAAGGAAGGGAGCAAGATGCACGCTGGGAGGAGGTGGCTGTGGAGACATTTTACCCTTGGGGATCTCAAAATGATAACGTTGGAATAGAAATATTTCATCTTCCACGTATGCAATATTTCTCTATACATTTAAAAAATATATTATTGGTAGGAATCCTCATTTAGAAGACTCTTTTGAAATGTGGATTAATTTTATTTTCCATCCCCCTTCCCATTTTCTCCTTGTTAACTAAAATGGCTCAAAGATTAGCAGTCCAATTGTATTACATATTACCTTATTATATAATAGGAGCCTCTGTGGCCCAGTGGTTAGAGTGCAGTATTGCAAGCTACTTCTGCAGCTAGCAGCCTACAATTTGGCAAATCCCACCAAGGTTCAAAGTTGACTCAGCCTTCCATCCTTCCGAGGTGAGTAAAATGAGGATCCAGATTATTGGGGGCAATTATGCTGACTCTGTAAACTGCTTAGAGAGGGCTGTAAAGCACTTGGGTATATAAGTCTAAGTGCTATTGCTATTACAAGGTATAATCTTGTCACGTGCCCAATATTTTGGGTTTTTCTGTGTCCGCTTCTCCCTTCCCCACGCCTTGTTTTTCCTCTGTGTTTTGTTCTTTAAACAATCGCCCATTTTTGTTAAATGCCACGGCTGCTCCATTCAAGCTTCCCACACAAGCTGCGCGATCACGTACGCACATTTCCCCAAATCCCATCATTTCTTCCATACCCGCTTACTTGATTGGAAATAATTGCTCCAACCCAACTTCTTAGTAATAAGGATTAGCCGGGATGCATATATATCCATGCCATCGATGAGGGCAACTGACCGTCAATATTTTGCTGGGCATTGATTTCCCCATTTCATTGATTTCACGAGGCAATTTTTTTTTTTTGGTAGCTGAAAGGCTGAGATAACGAAGTGCATTCCTCGTAAAAGAAAAGTAGGAACTAGCTAGCCTGAGTCCAAAAAGAGGGGAGGGGAAGAAACCGGGCGGCGTGTAAATTTAATAAATAAGGAGCTATCTTTCCCCAAACGCGCCTGGGCTCCCTGTAAAGTAAAACCTGAGAAAGGAAAGATCAAGCAGTTGCAAGTCGCAGGGCTCCTACTCAGGGTTACAAGAGAGAAAACCGGGAGTCACGTAAATTTAATTAATAAGGAACTATCTTTTTGCAAACGCGCCTGGACTGGACTCTTTATAAAACCTGAGAAAGCAAAGACCAAGCTGTTGCAAAGACGCAGTGCTCATACTCAGGGTTACCCTGGGTCCGTTTCTGGGTGATCCGCCCACAGATTCGGGGTTCAAAGAGATCAAGAAACAGATTCACACATTCCGGGTTAGGAACGAAGCGCATTTTGCGCGCGCGCCCCCAAACGCTTCAGCCGCCTGCGCTCCTCCTCGGAGTAAAAAGAAAAAGGGCCCGGCCGCGAGTGAGGATTTAACGCGCGCTCGCACGTTTTACAATCCTCTCCCATCCCGGTTCCCCCTTAGCGTACCTTGGTCGGGGAATATCCGGATGACGTTTCCAGGGACTTGAAATTCCTCCACCCAACACGGGTTCCGGGACTCCTTGGGCGCCTCGCTTCTTTTCTGGAACATCTTCCAAAGCCAGGGCGGCACCGGAGCAGGCGATCTGGGGCTGGGCCTGGTTTTCAGGCCCAGGGATCTCAGGAGCACCGTTTCCTGGGGGTGCAAGGCCGCTCCTACCCCCGGGAAGATCCAGAGCATCACCCCGAGCCCCACGAGGATTCCCAGGCTTAGAGTTCCCATGGGGAAGCGAGGGCGATGCGTCGTTCTTGGCTGGAGAGGAAAGGCCCCGGGTGCGCTTAGCCGCCTGGACAGGGAAGGACCTTCCTGGAGAGTGTAAGGAGGCCGACTTGGGAAAGTGGGGTGGGAAGAACCAGCCTTTTGAACATTGGAGATGGACCCCCCCTCCCCACTCCGTGGGCCAAAGGGTCTCTGGGAAGGGGCAGAATTGGCCCTGAGGCAATAATGGGCGGGCCTCCCTCTCCAGCAGAGATGGCTTTCAGGTAAGACTTGAGGTGGGGGAGGGGAAAGTGGGGCTGGCTTCCTCTGATCCCCTCAGGCTACAAGCCATCAACAGATATCCAATGTTAAAAAAAACATCACGCACACCTCAAATCTGTGAATAATAGAGTGGGAAGATACCTTGGAAATCATCTAGTCCAGTCCCCTACTCAAACAGGAAACCCTCCATATACCATTTCAAACAAAGCTCTGTCCAAGCTCTTCTTAAAAGCCTCCATTATTCTCACTATCGGGGAAATTTATACTTAGTTTTTTAGGTTGATTCTCTCCTTGATTAGGTTCCACCCATGCTGTCTTCTGCCTTCAGAACAAGAAGCAATGAATGGAAACTAATCAAGGAAACAAACAACAACCTAGATGAATCCACCATTAACCCATCAATCATAGTACCTATTTAAAAATATGCTTTCCACAGAACTTGACTCTTGGCGAGGTGTTGGCGGGGGTTCTGGTGGTCTCCCATCCAGTTATGAAAGCAGGTTAGGAAAGCATGTGACCAGGATGCAAGGCCTGGAATTAACCTTGGTGTATTATGTCTGTCTATGGGGATTCTCAATCATCGAGGACATGGTCGTCCCAAAGGGGCTTTTTCCAAATGGAAACTGGACTTCCTTGGTGTGGTTTTTTTCCCCTTTGCAAATGTTTGTCTTCTCATCCAAGTAACTTCTTAAGTTCAGAGGGGAAGCAAAACATTTTCAAAGAAAACAACAAAATCCAGATGATTGAGAATCGCCATTGACATAATACATCAAGCCTTGCATCCTGTTTGCATGCTTTCCTAACCAAGGGGCTTAAGTTGTATTAATTTTTTTATAGCTTGGCCAGTTTGTGGCTAGTACGTTCTGTGAAGAGTTTCTCTAGTGGTTAAATCACCAGACCTGAAACTGTTAGCCCCACCACAGGCATAAAAGCCAGCTGGGTGACTTTAAACCAGTCACTTTCTCATCCCAAATAACCTTCCAGGGTTATGGGGAAAATAGGGGGAGGAAGGAGTACTAAGTATGTTTGCCACCTTGGGTTACCTATAAAAATAAGGTGGGAGAAAAATATACCTGGATCCAGTGTCTTATGTGAAAATAAAACCCTTAAAAACCTGGTGGAAGTTTTGAAGAACTTGGAAGCACTTCAGAAATGCAGAACGTGCTTCAGGCCGTTTTAATTTGCAGCTTTTGCTGACTTCCCACTTTATCTTTCATTCAAGATAATCTTAAAAAGCGATTAAATAGGAGAAGGTCACATTGAGGACCCTGGAGGGGTAGGATTTGTGGAAACTTCACACCCTAATAATGCTGATTGGATAAGCATTTGCAAATCACAGTCCATTTAGATATACAGAACATCATCCTGATAAAGGAATAATTACACATATACACTTGTGGCTGAAAGAAAGGAGACCAGTGTTAAGAAAAGAGGGTGGAAAAAGATAAAAGCTGCAGAGATATTGAGCAAGCTGCAGACTTATTCAAATTGAGCCATTCTGGAAAGATTTGGGGAACTAAACTCTTGTTGAAAAACATGATGCCGTGAACATTGATTAGATATATTACTACCTTTTTCTAGAAGTCTTTCTTCCTCTTTTTCCTGCAACCACTTTAGTAGTTTCTTTAAAACCCTGAACTTGCCTGAAGGGAAAGTATGTCTATTTGCATTACAAAGGCTTCTCTGCCGCCTTTGCTGAAGACCAGAGGCATTAACAAAAAGAGAGTATTAACCCACAGCACTCCTAATTTTTATATTTCTCTTTTTAAAATTGTATTGTAAGCTGTCCGGCATTGCCCCAACCCTTGAAATGGGCAGTAGATAAATTAATTAAATACATAGAGGCTATTCCTATGGTAGGAAGAGGTATCCTGAGATTGCATCATAACTTTCTTGCAGTATTTCAGCTGTATTTTTCTTCAAAGGCTTAAGATCATGAAAAATGAAAACTAACCTCTAAAAATGGATCACCCCAAGCCAGAGAAAAATCAGGTCTCCAGTCTCATCTGGCCATGCTCATCATTCATTCCCCCCCAATCTTTCTAAAAGAAATTACTAGTCCTCAATGTAAGGCCACAGCTGTGCCCAAAATTTCTGTTATTGAGACATTTATTAAGTGAGTTTTGCCCCATTTTACACCCTTCCTTGCCACAGTTGCTAAATGGATCACTGCAGTTCTTCAGTTAGTAACCCGGTTGTTAAATGAGCCTGGCTTCCCCATTGACTTTGCTTATCAGAATGACACGTCAATGAGTCAGATGCCAAGCATCTGAATTTTGATCACATGATCATGGGGGTGCTGCAATGTTTGTGAAAAACGGTCATGTCATTTTTTTTCAGTGCCGTCGGAAGTTTGAAGGGTCACTAAACAAACTGTTGTAAGTCGAGTATTATCTGTAAACATCCCTCTGCCCGCAAATGCTTGCCAAAACTGGCCAGTGGTTTTCAGAAACTTGGTTGATTAGATGTTGTGTAGTTCAAGATGTCAAGCAAGGGAATACTGTATCTCCCATTTCCCCCTTTCACAATTATCTTCTGGGGTAGGTTGGAGTGAGGCAGGATCCTGAAATTCCAGGAAATTGCAGACTCTATGGTTGAGGATAGATTGCAACTTGCCCCTCCCATTTCCTACTCTATAGTGTCTTTTCTGATCAACCTCACAGCCTCTGAAAGGAATTCTTGCTCACCTTGATGTCTCCGGAAATGCCATTTTGAGGCCTCTCTTTTTTTTGGTGCAATGAATCTTCACATCCCCGTGATGCACCCCGTTCCCATGCAAAAAAATAAAATGCCCTACTTATGCACTTCAAAGCCCTTTGTGGCCGTAATCTTGCAGATTTGCTGCTACTCCAACCCCTTTTCATCTAATCTACCTCACCTAAGCTTTGCAGACATCAAAGTCAGGATTTTTTCCATCCTGTGGAAGTCTCACCAAAAAAAAAAACCCCATCTTCCTTGTCAACCTCTGGCCTTGGAGCCCTGGTGTGGTTCTGCCCCCAAAGGATAGTTGCAGCCAGCTGCACCAATATATATGCATCAGCGGGCATAAGTGCACAATTGTGCCTATTGTCCTCATTTATTCGTACCTGTATTCATAACGTTTATTCTTATACCTATTATCTTGTAAGCGATTGACAATTCAGATAAATATTTTTGGTTGGATGGAGGGGCTGTGGAGGGATACCAGTTCTGTAGGGGTTACAGATATTCCTACTAAGCCACAATGCTATGTGATCTATTGGTGAAACAAAGAATGCTTTTAAAAATCTGTGTTTGGGCATGAAACTCTTTGGGCAATTTCACAGGGCTGATGTGAAGATAAAGCAGAGCAGGAAAGAATTTTGTGCATGAGCAGTGTGATGCATCCAACCAATAGACGGGATCTAGTGGGGAAGATGCTTGACTAGGAATGAGGAGATCCAGGTGGAAGCCCCCCTTCAAGTACAGAAGGTTAAAATCACACATTCAGCACAGCCTACAAAACTCTCGTGGGGATAAAAGGGAGCCTCCCCCAATATGTAATCTTCCTTGAGCTCTTTAAAAAGGAAATTTAGGATATGAATCGTCTCTTACGGAGATTCTCAATCATCCAGGTCATGGTTGTCCCAAATGTGCTTTTTCCACAAAAAAACTGGACGTTTTTTCTTTGAAAATGTTTCACTTCTTCAATCAAGAACTTCAGAACTGAAGAAACGCCTTGAATTAGAAGCAAAAAACCCCAAGAAATCTCATGGCCTTTTGCGTGCATAAGCGCACCAACGTGCCTACCGTCCCTGTCCTATTGTTTCTTTTATTTTTCTGATATGTACCCATTTCATGTATTCATAACTATGTATATACTTATACCTATTATCTTGTAAGCGATTGACAAATCAAATTCTAAAAAGCATGTTTGGGATAGCATGTGAATTGAATGAGTAATAGTATCACTTGCAAATACTGCCTACGATGAGATGCACAGTTTTGACCTGTACCATATTGCAGTTGTTATAAAACCTTTGGAAACATTCCAAAATTTTATTGAATTTTTTTTCCCCAGCTTAATGCTAACATATAATTTTAACCTTTTAAGCAGCTGTAATGGGGAGAAACTAGGCTTAAGACTGGCTCCTGAGAGAAATTCCATGGCTGTGAGTAAACAATTGTTCATCTTTAAGCACAACTCAACACCTTAACGCTCACAGTAGCATTCTGGTGTGAAAAGGGAAATTTTAAATGCGTATGGATTAAATCACAGCAGATGGCAGAAATTTCATTGGTTGCAAAAAAAAAAAAAAAAGTAACTATCCAGGTTAAAACTTAGCTGTATGAGGGGAAAAAAAAACCCAGAAAAGCAATAGTAAACCATTTCTGTTGGGCCGCCAAAAACTGTAATGCGTATTTGGGCACGCATGATCTTAGAATCCTTCCCTTTATTAAAATCATACTGAACTATACTTGATTCATTTTAATTGCATGTAGTGGAAGCAAAGTTCATTGTTGGCCTTGCCGTGCCTGACTTTTTATCTGAGTCCACATTTTGGATTCCATGTCCCCTTCCTACCTGGCTTTGCATTCAGATTAAATGTGGATCATAGCCCCTGGTAGTCCTCAACTTATGACCATAATGGAGCCCGCCCATTACAGTTGAAAGTCATGACTGTTAAATAAAGCATCCATGTAATCATTTCACTTATGACCACCTCCATCTCTTCTCCTCTCCCTGATGGGGTCATTATATGAATGTGTAGGTCATTAAGTGGAGTATGGAGTACCTCGAGGCCTAGTGCAGGCCCTGCTCTAGCCTTCCTCCACCCCAAAGTGCCCTATGTTCTGCTTCCTTTGATCCTTTTCCTTTGGGCCTGCTTCTCACTCAACTGGGCCCCACACCCAATTCAATGTGGCTGCCTCAAAAATGGCAGCCATTTTCAGGATCATGTTATGAAGCTCAGCAACGGAGCGGCCTCTCTTCCTTTCTTAACTTCAGCTCTGGAGCTCTTTGAAAGTTAAGCAAGGAAGAGGGTGTGGGGCCCAGTAGTATGCGAAGCAGGCCTAAGGCCTGTGAGAAACTGGTGAGGGGGTATTTTAGGTAGGGGAGATGTGTAGTATCCCTATGGGCAAAGTTGTAAGAGAAAACAACTCAGTGCTGCAGTGCTTGTAACTGTGATAAGCGTTTAAGCTTCATCACTGAAAGCTTTGAAGAAGAGAACTGGATTGCTATCTGTCGGAAATGGTGTTAGGGTCTCCTGCTTTGAGCAGGGGGTTGGACTAGATGACCTACAAAGTCCCTTCCAACTGTTATTCTGTTACAAGCCATGTTTGGGTGCAGGAGGTCCATTGTTACTTCAATGGTTGCTATCCAATTGATTGTAAATGAAAGACCATCTGTTAAGTATGCATGTAAATTACATATGCCTATTGTATATAAATGGTATATGTAATTTACAAAAAAGTAAAAAAAAAAGGAATGCAAATGATCAGTCCCTGGCATATACTTTTATTTCCAAAAATTTCCTAAGAACCTTTCTTGAAACATAAAGCGTGGTAGGTGGTTGCAGTCTGTCTGGAAATGTAGCCGTGGGGCCAGTCACAAGATGGTGGCAAAGGCCAGCCTCACTACGTAGTTTGCCTTCTAGTAAATGGATGGCATGAGAAATGCAAACCTCGGCAGCTCTTTCATGCATTGGCAACGCCATTTTGTGAGAGCAGCCACAGCATGCTCTAAACCAGGGGTGTGTCACACTGTCAGCCCACAGCATCGGCATGTGTCATGTATAGGCCACTCCAGTTCCGCAAATGGGGAAAAACATCACAAAATGTCATGTGATGGCAACATGACGCGGCGACTTTGACACCTGTGCTCTAAACCAGTGTTTTTCAACCTTGGTGGTTTGAAGATGTGTGGACTTCAACTCCCAGAATTCCTCAGCCAGCTGGCTGAGGAATTCTGGGAGTTGAAGTCCACACATCTTCAAACCACCAAGGTTGAAAAACACTGCTCTAAACAGTACTTCTCATACTCAAGAACTTTAAGAGGTGTGGACTTCAACTCCCAGAATTTGTTGTGGTTTGCTGGCAGCAGATGCTGACGGCTGAGGTCTCCGAGAGGGAGAACTCGAATGAGGGGCCTGCGTGTGATGCAGGGATGGGGCCAGGACCATCAGAGAGTGGGGTGCTGCCTTCAGAGCTTGTGAATGCAGAGGACCCCGAGGAGCCTGCACAAAGGGCTGCTCGAAGGAAAGCAGCTGCAGCAGCACAGGCGACTCGGGAGTAAGGCCGGAAAGTGATGGCCCCTCCCATAAGGGATAAAAACCAGCCCTCAGAGGTGGGATTCTTTGCAGGAAGCAAAGAAGTTCTTGCACTTCAAGTCCTTGTGGAAGTTTGGTTGATTGGTTTTCCTAGACTTTTTGGCTTTGAATGTTTCTTGCACTTAATCTTGTGTTCTTGGCAGCCTTGCACAACCTTGATAGAGCTTGCTCTTATCTGGGACAATTAGTTTTAACAGCACTTTGCTATGAATTAACAGAATTTACAGAGACGCATTAAAAAGGTTTTGCTTTTATCTATGTTTTGCGTTTGATTTGAACGAGGCTAGGGTCAGAACAGAATTCTGGGTGTGGAATTCTGGGAGTTGAAGTCCACACATCTTAAAAGTTGCCAAGGTTGAGAAACACTGCTCTAAACTTTCCAGATATGGTAGCTCATTCTTAAAAAACAGAAGAAGATTCTATTTAAGACTGGGATGTCCAGGGAGAAAAGTGCCAAAAATTACAAGAAAATGCCCCCAATCATGCAACTGAAACCCTGTCATATTATGGTTTGGATACTGAAAAAAAAAAGGGGCAGGGCGGGGAATAGAAGTTCTAACATGATTGTAGCCACTCCGAGTTTTGTGACACTATCACCATCATGCATATTCCCATTTCTTCATCTTGGCAAGTTTAAAATGTGTGGACTTCAACTTCCTGCATCCTTCAGCCAGCATGGTAAAAATACAACCCAATCCAACCCTTTTAAATGGCATCAAGGAAAAAAAAATCACCCAGCAGTGAGGTACCAGGTCGGCTTGCTTGCGGTTTCTTGTTCTCTCCTATTCCAAGTTATGTCTCAATTTTGAGAGAGATAAGACTGCCTCTGACAGGGAGGTACTACCACTCTGCCTGGAAAAAAACGGCAGGGATTTGTGAAATGAAAACCAAATATGGATTGGTGCATCCCATCGTGTAAACTATAAATATTTCTATATAAACGAAAACCTGTTTGCAAAGACAATTCAGGAAACATCACCATCTTGTGAATCCAAGCCTTATTTTATATACAACTTCTCCAATACACGCAGTTAAGACAAAACACTAACGCCCCGCCTTTTTTTCCTCTCCGAACCAGGACAAAGGACAGGGGGAAATAAAACAAACATGGTTTAGAAAAGGGAAGGGGGAGGGGTTAAAAAGTGCCACAGGGCATTGTGGGATACTCCTTTCCAACCCCAACTTGCAAGGCTGAAAATTCATCGCTTCGCACATGTGCTTCTTCTAACATTGCTTTTGCCAACTGGAGACCCTGAAGGGATTTCCGCTCCCCCCCCCCACCTTCTTATTTTCTCTTCAACCAATCAGGAGTCCTGAACCCCTTAAGGGGAAAACAGTTCCGCCTTCTTGGGGCCATCACCGAGAAGGCCCTGCTGCGCAGAAGCCACAGAAAACTTGACAGTTCCTCATCCCTCCACCCTGGTGGGAAACTTTTCCTACTAGGCGCCACGGATGCACCAGAGGATGGAAGCAGCTTGTGTGTGTGTGTGTATGTGTGTGTGTGTGTGTGTGAATGCCCTGCTCCAACCTGACTGGGCTAAATGACATGTCCTGGGCCTCCTCCTACTTCTTTAGTTTCCATCACTGCTAATGGAAATCCAGCTTGAAATCCAACTCCATGGGGTTTTTTTTTTTAGGAAAAAGAAAATTTATAAATCGCTCCCCGATTAGAACTTAGTTGTCAACCCTGGGCGGGATAGGATGGCAGCTCTTATTTTCTTCAGTTCACCCCTGAACAGGCTGGAGTTTGAATGAAGGGTTCCTTGCGGGTTTCTCCAGAATTCGGCTCTGTGCAAGCGTGGTCCTGCGAGGGCCTCTATAACCGTTTGTCTTTCACGATGCCATTCTTCAGGTGATTTCTACGGAGGAGAAACAAACGACAACTAGTGGGGGGAAAAAATCAGCTTTTACTATTCGGTTGTGCCTTCTGATCATTGCCTCGGGCATGGCTATGCAGATGAGTGGGTGTCATGCCCCTGTCAGAATCTGATTTGGAGAGGGAGTGTGGCTCCCTTGGCTGTGGAAGAAACTGGGGAAGGGCGAAGTCCGGCTGGGCAGAGCAGGGGAGAGATAAAGCAAGGCAAAGGGAATTCGGAAGACCCAGGCCTACCTCCTCTTCATCCTAGGGCACGCAGGGAGGAATGGAGAAGGGAGCAATGTGAGATGCGTGGCTTACAGGGGAGGAAAGGGCCCTGATTCCCTTCATTAGCTGCAGCTGGGAGAACAGTGTTTAAAAAAGGAAGCAACGTTGTTGGAAGCAAATTGTGAGCTATCTGTTATTGTCGAGGCTTATCTGGGTTCCTGGCGTCTTCCCAACTGTGTGTGTTTTGTTGGCCTTTCAAGTCTGCAATTCCTTCTCCTGCCCTGTCAAGTTAATTATTGCAGCGTGGTTTGTGTAGATTTTTATTTACAGTTTGTATGTAGTTTGTTTTCGGACTGAATTTCCTCCATTAGACTGTTTTTAGGAGACTTTTCTCCAGCCGAAGGTAATCTGGACATTGGGGGTAAAGTTGGAGATAATAAAGGGACTCTTCTTGCTTATTTGACTGTGTTGCCTTTGTGCCACACCCCGAGTCATCACAGTGGGCGTGGCCCTGGAATCGCCTCTAATACGAGTAGTCCTTGACTTACGGCCACCGTTGGAACCAAAACGTCAGTCGCTAAGCAACACAGTTGTTGGGTGAGCCTTGCCTGATTTTACAACTTTTTTTTGCCACGGTCATTAAGCCGATTTGGCTTCCCCCACTGAGCTGCTGGTTGGAAGCCTCCTGGGAAAGTTGTAAACAGTGATCACCTGACCCCAGGATGCTATAAATGTCATAAATATATGCCAAGTGCCTGGATTTTGATCATGTGACCGCTGGAATACCGATGGTCATAAGTGCAAGGACTGGCCATAAGTCACTTTTTTCAGTGCCACCATAATTTGAAATGGTTGCAACACAACAGGAGTCTCTTACTAACCACACTCGTAAACACACACACACACATGCACACACTCCGAAGGCACGCCCAACTCAGCGCCACAGATTCCAAGAAAGAATTCCAATACAGTTCCAGAAAGGATTCAGAAGTTCGGACTATCAGTGGCTGACCAACAGAGAGACGAAGAGTTGTCTGCTATACCTATTCGTCTCCGCTCTCTGCCTTTTCCCCCCAAAGCTAAAGCAGGACTTAGCTAGCAATGGTAGCTCTTCCGTCCTGAGGACCGGCCCATAGAGTCCTGCTGCTCTCCTCTCCTCTCCCTTCTGCACATTCGCATGTCAGGCACAGACACAGCTGTTCCTCCTATCAGCCACATCCAGACCTGGCGGGTGTTGATTCTCCATCTAAGGGCTGACAGACAGCCCAGGCATCCGCCTTCATCTCTATCTCTGATAGCTCTATTCCCTCTTCCCCCTCGGAGCTCTCAGACTGCCTTGATGCTGGCCCGGACTCTCACTCTGCCTCCTCATCTGATTTGGTTGCCAGAGAGGCCGGCAGCCGACAGGCCATAACACTGTCGCTTCTAGACTGACTTACCCTTCCTTCCAAGAGTTGTGAAGATGAAGCTCCTTGTCTGTCTTCTTAGAAGCAGCATCAATATCATATTCCCGTACATCCTTCACTTCCTGCACGTGTCCCAGCAAAATCTTGGCCACAAAAACAACGATGTACTGCCGAGAGGAGAAAAGGAGGAAACCAATCAGCTTTGCTGGATCACAGATTTTCCCATCCTGCTTTTTGGCCTCTTACCTTCCTCATCAGCCTGCCATTTAGCATATGGGGAAATATCCACTCTCAGATTCAGGGTTACATTCAATGGTATGGGATGATTTAGGATTTTCTCTTAGCCTAGCCTACTTCACAAGGCTGATGTGTGATCTGGGTAGTTAGAATCAGTCTGCTGCGGGAGAAAATTCGATCAAAGGCAAGACCCACATCTCGGGTTACTTCCTGTGGGAACAGTAAAGTAAAGGTAAAGGTTCTCCTCGCACATACGTGCTAGTAGTTTCCGGCTCTAGGGGACGGTGCTCATCTCCCTTACAAAGCTCAAGAGCCAACGCTGTCCCAAGACGTCTCCGTGGTCATGTGGATGGCATGACTAAACGCCGAAGGCGCAAAGAACCTTCTCACCAAAGTGGTCCCTATTTTTCTACTTGCATTTTCTAATGTGCTTTCGAACTGCTAGGTTGGCAGAAGCTGGGACAAGTAACGGGAACTCACTCCATTACGCGGTGCTAAGGATTCTAACTGCTGAACTGCCAATCTTTCTGATCGAGAAGCTCAGAGTCTTAGCCACTGAGCCACTCTTTAGTTCTATGCAAAACCATGTGAATGTAAAACAATCCAGTAACAACTGGCTACAGCTAGTGCTCAACTCATTCACCGCCATTCATTTAGCGACCGTTCAAAGTTACAACGGCACTGAAAAATGGGACTTGTGCCCGTTTTTCACACTGATGACCCTGGCAACGTCCCCACGGTCACATGAACAAACTTTGGATGCTCGGCAACGGGTTCATATTTATGATCACTGCAGTACCCTGGTGTGATCACCTTTTGCCACCTTCTGAGGACAAAAATCAAAGGGGAAGCCAGATGCACTTAACAACTGGGTTATTAACAACTGCAGTGATTCACTTAACGATGGCAAGGAAGGTCGCACAATGAGGCAAAAGTCAGTTAACTGTCTTGCTTAACAACTGAAATGTTGGGCTCAATTGTGGTCGTAGGTGAAGGACTATCTGTAAAAGGCCCATGAAGAGCACAATCATATTTTCTATTTATTTATTTATTATTTATTTATTTGTCAATTGCTTACAAGATAATAAATATAAGTAAAACATAGTTATGAATACATGGATACATATAAGAAAAATAAAATATAAAAGAAACAATAGGACAGGAACGGTAGGCATGTTGGTGCACTTATGCATGCCCCCTACAGACCTCTTAGGAAAGGGGTGAGGTCAATAGTAGACAGTCTAAGGTTAAAGTTTTTGGGCCTTGGGCAAGAAACCACAGAGTCACATAGAGTATTCCGACATTGACCACTCTGTTGCTGAAGTCGTATTTCCTGCAATCAAGTTTGGTGCGATTAACCTTGAGTTTGTATCTTGTTTGCTCTTGTGTTGTTATGGTTGAAGCTGAAGTATTCATTGACAGGTAGGACATTGCAACGTATGATTTTATATACTAAGCTCGGACCAAATGTGGCGTAGTTCTATACTAAGTCTATAACTGCACACATATGTACAACCACAGGCTCTCTATCAGGACCTTGGAAGCATGGCTTCTCTCTGGCAGTGCCTACCCTCTGGAAAGAGATTCCCCCAAAATCTAGTGGCTCCCACTGCTGTCATTTGGAAAAGCCAAGAAGCCATTGGTCCTTCACCCAGACTATAAAGGAGGGAGGGAAATGGTTGTGTTTGCCAACATTTATCTACTTGTTAATTTTATCTTGCAATTTCTTCGCTCATTCCTGTGCGCCACCTTGAATCATGGAGAGTTGGGTAGCGTACAAGTTAATAAATATGTTTTGTATTATTGTTGGAGTTCAGAAGATCGCAGTCCCAAGAGGGTGTAAGGAACATAGACTTTATAGCAGATATTCTCAATAGTGGTCCCAAAGTCCTGGAACAACAGTTGGTTCCTAAAGATGCACCTGATTCCTTTGCTTATTAACCTTCCACACAAAGGGTAAAGTGATTTTGTTGGGCTGAATTTGTGCATGTTTAGCAGTGACATTTTGTTTCAGATTCTACTTTGTTGAGCTGGATTTATCAATGCAGAAGGCTTTGCAATCTATGTTTGTGAGTGTTATTGTATTTTATTGCATTTTTTGTTTGTAAATCACTCAGAATCTTTAGAAAGGGGTGATATATAAAACCACACATATCCCCTCGTTTATTTGGGGGATCAAAGTAGTTTATATAGCACTCCCTTTTATTTTTTTCCTACAACAACCCCTTCTGAAGTAGGCTGGGCTGAGAGGAGAGGACAGGCCACAATTCCCTCAGGAGCTCAAACCTGAGTCTCCCCAATCCTAATGGGGCACCTTCACCACTACAGATAGTCCTTGATTTATGACCACAATTGAGCCATGGTTGTTAAGTGAATCACCATAGTTGTTAAGTGAATCATTCCAGCATTAACTTTGCTTGTCAGAAACTACCTAGGAAGGTTACAAATGACAAACTCAGCATCCCGGTTGCCAAAGTCTGATCACATAATTGTGGGGATGCTGCTGCAACAGTCATAAGTATGAGAAATGGCCTTAAGGTCACTTTTTTTAAAATACCATTTTGACTTTGAATGGTCATTGAATGAATGGTGATAAGTCAAGGACTACCTGGGTGAGACAGCAGCAACTGTGAGAGGGATCTTGGAGTCTTATGGACAACCAACTAAATATGAGCCAGCAGTGTGCAGCAGCAGCCAAAAAAGCCAACACAAACCTAAATTGCATTAACAGAGGGATACAATCGAGATCAAATGAGGTACTAATACCAATACCTATTGGTATTAATACTAATACCAATATTAGTACTAATAAAGCCGTAGTAAGACCACACCTAGAGTACTGGATCCAGTTTTGATCACCACACTATAAAAATGATGTTGAGACTCTAGAAAAAGTACAAAGAAGAACAACCAGGATGATGAGGGGACTGGAGACCAAAACATATGAAGAAAGATTGCAGGAACTGGGTCTGGCTAGTCAAGTGAAGAGAAGGACCAGGGGAGACATGATAGCAGTCTTCCAATATTGGAGGGGCTGCCACAGAGAGGAGGAAGGGGGTCAAGCTGTTTTCCAAGGCACCCGAAGGCCAGACAAGGCAAAATGGATGGAAACTGAACAAGGAGAGATTCAACCTGGAAATACGGAGAAACTTTCTGACAGTGTGAACAATCAACTAATGGGACAGAAGTTGCCCTCGAAAGCTGTGGGAGCACCATCACTTGAGACTTTCAAGAAGAGACTGGACTGCCATTTGTCAGAAATGGTGAAGGGCCGTGATGGCGAACCTATGGCATTGGTGGCACGCAGAGCCATTTGTGCTGGCACGCAAGCCACAGGCAAACTTACTTCACCGTGCATGTGTGTGCCTCACAGCTGATTTTTGGCTGGTTTGAGGCCTCTTTCGGCCTCCCAGAGGCTTGAAAAAAGCCTCTGCAGGATGAATAAGCCTGTTTCGTCACTTCCTGTACTGGGAGTGACGAAACGGGCCAATTTGGCCTGCAGAAGCTTTTTTCAAGCCTCAGGGCAGCTGAAAAAGGCCTCAAACCAGCCGAAAATCACTTCTGAGGTGCAGTGCAGGTAAGGGGGGGGGCAGCAGGGTGGTGGTGTGGGGGGCTTGCGCGCGTATGCGCAGGGGCGTGCACATTGCATTCTGGGTGCTGGCATGCGAATGCGCGCGCAGCAGTACACGCACAGTTTTGGCACAGGAATCCAAAAAGATTAGCCACCACTGGTGTAGGGTCTCCCGCTTGAGCAGGGTGGGGGGGTGGGGGGTTGGACTAGATGACCTACAAGGTCCCTTCCAACTCTTGATTATCTGTTATGTGTACTTCACACTGGTTGGCGCGGAGTCGGTAAAAGCCGGACTCGCCTGACAGGAAGGAACCCTTTACTTACCAGGAACCAATAGATATTCATCAGCGTCAGGATAAACAGCAGCACGTTGAAGAAGAAATAAAATGGAATATTGGGGACAGACTGGAGGCTGGTGTGGCAGGTCACATAAAGCACCTTCAAGGGGAACCAGTACAAACGGAACCAGAACCTGGAAAAGGACAGCAAAGCAGCAGAAGTAAATTTACACCAGGGTGGGGAGAACGCCTAGCGCACATGGTTGAGAGGGACGGTTGCTAATTAAAATAAGCCATCTTGCAGATCAAGCCGGGCAGGGTGATAGGAGTCCCAAGTTCTATTCAGTTGAAAGCCAAGAAGTGGACCAAACCTCCACTGCATACGGTGATTTGCCGAATTTAAGAAGAAAGCTGTTAACATTCAGGCAGAAATTTAAACCAGGTTGTCCAACCTTGGCAACTTGAAGACTTGTGGACTTCAACTCCCAGAATTCCCCAGGATTGGACAACCCTGGTTTAAATGACGGATGTTTTAATTTTGGAACAGCACACAGGTTTTTCTCTGAGAGTGGTGGTGCCATGGCCTAGAAGTGGAGCTCTCACCTCACAATCCGGAGGCTGTGAGTTCGATCCTAGGTAGAGGCAGGTATTTCTCTCTCGGCATGTTGAGATTATATCTGCTGAATATAACTGCACTGGCAACAGGAAGGGCATCCGGCCAGTAAACACTCAGCTCCATTCAATTGCCTAGACTCCACCCTGCAAGGGGTTATGGAGCCATTAAAAGATGATGATAACACAGGTTTTTCTCGGATTGCTGTTTATTGAAGAGGGCTCGTAAGTGTTCCAAGCATCGAACAAGCTAAACTTGCAGAGTCAGGATTTCCTGACTTGACCTACCTGGAAGGGTTGACATCAATCAGAAAAGCCTATTTTCCTTTATCACCTTACTGTAAAGGTAAAAAGTTTCCTTTGTCCAGTTGTGTCCGATTCCAGGAGGCAGTGCTCATCTCCATTTCTTAGCCGAGGAAACCAGCATTGTGGGAAGATGCTTCTGTTGGTCATGTGGCTAGCATGACGACGCCAAAGCGAGTGGAATGCTGTTACCTTCCTACCGAAGTGGTACCTATTTATCTACTCGCATCTTCCTACCAAATGACCTATTTATCTACTCGCATCTTCCCACCAAAGTGGTACCTATTTATCTACTCACATTTGCATGCTTTCAAATTGTTAGATGGGCAGCAGCTGGGGGGCAAGGAACAGGAGCTCATCCTATTGTGTGGCGCTCAGGTCTTGAACCAGGGCTGTTGACTTTCCAGCCCATAAGCCCACTGTTTTAACCCTAAAGCCATCATGCCCCATCTCCTTATGTTGTACCTCAGTAAATTAGGATGAGTCCATTCTGAGCTTCCTTCTCATGCTTTCTCTGTTTACTGGGCTTAATATTCTTATCTCATTAATCGTTTTTGCACTGTCACTGCTGTGGCTTTCTGCCATATTCTTCTCCCCAAACATTCCCAAGCAGGTTTGGGCTTTGAGGGAATTAAGATTGGTGACAGTTGCAAATACCAGAAAGCTTTCTGCTTAAGAGCAGTCTATCTGAAAAAGGCAGAAGACGGGGTCACGATGTTCCACAGAAGATTGACCTGGAGTGAGAGCCAAATGTAAGCAGTCTTCAACTTACAACCATTCACTTAGTGACTGTTCATAGTTACAACAGCACTAAATTTTCGGATGCTTGGCAAGTAGCATATATTAATGACGGTTGCAGTGTCATGTGATCAGCTTTTACAACCTTCTGACAGGCAAAGTCAATGGGGAAGCCAGATTAACTTAACAACCATATTACTAACTTAACAACTGCAGTGATTCACTTAACAACGGTGGCAAGAAAGGAGGTAAAATCGGACGAAAGTCACTTAGTAATTCCCTTGCCTAACAATAGATATATTGGGTGCAATTGTGGTCGTAAATCAAGGACTACCTACAATAATTCATAATATTCTTCTCCAGGTCCTTTTGTAGGCTGGGTCCCATTAGATCTGAGGACCAGCCGTCAAATGAAGACTTGAGGGAACCAGACTCACCAACTAACGCTGAAGGAGACGCAGCCGGCATTGGAAATGGTGTCGTTTAAACGGTGGTAAATGCCACTCCGGTACTTGAAGTAAACATTGAGTTTGGTAAACTCCAGCTGAATGTCACTGAAGTCATGAAGGAAGAGCACAAGAATCCCTATGTTGTGGTATCTGTGAGGAAAAGAAAAGCGCCGTTATTATGCCCGCAAAAGGTCCCAGCTTTTCAATTCAGCAGGCCGCAGATGCGAGAGGCCTGATCAAGGAGAGATTCAACCTGGAAATAAGGAGAAACTTTCTGACAGTGAGAACAATCAACCAATGGAACAGAAGTTGCCTTAAAGAGATTGTGAGAGCTTCATCACTGGAGGCTTTCAAGAAGAGATTGGACTGTCATCTGTCAGAAATGGTTGGAGTTGGATAGATGACCCACAAGGTCCCTTTCCAACTCTGTTATTCTATTCTATTTTCCTCCCTGCAACGATCCAGGTAAAAATCATGTCACTGCATCTTATTTGACAGCAGATTTTAAATAGAATAATACAGAGACTTGCTGCAGTATTGGGCCTGATAGAATTGGCATCGGCGAGTAGGAGATTTGCATAAGAATACAGGTAGACCTTGACTTACAACTGGTCGTGTATACTTTTGGTTTCCTGCAAAAGAAAAAAGTCCACTGGGTGCAATGGGTTTGTTTAATGACCATGGTCTTTGCTTAATGACCAACAAAACAAAAGGTCGCAAAATTGGGTGGCATGTGGTAACCTGCTTAAAGACGAGGACAACTTACGACTGTAATTGCAGGCTCAATTAATGTCGTAAATTGAGGATTACCTATCCTTTTTACAAAACGAGAGGATGCCCTATATAGAAATGATGCTGCTGTCACACAGGGGCAATTCTGATCCCCTCTGAACTACAAACTTATTTGAATAATGGGGGGGAGGGCTGAAATAGCTGTCCTATACACACAGTCCTCGACATACAACCATTCGTTTAGTGATAATTCAAAATTACAACACTATAGGTCCATGTTCTACGTCACGCATGCCAGAAGTGGCACGCAGAAACATTTCCCCCAGCACGTGAGAGGTCGCTTGGAAGAGCCCCAGTGTGCATATGTGTGTGTGCCGCCGCTCAACAGCTGATCGGTGGGTATCTGGCGCACACTGTCGGCCAGTGCGCTCTCCCAGGGTGGGCCTTCTTGGGGTGCCGTCAGCTGGATGATTGTTGGCTGGCGACCCCGAGGGTACGGGCCTTCTCTGTGGGAGCACCCTCCCTTTGGAACGAGCTGCCCCCGGAGATACGGACTATCCCTGACCTGCGAACCTTCCGGCGCGCATTGAAGACTCATCTTTTTCAACGAGCCGGTCTGGCCTAACAGTATTGCGGGATTTTAAATTTGTCATCTTATAGACCCTTGTTTTTATTATTTTTACTATTTTTTAACTTCGGCCATTGATTTAATCTGTTTTAATCTGTTTTTAAATTTAAATTTCTTTGTATTGTTTTAATTTGGCTGTACACCGCCCCGAGTCCCGGATGGGAGAGGGAGTGGTATATAAATTAAATAAACTAAACTAACATGCGCAGGAGGTGGAGGGGTTTGTGTGGGAGACGCACAAGGATGCGCTGCGTGCACTGGATCGGGCACGCCTGCGCAGATGAATGGTGCATGAGGGGGAATCTCGCGTGTATGTGCAAAAACGCGGGAGGGAGGAATCATGTGCGCATGCGCAGATGTGCGGTGTGCGAGGGGGAATCGTGGATGCACAGGGGGCGTGGGGGGGGCAGCATACATTGCCTTCTGGGTGCTGGCATGCAAGCACGCGCAAATGAGTGCGTGCGCAATTATCGGCACAGGAGCCGAAAAAAGTTAGCCACAACTGCTATAGGTAGTCCTTGACTTATGCCCACAATTGAGCCCAAGCTTTATTAAGTGAGACATATGTTAAGTGGGTTTTGCTCCGCTTTACGACTTTTCTTGCCACGGTTGTTAATCACTGCAGTTGGTTAAGTTAGCAACCTGCTTGTAAAAGTGAATCTGGCTTCCCCATTGACTTTGCTTGTCAGACGGTCACGAAAAGGAATCGCATGTCCCCAGGACATTGCAACCGTCATATAAAGGTGTCAGTTGCCGAACATTTGAATTTAGGGATGCTGCAATGGTCGTAAGTGTAAAAAACAGTCATAAGTCACATTTTTTAGTGCCATTGCAACTCTGAAATGGTTACTGAACAAACTGTTATAAGTTGAGGACTTCCTGCACTGGAAAAAGTGACTTATGACCATTTCTCACAATTAGGAACGTTGCAGCATCCCCATGGTCACGTGACTAAAATCTGGCCACTTGGCAACTGGCTCATATTTTGGAAACACTGGGAGCTCAATTATGGTCATAAGTCGAGGACTACCTATACTGCAAATGTAACTGTGAGGTCACAGAAGCTCAGCCAATAAGGACGGTCAGGTGGAGCAGAACAGCCAATGGTGCGACCGGACGAAGCCTTGAGAATTACCTGAAAACATAGGAGAAGACGATGAGGGTTAGGGTGACCACGTGATGAATGAGCATGACGACCGAATCCTTGCGCCAGGCATCCATGTAGAGGGTGGCATAGATAGAATGGGCATAAAAACTGCCCTGTAGTAGGTAGGCGAGGGCGATATCCAGTGGCACCTCCATTCCCCTTTCCCAATCTGGAAAGCCAGGCAGAAAAAGAAGTGACGGTGAGCTCAACACAACGTATTTGGATATAGAATAGTTAATAGAATTCTTTTATTGGCCCAATGTGATTGGACACACAAGGAATTTGTCTTGGTGCAAATGCTCTCAGTGTACACAAAAGAAAAGATACATTTGTCAAGACTCCTAAGGGACAATACATAATAATAGTCACAGGGTACAATAAGCAATCAAATCATACTAGGAAACAGTCAATATAGATCGTAAGGACACAAGCAACAATGTTACAGCCATTACAGTCACAAGTGGGAGGGGATGGATGATAAGGAGTGATGAGAAGATTAATAGTAATAGTAATGTGGACTTTGTAAACAGTTGGGACAGTGTGGATACGCAGCATCCAAAATGCTTAGAATGACATGACAGTAAATCAAGGAACTGAGCAGGCTCTGCTGGTTGGCCCTGACTAAGCCCTATGAGGGCAGGGGTCTCCAATCTTGGCAACTTTAAGCTTGGCGGACTTAACTCCCAGAATTCAACATAGCTGGCTGGGGAATTCTGGGAGTTGAAGTCTGCCAGGTTTAAAGTTGCCAAGGTTGGAGACCCCTGCTACAGGCTACTGTTACACAGCAGCAAAGTCCCCTGTTCAGACAATTGCTTTGATCAGGACCAAGCAGTAGTTTGCAAACTGGTGGTCCTCGACTTACGACCGATTGCTTAGTGACCATTCGAAGATAGGATGAAGTTAGTTAAAATTTGCATTAAATTGTAATGTTAAAAGAAAATTTCTGTAAGACGATGTATCGTTGGTATTTAAACCCAGACCAGTTATCCAGAATGCATAAAGGTATTTCAAATGAATTATTGGAAATGCAAATGTAAAGAAGGGACTTGTTATCTTTTACGGTGGACATGTCATAAAGCAAAGAAATATTGGAGTAGGGTTCCTGTTCTAATGCAGAAAATTTTTAAAGGGAATAAATGGATAAAACCAATATTTTTTTTTCCTTTTGGGCTTTATGAAAGAGACTTGGAAAAAAAATTGGAACTTTGATCCTATATATGTTGTTGGCAGCAAGACTAAATGTACAATATAAGTAGGTAGGTAGGTAGGTAGGTAGGTAGATAGGTAGATAGATAGATAGATAGATAGATAGATAGATAGATTAGACAGATTAGATAGATAGACAGACAGACAGACAGACAGACAGAGAGAGTCGTGCCCCTGTTGCAGACTGACTCTGAGGGAGAGGAGGAACAGCCAACGGAGTGGAAGTGTGGTTCCGAGGTTGTGGAGGAAGTTGGGGAAGGGCAGTGGCTGGCTGGGCAGTCAAAGGAAGACCCAGGCCCATCCCCTCTCCATCCTAGGGCACGCAGGGAGGAAAGGATAAAGGAGAGATGTGGTCTATTGGGGAGGAGAGGGCCTTGCTCCTCTTCATGGGCTGCAGCTGTGACAACTGGATAAGAGGACGGACATGCAAACAGATCACTGCTGGAACCAAAGCGTGGAAATATCTCTAGTTTATTGTTCCTTTCTGAGTTTGGTGTCCTTCCCAGTGTGTGTTCTGATATCTGTGGACATCTTCCAGCCCTTATCTTGCTTGGTTTGTGTTGTTTTTTACTCTTTATAATTTAAAAGGCATTTCCTCCTTCTTGTAACTGCTCGTGTGGGTGTTTTTTGTCTCCAGTCAAGGATATTTGGAGCTTGGAAGCAAAGTGAAGGAATAAAAGGGGCTTCACCTGTTTTTTGTGACTGTGATTATTTTGTATCCCATCCTGGGTCATCATAGATTAGATTAGATTAGAGAAAGAGAGGGGGGGGGTACTGTTGTTTCCACTTGGAAACAGCTTCTGAAATTTGTGCTTGAGGTGGAAAAAAATGAAACTTTGATTGGGGGTTTTACTGATTAGACTGATTTGTTGTTATAGAAATGGCTAATTTATGAGCCTTGGTGGCGCAGTAGTTAGAGTGCAGTACTGCAGGCTACTTCTGACTACCGGCTGACTGCAATTTGGCAGTTTGAATCTCAAGGTTGACTCAGCTTTCCATCTTTCCAAGGTCGGTCAAATGAGGACCCAGATTGTTGGGGGCAATATGATGACTCTCTAAACCGCTTAGAGAGGGCTATAAAGCACTGTAAAGCAGTATATAAGTTTAAGTGCTATTGCTATTATACTATTATGGAAAAGTAAAAATTTGAGGCTCGAAGATAATTGCTTTTAATTCTACTGCAACAGAGGGAGTCAGAAGTCAATGCCCTTCTCCTCCCTTTCCAGACTTCTCTCTTCCCCTTTCCCTCCATTTTATCTCTTACTACTTGCTTTTGTATTTTATATTATTTAGCTACGGTAATTAAAAAAAAACTGTAATTGAGGATGGACCTACCTTGGGGCGACTTATGAGCTGGATTTCAAGTTCTAATTGTTCTAATTGTTGTCCCTTTCTGGAGTCACATGGCCACAAACTTTAGGCGCTTAGCAACATGGCTGCATTCACATCTGTATGCAATATCCCACAGTCATGTGACTGTGTTTTATGACGGTTTTGCTAAAAGCCAGCATTTGGCTTTTGATTTTCGGCAAAACCGTATCAATAGCGAACCACTTGGTTCGCTTAAGGACCGCATTTATTTAACGACCACCGCAAAAAAGATAGCACAACCAAATCAGTCACGGTCCATTGTCTGACCCATTTTACAACTGTCACAACTGTGATGATCAGGCTCCATTACGGTCGTAAGTCGAGGACTACGGGTAGAAACTTTTGAACTGTTAGAACAGCTAATGCACAAAAGCTGAATCCAGCATTGTGGTCAAGAGGTCTACAATTGAGATCTAGTGACAGGAAAGATGCAAATTACAGGAATTGGGTCATATTTTGAATTCTGGGGAGAGAAAAATAAACCATCTGATGAAGTCAATTTCTAAAAACATAAACCCGCAGCACGAACAGCTTGCTATTTTTTAACGATTAAAAAAATATTTCAGAAAACAACAGATTTCTTATTCACACAGGAAATGTGTTAGATTTCTTTTTTTATAACTTTAGGCAAAGCTTTCTTTACTGTTATAATAAATAGTTATTTTAATTCATTATGCAAAGAAGCTTGCAATAATGAGTTTAGGGAGGTATCAGCTTTTAAAACTGATGTCCACAAATTTATTACAGCATCAAACATACAGCATAAGTATTGAGATATCCTCAGAAATGTCATCAGAAATTTTATTAATTGGTTTATCAAACGTCTCTACACTAAATAAATAGAGTTTTCCTGAACAAAGGACTGTTGGATTCATTCCTTTCAGATTAACAAGCCACTTCCAACCTGCACTACAATGCCCATCCTCCTCAACTAGCTCCCACATGTGACGCTCCCATAGCGTAGCTCCCATGTGACGCCTCTCCTGCGCGAGCTGCATTGGTTGCCGGTGGCTTTCCGGGTTCGCTTTAAGGTTCTAGTTTTGACCTTTAAGGCGATCCATGGCATTGGGCCAAGTTATCTGCAGGACCGCATTCTGCCGGTGATCTCCAGCAGACCGGTGCGTTCCCACAGGGAAGGCCTTCTCCGGGTGCCGTCGGCCTCTATGTGTCGTCTGGCGACCCCCAGGAGTAGGGCCTTCTCTGTGGGGGCCCCTGCCCTCTGGAATATTCTGCCACCTGAGATACGCACCAGCACGGACCTGAGGGCCTTCAGGCGCGCGTTGAAGACCTGGCTCTTTGAGCAGGCTGGCCTGAGCTGAGATAGTTTTAATTGTCTCCTCAATTCGGTTTTAACTTGGGTTTTAAATTTTTTGGGGGAGGGTTGTTTTAGCTTAAACAGCCATTATTTAATTTCTTTTTAACTTTTGTATTGTTCTGGGTTTGATTTGGCTGTACACCGCCCTGAGTCCCTAGGGAGAAGGGCGGTATATAAATATTATAAATAAATAAATAAATAAATAAATAAATAAATAAATAAATAAATAAATAAGCAACCTCATCTCACTGGAAATCTAACACTTCTGGAAGGTGATTCACATAAAAACCTTGACCGCTATTAACTCTCCTTGTCTACTCTTAAGTAAAAGAATAGCATTGCCAAAATACTTTTGTAAAAGAGATCCATGTATTTATTTATTTTTTATCTCTAAAAACCTTTAGTAGTTTACAGTTAATAAAAATCTTGATTTTTTAAAAAGAAATCAGGCACCCTGTCTAGGCAAAACTTCACTTTATAAATATTTAACCCCAAAGATTAAATTGCAAACCTCTTAATAATTTTGTTTCTGCCACAAAAACTTGCTGCAAAGCCTTCAAATTGAAAGAGCTCTCCTCAATGAGAGAAACTTGTTTCTAAGGATGCTCTTCTTTCCCACAACTAAGCCCGGAAGCATGAAAACAAACCAGGTTTTGAGGCTATATGGCAGGTCTCCTTCCAGATTCCTGGGTTATATTACATGAGGACTCCTTTCAAACTGCAGAGGCAGCATTAGGCTCTAACTTACTAACTGTAAATGATCCAACATCAAACACAGAGGTGGTATCCAGCAGGTTCTGACCAGTTCTGGAGAACCGGTAGTGGAAATTTTAAGTAGTTTGGAGAACCGGCAAATACCACCTCTGATTGGCCCCACCCCCATCTATTCTCTGTCTCCCATTGAGTCCCAGTTGATTGGCTGGGTCTTCTTTGGTTGCTCTGCACAGGAGAACGGAGCTGGAAAGCAGGTTAGCGGGATGGGGAGAGAATGAGATTTTGCAGTAACCTTCCCCCAGGAGTAGGCAGGGAATTGGGATTTTACAGTATCCTTCCCCTGCCACGCCCACCAAGCCACACCCACAGAACCAGTAGTAAAAAAATTTGAATCCCACTACTGATCAAACATTCCCCAAATCAGGGGTGTCCAACCTTGGAACTTTTAAGATTTGTAGACTTCAACTTCCAGAATTCCCCAGCCAGCCATGCATTCTGGGAGTTGAAGTCCACAAGACTTTAAAGTTGCCAAGGTTGGACATGGCTACTCTAAAAGCTTTCCCACCCACTCAATATGGCCACAATGCTTACCATACCATAAAAGACCGAAGGTGGATCATGGAAAAAGGGATATCCAGCAAAGAAGAGCAAGTAAGTGCCATACAACCAGGAGATGATGTAGAAAGACAGTTTCCAGGCACTTTCAGGCATCTTAGCAGCATCCTTGGGAGGTAACTGACACCACTCAGCGACAGGCTAAAAGAGAGGAAAAAGATCAGTGGGACCGGTTGATCTCTGATCTTCCACTCTTCATTTACAGCTGGGGGTTTCCACTGGCTCTCACCTGAGCATCCCCTGTGGATGCAGGTAATCCTCGACTCAGAACCACAATTGAGCCCGAAAAATTTATACTGCTAAGCAAGACAGTTGCTATTTGTTTTATTCTTAAGGTTGGGAAGTTTTTTTTACAACTTGGGGCAAAAACAAAATTGATTCAAATCTTTTTTGAGATTGCCAGGTTTTGTGTGAGGTCAGCAGTTTGTCATGGCCTCTCTTCTACAATAGTCCATAGTGCAGGTAGTCCTCAATTTACATCCACAATTAAGCCCAAAACATCTATTGCTGTGTGAGAGAGTCGTTAAGTGAGTTCTGCCCTCCCTTTACTTTTCTTGCCACCATTGATAAATGAATTCCTGCAGTTGTTAAGTGAGTAACACGGTTGTTAAGTGAATCCGGCTCTTCCCATTGACTTTGATTGTCAGAAGGTCACATAAGGTGGGCACAGGACCTCAGGACGCTTGTGTAGAAAGTTAGCACCCACCCCTCTCCTAGGAAAATGAAATATTTTAGGATATACTAAAAAGGCAGAATATTTCCCCTAAAAAGAGAAGTAGAAACTCAGAAGCACAAACTCATCTCAGAAGCAGAAGCTTACACCCCCCCCATCTTTGTTAATGGGAGGGCCATTAAGGCCTGGGCCAGAGTATTCTACATAACAAAGGTCTCTACCCATCTCACCATCTTTCCTGGGAAGATTGCATCAGCCAGCACTCAGGTGAAGCCATGTGGTCCAGACAAAGCCTACAAAGTTAGCTAAGACCCCCTGCCCTTGGGAGTCTGACAGCCAATGGGATACATTTCGTACACAGGAACAGGAAACACTAAGGTGGGGCCCCACAGAGGGTATAAAACCAAGGGACTCTTAGCATCTTTGCCCTTTTCGCTCAGGAGCTCCAAGACATGTGATCCTGTCCACCATTAAACCTTCTTTCCAAGCAACTTCCTTGAATCCAGTATCTTTTTCCTCACTTGGAACTGAACCCAGAAGGATAGTTCTTCCAACACTTCCAACTATCAAAAATACATGCCGGCTGTCAAGCATCAGATTTTTTTTTTAATCAAGCTTTTTATTTTATATTGCTTATACATATCAATGCGTGAACAGTGTGTGATACCAGGGTATCATACATTTTAGTACAAATAAACATAATTATCGTTACTCATAGCTATTATATTTCATTTTCATTGTTCATATTGTTTTAAACATATCTGATACTACAGCCATTTCTAAACCTCCCTCTTATTACATATATCTTGTTATCTATATATATATGTGAAATACCACTCACGCATCATTACAAAATCGCCAGAACTGTAAAGCCTACAAATTTGAAATTTGGCACCTATGTTCCTCTTGGCTTCTAGGTGCTCACTAAGAAAGGATTTTTTGAAATGACCATCAGAGCATTAGTATTTCATATATTATTATTATTAAAATGCTCTGATGCTAAGGAGGTCTACTCCCCCTCCCCACCTGAAAAGAAAACTGTTCCAAATGCAAAACACAAGCAGAGGAGTTTCAGTTTCAGAGCACCAAGCAGCTTTACAGAACAGTTGAGCTAAACCATGCCCAGGCTCCTTGCTGTCTCCTTCTTGCTGTTTCAGTTTCCAAACAGCCCTCAACTCTGAAAGGATGCTAGCCAGATGAATACCGATGGATGCTGGTAGGCAGAGGCATTATTTTTCCCACTTATTTTCCTCCCCCAAAACTAAGCCCGACCACATAGTTTTGCAGCGAAGCACAGGCATCGAGCTAGTTTACATATATGTTGTTATATTAAAATATGTATATTGTTGTTCCCTTCTTATTTCTATTCTAATTTTTATTCATGTCACCGTAGATGTTTCTCTTCTGTCTTCCATCTTTCACCTGCTTTATTATTCATATTTCCCTTATTTAACTGTTCACATCTGTATATATTAAAAGTTTCATCCTTCATTCTTTCATTGTTCAGTGTTTCAATATTACAATTCTAATACCAATCACAATATCAGTTAAATATATAGGGTAGATCTATCCATATTTCTTCCATTCATCCATCCAATCAGTGTAATTCTATTAATATACATGTTATGCATCAGAATTTTGATCACGTGACTATGGCCAGGAGTGTGAAAAATGGCCATGTACCACTTTTTTCAGTGCCACTGTAACTTCGAACTGTTACTAAATGAATGGCTGTAAGTCAAAGACTATGTCATGCCCGTCAGAGTCTGAATCCGAGGAAGAAGATGAACAGCTGACAGGGAGTGGGGAATGGTTCCACTGGCTGTGGAGAAGGCTGGGGAAAGGCAAAGTCCAGCTGGGCAGAGCAGGGAAGAGGTAGAACAAGGGAGAGGGAGTTCAGAGGAAGACCCAGGCCCACCTCCTCTTCATCCTAGGGCACGCAGGGACAAACGGAGAAGGGAGCAATGTGGGTTGCGTGGCTTACGGGGGAGGAAAGGGCCCTGATTCCCTTCATTAGCCACACCTGGGATGAAAGTTTATAAGAACTGAATGCTGAATGCGGCAGCTGCTGGGAGCAAACGTGACTTTATCCTGTGTTGTCTTTGCTTATCTGTGTTCCTGGCACCTTCCCAACCATGTGGGAGTTTTGCCATGCCTTCACATCTGGAATTCTTACTCCTGCCCTGTCAGAATAATTACCTCATTTTGCCTTGATTGGGCTTATAGTTACAGTTTTTGTTGACCACGTTTTGGACTTGATTTTTTGCTCCTGGGAGAGTTTTTCTCCAGCCAGAAGGTAACCTGGACATTGGGGACAAAGTTGGAGCTAATAAAGGGACTCTTATTGATTATCTGACTGTGTTGCCTTTGTGCCAAGCCCCGGGTCATCACAGACTACTCATATATCATAATAATAGCAATAATAATAAATGGAATAAATTGTCACAATAGTAAAGAATCTCTGTAACTCAGATGGAACTGTAGAATCCCTGGTATTCAAAGAGCTTTTTTGCCTGCTGATATTTCATTATCTAACTACAGGTACGACCACAATTCAGCCCAAAATTTACGTTACTAAGTGAGACATTTGTTAAGTGAGTTTTGCCCCATTTTATGGCTTTTCTTACCAGAGTTGTTAATTGAATCACTGCAGTTATTTAGTTAGCAGCATGGTTGTTAAGTGAATCTGGCTTCCCCAGTGACATTGCTTTTTTTTTCTTTTTTTTGGTAAAAAAAAATTATTTGGGTTTTCACAAAACGTAATACAAATAAAATATCTTTTTTTGAGAATAGCATGATCCTGGGTTGTCACTTTTCCATACAGACACAAACTCAATTTCATATTCATCTTTGTATTCTACTCCATATCTTATGACTATATTTTAACATTTTCTCAGTGATTTTTTTTCCTTCCCTTAGTTTTCTCAGCCTTGTTTTTAATTATCTCATTCCTTTCTAAGTTCAATTACATCTCTCTTTCTAAGTTTCAACAGTGACATTACTTGTCAGGTCGCAAAAGGGGATCACATGACCCCAGGACACTGCAACCGTCATAAATATGAGTCAGACGCCAAGTGTCTGAATTTTGATCACCTGACCATGGGGGATGCAGTGAGAGTCATTTGTGAAAAAGGGTCGTAAGTTACTTTTTTCTGTGCTGTTTAACTTTGAACGGTCACTAAATGAAACTGTTGTAAGTCGGGGACTATCTGTAAGTAGCATCATCAGTAACCAACCAAGCTCAGAGAATACCAGGGAGTCCATAGGAATACCTGTGCTGAATATAAGAAATGCATTCCTGCCACACTAACAGAGATATATTTAACAGGAAAGATGACGCTCTTCGTTATAAAACATAGCCTGCGCTCAGGAGCCAACTTTGATTTTAAAAGACTAAAGAGGGTTGAACCTCAGTTCATTCTTGGATGGGAGACACCTGTGGCTTTAGGCTAAACTGGGAAGTTCAAAAACAAAATCAACCAGGAATATAAAGCAACAGCAAAGCGCTTTGTACTTTTGCCAAGATAATGACATGGATGCTCCCATATACCTACCAGAAATAGTTGCCTTCTTTGGGAAAAAAAAATACTCTGCAAATTTCGTAAAATTGGTATGAGTTGCCTTGTGCGTGTGGAATCTTTTTTTTTTTTGCTAGTGCGAACAGAATCCTTAGATGTCGTTTTATACTTAACAAATAACAGATAATCAGAGTTGGGACCTTGTAGGTCATCTAGTCCAACCCCCCACCCAAGCGGGAGACCCTACACCATTTCTGACAGATGGGAGTCCAATCTCTTCTTGAAGGTCTCAAGTGATGAAGCTCCCACAACTTCCGAAGGCAACTTATGTTCCATGGGTTGATTGTTCTCATTGTCAGAAAGTTTCTCCGTATTTCCAGGTTGAATCTCTCCTTGTTCAGTTTCCATCCATTATTCCTTTTTCTGGCCTTCGGGTGCCTCGGAAAATAGCTTGACCCCTTCCTCTCTGTGGCAGCCCCTCAGATATTGGAAGACTGCTATCATGTCTCCCCTGGTCCTTCTCTTCACTAGACTAGCCAGGCCCAGTTCCTGTAACAGTTCTTCCTATGTTTTAGCCTCCAGTCCCCTAATCATCCTGGCTGCCCTTCTCTGTATTTTTTCTAGAGTCTCAACATCTTTTTATAGTGTGGTGATCAAAACTGGATGCAGTACTCTAGGTGTGGTCTTAATAAGGCTTTATAGAGTGGTATTAGTACCTCACTTGATCTTGATTGTATCCCTCTGTTAATGCAACTTAGGGTTGCATTGGCTTTTTTGGCTGCTGAATGATTTTGCTTGCAGTAGCAAAAAAAAGAGGGGGGGAATCCACACCCACAAGCTGAGACATGCTAATTTTTTACTGCAATTTGCTCCTACATTATTTCTGTGTTCTTCCAAAAGCTTCTCTTGAAGGTGAGGATTAGAGAAGCCTGCCCCAAACGAAGACTTTTGGATGTTTCCATTGGATAAGCTCCAATGTGAACACAGGCAGGTAACACCATTGCAAAACTACAGCAAGCTTACTAATAAAGGAGAATATTTATAGCTCAGGGTTGGGGTACACGAGGGATCCTTGGTGCTCTCTGATCTTGCTTGCTTTCTTTCAGACGTTTCATTACCCAAACTAGGTAACATTATCAGTGTCAATGAAACCTTTTCAAGAAAACAGGCAAGCTTTGAGAGCACCAAGGACCCCACATACAGTACAGGTAGTCCTCAACTTATGACCACAATGGAAACCAAAATTTCCATTGTTAAGTAAGACATTCGTTAAGTGAGTTTTGCCCCTTTCTTGCCACAGTTGTTAAGTGAATCACTGCAGTTGATAAGTTGCGAAGCTTCTTCTCCGGCAACATTGAATTGTTAACTAGGGCATATAAAACCTTTGCCAGACCAATTCTCGAATACAGCTCGACTACCTGGAACCTGCACGGTATATTGGACGTTAACACGATTGGGCGGGTTCAGAGGTATTTCTCGAAAAAAGTACTCTACTCCTCCACTCACAATAGAATTCCCGATGCCTCTAGGCTTGAAATTTTGGGCCTGGACAATCTGGAACTGCACCACCTGCGGTCTGATCCAAGCATAGTGTCAGGGCTTTGGCAGTTACCCCCATTTAAATCATGAGTCTCGAGCCAAACTTCCAAAACTTAAAAAGGATTTATTGGAAGTTAACATGCCGGCATTGCCTGGATGTAGCCGACTCTGAGAAACATAATTCATTGTCACCCTTGACCCTGGTTTTCGCCCCCACGCCCTGGGTGTATTGTAATTCATATTCTCCAATGGGACACATCCATAGCTAAGAGTCATCAATCATGCTCTCCAGTTAGAATTTTGCCTGGCAGAAACTTCGATCACCTAATTACTATCTTTGAAAACATTTATGGAATGCACTTTTGATTTTGCAAGCTATTGCACTGTGATGACGCAGGGTGGGATACAAAATAAACACAGTCACAAAAAACAGGTAAAGCCCCTTTTATTCCTTCACTTTCCTTCCAAGCTCCAAATATCCTTGACTGGAGACAAAAAAACTCCCACACAAGCAGTTACAAGAAGGAAGAAATGCCTGTAAATTATAAAGAGTAAAGAACAACATAAACCGGGCAAGATAAGGGCTTGAAGATGTCCACAGATAGCAGAACACATACACTGGGAAGGACGCCAAACTCAGAGAGGAACAATAAACTAGAAATATTTCCACGCTTTGTTTCCAGCACTCGCCCGTACGCAGGTCCGTCCTCTTATCCAGTTGTCACAGCTGCAGCCCATGAAGAGGATCAAAGCCCTCTCCTCCCAAGTAGACCACGTCTCTCCCTTATCCTCTCCTCCCTGCGTGCCCTAGGATGGAGAGGGGATGGGCCTGGGGCCTGCTCTGACTGCCCAGCCGGCCTCTGCCCTTCCCCAGCCTCCTCCACAACCTCCAGAGCCACACTTCCTGTCAGCTGTTCCTCCTCTCCCTCAGAATCAGTCTCCACCAGAGGCATGACATGCCCAGCTCCCCCCCTCCCTTTCTGTTGGCAACTCTAAAAAGACCATAGAAATATTTTATGAATTGACACATACTTCATAAAATTGTCTGCTATAACATCTTGCCTATCGACGACTTCTTCAGCCTCAACCACAATAATACACGGGCAAACAACCAATCACCACTTCAAACTCGATTGCAGAAAATACGACTTCAGCAACAGATTGGTCAATGCCTGGAATGCCCTATCCGATTCCATTGTTACAGCTTCAACCCCTCGCAGCTTCAACCTCAAACTGTCTTCTGTGGATCTCACCCCATTCCTAAGAGGTCTGTAAAGGGGGTGTGCATAAGAGCACCAGCATGCCTACCGTCCCTGCCTTACTGTCCCCATTTATCTGCATTTACTTCCTTTGTTCATGTTTAAGTTCATACCTATACTTGTTATCTTGTACTTGTTTGACAAACAAAATAAATAAGTTAGTCACCCGGTTGTTAAGTGAATCTGGCTTCCCCCATTGACTTTGCTTGTCAGAAGGTCGCAAAAGGGGGCACACAGCAACAGTCATAAAATAGGAACCAGTGGCCAAGCATCTTAATTTTGATCACATGGCCCTGAGGATGCTACGAAGGTCGTAACTGTGAAAAATGGTCATGTCCTATTTTTCAGTGCCGTTGTAACTTTGAACGGTCACTAAGCAAACTGTTGTAAGTCGAGGACTACGTGTAATCCTACACTTACAAGAAATATATGCTAATTAGTATTCCATAGTACTTGACTTACAACCATTCACTTAGTGACTATTGGAAATTACGAGAAAAAAACAGTCTTGTTTGTAAAGGTTGAAAAATGAAAGAGATTGTGGTCTATTCTAGAAAAGGCAGGCACAGCCACACACTTCTGTGTATTAATGATTCACCTGTGCAGGTGGTTAGCAGCCTCAAGTTTCTGGCTGTGCAACTAACAAGTAGGCTGGCTTGAGCGCTCAACAGCGAGACTCTGATGAAGTAGGCACAGCAGCGCCTGCATTTTCCACATCGCATGAGAAAAGTACATCTTCCTCCCCCCTGTCCTTACCACTTTCTACAGAGGGACGATTGAGAGCATCCTGTCATATTGCATTACAGTCCGGTTTGGAAGCATTACTGCCTCGGACAGGAAGGCGGTGCAGAGAGTGATGAGGACGACAGAAAAGATTATTGGCAGTTCACTCCCTTCTATCCAGGACATGGCATATGAGCGATGCTTGAGCAGGGTCCGCAGTATTGTCTGGGATGCTACACATCCTCTTCATGACCTGTTTTCCTTGTTACCTTCTGGGAGGAGGCTTCAGGGTACCCGAAACAGAATATCTAGATTCAGTCATGGGTTTTGTTCCATCTAGTATCAACCTTGTGAAATTTCAAGCTTCCTCTTTCTGCTACGTATTCAAAATGGACAGTGATTTGTGTGTGTGTGTCCAACACAGGCAGAGAGAGAGATGGAGGGAGAGGTAAAGAGAGAGAGGAAGAGGGAGGGGGGAGAGGGAGGGGGGAGAGAATGTGTATATGTGTGTTATGTAAGTGTATGGGTAGATATTTACTTTCTTTTGACAGCAGGCAACGTAATTTCATTTTTAATGAGTGCCAGTATGCCCACAGTAAAAATTGACAATAAAAGCTATCTTATCTCTCTTAACTTATCACCGTTTGCGACCTTCTGACAAACGAAATCAATGGGGAAGCCACATTCACTTAGCAACCATGTTACTAACTTAACAACTGCAGTGATTCACCTAACAACTGTGGCAAGATAGGTCGCAAAATAGGGCAAAACTCACTTAACAACTGTCTCACATACCAATAGACATATTGGGTTCAGTTGTGGTCAAAAATTGAGGACTACCTGCACTATGGACTACTGTAGAAGAGAGGCCATGACAAACTGCTGAAATCACACAAAACCTGGCAATCTCAAAAGATTTGGGTCAATTTTGTTTGCCCCAGGTAGTAAAAACTGCCAACCTTAATAATAAAACACATTCGTTCTCATCAAAATTAGAAAAGATACCCATAGCTTTAAAGAAACTTCTTACTCTAGTTGAGTTGAGTTTGACATGAGAAAAGCTTTAAATAAATTGTGTTAGGCTGGTTATAATACAACTGGGGTGTTTAGGGTTAGGGTGAGGTTTGCTTGTCTTGTGGACACTTCCACCCCAATTTCTTCTTCTTTTTTTCACTTTATTGTCCCTTTCAATACAAATAATAAATAGGATAGATTTAAGATCCAGGAGCAATGTTGAATTGGTTAATCATATACAGGCAGTCCTCAAATTACGGCCAAAATTCAAAGTTTCTGTTGCTTAGTGAAACATTCGTTAAATGAGCTTGTCCCATTTTACGCCTTTTCTTGCCATATCTGTGTTAAGTGAATCAGTGCAATTGTTAAATTAGTAACACTGTTGTTAAAAGAATCTGGTTTCCCCACTGAATTTGCTTTAGGTCACAAAAGGTGATCACATGACCCCAAGACACTGCAGCCGTCATAAATGTGGTCAAGCATCCAAATTTTGATCACGTGACCCTGGGGATGCTGCAACGGTCATTAGTGTGAAAAGGGCTCCTAAATTACTTTTTTCAGTGCTTGTAATTTTATAACTTCAAACGGTCACTAAGCGAACTACCTGTAATTCCAATCTTGTTTACAGAATCCAGGGCTTAATAGGAACTACTGGACTCTTTTTTTTGTATTGTATGTCACTGCTTTTTGCAATGCACATTATCTCAGCCTACTACATGAACAATCATGTTATTTTTGCCAGCCTAAGGATGATAAACATTTGGGGGTTTATTTTGATCTCCACTTTGCCCTCCTTCCAGTTCATTCCAAAATATCTAGTCCTCCTTTCTTGTAAACTCATCTCCTGAAACAAAATGAAAATGTTTACGGGTCTGATAGCTGAGAGTGAAACCTGAGGAGCAGGAAATTTAAAAAAAGCAGCCCAGTGACTTCCCAGCCTGGCTCCCCCTTTGCAAGGTTATATTAAGATCCCAGCTGCTAATCACAGGGATGACCACAACCTGAACACGACTGAGTTCATGGCAATTCTCGGCTCAGTTCATTCAGGTTTTGCTGGCAATGTCTACAGGCTGCCATGGATCTGAACCAGGATTGCTCCCCTACTACAAGAACATAGCTAAACAGCGCTGAACCGAGTGCTTTGATTAAAGAAAAGAACACCATTAATGTTGCTGCTACCTGGAAATCGCTTTTGCACTTTATACTTGAGGTGGGGAAAAAAATGATTTGGGGTTTTGCTGATTAGATTAACAGAAATGGCTAGTATATATTATTGTAAAAAAAACTAGAAAGTTGAGGCTTTATATTACTATCTTATTCTACTGCACTAAAAGCAGTTCTAAGCCAACGCTTCTCTTTTTCTCCTTTTCCCTACATTTTTCCCTCTTCCCCTTTTCCAAGCTTCTCTGATGAGAGAAAAAAATGATATCTATGTTTACGGTTGACTAGAAACCCATATAGACTTGTTGCATGAAATGGGGAAAAATGATTTTGATGATTAAAGGAAAAAATTGGAAAATGCTGGATCTCTCTTTTTTATAAAGTAGTCCTCTAAATAGTAGTAGTAGTAATAGTAGTAGTAGTAGTAATATTTTTATTATTGTTGTTATTGTCATTGTTGTTATGCATGCAAAGTTACTGTGGGACTTCCAAATACAGACTGACAAAGTTTTGGAAGGCAATACCCTGGATATCACAATTGTGGAGAAGAAAAATGTGTGGATCGTCGACATTGCCATACCTGGTGACGGCAGAATCGACAAGAAACAACTTGAAAAAATCACCAGATATCAGGATTTGGGAATCGAACTGCAGAGACTCTGGCATAAACCAGTGAAGGTGGTTCCAGTGGTATTCGGCACACTGGATGCTGTGCCTATAAAGACCTAGGCAAGCACTTGAAAACTATTGGCGCTGACAAGATCACCATTGGTCAGCTGCAGAAGGCCACCTTACTGGGATCTACTCGCATAATCCGCCGATTCATCACGCAGTCCTAAATGCTTGGGAAGTGTTCGACTAGTGATTTTTGATACGAAACCCAGCATAGTCATCTCGTTTGTTGTGTACACCATATTTTTTTGCGTAAAATAATACTTTATTGTCATTGCACAAAGATACTCCATATACACGTACAATGAAAGTCACATAACACCCACAGACCAGACCCAACATACACACACACAAGGTTCCCCACTCCCTAAAACAACACAAGCATCCACACAACAGACCAAGTAATACTGTCCAACAGATCACTAATGATGCAATTATAGCTCTGCAATTATAGCTACTTAAAACCATTTGAAATTACAATGGCACAGTAAGAAGTGACAGGGTTGTTTTTCACACGTGACTGTTGTAGCATCCCCGTGGTCAAGTGATCACAATTTGGGCACTTAGCAACTGGCATGAACTTATGACAGTTGCACTACTATCCCGGGGTCACCATTTGTAGCCTTCCCGGTAGCAGAATCAATGGGGGAAGCCAGATTTGCTTAACGATGCCATGATTCATTTAACCCACAGGTGTCAAACTTGCTGTGTCATATGATGTTTCGCGGTGTTTTTCCCATTCGCGGAGCTGGCATGGGCATGGCCTGCGCATGAAGCATCCGGTCCACAATCCGCCAGACACCCCTGATTTAAGAAGTGATTCCCTTAACTGTGTCAAAACGGTTGTAAAACGGGGCAAAGCTCATTTAACAACAGCCTTGCTTAGCAATGGAAATTTTGGGCTCAAATGTGGCCATAAGTCGAGAACTACCTTTAACCATGAAATAAGAATTAATATTTTAAATGTACTTATATTTGCTGCAGAAATCGGAAGCTTCTTTTTTCTATTTTTTCCATTCTCTCTTTCTGCACTATTTATCTTTTCTTCCTTTTCTGTATGTCATCCCCTGGTGGAGACTGACTCTGAAGGAGAGGAGGAACAGCCGACAGGGAGTGGAAGTGTGGCTCCGGAGGTTGTGGAGGAGGCTGGGGAAGGGCAGAGTCTGGCTGGGCAGTCAGAGGAGGACCTAGGCCCATCCCCTCTCCATCCTAGGTCACGCAGGGAGGAGAGGATAAGGGAGAGACGTGGTCTACTGGGGAGGAGATGGCCTTGATCCTCTTCATGGGCTGCAGCTGTGACAACTGGATAAGGGGATGGACATGCGTATGGGCAAGTGCTGGAAACAAAGCATAGAAATATCTCTATTGTTCCTCTCTTGAGTTTGGCGTCCTTCCCAGTGTGTGTTCTGATATCTGTGGACGTCTTCAAGCCCTTATCTTGCCTGGTTTGTGTTGTTTTTTACTCTTTATAATTTAAACAGCACTTCCTCCTTCTTGTAACTGCTTGTGTGAGAGTTTTTTTGTCTCCAATCAAGGATATTTGGAGCTTGGAAGGAAAGTGAAGGAATAAAAGGGGCTTTACCTGTTTTTTGTGACTGTGTTTATTTGGTATCCCACCCTGGGTCATCACACTGTGTTTCTTTCGCTCTTTATTACATTACCATATATATTTGAAGAGCTGTGGTAGCACAATGGTTAGAATGCAGTACTGTAGGTGAACTCTGCCTGCAGAATTCAGTCCTGACTGACTTGAGGTTAACTAAGCCTTCCATCCCTTCCAAAGTCGGTAAAATGAGGACCCAGATTGTTGGGGGGGGGGGGGAATATGCTGACTGTGTAAAAACTGCTTAAAGCCGTGATGGCGAACCTATAGCATGTGTGCCATTGGCCCAGCTCAACTCTGCATGCACATGTGTACGCCTCCCACCAGCCAGCTGGTCTTCGGGTCTCTGTCACACATGTGGGGGTGGGGACATGCGGGGGATGCATGCAAGGGGGGCAGGGCGCATGCGCAGAGGATGCACATGCATATGCTGCCACATGCACACATGCATGGGGATGAATGTGCATGTGCGGGGAGCAGCTGGGGGCAGGGTGCATACACATGTATTGCATTTTGGGGATGTGCGCGCACATACTTTGGCCGCTCCAAAAAGGTTAGCCATCACTGGCTTTTAGAGAGTGCTCTAAAGCACTATGGGGTGGTACAGTGCTATTGCTATTAGTTTGTATTGTTCGTTTTTATATTTTCTGTAAAAAAATTAATAAAATGTATTAAAATAAACGCATCAGCCTTCATGAGCTGGAGCTCAATTCATCGGTTACATAAAAAGGCTAGACCAATTATAAAATTTAAAATGGGATCCTTCAAAATTCCCTCCCCATCAGAGGGCAGAAATTAGGGCAAGGAGGTGAACAGGATTCAGTTACGATCTCAACGGGTGGCATTTACAATAAAGAAATATATTTGCGCATTGGCCAGATGTCTGGTTCTGCCTCATGTGTCCCCTTCAATGACACACAAAATATATTACCTGATTTTAATTAGGAAACTACATGTAATTGAGAGCTTCTTTTCTACAGTCTAAAAGTTCTATCCGAAAGTTTTTTCCTAAGCAACAGCAACCCTCTATTAAGATATATTTTTATACACACACACATACACACACATCCCTACTATATCCGCCTTTAGGGTAAGTAATACTATGTAAATAGTAGAAAAGAGGACAAACAGTAAGTCGAAATACTTGACAGACAAGAAATGCAGTGAAACTAGTCTATACCAAAAACATTAAGTAAACCTCTCGACATCTTTCTCTTCTGCCAAATTATCCTTGTTTCCACCATGTAAATTCAGACCAGGGTTCTCCAAGGCGGTCAATATTGACCTCCAAAGGTTGATGGATCTATCCAAAGCTTAACTTTTAAGAAGGGTGGACTTCAACTTCCCCAATTAGCCACGCTGGCTGAAGAATTATGGGAGATGAAGTCTAAACGTAAAGGGGTGAGAAACACCAATTCATGGGTTTGATAAATGGCTGGTAATCAATAGGAGCAGATTAAGCCTGGAAAAGCATGGAGACATACAACTAAAATTTACTAATCTCCAACCACCTATCAGTGCCTTGCTACTATTTATATGTATCCTGTCATTAATGATATCCACATTCAATTTAAAAAGTTGTATTAAATTTACATTTTTCATATTTTAAATATTCCTTATTTTTATGGCCATTATTTATTTATTATTTGTAGTACTAGTCACTAAAGTAGTGTTCATTATATTTTTTTCTTACACATAAACTTTGAGGGTCGATGTATAACCTGAAGTTCCTTTGAAGGTGAAATAATTGAGCTGAAAAGTTGGCGGACCCCTCTATACACAATGCTCCATACCCACTTTATATTCTGTATATTGTTTTTAAATTTCCCACCTCTCTTTTCCTGAGGTATTTTTTCCAACTCATCTCAATCCCAGCTTCCCAGTCCTTTTTTAATAAAGGTAGTCTTCAACTTACAATCATTCATTTAGTGACCGTTGGAATTACAATGGCACTGGAAAAAATGCCATTGTATACAATGACTGATGACTTCCCCTTACAACTGTTACCGCATGTCCATGGTCATGTGATCAAAATTAGGAGGCTTGGCAACTGGCATGTATTGATGACAGTTGCAATGTCCCAGGATCCTGTAGTCACCATCTGTAACCTTCCCAGCTGGCTTCTGAAAAGCGTAGTCGATGTGGGAAGCCATATTCGCTTAAGGATAGCACACAATTCACTTAACAACTGCAGTGATCTGCTTAACAACTGCGGTTAAAAAGTCGTAAGAGGAGGCACAACTCACTTAGCAACTGCCTTGCTCAGCAACAGAAAATTTGGGCTTGATGGTGGTTGTAGGACGAGGACTACTGTACCTGTATGTCCTTCGTCCATCTATTCCTTATTCAGACTCTCTTTATTTTATTTTAGTTTACTTTATTGTCATTGCACCTTGTAAAACGAAATCAAATACCATCTTCAGTGCATATCATGACCATGACCATGAAAATAAACACAAACACACATCCTTCACCCTTCACACATTGAACCAGAAACTCCCGACACCACACCAACACTGCCCTATACAGAATTCAAAAGTACTACTGTCCTTTATGAGGTAAACCACCGCTTCACTCCCTCTTGCACTATCCACATTCATTCGAAGTCCATTCATTCTTCATCCTCTCACTTTTTGTTTAACCACAAGCTTTCCACAGAGTTTTACATCATGGGCAGTTCTCACTTAATGTCCCGTCGCTTAGTGGCCCTTGGCAATTGCAATGGACTCCCCCCAAAAGGGACTTAATCAGAGGTGGTATTCAGCAGGTTCTGATCAGTTCTGGAGAACCGGTAGTGGAAATTTTGAGTAGTTGGAGAACTGGCAAATCCCACCTCTGACTGGCCCTACCCCCATCTATTCTCTGCCTCCCGAATCCCAGCTGATCGGCTGGGCTTTGGTTGCCCTGCACAGGAGAACAGAGCTGGAAAGCAGGTTAGTGGGGTGAGGAGGGAATGGGGATTTTGCAATATCCTTCACCTGGATTGGGGTAGAAATGGGGATTTTGCAGTATCCTTCGGCTGCCACGCCCACCAAGCCATGCCCATAGAACCGGTAGTAAAAAAAAAATGAATCTCATCACTGGCCTTACTGACCCGATTTTGAAGTTCTGACGGCTACCAATATCCCCATCGCCTGCAGTCACATGATTATATTTTCAGTGCTTAGCAACCAGATCGCATTTACGACTGTTTGCAGCATCCCACTGTCACATCAAGATTGATTTTTGGTGTTTTTTTCCCAAAAAACCAACCCTGCCCGTTGTGGACAATGTATTTGTTTAATGACCCTGGCATTCTCTTAACACAAAGGTCGTAAAATCAGGCACCATCACCCTGTTTAACCACCACCAAAACATACAACTTTAATTCCAGGCTCATAAGTCAGGACTACATGTACTAAACTCGTAACACCCAATTCTCACATCTATATAATGACACAAGCAAAAATGCACTCTTGTGACATTTCCTATTTTAACAAAACAGTAACTTTGCTCAAGAGCCCATTACTTTTCTACCAATATTTGCACATTTTTTTCCCAAAATGTCTCCTCCATTTATCCAACTTGAGAAAATTTTCTATTCCGATAAGGAAATTAATCTACCATGAGTTGGGCAATTTTAAGCAAGTAAACTGACACCCTGAGCTGCTGAAAAAAGAAGGGCTATAAATCTAACAGACAAACTAATTGTTCATTGCATTTTCGGTGCCAAACTATCTTGCTTATTTTGGCAAGTGGTCTCTTCAGCTTTCTGAGGGAGGGAGGGAGGAAGGAAGGATTTTGTTGAATTTTTATTTTAAATTTGTTTAATTCTATTGAAATTTTATTTTTTGTATTTCTTATCTTCCTTTTAACATAACTGATAGATTCTGAACACAGAAGGCTTAAATTTGTAGTTAGCATTCTTAAAATGGCAAAGAAAGGGTGTTTCCAATTCAAAAGAATGTTATCACCCCTTAAATTTCTGCACTTGCTTGCAAGAAAGAAGCCATCAAAACTTGCCTCTCCCACTGCAGTCTGGGTTGCCACGGCAACAGAGGTCTTCCTGTGCTGCTGCTATGGCAACAGGTGTTGGCTGGCATCCAAGGAGACCCGCTGCTGTCATTCCAGTTTGAGAAACCCTACCCTATATTTAAAGGGAGTGAGATTTCTGAGGAAGTTGCACCATGTAGGAGTATGTGTGTGTGTTTGTAGAGAGAGAAATAATGACATCCATTGCAGCAAGATGGCTTCCCCACCCATGCTGAGGTCTTGTTTCTGCATTTCAGAGGCAAATCAAGGAAGTGTTGGATGTCACATCTAATTGCACTCAAGTCTTTTGTCTTTGCTCACTCTTTTCTCACACTCAAGAAACATTTCTGTATGACTGGTCAGAGAATGGAGAATACCCCCCCTTTACCAGCAGATGGAGTACCAACCTTGGTTGACATTTGGATGGGACACCACCAAGAGATCTAGAGTTCTGGGCTAAGCTAGGAAATATCCCGGGGGATGGCCAAAGTGAAGCATTTCTGTACAATTGCAGAGGAAACAAAAGAGGCTTTGCTCAACAAATCCCCCTTAATCAAACTCAACTTGGAGATTCACTTTTTAGCTTAGCAATCTTGTGGACTAGAAACCTCTGCACATACATCACTAATCTGACATGTAAAACAGACTACGCCTCTCAACTTCCTTTCCCGTTTTCAGTTTTGCCCATTTGAACTTCCCAAACTATCCAGCAACCCATTTTCTGCCTCAATTAGAGACATTGCAATGGAAAAGAGGAGGTACAAAATTTGTCCAAGATGTTGTAAACTGTCACTTCAAAAGAAGGAAAGGGAAGACAAACTGACATTGACATTCTTGGAATCCAATGTTTTATCGGGTTGCAGCCCCAGGTTGATTAAAGTAGAGTTAGATTTGGTTAATATTTGGATGAAAGACCACCAGGAGATCCCAGGGTTGGTGGTTTGGGATTTGGGGAAAATGTCCCAGATGGCTCCGTTTTCACTGGCAAAGGATTGTAGGAGGCCGTGGCAGCCGAAAATGGAGCTCAGGAGCCTGTTTTCACTGGCAGTAGCATTGTGGACTGGTCCTTCACTGTTTCCACAGTCCAGATCTAAGTACCCCACAGGCCGGATCTGACCCTCAGGCCTTGAGTTTGACACCCCTGCTCTAGTACAAGACGACTGCAACTTTTAGATTATCTTGGGCAAAATATGAGCTTTAAGGACATATCTGAAAAGAAAAAAAAAAAAGGTTTTTCACTGTTCATTAGTTACATCCACGAAGTTGAGTAGGTTCTCTACCCTTGAAGCAGAAATTCTAAGATTTTTTTTACTGTGCAGATAGAACACATTTCACCCTTCTGTCAATTTGGGAACAACAAAGGACCACACAATTTTGCAAAGAGAAAGCTCTGTGCATCAGGATCATCACTACTTTAGATGGCTTTTGTGCTGTCCAACCAGTGTATGGGAATTGGATAGTTAGGTAGCAATTGTGAGCTGTCCCCTTAAGGGAATGCATCATGGTAAATGTAGTAAAGGTACCCTGGGAAATGTAGTCCATGTCGCATGACCACATCTATAATCCTGATTGGTCACTAAATTGACCCTCGATGGATTAGAGGTTTTCCTCAATCTTGGCTGAACTCATGGACTTGTGATAACTTTCTACTTCTATCATTACAAGATGGGAGGAAAAGGATAGAAGATAACCATCTTTTTTACCTACAAATCAAATATACAAATAGGACATAAAGAAGAACTTCGTCACAAATGTGAGTCATGAAGATACCTGATGAACCAATAATAAATATTTTGTATTGATGTTTTGTTGAGTTTATCTATCTGCATCTGTACACCTTACAAATCCATCACTATACAGAGACAGAACAGCTTTAATTCAAAATTATGGAGGAGAAGCTCTACCCAGGGCTGTTAGTGACAACAGCTAAAGGGAACCCCCATATTCAGATGAAGTCTACCTGCTCCGTACCTGCCTGGAAATCCACAGCTGGAAAAAGCTACAGCCTTCCAATACTGCTTGCTGGAATATTTTAGGTACCCAGTATAGGAAGTGGGACCAGATCCAGCAACTATCATCTTAGGTTCTTGGGCTACACTGGTGGGGTGGAACCAGAGGGAAGAAAAGATTGGATAACAAAATGTCCCCAAGAGAATGAATGAATGAATGAATGAATGAATGAATGAATGAATGAATGAATGAATGGTTTGACACAATACATGAAACCAACAAAGGAGAATATTTATGGCTCAGGGTTGAAATGAGGGATCTTTGGTGCTCTCTGAGCTTGCTTGTTTTTCTTGAGGATATTTCATTTTATCTAGTTTGGATAATGAAACTTCTGCCAGAAAACAACCAAGCACAAGGAGCACCAAGGACCCCTCACATATGAAACCGTGTTCCATGTATTCATGGCTTCTTTAACAAGCTACAAGCAGCTGGTAAATAGGGACTCGCTTCACAAAACATTTTTTGACAAAAATGAAAAACCCTCGTTTCCAAGTCTGTGCTCAATTCCTCTATTTTTTTAAAAAACTACCCTATATATTCGTTAATTTGAACATTTCTCATTTTAGTGTTTTTAGTTTAGTAGCTTATTTATCACTTTTTTATTGCTCATAATGTTATATTTTTTATGGTTTTCTTTCTTTCTTTCTTTCTTTCTTTCTTTCTTTCTTTCTTTCTTTCTTTCTTTCTTTCTTTCTTTCTTTCTTTCTTTATTAAATTTCTATACCGCCCCCTCTCCCAAAAAAGGGACTCAGGGCGGTGTACAGCCAACTAAAAACAGAAACAGTATATACAATTAAAAACAAATTAAAACAATTAAATTAGAGACCGAATATACAATTAGTGAATATAAAACTAATAAAAAATTTAAAATACCAAATTTTAAAAACCCCAAAAATCGTTACTGGGCCAGGCTGGCCTGTTGAAAAAACAGGGTCTTTACTGCGCGCCGGAAGGTCTGAATGTCGGTAATGGCCTGTATCTCCGTGGGCAAATCGTTCCAAAGGGAGGGAGCCCCCACAGAGAAGGCCCGCATCCTCGAATCTTGAATCCATATTGGTAGCCTTTTTTCCCTTTTAATGAAAATGATATAGAAATACCAAAACACATAAATTAACAAAAAACCCATTCAAGGCATAGCTGTACTTTTAGTGAGATTGCGGAGTATATATTTTTTTAAACGGTTTTAATATATTTTTAAATTATTTTAATGTTTTCCTAGTGATTCTTTTGGTTAATTTGGGGGTAATTGTGTTGCATTATCTTTTTCACTGTTTAAGCCATTCAGTCACTTAGGAGCCATGGTGGCGCAGTGGTTAGAATGCAATATTGCAGGCTAACTCTGCCCACAGCCAGGAGTGTGACCCTGACTGGTTCAAGGTTGACTCAGACTTCCATCCTTCCGAGGTCCATAAAATTTGAGGACCCAGACTGTTGGGGGCAACAAGCTGATATTGTAAATTGCCCAGAGAGTGCTGTAAAGTACTATGGAATGGTATATACTGTAAGTCTAAGTGCTATTGCTGTGCTATATGTGAGATGGGAAAGCTATAAAAATTTACAATAATAATAATAATGATGATGATGTGATTTAATACATTATAACAAAACAAAAAATAAAACGAATAAAAAAACTGTACAGCTTAACTTTACAGTTCTGGGCTTGTCCAATTTTTTATATTATTAGCAGTGACTTCCCCTGATTACTCTCTTTTTGATAATGGTTTGGCTTGGCTACCTCTGATACTGTCTATCCTAGGCAGCCTTCTTAAGTGCAGTTGACAAAGATCAATAATTCTATATTTTAAAAATAAGGAAGATCAAAAAGCAGATATAGTGTCGCAGGTACCCCAAAAGAGAAAAAAAGCACACAACGCTGATTCTTGGCTCCAAGTCCATAAAAACACAGGAAAGCAGATGTAGGCAAGAATTTGATCAGGAAGAGAAGACAATGATGATGATGATAATTTAATAATCTTGACCTGCTTGACTCCCAACGACTACAAATGGAAGAAACTGCAATAAAACGAATGAAAGATGGCAAGGGGTGACAGACCACGTGGAACGAAGCAAGGGGTCTCACTCTCCCAGGGACAAAAATGGCCTGGGTGAAAAGCCAGGCCTTTGTGATCTGCCGAACCACATACAGATCTTGCCAGGGAGGGGAGAAAACCTCATTCCAGAAGGCAAACACTGCCACGGAGAAAATGTGCATCCAACTCTGGAAGGAAAAAAGGGTTCCACCGGAAGGCATGTTTATAAAAAAAAAAAAATAGATTGTATAGAGATGGACAGGCTAACGATGAAAATAAAAGACAGAGAAGATTCAATTTATTATAGGGCCTGGGATGCTTGGTATAAGTGATTTAGAAATAAAAAGAAAATAAAATGGCAATTAGGAAAAGAATGAGGGAATATGTAGATACGTAAATATACCATGGAGAAGACTGAGATGTAAGGATAAAAGATACTGATTTATAGCAAGAGTAAGATGCAATGGTAAAGGAATAAGTAAATACATACACTGAAAAATGTGAGATGTAAAAGATGTCTTGATGTTGACAACAGTGCATAAAGTTTTATTTTATGTTTTTAAAATTTGAAAACTTAATAAAATTTATTTTTTAAAAAAGAAAATGTGCTTCCAGAGTCCCAATAAGATGACATTGTTTAATTAATAGGTTAAATGTTTGAATAGGGTTTGCTTTAGTATAAATGGGACTGGGAAGGGGTTTTGCTTAAAGAGCAATGATGGCAAAAATTAAGAATTATAAAGGGATAAATAATTGAAAATATAAATTAAACATGGACATGAATGACTGTGAATTATACAAATCGTTAAAATATTGCAGATATGGCAAGTAATACGGAATTTACAATAAAAGAAAGGATGTTAAGAACGTAGAGATTGACACAAAAGAGTATATGGGAATATTGAAGAATTAAAATTAAGACGGATAAGACGTATTAATACAAAATTATATAAGAAAGTCAGCAAGATTAATGTAAAATTATTGTCATATTTGTTTTTAAAACGTAAAACACTCTGGGACCACAGTGTTCACACTATGAGTTGCTTGTAACAATTAGAAATAATAAAAAATGTATTTGAAAAAAAAGATGATATTGTTTAATTGAAGGAATGCAGAACACTGACCAACCCAGCAGAACTGAATCAAGATGGACAAATGTTATGGGAGACCGACCGTTCCTCAAAAAAAAAGAGAACCTCGAAATGTGGACTATTCTCCTCTTTGATAGCCCCATTAAGACACACCACAACTTATTTAACCTAGACTTTCACAGTTATGGCTGATACCCAACACTCTCAACCCCTGGAGATTTAGGGCATTGACATCCGATACTCTTGAAGAGCAAGAACTCTTTCCTACAACAATGACGTCTTTAAAATGCACATGCTGGCATGCAAACTTGCACGTGTACCTCCTCTGCCCCGTACTGGAATTGCCCAATTTTTACGGAATGTGTTTCTTTCAAAGGGCAAATTTTATTTTCTTCTGAACGCCCTTCTGCACCAATGAATGGAACATTCATTCAGGATTGGGGGGGGGGGGGGATAAATAATATAAATGTTTGCATGCAACCCTTCCTTTAAGGAGCAATGAGTGATCTGGGTCTTTTAAAGCCTCCATTCTCTGCAGCAGTCATTCTCAAGGGCCAGCCGGTCAGGCCAATGGTAGGTCAAGTGATTTCTCTTCCTTACTGACTCATAAGCTTCTCAAAGCTTTAGCCTTGCTTAGTTCTTACAAAGTCATTTCTGAAATGCAGTTTGGCTTTCCTTACTGACACCGTTTCTTGCAAGCCATGCAGGCAGAAAGCAAATTGAAATGGCCACAGGGAAAAAGGGGCTCACGCTGTCGTTGCAAACACCCCCTTGTTAAAGTGAGAGATGTCAGCTTCTTCCTCTGAGTTAAGAGAGAAAAATCCATGTCTAGCTTACTCAGTGCCTGAGATCTATTAGTTACTAGAAAGGCGAGGGCAAAACGAAAACAGCAATTAGCAAATTACTGAGCACGGTCCTACTGGGTATTTGCTCCTTGGAAAGGTGTTCCTAGACTCCTGGCGTTTTGCTCCCATAGCCTAACCCAGCTCTCCTCCTACCACACCTGCATGCTTGTTTTTTCACCACTAAGAAGATGGAGGGTAACCAAGGGCAAGGAAGCGAAGTGTAACCCACCCAAACCCTGCACCTTACCACCTCAGCATCCTTTTATCACTTTGCACAGAAACTGGGAAGGTGACCTTCACAAAACCAGCTACAGAGACAAATAATAATAATAAAAGTCAGAAATCTGCAGTTCTCCAAAAAGGGATTTTTTGGGAATAAGAAAAAGAATTACACTTTTGTTTTTACAATGGGATAGGTTTCTAGTCCTTATGCACAGCTGCATGTAAAACATGAGGTCAGAAGTCTAATATCTTTTAACACCGGTATAGATTTTTTAAAAATAAAAAATGTGTTGCTTGCCATATTTATAAACTAGCTCGATACCCGTGCTTCGCTACGAAACTATGTGGTCGGGCTTAGTTTTTGGGGAGGAAAATAAAGAGGGGGGGATTCTGCCTGTGCCTACCAACATCCATCGGTATTCATATGGCTAGATACCTGTCAGTGTGTGAGAGTTGAGGGATGTTTGGAAACTGAAACAGTATTTGTTGTATGAGCAAGGAAACAGCAAGGAGGCTGTTCATGGCTTAGCTCAACTGTTCTGTACTAAAGCTGCTTGCTGCTGTGAAACTGAAACTCCTCTCCTGTTTATGTTTTGCATTTGGAACAGATTTCTTTTCAGGTGGGGAGGGGGAGTAGAACTCCTTAGCATCAGAGCGTGTTAATAGTAATATATTAAATACTAATGCTCTGATTGTCATTTTGAAAAATCCTTTCTTAGTGAACACCTAGAAGTCAAGAGAAACATACGTGCCAAAGTTCAAGTTTGTAGACTTTATGGTTCTGGGGATTTTGTGATGATGTGTTTGTGGTATTTCTTATATATATATATATATAGTATATACTTTGTGTTACAACACCCTGTTAAGCCCCAATTAAGGCTTAACTTATAAGTTAAGCCTTAATTGGGGCTTAACAGGGTGTTGTAACACAAAGTATATACTTATTCTCCTGCCTCTGCTGATAAGGAGAGAGCCAGGTAGTGTAGTGGCAATTACAACTGCCTCATATGTAATACTTCCCTGGTTCGAATCCCAGTAAGGGTATGGCTAGCTGAAGAGAGCTAACTAGCTCGAAATAGATCTATACTAGTCTCCCTTATTTATTATTTAAAATTATCAGCTTAAAAACCTTATATATATATATATATACACACACACACTAAAATAAGTGAGAAGATACAGCTTGCTATCTTCTTACTTATTGGGGTGAAATACAGAATTACTTCCCTTAAAGTTCCTCTTCCAAACATCTATTTAAAATCGTCATTTTTAAGGCCTTAGTCAGCTTTCAAATCCAGCTCCATCATGGTTGTGATAAACCTGGTTTGGTTTTTAAAATGAAAAAAAAAGGCATGGTACGAAAACATTGCACATAGAAAATAAGTCCTGTAAACTCTCATTTCACCTGTAAGAAAACTAGAGAGGATGTGGTATAAAACCATCTTTGGACTGCACAGAGGTTTGTAATAAAGAAAGTGCTAAATACGTCAAACAAAAGCAACTTCATTTGAGAAGGCAGGCCTAGATTAAAAAAAAAGCATTTTAGTAGATGTTTAAAAACACTACCAATAACACTGAAGTGAATTATAAGTTATATAAAATTGGATAAAAGTATCAAAGTAATTTCCAATTTCAAACCCATTATTAAGATCAATATTCAATATGAATCAAAATTCAGAATTAGCCTATATTATATTATAAACCTTAATGACTATTTAACAAGAGTGTCTATCTAGTTTAAGAATTCTGTTCTTATTTAATAGATCAAAGAATATCAAATTTATTAAAGCCTTGTATTTAAAGAAAAATCCAAACTCTGCGTGCAGCAAGTCCTATAGAATATGTAGAATTATACACCATAAATAAAAATTATACACCATAAATCAGTTGGAATAATGCAAAGTTCCAAACTTTTAGTTCTCTTCAAACACTAGGAACTTGGTAATTTTTTAAATAATCTTTTTCCTTCTTTAAATTGGTGAAATATAATAAAAATAAAATGGCAGTGACAATAGTGAGAGAAATTATACCAAGCAATTATAGTTCAAGTTTTTAAAGCTTGAGTTTTAGAATTTAAGCTTTAAAAAAATTCATAGCATTAGCACTAAATTCCCTCAATCCCTTAAAATAGTATTACATCTAAATTGTATAGAAAGATACTGTTCCATCTTCTTGTTTTTACAAAATAAAGACATTTGGTTGGTAGTGTAAAGCAATTTTCTCTAACTGTCCTACCACAATTGTGCAATTGCAATTCAAATTATTTAGTCCAGTAGCTGTCCCTTTATTTAAAAAAAATCATGAAAATATTGGCGTCTTTCACATGAATTTGATTTTAGACACTGTTTGAAGTTACAGTGCAATGGGGAAAAAAATGACTCACAACCATCACAGCATCCTCACAATTACATGATTAAAACTGACATGCTTGGCAACCAGCATACGTTGCAGTTTCCTGGGGTCATGTCAGAGGTGATATTCAGCAGGCTCCGACCAGTTCTGGAGAAACGGTGGCAGATATTTTGAGTTGTTTGGAGAACCAGCAAATCCCACCTCTGACTGGCTCCACCCCCATCTATTCTCTGCCTCCCGAGTCCCAGCTGATTGGCTGGGTCTTCTTTGGTTGCACTGCACAGGAGAATGGAGCTAGAAAGCAGGTTAGTGGGGTGGGCAGGGAATGGGGATTTTACAGTATCCTTCCCCTGCCATGCCCATCAAGCAACACCATGTCCACCAAGCCATGCCACAGAACCGGTAGTAAAATTTTTTGAATCCCACCACTGGGTCATGTGATAGTCATTCGTGACGTTCTTAAGTGAGCTTCTGACAAGCAAATTCAATAGGTCATTTGCTTAATGACCACAGGATTCACTTAACAACTGCAGTAATTCGCTTAACAAGCAGGGCAGAAAGGTGGTAAAATCAGGCATGACTGATTTGACAACTGCCTTGCTTAGCAACAGAACTTCTGGTCCCAGTTGCGGACGTAAATTGAGGACTACCTGCACTTTCCCACCAATATCGGTCTAGTCCTAGATTTACAATAGTTCATTTAGTGACTGCTCAAAGTTACAACAGAACTGGAAAAAGTAACTTACGGCCGTTTTTAAGTTATGATCTTTCCAGCATCCCCATAATCACGTGATCAAAATCCAGATGCTTGGCAATCGTTTCATATTTATGACCGTTGCTGCGCCCCAGGATCATGTGATCCCCTTTTGTGACCTTCTAACAAGCAAAGTCAATGGGGAAACCAGAGTCACTTAACGAACAGGTTGCTAACGTATCAATTGGAGTGATTCGCTTAATGACAGTGGCAAGGAAGGTAGTAAAATGGGGCAAAATTCACGTAACAAATGCCTCAGTTAGCAACAAAAAATTTGGGTCCAAGACTACCCATAGGCTTCCTTTTTTCCAGAAGCAGGCAGAAGTTTTGAAGAGGCTGATGAAACATCTTCTATAACATCAGAGGAGCTTAAGCAATAATTCAGAGGCAGAAACTACAGTGCCAGCTCCTCTATACGATACCAAAGCCTTTATTTCAAGCATCAGTAATCTTATTATACTGAAAGTGACCTCTGAGGATTTCAGCTTTCTCTCAAGGCCATATAGCATAGCTGTGACCCTGGAAATTTTGCAGGTCCAAATTCTCTTTTCCATTTCAATCTACTTGGGTGGTTTCTTTGAATATAATATTTCATTCTTCCTCTGTTTGTTAGCCAATATTGTCAATGTTCTCATTTTTTTTAACCACATAAATAATTTCTTTAAAGGCTTCAAATCTTGTAAACTAGGCTGGATAGATTTTTGGTTCCGGTTTCAATAATGCAGCCCACATTCTTGTGCCTGATAATAAATTGAATAGCCTTTAATAGGAACAATATTTGTTTGCAGAGTACAACAAAATAAAAATCTGGATTTTTCCTTTGCAAATAAATTTGTGAAACTCTGGCTTGGTGATCAAATACATCTGAATTGGACTGCCATTTGTCAGAAATGGTGTAGGGTCTCCTGCTTGGGCAGGGGGTTGGACAAGATGACCTACAAGGTCCCTTCCAACTCTGTATTCTGAATTTACGACATGACAGCAGTGTTCCAATATCTCAGGAGCTGCCACAAAGAAGAGAGGGTGAACCTATTTTCCAAAGCACCTGAAAGCAGGACATGAAGCAATGGATGGAAACTAATCAAGGAGAGAAGCAACCTGGAAATAAGGAAGAATTTCCTGACAGTGAGAACAATTAATGAGTGGAAGGACTTGCCTCCAGGAGTTGTCAGTGCTCCAGTACTGGAGCTTTTAAAGAAGAGATTGTTCAATCTTTTGTCTGAAATGGGTTGCCTGCTTGAGCAGGAAGTTGGGCTACAAGACTTCCAAGGTCCCTTCCAACTTTGTGATTCTGAATTGGGTTCTGTAGGGTAGGACTAGATAATTCACAGATCATCTTCCTGGGATCGTCTTGGTGTGCTTTCCAGCAACTGTCAAAAATATATGACATGAGATTTGTATTTCACGGATAATCAGAGTTGGAAGGGACCTTGTAGGTCATCTAATCCAACCCCCTGCCCAAGCAGAAGAACCTACACCATTTCTGACAAACGGCAGTCCAATCTCTTCTTGAAAGTCTCAAGTGATGGCGCTCCCACAACTTCTGAGGGCAACTTCTGTTCCATTGGTTGATTGTTCTCACTGTCAGAAAGTTTCTCTTTATTTCCAGGTTAAATCTCTCCTTGTTCAGTTTCCATCCATTATTCCTTGTCTGGCCTACAGGCGCTTTAGAAAATAGCTTGAGCCCTTCCTCTCTGTGGCAGCCCTTCAAATATTGGAAGACTGCTATCATGTCTCCCAAGGTCCTTCTCTTTACTAGACTAGCCAGGCCCAGTTCCTGCAACCGTTCTTCATATGTTTTAGTCTCCAGTCCCCTCATCATCCTGGTTGCTTTTCTCTGTACTTTTTCTAGAGTCCCAACATCTTTTTTATAATGTGGTGAACAAAACTGGATGCAGTACTCTAGGTGTGGTCTTACTAAGGCTTTATAGAGTGGTATTAGTACCTTTCTATTTGTGTGTGCATGTCTTCAAATCAGTTTTTTTGACTCTAGGAGACTGCCTGAACAGATCCCTGTGATATTCTTGGGGTTTTTTGGGAAGTGTTTTGCCATTGCCTTCTTCTTAGGGTTGAGTGAGAGTGGCTGGCTCAAAAATCACTCAGCTGGCTTTGCAGCTCAGGCAGGACTAGAACATATTGCCTCCTGATTCCTAGCCTGGTAGCTTAATCTGTTTTGTGAGAGTATTTTGAATAAACATTGCTATTTGCTTTTTCGTTTTTAATTTTTAAATGTATATTTAGGGAAATTGGATTCAAATCGATCAAGTAAAAGTCTTTTCAACCATTCCAACAGTTGTTCTCCCATATTATTTTCTCAAGATATACAGGTATAATTAATGGGGAATATTAGTAGTTCAGGGATGAAATGTGGGGTCCTTGATGCTCTTTGAACTTGGATGGTTTTCTTGCAGATGTTTTCATTACTCAAACTAGATAACATACTACTGATGATGTCACCCACTTTAGTAAGGAAATATCTGCAAAAAAACAACAACCAAGGTTAGAGAGCAACAAGGACCCCTCACAGATACAATTTTATATATTGATGTTTTTCAAACTTGGGGATTTTAAGATATGTGGACTTCAGTTCCCAGAATTCACCAGCCAGCATGGGGAAATGATTAGTGAAATGGCTTTTTTAAAAATGTATATTTTATTTTTGAAAACCAATATAATGAAGTACTCTCATCTGCTTTATTCCTTCCAAGAGCAAGGAGTTTTCAAAAATCTATCCATTACATCAGAGACGTTTTAACCAATGACTCATGGCAAAATCTTCGCTGCTTGGCTAGACTGAATTTGGGTTCCGCTTCCAATAATGTCACCCAATTCTTGAGCCTAATAGTAAGTGGAACAGGCTAGCTAGAATAATACTTATTTGCAAAGGAAATATTTCTGATTTGAAGTTATCCAGAAAACCCACAATTCTCTATAGCGCTTGAGAATTACAGGATTGGTAGTTCAACACACCTGAAAGGCAGCAACATGCAGTAACCATTAGACCAGTGTTTGTCAACATTGTGAACGTTCAGATACGTGGACTTCAATTCCCTGAATTCCCCATGTTGGCTAGAAGTGAAGAATAAGTCACTGAGTAAGATTTCCTCCACTCTGGGGTCTGCAGCGTCAAACAGTAAAAGCTGTGTTTCCAGTTTTTTCCCTTAACTAGGTTAAGAAAAAGCTACCTGTGTTCTCTCACTAATAATTAGTGTCAGGCTCTTTACAGACATTTAAAAGTGAAAGTGATTCTTTCCCAAACCTGTTTTCTTGCACAGGATGTATTTGGTTGGGGGGGGGGGTGTGAGAAAGAGAAGAATTCAAGCTGCTAAACTATTTCCGCTTTAAGAACCATATAGCCCATGTATTTTATGGTGAAAATTTTCTAATTTTCTTTCTAACTCGATGATCCAGCCAGGAGTTTTAAGTCTCTTCACTGATACCAGAAGAGCTTCCTGCCGGCTGTTTACCTCAAGGAGTTCCCAAGCCTTTATCAATCTGAGAACCCACTGTTACAATCAGTCAGAGAGACCCTACATTTGGTTTTATGTTATTATTATGGTTCATCACACTTAGCAAGCCAGATGTTTAGACTGGATTTGGCAATTTTTATCTACTTATCGAGTCCTTCCCAAGGACCTGGAATAGGCAATAATTGTTTGATGATGTGAAAGGTAGTATTGCAGGATTATTGTCAGGGTACAACATGTTTACAATGAGATTGGATGGAAGCTGTTCCAAATATAGCCACTTTGGTCAATGTTGATGGTGTTCAAGTGATGCTCTGATTTTTTGGGGAGAGGATCCAAGGCACCTATTACTATTATTATAATTAAAATGTATTACAGCCACCCACCCTAAAAGTCTCCAAGCAGCTTACAACATTCAAACATTCAAACCAGTTAAAAGCAAGAAACAAAACAGAGTTGCTAGACTATCTTAACAAAAATACAACAAGGGCTTCACAAGGCATATTAAATCCAGGCCTTGGAACATATTAGGCATTAAAAAGCATCCTGGGTCAACACTAAGTTACAGTATATGCTAGCAGGGACCCACCCCTAAAATTGTAAAGGCACCACCTTTGGATTTCTTGACCCAAAGGTGCTTTTTCCAAGAGGCAACAGGACTTTCTGGTTTTTCTTTGAAGGTACTTCTCTTCTCATCCAAGAAGCTTCTTCTGAAGCTGAAGAAGCTTCTTGGATGAGAAGTGAAACATCTTCAAAGAAAAACCAGAAAGTCCTGCGGCCTCTGGAAAAAGCACCTTTGGGACACCCGTGACCTGGGTGGTTGAGAATATCTATCGTTCTACACACTATTACTCCTTGTATGTTTCAATTTTAAGTGGGACTCAGAAGATCGAACTCAACGTCCTGGACACAGAAAGCAGAGGAAGGATCAATACATGGTCAAAGGGGTTGAAAACAATCCCAAAAAAGAAACCAGGACCACCCTAAAACTCCAGCTTCCTGGTTTTACCCATGGTGACTGCTCATTCTTCAAATTTTATCTTGAACAAGCCAAGCCAAAAAGTACTTGGACCTCTGTTGCAGTGGTGGCTAGGTGACTTTTGAGGAACAGAAAGCAAACACTGAGGTTTTTTTAAGATGCAGAGAAGTTCATTCTCCCTAGTCCCTTGAACAGTGGCGGGATTCAAATTTTTTTACTACCTGTTCTGTGGGCGTGGCAGGGGAAGAATACTGTAAAATCCCCATTTCTACCCCATTCCAGGGGGGAAGGATATACATATACCGTAAAATCCCCATTCCCTCCCCATCCCACTAACCTGCTTTCCAGCTCTGTTCTTCTGTGCAGGGCAACCAAAGAAGACCCAGCCAATCAGCTGGGACTCAGGAAGCGGAGAATAGGCGGGGGCGTGGCCAGTCAGAGGTGGTATTCTGAACTACTCAAAATTTGCGCTAGCGGTTCTCCAGAACTGGTCAGAACCTGCTGAATACCACCTCTGCCCTTGAACCATTCAGGACAGAGGCTGAAACCAAAACAGGAGCCCCAGCTGTCCAACCAAAGAACTTCCTTGCAGGTTCAGACTGGAGGGTCTACCCAAGGTCAATATCTGGTAGCAGCAATTAAGAGGCTCATTTTTCCACCAATGCTCTCAGTAAATATTCCAGATTTAGTTGTAGGCATGTAAGAAACTCTATACTTCTATAGTCTCTGCTCCCCCCCCCCCCTTTCCTCCTTAAGGAACCAGTTTTCTTCTCTGCCTAAGTCCCAGCTAGGTGGCATAGAAAGATGGGGGAGTTTGACTAGGACCTGCATTTTCTCTTTGTCATCCTCCGGCACCTATTGCTTCCCTCAATCTTCTTCTCCAATTCACTACAATTCTGCCTTTCTTCATAGCAGCCTTTATTCTCAGCAGGGACACATTATGTACTCTGTTATGTTTTGGGAAGGCAAAGAATCCAGGGCCTTGTACCACCTTTTCTAATGGAGATATTGTTATTAAAGGGGATTAGAAATGAGGAATTGTGTGTGAGAGAGGGGGGGAAGGGAGAGAGAATGAATGAGAATGTGCATATATGTGTTATGTATGTGTAAGGGTAGACATATATATACAGGGGAACTGGAAACAATGGGACCACCATTACCAATGTACAGTATACTCTTGGGCAGAAGGTCTCCAAACTTGGCAATTTTAAGACTTGTGGCTGGAAAATTCTGGGAGTTGAAGTCCACAAGTCTTAAAGTTGCTAAGTTTGGGGACCCCTACTCTTGGGATTTCTTAATAGTCTCCTGTCCTATCAAATCCAACCCTGATTAATCTTTTAAATTCAACCAAGATCAACTAGGTGTCTCTGACTGCTGGGATAGCTGCTTTTCATTACTAGTTTAATTAGTTCATTTAGAATCATGGGGACTAGAAATGGGATTGTAGGCTGAAGGTCTAGTAGTTATGGTACCAGGTTAGAAAGCAAGAGACCGTAAGTTCACATTCTGCCTTGGCTATGACAACCAGATGAGTGTCCTTGAGCCAGTCTCTCTCTCTCTCTCAACCCAACTCACCTCACAGGGTTGTTGTTGGGAAAATAGGAGAAAGGTGTGTTGGATATGTTTGTCGCCTTATTTATAAAAATAATTAAGGCAGGAAATAAATAAATTTATACATTTGTATCTATTGACTCCACCTAGAGAATCAAGCATGAAACCGTGGCTTCATGATCAAGTAAATCTGAACTGGGATAGAGGTTGTCCTTGTTTGGTGACCACAACCGGGACCCTCAACTTGGTCGTTAAACAAAGCAGTCTGAAAGTGAAGCCACAACTGTTTACAATCTTACTTCAGCTTTTCTTTGCTTTTACAGACTTATTTATTTTATTTATAACACATTTATATACCGCCCTTCTCCCAAAGGACTCAGGGTGGTGTACAGCCAACTATAACACATTACACTTTACAAAAGTTAAAAGAAAATTAAATATCTTAAGGCTGCCACTAAAATTTATACTCTACCCCAATAAATTACAATAAAAAACCCGAATTTAAAACCCCAAAATTTGAAGGTTGTGAACGCAAGGATGGTTGCAGAGTTTCTTTTTTATCATCATCCTAGTCATTAGGTGAGGACTACCTGAATATCCAGATCGTCTGATGCAGCACATCTCATCCAGGAGGTAGGTCTTCTGCAATGAAGGATCAGATCACCTTACCAAAAATGTCTCCTGGTTTCTAGCCTGATACCTTAAAATCCTGCTTGCCTTGTTAAAAATCGTAACAGGCCTGAGCAAAACTCTCTGATTTCTGTCAGTCACCATTTTCAGGTTCCAGTTCTGCACACTAGGAGTTTCCCATGGGCGTTTTAAATCAGTTTTGCTATTTCCCAATTCACTATTTTTATTTTTTAAAAAGTGTATATTGAGGGAAATCTGGATTAAAACCGATGAAGGAAAATATTTTGATTACAATAGTGGTTTCCTCATGCTGGATGGGGAATTCTGGGAGTTGAAGTCAGCACATCTTAAAAGTTGCCAAGGTTGAAAACACTGCTATAAATGATCCCTCCCGACAGATTAAACCCCAACTCATTCGAACTTATTGAGGCTGGGAGAAAAATGGCTTATTTCAATCCTGATTGCTAAATGGACCAAAGCTAAGTGTTTTTGAATGAAGGGTACAGCACTTCACACGTACAAGCATCCAAGCCTCTTCTAGAAGACCATGGCGCACACACGCACACACACACACACAAAAGGCCTCTGGTTCTTTCTCTGCCCTCTCCCACTTCCTAACACAAGGCAACACAACGCGATGACCAGCTGGGCCCATTCCATATGCGCAAAGGCATTCTTCCCGCTTATTATACGCACATAGTATATTGCCAGGTCGCTTACTGTTCATTTATTTCTTCTCAGGCCGCGCAAAAATTGGATTTCGGCCCACGGCCTCTCCTTCCCACAATTCTGGAAAAAAAAAACCCAAACCAATGCGATCCAAAGGCCCATTTCTTCCTCGCCAAAGCCTAGTCAGTGGCTTCGGTGCGCGGCCTCGCACGTACTCCGCAGTTTTCGGCTTCTCTTCCCCCTCCCCCCCCGCTTCCCATCTTGAAACGCAATGACACGGCCAATTTCGACACCCCCCCCCCCCTTCCTACCTCATTTCGCCCCGTCTTCACAGGCATGCACGCCCGGCAAGGCCAATTTCCTCCCCTCCGAGCAAAACAGCAAGGACCAGTAAAGCCCTTCCTACCCGGTCTCTTTGCACGCATGCAACACACACACGCGTGCACACTACATACGCACCCCCCCCCTTTTTTTGGTTCCCAATAGATAGTCCACCTTCGCAGAAGAGCTCCCTTAACACAGGGCAGTGACGGATTTCATTCCCCCCCCCACAAAAAAAAATGGGAAAACACCCTTTCCTTCCCCAAAGCAATTCAATAAATAATTCCCCGAGCAATTGCAAGCATGGGTCATTTTGGCTCCCTTGCAGGGTCCTCCCCCCCCCACTCAACCCCCACAACGAGGCAATATAATGCAGCGAGCTTTTCGGATCTCCCACCCACCCACCGCATGAAAATCCCCCTCCTGATTTCCTCGATCTGGATTCCAACTGACCCGAAAGAGGTAGCGAGAAGCTGCGCGGCGCGCTAGAGTCCAACCGGCGGCGCAAAGGAGAAAAAGCAGCGCCTCCGTCCAGGCCAGGCGGGCGTTCTCGGCCCACGTCCGGCGGGACAGTTCCCAGCCGCAATCTGTGCAGCTCCGCAGCGCCCCGACTAGGCTCCGGTAACTACGCCGAACCAACTGCTCGTAGCTCGGCATAGCCTCGGGCGCCTGCATCCTTTTTCTCCGGCCGCTCACGGCTTCGTCGCACAAGCACGAGAGCGGCAAGTGCAAGGCTGCCTCCTGCTGCAGCCGCCCATCAGCGCGCGCCGGTCCCGCACCAGCTGTTTGCAGCTGGAAACAGCGGCAGGCCCGCTTCTGCGCACGCGCGCGCCGAACGCCGCGCAAAAACCTGAAGAGCGGAAAAAAAAAAGGCGAAGCACGCGTGCGAGCGACCTTCGCCGGCCGCTAGAGGGCGCCCGGCAACCCCGCCGTTGGAAAGGACGCGCTTGTCAAAGCGCCCGGCGGGGCTGACTCGCGAGTAAAGGCGCCGGTGGATCGCAGTCGCCCTGCAGCGCGAAACTGGTCGCGAAAGATCCTGCTGGATTTAAGGCGGCTTTGCTGGTGATCGTGCACGCGTTATGCATGCATCGGATTGAGGCTTCGGGAAGCTGCTAATTCGACTCCAACGCAAGAGGAAAATCCGCGATTCAATCGGATTTAGAAGGTGATCTGCTCTGCCTGGTTCTCCCAAGATTTCCCGGCGGCCGCATTGGAATCCACTCCGCTTTCCGGCTCCGAAATCCTCCCGAGAGATGCGAAACCTAACGGAGGGGTTCAGGTACGAGCTAACCTGCCTCCCTGAGACTTTGATTGTAGAGGTGCGTGTGAACTGGGAGGGGACGGACGCTTCGCTTTTGCGAACTGCCCTCTTTAGCTTAGCTTCGGGCAAATGCATTGCTTCGCTCGCCTTCAACGCTGAAATTCAGCGGTAGGTGAACCTGGAAACGTCCGACACATTTGGGAATGGGTGCAGATGTCCATTCCCACACACCCCCACGGTTTCCGAATTCATAAAAAATTACTTCTCGATATAAACAATGGCCAGAAGTCGAGTGATTGTAAAAATAAAAAATGTGTTCTAAAATAGGGCTTGGAATTCTCTATTTTGTACGCTTATTGGGGAAGGGAAAGAGGAGATATGCAGCAGAATTGCAAGATCTGTTAATTTATGTGGGATTTATAGATATAGATAGATGGTAGGTAGATAGATAAATGATTGATAAATGATAGATAGATAGATAGATAGATAGATAGATAGATAGATAGATAGATAGATAGATAGATAGATAGATAGATAGATAGATAAGATAGATAGATAGATAGATAGGATAGACTAGATCGATAGCTAGGATAGATAGATAGATAGGTAGGTAGGTAGGCTAGGTAGGTACGTGTCTCCAACCTTGGCAACTTTAAGCACTTGTGGACTTCAAAGCTGGCTGAGGAATTCTGGAAGTTGAAGTCCACAAGTCTTAAAGTTGCCAAGGTTGGAGACCCCTGGTTTAGATCCCTTCACAGGTTGTGGGCCATGTTTGGGTTTGGTAAAGTACTTGAGAGAGGTGCATGCCACTTGTGGAAATCTACTACAGTATTCCTCAACTTACAACAGTTTGTTTAGTGACAGGGGAAAAAAAGCTGGCTGAGGAATTCTGGAAATTGAAGTCCACAAGTCTTAAAGATGCCAAGACCCCCGGTGTAGGGTCTCCTGTTTGAGCTGGGGAGTTGGAATATATGACCTACAAGGTCCCTTCCAACTCTGATTATCTGTTAACCACAAGAAATAACACAAAGGCAAGTTTTCCTCTGGATGAAGAATATGATTTCATGCCCACAGCAACAAGTCACTAGCCTCAACTCTTCAGCCTGCTGGAAGTTAAATCTTGGAAGTTTTTTTCAGGTGGAATGGAGCTCTTGAAGGTCACTTTCTAGCTAGAGACTAAAAGCTTGAAAAGGGGAATGTGAATTCAGATGCGGAATACATTTGGGTTTTTACGATTCATTCAAACAAATCGATTTGCAAATAACTTAAAGGTTTGATTTTGAAGATTCCATTAGATCAGTGTGCTGTCCAGACAGTATATAGTTAATTGGGAATTGGGAGCTGTTCCCCTTAAAGGAATGCCTCATGGGAAATGCATCATGGGAAATGTAGTTCATGTCATGTGATCACATCTGTAATCCTGATTGGTCACTGAATTGGCCCTTGGTTGGGTTGCGGGAGTTTCCATTATTCTTGCTTGGACCCCAGCAGCATCGTACTGCTTTGCTCCATCGTTATGGGATGAAGATAACTATCTTTTCACACTATGAAGTCAACTATGTAAAGATTTGGACATTAGATGAATCTCGACATAACTGTGAGTTATACCTTGAGGATGCCTTGTGATCCAATAAAGAAACTTTGTATGGAAGCCTTTGAAGAGTTTTAACTGCTTATTTTAGGCATCTTTTGGAAGATAAATATTGCCTAAGACAAGGCAATGAGTGTTCGTCAAACATGGCCCCTTTTAAGATGTTTGGACTTCAACTCCCAGAATTCCTTACCCAGCAGGGCTGCCAGGCAGAGGTGGTATTCAGTAGGTTCTGATCAGTTCTGGAGAATCGGTAGCGGACATTTTGAGTAGTTTCGGAGAACCGGCAAATCCCACCTCTGACTGGCCCGCCCCCATCTATTCTCTGCCTCCCGAGTCCCAGCTGATTGGCTGAATCTCCTTCTGTTGCCCTGGACAGGAGAACGGAGCTGGAAAGCAGGTTAGTGGGGTGGGGAGGGAATGGGGATTTTGCAGTATCCTTCCCCTGCCACGCCCACCAAGCCACACCCACCAAGTCAAGCCACGCCCACAGAACCGGTAGTAAAAAAAATTGAATCCTACCACTGCTGCCAGGGGCATTCTGGAAGTAGAAATCCACACATCTTAAAGTGGAAAAACCACTGCATTAGACCTAAATGTGAATGGGACTTATCAAATGGCAAAGGGGTTTTTCTTTGCTGCCTCCAACATCTACTACATGGAAGTATGGAATCAAGAGTTTATTGTATAAACGTTGGACAAAATAGGACAAAAACACACTGCTCCATCTTCCTGCCTTTTTGTGTGTTTCTTAAGCAATTTAAATCCTTCCTGGCACGTTGGAAATTGATGAATAGTGCTGACATCGATGAATAGGATAACACAAGAAAGCCTTCCTTCATATTAGGAACGGCTCATCTCATGCTGTTTTGAAATATCTGGAATTTTTTTTAAAAAGGACTTGTTCATCTAATTTACCATATAGTGTAAGGATATAAGTGTCAACTCATAAAATCATTCTATGGTCTTTTAGAGTTGCCAACAGAAAGGGAGGGGGAAGTAGTGTGACAGTTTGCAACCGAAACTGCATTCCATAAATGTTTTCAAAGATAGTAACGAGGTGACTGAAGTTTCTGCCATGCAAAATTCTAACTGGCAGAGCATGACTGATGATTCTTGGCTATAGATGTGTCCCATTGGAGAATATGAATTATGATGCACCCAGGGGGTGGCGGGGAAACCAGGGTAAAGGGTGACAATGAATGATGTGTCTCAGAGTCGGCTACACCCAGGCAATGCCGCACCTTTTAACTCCCAATAAATCCTTTTGAAGTTTTGGAAGTCTGGCTTGAGACTCATGATTTAAATGGGGGTAATTGCCGGAATCCTGATGGCTAACCGACTCTGAGATACATCATTCATTCCCTTGACCCAGGTTCCCCCCCCCACTCCCTGGGTGTATCATAATTCATATTCTCTAATGGACACCTCCATAGCCAAGAGGCATCAATCATGCTCTGCAGTTAGAATTTTGTGCGGCAGAAACTTTGGTTACCTAGTTACTATCTTTGAAAACATTTATGGAATGCAGTTTTGGTTTGCAAGCTGCTGCACTGCTCCCCCTCCCTTTCTGTTGGCAACTCTAAAAAGACCATAGAAATATTTTATAAGTTGACAATGGTGGTGGCTCCAGATGGGCCACCAACGTGTCTCAGAAGGTCCTTCAGGTTGCAGAAGTCCCTCTCCATCCATGTGAAGGGGAAGGAACCCCAGACAAAGATAACCAGTCACCGGATTCTTATGATAGCGAGAACAAGAGCGAAAACGACCCAATGGTGAGTGGACTGATTCCCCCTTTCATCTTCCCAATACAGGTTACAGTCCCAAAAACAGGGAATAGGGGGATTTTCCAAGCCCTAATAGATTCAGGCTGCACCAGATACCTAATCAACCTAAATACGATCCTAAAACTGGGGATCAGAGTGAAAAAGCTAGCCCACCCGATCCAGTTTGAACAAGTAGATGGTTCCCTGCTGGGAGAAACCTGTGCCACTCATTTAACTGAACCAGTGAGACTAGAGCTAGCAGATCACTGGGAAACAATTCGATTTGTAGCGGCTCCCAAAATGACAGGTGCAATCATACTGGGACTTTCCTGGCTAGACAAATGTTGCCCGACCATCTGGCAGTCACAGATTGAGGATAGCAAAGGGACCTCAACCCCTTCCTCACCATCGAATAGAAGCACCGCCCATGCAGGGGACCCTCTCAGAAAGTTCACCAGAACAACTGGCAGCCACCTCCAACAGAACCCCAGAGGCCGGACAGATCCCAAGAGAATACTAGGACCTTGCTGAAGTATTCAGCAAAGATAAGTGTGACATCCTACCCAGGGGTGGGATCCGACAGGGTTAACTACCAATTCGATGATTTATGAGGTTTGGTGATTTACAATGTGCTTCTCTGCACGCTGCGCGCACATCTGTAAATCGTCATCAGCTTGCTGCCTGGAAAGCTGACCAGCACTGAGTGCAGAGAAGCAGTGTTTGAAACAGCACTTTTTTCCTACTTTTTTAACTGCAGCTGTGCCTTGCACAGCAGCTGAGCTTGAAAAAGAAGGAAATAAAGGTCAGGTAAGAGCCCGGGCGGGCAGTTGGGCCAAAACATCAGCAGACATAGAACCGGTTCTATGTCTGCTGCTCTTCAGAACTACCAGTTCTACAGAGCTGGACAGAACCAGTAGAATCCCACCCCTGATCCTATCCCCCTCCCGCATCATGAGATAGACTGTGCCATAGAAATCATTCCCAGGGCAAAACTACCAAAACCTAAAATGTACGCCATGATGCCCCAGGAAATGCAAGAAATACGCAAATATATAGACAAAAACCTAACAAGAGGGTTCATCGAGCCAGCCAAAGAGAAAAAAAAGTGGGACTATGAGATTATACGTGGACTTTAGGGCGATCAACGGACTGTGTGTACACAATCTATATCCCCTCCCACCCATGAAGGACATGCTATCCCACCTGGCCAAAGGGAAGGTCTTTACCAAATTAGACCTCAGAGAAGCATATTATCAAGTCCGCAACAGGGAGGGAGATGAATGGAAAACAGCGTTCAACTGCCCTCTAGGGAGCTTCCAATTCAAAGTCATGCCTTTTGGATTACAGCACTGGTTCCCAAAATGGGAGTTACCGCCCCCTAGGGGGCGGTGGGATGACTTGTGGGGGCGCTAAGAGGCAAGGGGGGTGACAGAGGAGTGCTGGAGGTGGGCCGCTCACAGCGTGCAATTCTGCCTGGGGCTCAGGGGTGGGATTCTACCAGTTTGCTAGAACCGGTTGTTATGATTCTCCAAAGTTCGGAGAACCGGTAAGTCAGACCTCTGGCTAGCCCTGCCCCTCTCTGCCTGCTTCTCCACTCCCTGCCGAGGCAGTCCCTATCGCACAACCACATTGTGGGCATGCGTAACATGCCTGAAGCCTTTTGCCCACCCACCAGGTCAACCATTGCTGCCTGTCTTTTGCTGCAGCCCTGCCTAATCTAGTGATCTCCCTGGGTGAGTGCAAATCCCGGTCGCCTTTCTCCCCCCACAACTTGCCTTTTGTTTTGCCCCTTCCCCCCCCCCCCCCCCATTGTGTTTTGCCACCACTGCCGGTCACCTTTCCCACCCCACCACCATTTGCTTTTCTCCGGGAAACATTGAAACAACTCCGGCCAGGTCAGCAGCTGCTTCTCTCACCTGCTGCTCCACAGGGATAGCGAGAGTACCTCTCTCCCAGCAGAGCGTGAAGCTTGCAAGCCCCTCCCATCACAAACAGCTCCCGGGCAGCAGAGAGAAGCAGGATTCAATTGGGCTGCTTCTCTGCCACCCGGGAGTCGTTTCCGATGAGAGGGGGACTTGCAAGCTTCTCACTCCTGCTGGGAGAGAGGCGCTTTCACTATCCCAGCAAGAGCAGATGAGAGAAGCAGCCCGGAGCCAACACAAGCCTCTCCACTGTTCCTTCAGCTGGGATAGCGAGAGCGCCTCTCTCCTGGCAGAGCGAGAAGCTTACAAGTCCCCCTCTCATTGGAAACGGCTCCCGGGTGGCAGAAAAGCAGCCCAGTTTAATCCTACTTCTCTCTGCTGCCCGGGAGCCGTTTCCGATGAGAGGGGGACTTGCAAGCTTTTCAAGATTGAGTTTAAGAGCGCCCCATGGAAGAAGCTGAGAGCAAAAATAGCGACTGCGAGGGCGACAGGAGCATGTGATGCGTTCCTCCGTGGTCCCCTCCTTGGTAACAGCCAGGGCTTCTCCTCTTTTCCTCAGAGGCGTGGTGTCTGCCTCCCTTCACATTCCTTGCGGAGGGACACGCCCCTACCTTGCTCTCGGCTTCTTCCATGGGGTGCTCTTAAACTCAATCTTGAAGAGCTGGAAGACGTTTCATTCGATCGCTGCCAATTAATTCGCCTTGCCCAAGACTGCAACAGAAGCAGGAAAAGTGCACCAACTCTGATATCTCTTTCGGAGCCTGGGCGTCATCCTGCAGCTCTCTGCACATGCACGGGAGTGCTCTCTTATGTCTCACTAAGCTGCCCAAGGTTGCTTGGATGGTTAGCAGGCAAGTGGAGAGGGGGGGGGGCATGCTGAACCTGCTTGCTTTGTCCGTATGCCAGGATGGGCAGCGATTTCGGGTGCTGGGTGTTTTCAAAAGACTGTGCACTGAAAAGTGTGGGACACAGTAGTTGTATAGCCCCCTTAAAGGGGTGAAGAAATAGTCCTCAGGCTTAAGAGAGTTGATTGACAAGTGGAAGTTTCCTTTTTTCTCTCTCTCTTCCCTGCCAAATCTCTGGGTAGAAATAAAAGCTGTTGGGAGTTTTTGAGCTGGAAGATCATTTACAACAGGGGTCACCAAACTTGGCAATTTTAAGACTTGTGGACTTCATCTCCCAGAATTCTCCAACCAGCAAAGTTGGCTGAGGAATTCTGGGAGTTGAAGTCCATAAGTCTTAAAGTTGCCAAGTTTGGAGACCACTGCCCTACACCCACAATTCACAGATCATCTTCCTGAGAGCGTCTTGGTTTGCTTCCCAGCAACTCTCAAAAATATATGACATTAGATTTGTATTTAACAGATATAATCAGAGTTGGAAGGGACCTTGTAGGTCACCTAATCCAACCCCCTGCCCAAGCAGGAGACCCTACACCATTTCTGACAGATGGGAGTCCAATCTCTTCTTGAAAGTCTCAAGTGATGAAGCTCCCACAACTTCCGAAGGCAACTTCTGTTCCATTGGTTGATTGTTCTCACCGTCAGAAAGTTTCTCCTTATTTCCAGGTTGAATCTCTCCTTGTTCAGTTTCCATCCATCATTCCTTGTCTGGCCTTCGGGTGCCTTGGAAAACAGCTTGACCCCCTTCCTCCTCTCTATGGCAGCCCATCAAATGTTGGAAGACTGCTCTCCTATCTCCACTGGTCCTTCTCTTCACTAGACTAGCCAGGCCCAGTTCCTGCAACCATTCTTGAGTTATTTCTTGAGGTTTCTCCTTCCCCAACAAGGCAGAATTTTGGCCGCCTGTACCATCACCCCAGCAGGAAGAGAAGACAGGCTGCGTCCCCATTGTTCCCCTGCTTTTAAAACTTCATTCATTCCTCGCAGGCCAGTCAACCAAGGATCAGAGGCCTGGCAGACAAAGGAAACATTCATTCCTCACCCTCGGACCTACCAGCCAATTTCAGCCCAGAACAGCGTGGCTCTCCCTCCCGCCCCAAAACCAACCCAGGGAACATGACAATGGAGCCATTCAGAAATGCTGCATGTGAGTCAGGTACAAAAGCGTGGGGGAAGTTTTAAACCTCCCCCTCCCTTCGCGTTTCCCTCCTCCTGTTTCCACCCTGGTCCTGCACTAGAGGCCAGGGGAAGAGACAGAGGCAGGCTACTACATTCCCACGCCATCTTTCTTTCGTCCACCCACCCCTTTTTTAAGTTAAGTGCCAACCAGGGAGAAGAAAGCCGTGATGCAACAGAAGGACGTTCGGCTTGGCAATTCTGGGAGGGTTTGGGGGCTGGCTTGCTATCCTGTTTCTCGATTTGCACTTGGCAGAATGAGGGTGGCCGTGGCTTTGCAGGCAAGGTGGGACGGGCAGAGAGAAAAACTCGCTCAGCCTGTCTCCTTGAAGCTTTCTGGCTTAGCAGTGTGTTTTAAATTGTGTAGTAAAGGTAGTAAATTGTGAAAACCCAGTTTTAGGCTTAGCCTCCTGGTTGGGGGAGATGCATGGATCAGTATACAGTGAGTGACCACTGAGTGACCATTCGAAGGTAGAACAGCACTGAAAAATGTGATTCGTGACCATTTTTCACCTGACTGTTGCAGCATCCTTACAGAAACGTGATCAAAATTCGGACCCTTGGATAATTAAAAGTTGAATGTTTAATGGGATTTGAAAAGGAATTAATTGTAAGCTAAAGGAGTGGCACATTCTAATTGGCAATTATAGGGGAAATATATGTTTTGTAGTATTTGAAATGAGGTGGACTTTTTTTTTTTTTGGAAATGATGAAATAGGAATATGCGATGAAATTGTAAACATGACAGGTAAAAGTATAATTAATATCAAAATATGAGAACTTTTTAAAGGGAAAAAAATAGGTTAAGAAATGAATGGGAAATCTATAAAATAAGCCTGAGGGAAGTGTTTGAGAAAAACAATAGAGAATATACAAACCAGTGGTAAGATATGAAATTAATTATGAAAGAGAAACATGTAACCAAAGCTATGTCTGTATGGAGATGTGAAAACCTGGAATCATGCTGTCTGCTAAAAAAAGATGTTTTATTTTCTTATGTTTTGTGAAAACTGAAATAAAAATGTTATTAAAAAAAAAAAATTCAGACCCTTGGCAACTGACTCATATTTATGATGGTTGCAGCATCCTGGGATCCCCTTTTGCGACCTTCTGACAAAAGCAAAGTCAATGGGGAAGCCAGATGCACTCAACCATGTTAGTAGTTTGTTAATAACTGAAGTGATTCTCTTAACAAGAAAGGTAGTAAATTGGGGAAAAATTTACTTCGCTGTCTCGTTTAGCAACAGAAATGTTGAGCTCCATTGTGGTCGTAAGTCAAGGACTACCTGTGAAGGAGCCCAAGACTCTTTTCCTCTCATCCCTTTTTAAAAATCCCATGCCTTCTGCTAAGGGCAGTGCTGGGAGGGCTCCGGGAGAAAAGACGCCCCCTGTGCCAAGAAATGAAGACCCTTCTCTTTTTATGATTTGCTGCTGGACTCATGATTGGAAGTGTCCAAGCTGAACCTGAGGCCGAATATTCTCATGGAGGTTTCACAGCATTTTTGTGGCAGCAAAAGAGAAGTGGTTGGCCATGACCTTCTGCAGAGAGTTTTCCCCCACTCCATTTCCCAATCTAATTCATAGCTCTGAGATTTCCTGGTGGTCTTCCATCTTAGGACTCAGTAAATTCTCTATCATCCATCCATCCATCCACACACACACCCTCTCTCTCTCTCCCTACATCCACCTCCCTATCATCTATTTTATATCAATCTATCTATAGCAGAGATCCCCAAACTTGGCAACTTTTAAGACTTGTGGATTTCAACTCCCAGAATTCCTCAGCCAGCTTCTTTTTCCTGTCACTAAAGAAACAGTTGTAAGTTGAGGACTACTTGTAGTAGATTTCCATGAGTGGCATTCACCTCCCTCAAGTACTTAACCAGACGCAAACATGGCCCACAACCTGTGAAAGGATCTAAACCAGGCAACCTTAAGACTTGTGGACTTCAACTCCCAGAATTCCAGGAGTTGAAGTCCACAATTCTTAAAAGTTGTCAAGTTTGGGGACCTCTACCTATCGTCTTCCCACTTTTATTATTGTTTATAAATAACGCAAATGAACATAACTTCCTCCTCCTATTTTCCCCACAGCAACTACTTTGTGAGTTGGGCTTTGAAATACCACACAGCTTGGAATTTTTTTGTTTTTTTAAACCAATTGAGTGTTTGTGAAGTCTCTTTCAAGTCAAGCTTGACTCCAGGTGCCTTCATGGACAACAGTAGAGAAACAGTAGAGAAATTCTTTCTCAGTGACACTCTCTAAACTTGTCAATCTGCCCACATTCCCGGTTCAGTGGTTCTCCATTAAAGTACTGGCCAAGTCAGGCCCTGTTTAGGTTTTCGAGGTGAGCCAAGGTTGGTAAGAAGTTGCCACTTAAATGGGCCGTGATTTTTGTGTAATCATTTTACTGAGTAAACCCCAATTGGCTGAAATCACAAATTAAGCTGTAAACCAAGCCAAATAGGCAGAATGCACTTACTCCATTAATCCAAATGAACCATATTGTGGACTAGTAGAATGTGTGAAGCCAGACAGTGGGTAGCTAGGTTTGTACAATATACCAAATTGTAAAATAGCCAACCATAGTTTAGTGCAATGTGTCATGTATATTATACAGCGCCCTCCCCGCAAGTAGCCCTGAGTGAAAGGAAGCTTCTGTGCTTTAATAAAGACATGATAAAGTGCAGTATTTGTACCGTATTTTCCGGCGTATAAGACGACTTCTGAAACCAAAAAAAGACAACCTAAAATCCGGGGTCGTCTTATACGCCGGGTCGTCTTATACGCCGGAAAATATTACGGGCGTCGCCGGGAGACGCTCCTCCCCTTCCCGAAGAGAAGACGGCGGCCGCTCTGCCGGCCCATCATGCTCCGCGGGAGGCCTGGTCGTCTTCCGTGTGTGTGGGAGAGAGACCGAGAGAGTCGCCCTGGGGCTGGAGGAGGAAGGTTGATGCGAGCGCGAAGGAAGGTTGATGCGAGCGCCCTGGGGCCGGAGGAGGAAGGCTGATGCGAGCGCGAAGGAAGGAGAAGCATTTACAAATCCTTGCAGCTTAATTTTGAATACCCGTATTTTCTGGTGTATAAGATGACTTTGAAAAAAGTCAACCAAAAATCAGGGGTCGTCTTATACGCCCGGTCGTCTTATACGCCGGAAAATACGGTATATAAGGTGTTCCTTATTTAATAGAGTCTCTCTATTATTAGCAGAAAGTTAGATCATGTTGTGAAGGCTGGTGCTGCAGGAAATTGGATAATTCACAAACTTTTTCTCATGTCATGGTTAGGCTAACCGGGATTATCATAGAAGCCCAGCCACTCTTAACATTTTAACTCTATACATGCCATTACCTCATCTGCAAGGGGAAATTGAAGACAAACATCCCCAAACTCTGCAGACAGTTTGGAATACAACTTCCATCATCTTGCAAAATGACAGTAAGTTTGATCCAGTGGTTAAGAAACCAGGCTAGAAACCAGGAGACTGTGAGTTCTAATCCCACTTTAGGCATGAAAGCCAGCTGGGTGATTTTGAGACAATCAAGAGACTGAGGGTTCTAATCCCACCTTAGACCTAAAAGCTGTCTGGGTCACCAGGAGACTGTGAGTTCTAGTCCTACCATGGGCATGAAAACTGGCTGGATGACTTTGGGCCAGTCACTCTCCACCCAACCCACCTCTCAGGGTTGTTGTTGAGGAAAATAGGAGGAGGAAGAAGCAGTGTATGTGTTGGCTGCCTTGAATTATTTAAAAATATAATAAAGGTGCGATACAAATAAGTCTTAAGAGGTCTGCAAATTCACGCTTTTTTCAGCCGTTAAGGTATCTGCTCTGTGCTTCAATTAGAAATGAAAGAAAAAGAATTTAAAATACCCAGGGAGAATCAAGCATGTCCTGAAAAGGCCCCATGCTCAACTCAGTGTTGTCTGTGAAAAGAAACCGCTGTGGGGGCCACCTGTACGGGGGACAGGCTCACTGATTCAATAATTTGATAGAAAAAGTAGTTCATATTTTCAACTTGGAAACTATCTCACAAGCAAATGGAGGATTTATTGGGAATGTTGAAAGGTTTGGCATTTCCAAGTCTCTATTCCACCCGGTCTTTGCTTTAAAACAGGAGCCCAAAGACACTGGGGAAACAACCCGGAAAACCTGGGTTGCTTTGCTGCCTGCGGGCGACTGAGAGAAATGTCCAGTTTCTGCTAGGGCAGAGGAGGTGATTCCTGCGAGATCCTTGGACTGAATCCAACTTCTCAAGATGCTGTAGATTTGAGGTATCAAGCACAGGGAGTGTACTGTAAGGCCAGGCGATCAAAGTCATTCTCCTTTATAGCCCAAAACACAGAGAAAGAAAGAAAGACAATGAGTTTACATTCTAAGGGGAGAATCGAATCCACAATGCAACAGCTAAAAAGGCCAATACAGGCAGTCCTTGACTTAGGAAGAGTTCCTTTAGTGTCCCAAAGGTGCTTTTTCAAGAAGCAACTGGACTTTCTGGTTTTTATTTGAAGAAGCTTCTTGGATGAGAGTTACAACAGCACTGAAAAAGCAACTTAACGACCATTATTTCACAACTTACAACCATTGCAGCATCTATCTCCATGTGATCAAAATTCAGGAGCTTGGCAACTGACTCATATTTATGACGGTTGCAGTCTCCCCTTGGAGTCATGTGCTCCCCTTTTGCAACCACCTGGCAAGCAAAGACAATAGGGAAGCCAGATTCACTTAACCGTGTTAACTAACCTAACTGCACTGATTCACTTAACAAATGTGGTGAGAAAAGTCGTGAAATGGGACAAAGCTCACTTAACCGATTCACTTAGCAGCTGTTATAAGTAAAATTTGGATATTATACTTGAGAAACTACAGAACCAAACTGAAGCCATTTTGTGTCCGTAGCCTGACCTTTTAAAAGGACAAAAAAGTTGAGAAAGATGTTTTTGTGAAACAAATATGTTGGATTGCGAAGTTTGTCTTTGGCATAGGTTAGAGGACATTTGTGCTAGGGCGCTCTGACATGATAAATGTCACCTTAAGGAATATTAATGTTTCCTTATAATTTTTCTGGAATGTGAAAAACAGGACAGCTGAAAATATTGGAAGTTTTCCATGGAAGGTTGTATAACATCCATATATGGAAAAAGGAAGTATTATGTAACCATGTGATTTGATAAACCTATATAAGTTGTATTCACTGAAAGGAGGGCGTCTCCTTCCTCTTAGAAAATGTTTCTTTTCTAGAGTGAACTGAATCCAATACTGCAGTACTTTCCCTAATAAAGCATCCTATAACTCAGGTTATCAAAAGTCTGTTGTTTTCATTTTTGAGTGCTTATAACAGCAGCATAAATTCTGGGCTCAATTGTGGTCATAAGTCCAGGACTTCCTGTAAAATCTTGAACTGCATTAATACAAGCTCTGTGTCCTTGTCAAAGGGCAGTAACAATCCCACCTGTCTACACTGGTTATTTCACCGTTGGGAGGGCAAAGCTGGGCATGGCGTCTTCAAAGGGACATAGAAAAGTTGGAGCTTTGGGAGAAGAAAAACGTAAGGGAGCCTGATATGTTTTGTTTGCAAAAGGGAAGAGGCACAACAGCAATCTATCAATACAGGTAATCATCAATTTATGACCATTATTTCCATTGCAAAGTAGTGTGGTTGTTAAGTGAGCCGCACCCCATTTTATGACCTTTTTCGCCATGGTTGTTCAGCAGTCACCTCCCTTTGCAAGCTTCTGACAGTCAATGGGAGAAGCTGGATTCGCTTAATGATTGCATGATTCATTTAACAACTGCAGGGATATGGCACAAAGGTTGTAAGATAGGCTGAGACTCATTGCCTTGCATAGCAATGGAAATTCTGGTCCCAATTGTGGTTATAACTTGAGAACTACCTGTATGGCTTCTCTGCTGCCTGAGTAACTTCCAGAACTGAATTCCTGCAGGAATGCATTCAATGAAAATAGAGCCATTCATGCATTTATTTCCAACGTGTGGTGCCTAGAGATCAAACGCTCGCCTCCCACTCGGAAGGTTGGCAGTTTGATCCTAGGCAGCTGGCAGAGATTTCTCTATCAGGGTGCAACGAGAAAATATCTGCTGCGAACTGTGTAGGTGTCAGGAAGGGCATCCTGCCAGTAAACGCTCAGCTCCACTCAGTTATCCTGACTCTACCCCAAAACAAAAAGGATCATTGAGTCTGTCATCTGCACCTCTGTAACTGCCTGGTTTAGTTCTGCAACCCAACAGGACAGACACAAACTTCAGAGGATAATTAGGACTGCAGAAAAAACAATTACTACCAACTTGCCTTCAATCGAGGGCCTGTATACTGCACCAGTCAAAAAGAGGGCTGTGAAAATATTTACAGACCCCTCACATCCTGGACATAAACTGTTTCAACTCCTTCCCTCAAAACGATGCTATAGAGCCCTGCACACCAGAACAACTAGACACAAGGACAGTTTTTCCCTGAAAGCCATCACTCTGCTAAATAAATACTTCCCTCATCCCTGTTCAATTATTACAAAGTCTGCACTATTACTATTCATTTTCTCATCACTCTTTATCACCCATCCCCTCCCACTTGTGACTGTATGACTGTAACTTTGTCGCTTGTATCCTTACGATTTATATGGACTGTTTCCTAGTATGATTTGATCAATTATTGTACCCTATGACTATCATTTAGTGTCGTACCTGATGATTCTTGACTCTTGATGAATGTATCTTTTCTTTTATGTACATAGAGAGCATTTGTACCAAGACAAAATCCTTTGTGTGTCCAATCACCCTTGGCCAATAAACTATTCTATTCTATTCTATTCTATTCTATTCTATTCTATTCTATTCTATTCAAGCAGGGGTATCAAACTGGCGGCCTGCGGGCCGGATGCCTTACGAGCAGACCATGGCAACCTCAGCTCTGCGAAGGGGGAAAATGTTGTGATATGACGGCAACATGATGCTGCAAGTTTGACACCAGTGGATTAAAGGGTCGTAAAAAGAATAAAAATTATTTATTCCCATACACTTATTTTATGACAACTATATGGAAGATTTAACCACAATTTGCAATGTTTGACGAACAACAAAAATATAATTAAAAAATAAATAAAAAACCCTCCCTCCCCTCCCCTTCCTCTCAGAAAGCAAAGCCAAAGAGTAGAGATGCTTTACCTTAACTTGATACTCCTTTATGAACGGATGGCTTTTATGGGCATCCTTGAGCTGCGACAGGTAACGGTTGGTCACCTAAAAGGAGGAAGAAGAGACAGAAGCCAAGCGATGAAGAACAAAAACAAGGGGAAAGAAAATCTCCTATGGAAAAGGAGAAGAATAAATTCCGCTCCCAAAGGGAAAAAAAGCCGCTGGAATGGGAAAAGCCAGCCAGCCATTCTTCCCTGTCAGCGGGAGGCTGATTGAGAACTGGGCGACCTCTGACCTTTCCCACGGCAGAGGAGGGACTCCCAACAGACCTGGCCACAAGAGGAAAGGAGGTCAGGAGAGCTGCCCCGAAATACACAATGGATTGGGAAGAAGAGGGCTAGGAGCGGGGATGGGCTCCCCAGCTGAGGAAGCTGGAAGGACCATTGATGGAACAGCAAAGAAAAACTTCCCCAGCCATTTCCTTTGCGACAGCTGGCCGCATGCGTGCCATTGCTGCAGCCAGGGGTCAGAGGGGTCAAGGGAGAAAGAGGTGGCCCAAGTTCCAACAAGGGGGAGAAAGGGTCAGTTCCCACTTTCCCTTTCCTGCCAAAAATGAGGAGCCAAGCTCATCAAGGACAGACCTGCAATTTATTATTCCTAATGAGTTACTCTTCTGACTGAGAATTTGAGGCTTGGGAAGAATCATTTAAGACCTTAATTTCATCGCTGAGTGAAGGAATCCACTAAAGCAGAGGTCTCCAACCTTGGCAACTTTTCAGACTTGCAGACTGAAAGTATGGCAACTCTGGGAGTTGAAATCCACAAGTCTTAAAATTGCCAAGGTTGGAGACCCCCTGCACTAAAGCAACCTGGATAAGTGGCTCTTCAGACAGCACAATACCTTTCAACCTTGGCAACTTTAAGAGGAGTGGGCTTCAACTCCCAGAATCCCCAGCCAGCAAGGGATTCTGGGAGTTTTATTTATTTATTTATCGTATTTTTATACCGCTCCCTCTCCCAAAAGGGACTCGGGGCGGTGTACAGTCTAAACATATAAAGATACAGTCAACAGTAACAGTAATTAACTCAGAATTGAATATAGATAGATGAAAATAGGATAAATGAGTAAAATAAGTAAGTAAGTAAATGATTGAGTCCCATCAAATAGAATTAAAAGTCTTATTTGAATCTAAAATTTAAAAATCTCAGAAAACGTTTAATTGGCTAGGCCGGCCTGCGTAAAAAGTAAGGTCTTGACTGCACGCCGGAAGGTTAGGATGTCCGATGTGTCTCGTATCTCCGGGGGGAGATAGTTCCAAAGGGAGGGGGCTCCCACAGAGAAAGCACGTAATCTTGGGGTCGCCAGCCGACAACGATCAGGTGGCGGTATCCCAAGCAGGGCGACCCTGTGGGAGCGTACTGGGCGGCGGGAGGTTGTTTGTGGCAGAAGGCAGTCCCGTAAGTAGCCAGGTCCCGAGCCATGGAGCACTTTAAATACTAATAGTACCACCTTGAATCGAATCCGGAAGGCCACAGGAAGCCAGTGCAGTCTGCAGAGAAGTGGTGTTATGTGGGTGTCCTTGGGGGCGCCCATAATCATCCGTGCGGCTGCATTCTGGACTAACTGTAACCTCCGGAGACTCTTCAAGGGGAGCCCCATGTAGAGAGCGTTGCAGTAGTCCAAGCGGGAGATAACGAGGGCGGAAGTGACTGTGCGAAGTGCGTCCAGATCCAGAAAGGGCCGCAACTGGTAGATCAAACGAATCTTATAAAAAGCCCCCCTGGCGACGGCTGCAATATGTTCTTCCAAAGACAGCCGTACATCCAGGAGGACACCCAAATTGCGCGCTCTTTCCACAGGGGTCAGTACCTCTCCCCCTATGGTCAGCGAGGGAACAAGCTGACTGTATCTGGGAGCAGGAAACCACAGCCACTCGGTTTTGGTCGGGTTGAGACGAAGCCTGTTATGACCCATCCAATCCCGCATGGCCTCCAGACATCGGGTCATCACTTCGACGGCTTCGTTGGGGTGGTCTGGGGTGGAGATGTATAGCTGAGTATCATCAGCGTATTGATGGAATTCCACCCCAAAGCCACGGATGATCTCACCTAGCGGCTTCACATAAATGTTGAACAATAGGGGCGAGAGTACCGATCCCTGAGGCACCCCATAAAGCAGGGGCCTTGGGGTCGATCTCTGTCCCCCTGTCAACACAAATTGCGAACGGTCGGAGAGGAAGGAGGAGAACCATCGTAGGACGGTGCCTCCAATCCCAGCCCCTCCAATCGCTGCAATAAGATACTGTGGTCGACAGTATCAAAAGCCGCTGACAGATCTAACAGCACCAGGACAGAGGAACAGCCTCTGTCTTGTGCCCTCCAGAGATCATCCATCAACGCGACCAATGCTGTCTCTGTGCTGTGCCCGGGTCTGAAGCCCGATTGGAGGGGGTCGAGATAACTCGTTTCATCCAGGTACTGCGGGAACTGACGTGCCACCACAGTCTCTACAACCTTCGCAACAAAGCGAAGGTTGGAGACAGAATGGTAATTTGATAACAGTGCTGGATCCAGGGACGGTTTCTTGAGGAGAGGTCGTACCACTGCCTCCTTCAAGGAGGCGGGTAGAAACCCCTCTTTCAAGGAAGCGTTTATAATGCCCTGGAGCCAGCCTCGAGTCACCTCTCGGGTGGCCAAGACCAGCCAGGAGGGACACGGGTCCAACAAACAGGTGGTAGCATTCAGTCCCCTCAGTATTCTGTCCACGTCCTCTATGGTAACAGGATCGAACTCAACCCAGTTGACCTCGCCGATATCCACCCCCGCCTTCCCACCCGGAGATGCCCAGTCGGAGTCCAGTTCATTTCGAATCTGAGTGATTTTGTCCTGCAGAAACTTAGAAAATTCTTCAGCTCGTCCCTGTAAGGGATCTTCCCGTGTCTCTACCTCCAAGAGGGAGCGGGTCACCCTGAACAGTGCGGCTGGGCGGTTTTCTGCAGAAAGTCCACTCCTCTTTAAAGTTGCCAAGGTTGAAAAAACACTGGCTTAAAGTCATATAGCTAAGTGACTCCTGAATAAAAATCTTGCCCAAAAAAAAAGGCACAATAGGATTGGAGAGATACCTGGATACAGAGAGAGCTCTTGGCTTGATCTGTGTGCCCATTAGGTGCTATGTGGATTAACAAGAATGTAAGTCCTCCTTTGATTGAGGAGGCTGGATTTTACTTTTTGGCTCTATCTGGGGACTGTGGTGTTCCGGTCACAGGAACATCCAGATCCTTGAAATTCTTTGCCCAATTTGCATATTTGGGAGGAGGTTTTAAAAGGGAAAATGGTATTTAACCTCTGTTGAGGTTTAAATACTTGTCCTGTCTCTCATGGAAAAATAATCTGATTTGTTGGATTTTTAAGAGAGGGGTTTTGCCCTGCTCTTCAGTCCCTGAAAAAGGTGAAAATATGTTGGATTCACCCATTTGGGGTGGGAGAGAATTTGGGGGGCACAGCTGAAGAGGCTTATCCTGAAGAGGCAGAAATATCTCATTGATTGAAGGGGAGATTTAGAATCCTGACTTACATTACATCAGAACATTCAGCTCCTTTTATCTAAGTAGTGATTAAGGCCGCATGTAACATTGGGAGACAGATCTATCCGACAGGAACAATGATTCAAAACTAACAAGATTGCATCAGCAAATTCTGCATGGCTAAAATTTCTCATCTGGAGCTGAAGGAGTTTTTCTAATGTATTTCCATTTTCTTTGGCTTTTTTCTTGCAGAACTCAGTTTCGTTTTCCATCACAAACATTATTTTGCGGTATAAAACAGAGAACTGGGAACTGTGAGCAGACCATCCTCACTCTGTCCAAGGAGATGGTGCATTTTGAATTTTGAAATGGTTGCTCAGAGGTGAAAGATTATTTAAGCTCCTTGAAGTCTTTATACTAGCCAAAAAGAGATGGCTGTAGATACGAGTATAAGTAGTCCTTGAGTTACCACCATCATTGAGCCCAAAATTTATGTGGCTAATTGAAACATGCGTTAAGTGAGCTTTGCTCCATTTTTACAATTTTTCTTGCCACAAGATGTTAACTGAATCACTGAGTTTGTTAAGTTAGTTAACACAGTTGTTAAGTGAACCTGGGTTCCCCATTGACTTTGCTTGTCAGAAGGTCGCAAAAGGGGATCACATGACCCCGGGACAAAGCAACGGTCATAAATATGAACCTGAATTTGAATATGCACCTGAATTTTGACTTTTTTTCAGGGTCCTTGTCTTTGAATAGTCACTAAACGAACTGCTGTAAGTCGAGGACTACCTGTAATCCCTGGCAATTGTAGTCATAAGTCGTGACAGTCATAAAGCAGGTCATTACGTGACCGACTCATTGTATGACCACTTTTGTGGCAAGATTATTAAGGGAACCCATGGTTCACTATGAGGTTTTGCCAGAAACCAAGAGTAAATGCTGGTTTCTGGTCAAAATGTCATCAGTTGCAAGCTGTGAGTGCGAGACACTACAGATGTGGCCATGTTGTTGCCACAAGGGTGGTTGGGGGTTGTCGGAACTTGGAAACCAGATCGTAAATAACTTTTGGGGCCCCCCGCTGTAACTTTGGTTGCTGAGCAACTGGTTGTAAGGCAAGGACTATCTCTATGGTCAAAAGAGTTGAAATGCTTCCCCACCCACCCCTACAATAAATGCAAACAAGCAGCGCTGACCTCTGGAGTTTTCCCCAAGTGTTGTGAGAGGACGACAAAGTTGATCAGGGTCTCAGGATGGCTGCTGTCCTGAAAGGGGAGAGAGAAGCATAAAAACCAGCACTGAATAAGGCCACAATACGCTGTTTTCTTCCAGACAAAGTTCCTCCATCAATGTAGCTGAGGACTCTCTATCTCAGGAGGACTCGAGAGCAGAGAAATTATCCACCATCATCTGGTACTGAAATTGAACCACACGGGCTAAGAATTTCTTCAAGCCAGGAAGGAAAGCAACGATTTCATTTTTCAGACAAGCAATGTGCAAAAACCAAAACTGGATTAGCCACTGGTCCATCTAGGCTAGGATTTATTCTAATGGTGAGCAGATCGTGCCTGTGCCGGATCACTTGCAATCACTCAAGAGGCTCCAAATTTGAAATTTCCAGAAGCCTATAATTGAAGAGGATTAGTTCAGCCATGAAATCCTGTCTCAGAGCAGAAATCCAAGTATCCCCACCAGGCAGCTATCTCAGACAGCTGTTCAAGGCTCATTTCCACTACTAAACTCCACTGATCCTTAGGAACTTTTCTTTCCTGCTGCTCAATTGGAATCTGCCTTCTTTGATTTAAATCCAGTGTTTCTCAACCTCAGCAAGTTTAAATTGTGTGGTCTTCAATTCCCAGAATTCCTCATGGGATGGGAATTAAAATGGCTGAGTTTGACAAACCCTGATTTTGGATCTTCTGAGTCACATCTTTCCACACCTGAAAAATGCTATCAATCACATATATCCCAAGGGTCGCCAACCTTTTGGACCTCAGGGACCACCAAACTCATAATTTTAAATCTCGCGGACCACTAATATGAATTTTGACTGACGGTGGCTTGTTGACATTATTGGGAAAGTTGGTCCCATATTCCAGAGCTGCAACAGTCACAGGACTGGCCCTTTGGTCATTCCGGAGCAGCTGCTCTAGGATGACCAGTCCTGTGACTACTGCAGTTCTGGAATATGGGACCGACTTACCCACCAACGTCAGCAAGCCACCCTGGGGCGGATTTCCCTCCCCCACTAGTGGCCTTATCTTCCAGTTCCAGTTCGTGTGGCTCTACTCAAGGTAAGGTTTGCGCTCGGTCAAAGGGTGGGGGCCGGTGGGTGGGCGGGCTATGTGGGCGACGCAGCCTTGTGTCCCCGCGCAGCCTGGATTAATTGCTTTGCAGGGGTGCTTTGGGGAGGGGACATTTCTCTGCAAACCACCAAAATTTTCTCACAGCCCACCAGATATATCCAGTGGTGGGCTGCTGCTGGTTTGGACCGGTTCTAATGAACTGGTAGTTTCAACAATCAGCTGGCCCTGCCCACGCCCTATCCTGTCCTATATTTCTGTCTTTTTCAGCTCAGCTGATTCGCGCGGCACAGTGGATTTTGCACACCTCAGCTGTTTTACTTACTGGGGCTGCCCTGTAGAGGTTCCAATTGGTGCTTTCTGAATGCTGTGCACATTCACAGAACCGGTTGTTAAACCGGTTGCAGCCCACCCACCACTGCATGTATCTGTGACTATATGTTCTGTGGTTTGCTCATACTTTCTTTGCAGGCTAACTGCATTCCCACTGTCCAGAGTTTGATTCTAATTTGAGGGCTGACTCAGCCTTCCGTCTTTCTGAGGTCAGTAAAAGGACCCAAATTGTTGTGGGGGGGGCAATATGCTGACTCTATAAACCACTTACAGAGGGCTGTAAAGCACTATGAAGTGGTATATAAGTCTAAGTGCTATTGCTATTGTTATTTTTGCACCCAGTCAATAAAATAATAAGGAAAAACTAAGTGCACCCATTTTCCTCTAACACCCTCCGCCTATAAGCTGATTCTTTCAATCTTCTGAAGCACCTCATTGCTTTTTTCAACACCTATTCCTGAATTCCTGAAGTTTTCTAAAAAAAAAAAAAAAAGCAGACTGGTGCCCAAAACAGGATACAATACTCAAGGGGGATCTGATCAAGATTGAATGAAAAGTGATTTTGGAAGTATATTTTGACTGATAAAACTTAAAGTTGTGTTTGCCTCTTTTGCAGTTTCCGTGATACTTTGACCAGTGATCCATTTTTGATTGACTGTAGTCCTTTTCACTTCTCCTACTGTCCAGTCAGGTATCTCCTGTCCTATAACTGGGCCTCTGATGCTGGCAATTGAACTTCAGTGTTTCTGCAGGCTGATCAAATCTCCCCCCTCCGACCCCACCCATCGTGGAGGGAATCAGGATAACAAATTGATTATTATCCAAACAGGCTGCTTAAGTCCCCGATTTGGAAGGAGTAGTTAAAACTATAGATCAGAAATAGGATTCAGGTCTTTCCCATATGGGAATCTGCATGGATATATGATATATATCATGACTTCAATGCATCAACAATGTAGTTTGCCTCAGACTTAATGCAACTGCACAACGGCATAATTCACACAATGGTAACATAATGCTTCAGTTGGAACTTTGATGCTACTGCAGTTTGCAATAGATCTCTAGACTGCCTAGATTGTGGTTTTGGAGAAGATTCTCGAGAGTCCCTTGAACTGCACGGAAATCAAATCAGTCAATCCTAAAGGAAATCAACCCTGACTGTCCTTTGGAAGGACAGATTCTGAAGCTTAGATGCTTTGGCCATACAATTAGAAGAGTGAACTCACTGAAAAAGGCTCTGATCTTGGGAAAGACTGAAGCAAAAGGAGAAAGGAACAGGAGAAGATGAGGAGGTTAGATAGTATCATCAACTCAAGGAATATGACTTTGAGAAGCTTCAGGAGACAGTGGAGGATGGGATCCAGGTGTAACATGGTGCTATGATCCATAGCAGCAGTTGCCAACCAGTGGGCCACAGCCGTGGTGGGCCGTGAGAAAATTGGTGGGCCGCAGAGAAATCTCACCCCCAGAGCACCTCCCCAAAGCAATTAATCCAGGCTGGGCAGAAACACAAGGCTGCTCAGCCCACATGGCCCGCAGGGAGCCTCCCCGCCCACTCACTCCTTACCTGGCAAACTTGTCTGCTAAGTTGCTATTTTTCCTTTTTCCGACCATCATCTGTTCTGCTGTGCCAGGAGATTTAGATTAGCTAGGAAGCAGGAAATGGCTTGGATTTCTTGCTTTCTAGCTAAGCAGAGCCAAACCTCCCTTAGGACTGAAGGTTTGTTTGCAAGCAAATTCAGTGCAGACTCACGGCAAGAAATTTGAGTCTGAGCTAGCCGATGGCAGAAAGATAGATCACTCAATGATTCTGTGAGCAACTCAATCTGCCTGCTTTGCCTGATTTTGGATAAAAGTTGCCTTTTTTTATAAAAAATTCAATAATTACATATAGGGTGTGTTGTGAGTTAATTTTGTGAGTTTGCTTGCTTACCAAATTTTATGAGTTTGCTTGCAAGCAAATTTTATGTGACAGACTGAGCTAGCCAATGGCAGATAGATAGATCTCTGAATGAATCTGTGATTTTGTGAGCAACTCAATCTGGCTGCCTGCTTTGCCCGATTTTGAGTAAAAGTTGCTCTTTTTTATAAAAAATTCAATATTTATATAAATATTTATATTTACATACAAGCCATGCTCAGCCAGTCGCATGACCACCAAGCCACACCCACAAATTAGGCCACACCCACAGAACCGGTTAGTGGTCCCTGGGATCTAAAATTATGAGTTTGGTGGTCCCTGTGGTCCAAAAAGTTGGCGACCCCTGGTCCATAGGATCGTGACGAGTTGAACATGACCTAGCGACTGAACAACAAGATTCTCACCCCCTGACTTTGTAAGGGCTGCCTTTCAGCCAGATTTCTGGGGAAGAGCCCACCTTATCAAGAGCCTCTTGCAGCACCCCTTCGGCATCTTCCCACTTGCCCTGAGCCATGTAGCAGGCAGCTTGGCCGTTCAGGAGCAGCAGGGTGGATGACCACTTCTCTGACATCTCCTGGAAGATGTAATAAGCGTCCTGCAATTTTTCACCACCCTGCAGAGCAAGACATTGGGAAATCCTTAGGAGGAGCAATTCTATTTTAAACAGGTTGCATGTATATTCACAATGAGCAGTTAGTGCCTTAACAATCCTCTGCACCATAAATTCAGTGGTGAAGATTTAAACCATTTCAGGATTATCACCTAACGTGAAAATACTTCCGTTGACAGAACTACCATCAGCTGTAGGAGAATGATGATGGTGTAAAGTAGGGATTCCCAATCTTGGCAACTTTAATGTGTGGACTTCAAGTCCCAGAATGCCCCAGCCAGCATGCTGACTGGGGCATTCTGGGAATTGAGGTCCATACATCTTAAAAGTTGTCAATATTGAAAAACACACCATGTAACTCATCAAATGATTTTGGGCAGGGCTGTTCCCCCACTCCCCCATTGAAACAAATTCCAGGAAATAGCTCTTTGTACCCAGCATAACAATAGTAAGCTGGTTGTCCTCGCCCCATGGGATCCTGGTTCGGAGGTAGAATTGGGATCGGGACCATCCGAGAGGGTTGACACGTCTGGACAGTCAATGGGGCTGAGGACGATGCTGTCCCAGGCCTCACCAGCATTGGGGAAGACAGCTGAGCTGACAGGGAGCTGCCTGCCCTCACAAACACAAGGGGAGGGTGTCTTTGTTGGGAACAATACTTGTCACACACTTCTCTGATGTTTGTAAACTCTGCTTCAGACCATGTTTCTGCCCTATGGATTGAGGACCTTGCCCTGTGGACCTTGAACCTCGTTTATGACTTATGGACCTTGCCTTGCAGACAATGCACTTTGTTTCTGAACTAGAGATTCCCCCCTTGCCTTGTGAAATCAGCTCTGGTGACTATTGGCTTTAGTTTGCGGGGCTGTGTTGAACTGACTGTGGGTGGCTGCCCTCAGGATAGTTTGGGGTAGAGCTTTACCAGCTGTTGTAGGGCCATTTGTCATGAGATAGCAAAGCAATAAAGGACTTTAATAAAGCCTGCATCTGCCTAGACAACCTGGACTGTAACGCTGCCAATTCGAGTAGCTGCTATTCCACCGGTTAAATTCTCCAGGAGGGTGAAACTTGGATCAGATAAAATGTCTGCCTGAGTCTCAGCAGAGTCCAGTGAGTTGCTTTGAAAAAGCTCACCCCTTCTATATCGATTCTTCCTGGGGCGGAACGTAGTCTGGATTCCCAGGCGGGAGGAACTGCCTTCCAGAAGGCAAGAGGCTGCGGAGCTTGGAAAGTTTGGCTGATAGGAAGAAGGTTAAAATGGCTTCTCCATTTTAACCTAGAGGAGGGGTGTCAAACTGGCAGCCTCCATTGCGAGCCAGATAGTGTCACGCGCAGGCCACGCCCACTCCAGCTCTGCAAAGGGGAAAACTGTTGTGATACATTGTGATGGCAATGTGACACGGCGAGTTTGAAACCCATGCCCTAATATACCTATAGTTATGCAAATAGTTGCTTTAATCAGGCAAGGCTCTGCCTACAGGTGAAGAACAATAAAAGAAGCTAGTCTTAAGTAACTCCATGTGTCGTTCTTGGGATCTGACACTTCCCTTAGTGCCCAACTGCCACAAATGGCACCTACCATTGCAAGATTCACCCATGCGGTTGCCAGCTGCGTCAGCGTTGAGTCCTCATCTTGTTCTTGCATCTTCTTAAGCTCTTTTCTGAAGAGAAAGAAGAGGGAGGTACTTGAGTGAAATCTCTCTTGCTGGCCTGTCTGCAAGATTTGGGGCCTCACATGACAAATGACTCATGGAAGGCGCCCTATTTTTATGCTGACTCATTGCCTGCAACCTCCTCATTTAAAACGGACAATAAGAGGGATTGATTGAACGGGGATGTCTGGAAGTTGAGTCATAGCAACTGGACTTCCTGTCTCTTTGATTTGAAAGGTTTCGTTGCTTATCCAAGACGCTCCTTCAGTCTGATTAAACAGGGAACTGTCACTTGCAAAGTTAGGCCTCTCCTGACTGATTCCAGGCTGTCTCCTAGAGCAGGGATTCTCAACTAGTATTCTGTGACACGTAGGTACGCCATGGGGCTGTTTCTAGTTTGCCACAAGATTCTCTTACGTTAGTTTTTTTTTTGTAAATTATATTCTGTATACTCCTTATAATCAATACATTATTGATACTAACAAAATTGCATAATTTATTCTGAAACCAAGTCTAACACTTTTAAAAATATATAAAAGTATACGTCTATAATTTTCTAGAGTGCCACAGAATGACCGCTACATTCAATATTTTGCTGTTGATTCAAAAAGATTGAGAATTTTTCCTAAAGTTTTAGGAGATAACCCACCCCCTTCGAATAACATATTTTAATTCATTTCAATAAATTAAAAAAAAACAAAACAATTAGGCAGGAGAGGGGATGCTGACAGGCTGAGAAACTTACCGGGCCAAATCCAGACGATCCAGTTTTAGGAGGATCTGGATGGTCATGGCCATGCTGGAAAGAAAAAGAGCATTTTAGGGCCTTAGAGGAGTCAAACCACAGGGGATGCTACATGCGCTCTGAGTTTGTTTGTTCAATTTCTATGGCTGCCATCTCAATTAATGACTCTGGTATACAGTTAAGCAGTCCTTCTGCACTAGGAGCTTGTACTCATGTAGCAGGTGGGAACCATACCAGCCAGCAACCTTTGCACAAATCTGTCCATCTGTCCGTCCGTCCGTCCAATCCAATCCATCTAATCTATTATGTTGCCCATCTCCTCTATAAGGTGACTCTGGGTGGCATAAAAATTTGATAATTAAATATTGTGCACCAACTGAGCTCCTTCTAGGAATAGGAAATCACTTAATGGACTTTCACACTTCAGTAGTTTATTTCTCTGACCTTTGACTTTTTGTTTTACAGGCAGTCCTTGACTTACGACCACAATTAGGACTTGAACTTCTGTTGCCAAGTGACGCGATCATTTGCTGAATCATCACATCGTTAAACGCATCACACAATTGTTAAGGGGATCGCACTACCATAAAGTGAATGTTAATTCATAAAATATTTCTATGGTCTTTTTAGAGTTGCCAACAGAAAGGGAGAAGTGAAAGGGGTTTGAAAGAGCAGTGTGGAACCATGGAAATCAAAAGTGCATTCCATAAATAGTTTTTCAAAGATAGTAACTAGGTGACTGAAGTTTCTGCCGGGCAAATGGAGAGTAAGATTGATGACTTTTGGCTATGGATGTGTCCCATTGGAGAATATGAATTACGATACACTCAGGGAGTGGGGGGAAACCAGGGTCAAGGGTGATAATGAATGATGTGTCTCAGAGTCGGCTACACCCAGGCAGTGCCTGACATGTTAACTCCCAATAAATCCTTTGAAGTTTCGGAAGTTTGGCTCGAGACTCATGATTTAATTGGGGGTAACTGCCGGAATCCTGACTTCTCAGGATTCTGGCTTCTCCCACTGACTCTGTTTGTCAGAAGACAGCTGGGAAGGTCACAAATGGCTACAGGGGGACTTGGGGATGCTACATCTGCTGTAAAAGGGGGACAGATGTCAAGTGCCCTAATTTAATTGTGTGACCACGAGGACACAGTTATGGTTATAAGTGCAAGAGCAAATCATTAAGTCTCTCTCTCTTTTTTTTAGCACCATCATAACTATCACTAACTGGTCACATGTTGAGGACCACTTGGGTGATTCACAAACTAAATTGAGAGGGGGAAAAAAGAACCTCCCCCTATGGGAAACGCATCATTATTTGAGTACGTAAAGTTTCCAGTTCAGAGCAGAAAGTGTCTCTTACCAATCGGATATCGCAGGGGTAGGGAACCTTGGCTCTTTTATCACTTATGGACTTCAACTCCCAGAATCTCTGAGTGAGCCATAAAAGGTTCCCCATCCCTGGCCTACTGGTTTTTCAGTTGTGGGGGAGATCAATTTTTGACTGGAATGGGACTGTTTAATATACAAATGTAGGACATATTCTTTATATATTCTTTATATGTCCTACATTTGTATATCAAACAATCCCATTCCAGTCAAAAATTGATTTCCCCCACAACTGAAAAACCAGTAGGCCAGGGATGGGGAACCTTTGATGGCTCACTCAGGAATTCTGGGAGTTGAAGTCCATAAGTGATAAAAGAGCCAAGGTTCCCTACCCCTGGGATATCGGATGAGAACTATCAGGGTGTACAGATTGTGATTCAGTCGACGGGATGAGTTATAAGTTCTTCTTTGTGGAGACAACAATTGTTCTAAAGAAACTGGTGGGAAGCGACGGTGGGATCCAGGCTCGCGCATGGCGGATCGGAGAAAACGAGGGGAGGGGCAAACCTGCTTACCATTCCAAGCTTTCGCCCTGGTGAAGGGTCCGCAGCGCCGCATCAGGATTCTGGTCGTGGAAGTAAACCGAAGCCGCCATCAGCAGGAAGGTGGTGTTCGTGACCTCCATGCTCTTGCTCATCTTCTTATCTAACTCTGCCACAATGGCATCCCTGTAAGGGGAGGTGGGGAGGTCAAATAAACCTCAGTGTCCATTTCCCCACCACCACCAAAATGGGAGCAGCCTGCAAATTCACTGGGAGCAGCTTTTCAAACCTCCTTTCCGCAAAATTCGGCAGGAGGAGTATGAAAAATATGGAACATCCGAGACGGGTTAATTCTAAGCTTGCTTAGGGCAGAATGCAGAAAAATACGGGAAGTCCTCAGCTTACGACCGCAATGGAGGCCAGAATTTATGGTGTGTTAAGTGAGAGACGTCTGTTAAGGTGAGTTGTGCCCGTTTTATGAACTTTCTTTCCACGTTGGTTAAACGGATCACTGCAGTTAATTAATAACCCGGTTGTTAAGTGAATCTGGCTTCCCCATTGACTTTGCTTGTCAGAAGGTTGCAAAAGGGGACCATTAGATCCTGGGACATTGGAAGGGTCATAAATATGATCCAATTGCCAAGCATCCAGATTTAGATCATGTGAGCATGAGGATGCTACAATGGCCGTAAGTGTGAAAAAACTGCCATCACTTTTTTTCAGTGCTACTGTTAACTTTGAACGGTCACTAAATGAACGTTTGTAAGTCGAGGACTACATGCATTTACCACACTACTTAAAATTTTCTTCAGCTGTGTTCCCAGAAAAACTTGCTCATTTCTACTACCTTTCTACTAGTTTACTACAAGTTCATTTTTGCAGAATAGGTAGACCTAGTCTTAAAAAATGTACTTGTGACTTAAGTTTTCATGACCAGACAGGATAAATTATAAAACGAAAAAAACATATAATTTTAGAGAGAGGAAAAAAAAATCAAAATATATTTATATTTGGAAATGCTGCGAAGAACGTCAGAAGCCGCTGCTTTATACTCTTTCTTTCTATTCTATTTTTCTTTTTTCTTCTCTTGCCCTTCTTGCTTTTTCTTCAATTTCTTTCTTTTTCCTTGTTTACTCTCTATTGGTTTGGTTTAGCTTTAGCTTCTTGTTTTCAAGTTTTAATAAAGACTATTCTTAATAAAAGAATCAGCCCAGGTTTAACCAGCCAATTGATAGAAAATTCCCTGCAGATTTGGGAAGAGGACACAAGAATTATCCTTGCAGGAGATTATAACACTCAAGTCCCAGACTTACCTCTGGCTCTCTTTGGAAAGGTATTCAGCAAACATCCGGACGGCCTGGAGCTCTGGACAAGCCCTGGGCTTGATTTCATCCAGCACCACACCATACTTGCGCTGTGCAAAGGAGGAAGGAAAAACAGATTCCTGTTTCTACCATGAGCAAAAACTGTTGCAGGCAAGATAAGGAGTATCAAATCAAGGAGAATATTTGTAGCTCAGGGTTGAAATGAGGGATCCTTGGTGCTCTCTGACTTTGGTTATTTTCTAGCAGATGTTTCATTATCCAAACTACATCATCACTGGCCTAGCACCATAAGGAAAGGAGTCTTTTAATGCTAAGTTTTAAGTTGCCTTTGCAATGAGTCAACACCAGAAATGAAAATCTTATGATTCAGTTGCACATGTTCTTGCTTCAAAGGTTCCTACTAACAAACAATGGACACTATAAACCTTTGGTTTGCCAGGTATGTCATGTGAACCAAGACTGCAAACTATCGATTTTTGAAGAAAGAAGCTTAGAAGAGAACCAAACACACTATGGCTTGTACCTTCTGACTATCCAGGGAGGGACAAGGCTAGCACATCTAAGAGAAATATGCAAGTATTTGGATTCAAAGCAGAACAGGGCCCTCAGATGGCTATTGCCAATTCTAAGCACCTTCTTAATGAAGTTGCATCTTTTAGAAGTTTGCAGAATAGCTTTGTGGTCCCAGGAACTAATGACATGTTTGAGTTAAAGAGTATTAAGGCATGACTATGTTGTCACACTCTTTTTGTATCTCCTTCATGCGTGAATCGCTGAAACTACCCAATTACCACATGAGCCTAGAAAAAAAAGCCTTCTTTTTTTAAAGAAGGAATCAACTATTGTATCAGCGCCTGTAGGCCAGACTAGGGAATAATGGATGGAAACTGAATAAGGAGAGATTCAACCTGGAAATAAGGAGAAACTTTCTGACAGTGAGAACAATCAACCACATGAACAGAAGTTGCCCTCGGAAGTTGTAGGAGTGCCGTCACTTGAGTACCTTCAAGAAGAGATTGGACTCCCATCTGTCAGAAATGGTGTAGGGTCTCCTGCTTGGGTGTGGGGTTGGACTAGATGACCTACGAGGTCCCTTCCAACTCTGATTATCTGTATCTGTATCAACTACAGCCATCCCAACCTCAGAATAGTTTCTGGTCCATATCCAAATTACGGTAACCAGGAGTGGGATTCTACCAGTTCGGTCTGGTTCGGGTGAACTAGTAGTCCCAAGATCACCTAGGAACCAACCGGTTCACTCTGACGATCAGCTGTTGGGCCCACCCACCGGTCCCGGCTCTAGTCAGTGCTTTATTTCCGGGTTTTCCAGCTCAGCTGCTTCGTGCAGCACAGCTGATTGTCATGCATCAGCTGTTTTACACACAGAGCTTGCATCAGGTAAGTTGCAAATGCTCCACGTGCGTGCAAAATACGTGTTTGGCACGTACATGCGCAAAGGGCACGCTCAACCAAATTGGTTGTTACACCGGTTGAATCCCACCCCTGACTGTAACTATAAATCCCTAGGTCTAGGGCAGCGGTAGGGAACCTTGGCTCTTTTATCACTGATGGACTTCAACTCCCAGAATTCCTGAGTGAGCCATAAAGTTTCCCCATCCCTGGCCTAGTGGTTTTTCAGTTGTGAGGGAAATCAATTTTTGACTTGAATGGGACTGTTTAATATACAAATGTAGGACATATAAAGAATATTGATCATTCAAGTCAAAAATTAGGACATTTGTATATTGAACAATCCCATTCAAATCAAAAATTGATTTCCCTCACAACTGAAAAACCAGTAGGCCAGGGATGGGGAACTTTTTATAGCTCATTCAGGAATTCTGGGAGTTGAAGTCCATAAGTGATAAAAGAGCCAAGGTTCCCTACCACTGGTCTAGGGGCATCTGCCAGGTATGGTAAAAAAAAAAAATCAACATGGGAGCTCTGAAGAGTCAATAGAATCTTTGCCTCAACATCTTGACTTTATTTATCATACCCTGTGAACATCCATCCTAGGACCCAGTTTAAACGGATCTGTAAAACAGATTGGAGAAGTTTCCTGGGGGTGATGGAAACTGCAGTCAAATAGCTAGAGAACAATAGATTCTCGGGGGGCGGGGGTAAGAATCCAGGAGGAAGCACCTAGAATCTGGATGAATAGCTAGAAATCAGCGGAGGCTGCTTTCATCAAAATATAGGATTTAAGGTAGCGTCGCTAGTAATCACAATTCTCTTCAGGAAGTTAAATTGTTTGAAACTGAATGGAAAAAACAATCCACACAAAAACACAAAACTGCACATTTCAGTTCAAGGCACACGTATAGAAGACGACGTAAACTTGGCACCTGCCCTTTTTTGCACTTTCTCAAATCATTTGATGAGCGTGGCTTACCTGTGCAATGTACGCACGATACAGGAAGATGTCCCTCTCTATTTCTTTTTCTGGATTGGATGGCTAAAAAGAGAAAAGAAAATTATTTTCCATAACTATACACAGATACGCATAATAAAGCACAACCCCACCCCACTCCCTTCAAAGAAGTCATTATTGCTTTATCAACTTAAATAGAAAAAGTCTACTTTTTTGGATGCAGTGATTTCCAGATATCTTCTTTCAGTTTCACAGTAGCCACAGGCACCATGGAGAATAACAATGGATGCTAGTAGTTGTAACACTCAAAAAGCCATTGTTTGCCCACACTCTGGATTAAATGAAGATATCATAGAACAGCTACACATTTTTGCTTCCTGTAACCACACAACCCCTATTTGGTCTTGTTTCTATTTAGTCTTAACAATTTATTACCTTTACAATTCTATTTACAATATTTACAATATTATCTTAACAATTTTACCATATCATCTTAACAATTCCATTATCTTTACAATTTATATTGTTTTGCTTGTTTCCCAGTATGATTTGATTGCTTACTAGTAACCTATATTATTATTAATATTATTAATTATATATTTATTATTAATAACCTTATTAGTCACCTATGAGCCTCGGTGGCGCAGTGGTTAGAATGCAATACTGCCAGCTAATTCTGCTGACTGCCGGCTGCCTGCAGTTTGGCAGTTCAAATCCCACCAGGCTCAAGGTTGACTCAGCCTTCCATCCTTCCAAGGTGGGTCAAATGAGGACCCAGAATGTTGGTGGCAAGAGGCTGACTCTGTAAACTGCTTAGAGAGGGCTGTAAAGCGATATATAAGTCTAAATGCTATTGCTATAACTAAGTGTTGTATCTTATGATTCTTGATGAACGTATTTTTATTTTATTTTTTCTTATGTACACTGAGAGCATTTGCACCAAAGGCAAATTCCTTGTGTGTCCAGTCACACTTGGCCAAGAAAGAATTCTATCTATCCTCTCCCTCCCCTCCCTGGTGCTGAATCCTGAGGCCTTTCCCTGAATTACAAGTGACATTCAACTGGTTGAGGATGATGGGACCTGCAGTCTTAACACCGCTAGGATTGGAGCTCGGAAAAAGCAGCTAGAGCAGGGGTCTCCAACCGTGGCAACTTTAAGACTTGTGGACTTCAACTCCCAGAATTCCTCAGCCAGCAAAGCTGTTGGGAGTTGAAGTCCACAAGTCTTAAAGTTGCCACGGTTGGAGACCCCCGAGCTAGAGGAAATCCAAGTGGGCGAGGGAGGATTAGAAAACACTCGTTGCAGGCGGCTGTTCAACCGGTCGCGCCTTCCTCGGTTCTTTTCCCCACCGCCCACCCCGAATTTAACCCCGACATCCCGTTCAGCCTCGGCCCCCCCTCCCTGCCTCACCTTGACTCTCTGCGCCTCGTTGATGGCCGCCTGAAAGGCCCCGATGTAGAAGTTGTTCCTCACGTCGAAAAGCTCGTCAGCCTCGCCGGAACCCGCGGGGGTCGCCATCGCGCGCGTAAGCCCTTCTCTAGGCGGCCGCAAACCCGACACGTCTTCGCCTACTTCGCCCTTCCACGCCAGGCCCTGTTGGGAAGCGCCCATTGGCTGGCTCTCTTTTGTCCCGCCTGCCACGAGGAGGAGAGAGAGCGAGGCGGACCAATCGGAAAGAGAAGAAAAGATGGTTGGCGGAAAGCATCCTGGGAATTGGAGTCAGGCATGGAGGACTTATCCGCCACCCGGCGCATAGAGATAGAAATTGAGTGGTATCCCAACCGGATAACGCAGGGGGGTCTTCAAACTTGACAGCTTTAAGACTTGTGAACTTCAACTCCCAGAATTCCTCCTCTAGTCATGTTAGCTCAGGAATTCTGGGAGTTGAAGATCCTTGAACGGCTATAGCAAGAAGAAAGTCTGTTGAATCTAGTGGGATTTGCTTCCCTGACAGCCTTTTTTAAATAAAAAATAATAATTATTCTTCTGCGTGGATAATATTCAGAAGGAAGATTTTCGTTTTGTTTTTTTTGTCGGCTTCTGAATGGACATTTTCTCATGCTCAAGAGTATCTAAGCGACACTTCAAAAATACTAAATTTTACAACGTTCCTCATCTATCGTAGCCTCGAGGATTTTTATAAGTTCTACACTGGGTTCATAAACTTCCACCAGGTTTCTATGGGAAACATCGAGGGTAGCTCCACTGAGGGTAGATCTACTTTCTACGTAGATCTATCTACCTTTCCTCAGATCTACGACAAGGCATTTTTCGCGATGCCGAAAATGCCTGGGAGTTGTAGTCCAACCATGCAGCGAGTGTCCAAATGGCTTGTAAGAGACGCGCCGGCGCTGGCAAGTGACGCCACATTTTCTTAGGAAGTCGCGCGGTGACGTCATCAGACGCGTCTCCGTGTCGCGGTGCATCTTGGGACTGCTCTCCCTCGCGTTCCTTCTGTCCCGGCGGCGTGAAGCCTTCCTGCCCCGTTTCTTGCCCGGACGATGGCCGGTTTCCGCGCTTTAGGATTGGACCCCTGGCTGGCGTCTCAGGCGGAGCAGCTGGGTTTATCGAGGCCCACCCCGGTGCAGGAAGCCTGCATCCCTCCCGCCCTGCAAGGTAAGACCCAGAGAAAGACTTAGAACAGACTTAGGTCTCCAAACTTGGCAACTGTGGAATTGAAGTCTGGGAAGCTAAGCTGGCTGAGGAATTCTGGGAGTTGAAGTCCACAGGTCCTAAAGTTGCCAAGTTTGGGGACCCCTGACTTAGAATAACTTCATTGTCACTTTAAATGTATACTAATCGGCATACATTAAGATGAAATTTTGTTGCATACAGCTCTGAAAGGGTCACCACCCCCAATATACACTACAGAACATGACTAAATAAATAAAATAAATCAATAAAAATTATGCATATACTCACATATGTTTTATATGACACAGAGAAACAATACAGTCTAGTTCGGATGTATACATGTACACGAGGAGGAAAACAAATCTTGTGAGTTGGCATAGGGGACAGAGTTGTTACAGAATTGGGTAAATCCTGCTATAGATACTTTGAAGCCTCCTCCCAGAGGGGAGCAACAGAAACATGCCGTGAAGTGGGTGGGTGAGGTCTCTAACAATGCTTTGAACTCTAAGCGCATAGTGCTTATAAGCTGTATCCTGAATGACAGGAAGAGAGCTTCCTATAATCTTCTCCACTGTCCTCACCACTCTCTGTATGGACTTTCTATCTGAGGCACTGCTGCCACCAAACCGAACAGGGATTCAGTTTGTTAAAACGCTCTCAATCATGCCTCTGTAAAAAAAACTGGCCAGGACAGGAGGAGAAAGAGGTGCTTTCCTCGTCCGACATAGGCACTGGTTTGCACGCTTCACTAAGGATGAAGTATGGAGAGACCAATTCAGATTATTAGTTACCTTCATCCCCCAGATACTGAATACTGTTGCCTACCTCTACAGCTGCATCCTTGATACTGAGTGGGGTATGACCATGCCAGCTCTTTCTAAAATCTACAATGGTCTCCTTTGCTTTATTAACATTTAGAACCAGGTTACTTTTATTGCACCAGTCCACCTGAGCCTCCATCTCTTCCCTATAAGCCTCTTCACTGTTGTCTTCACAATATGATTCGTAGCAGATTTGACACAGGAGTCGTATCTCCAGTGAAGGAATTGGAAGGCTCACCGGATCTTTAGCGGTTTATGAGCCCCTCCCATAGTAGCCCACCCCCAATATGCCAAACATGAACAATTACAGGTAGTCCTCAATTTATAACAGTTCATTTAGTGACCAAAATTACAACAGCACTGAAAAAAAATGACCGATGACCATTTTTCACCCATACAAGCAGCACCATGGCCAAGTGATCAAAATTCGGCCGCTTGGCAGATGCCTCTGACCACACACAAAATGCACCACACCTTTTGTCTTTGTATTGAGCTGTCCTCCTACCTCTTGCTCCCATAGGTCGCGACTGCATGGGCTGCGCCAAAACAGGAAGTGGCAAGACAGCTGCCTTTGTGCTCCCCATCTTGCAGAAACTTTCTGAAGATCCTTTTGGCATCTTCTCCCTGGTGCTGACACCAACGAGGTAGGGGCAGGTGTAGCTTGGGAAAGGACACTTACCCCAAAGGAACGGATAGGTGAAGTCTTGGTTTGGTCTGTGCTTAAATGAGTTGCACAAAGCAAAGATTAGTTGGGTATATCTAATTTAATGAAAAGAAGGACTAGGGATGACATATATAGCAGTGCTCCAGTATTTAAGAGGCTGCCACAAAAGAAGGGGGGGTCAGCCTATTCTCTAAAGCACCTGAAAGCAGGACAAGGAGCAATGGATGGAAATTAATCAAGGAGAGGAACAACCTAGAATTAAGAAGAAATTTCCTGACAGAACAATTAATCAGTAGAACAACATGCCTCCAAAAGTTGTGGGTGCTCCAACTCTGGAGGTTTTTAAAAAGAGATTGGACAACCATTTGTTTGAAGTGATGTAGGGCAGTGTTGGCGAACCTATACAGCACCAAGTGCCGAAACAGGAGCACCGGAAACCGGAAGAGCAGCTCCCCAGCATGCATTCTTGCGCTGGGAAGCTGAGCTTCCGATTTCCAATGCTCCCGTGCACGCAAAAACCAGCATGCACACCGGAACCCAGAAGAGCAACAGGCAACAGCTGGCATGCTCAGAGAGATGGCTCTGCGTACCACTTCCAGCACGCATGCCATAGGTTCACTATGGCGAGTGTAGGGTCTTCTGCTTGAGCAGGTGGTTTTGGACTAGAAGACCTCCATAGCCCCTTCCTTATTCTGTAAAGATTTGTAGAAGCAGAGAAGTAAGGCCAAAAGGCTCACTTAATGGCCCAGAAAAATATTAGTGGCCCACCAGAGAATTATGCTAAGAAGGACAAAGCAGGCTTGGGATAAATTTCAAAGTGACGATTAAGATGTCACTGGAAATATGATTTACTTGTAAATGCATTGCTACTCAGGGACTTTGAAGATGATAGTGCAGAGGCCTCCAAACTTGGCAACTTTAAGACTTGTGGACTTCTATGCTGGCTGGAGAATTCTGGGAGTCCACAAGTCTTAAAGTTGCCAAGTTTGGAGACCTCTGTGATAGTGAAAACAGATTGGAAGCACTGAAGCATCCTCATGCTGGATTGTCTCTTCCCTGCCACAGAATCAAGAAGGAAGTCAAAGGAGAGAAGTCTGCTCTGCCCCTGCTAATAGCTTTAATTTTAATATTAAGCAGAGCAAAGGAATGTGTCTAAATAAAATCTTATATTAAAGACAACATGCTCCTTTGGGCCTTTAGATTATGCTAAGGAGAGAGATGATAGCAGTCTTCTGATGCACAAAGGGATGTCACAAGGAAAAGGAAATAGATTTATTTTCCATGGCCCTTGAGGGTAAGACAATGAGAGGTCCCAATGTGAACTAAGGAGGAAATGTCTGATTGCAAGAGCTATTAAGCAGCAGAGCAGGCTGCCTCTGTAAATTGTGGGTATCCATCACTGGAAGGTTTTAAGAAAATAGCAATAGCCCTTAGACTTATAGACCACTTCATGGTGCTCTACAGCCCTTTCTAAGCCATTTATAGAGTCAGCATTGCCCCCAGCAATCTGGATCCTCCTTTTACCAACCTCAGAATGATGGAAAGCTGAGTCAGCCTTGAGCCGGTGAAAAGATTGATCAGCCATTTATCCAGAGGTACAATAAGGATACCTGCATTGGGCAGAGGGTTGGACTAGAAGGCCTCAAAGTCCCTTCCGACCCGAGGAATCTGTGATTATATTCCAGCCACGTACATATTGTCAGAAGATGCCTCAAAACTAAATAGGCATCTTGAGTGCTTATATAAGCAGAAAGGTGGGATAGGATGCAGGATCCAGCCTGGGCTGGTCACTGGGACCAGAGGTTTTGTCTTCCAAGCTTTTGGCCTTCTGTTGAAGCCCATCCTCAGGGAATATCTCTCTAGCACGAATCCAAAACTTCGGAAGGCAAAACTCTGTGGTCCCAGATTATCGACCCAGATTGGATCCTGCAACATTATCCTGGGAGACATATATTTGCCTTCGTTCAGGGCGAATATAAATTTAATATTGGTAAATTAAAGTAATAAACATTTTAAAAAGAACCTTTGTTTATCTCTTCTTCCTCCCCTTCTCTGCCAGAGAGCTGGCCTATCAGATTGCTGAGCAGTTCCGTGTCCTTGGGAAGCCTCTAGGTTTAAAGGACTGCATCATAGTCGGGGGAATGGGTACGTCAACTTTATTTGGAAACTCGTAATTCACTCCCTCCCCTTAAACAAGCTATCTTCAGCCCTGTGAGGCTGCAGCAAATACCGGTATTTATTTGATCACTTCATACACTGGGATGAGATGCATAGCTCTTGTTCAGACCTAGGCTTCCCCAGCAGCACAAAGCCGACTCCTCGTCCCGATAAGCGTCTTTTATTTAATTTACAGTGAAGTCCTGGCCAACAGTCTTTCAAGATAGTTCACAATTACAGACCTTTATCAGGTTTGGAGAGTTGCCAGGCCGATATCTTTCAGATGCCACACTGTAGCAGACAATACCCTTTTTTTACCCAAATGAACTAATTGTCTCCTGAAAACACTACTCCCCTTTCGCTCCTCTTTTATTCCCTTTGGGATGGGCGATTCACTGTCCACCTGAGCCTTTACTCCCAAGTCGACCCTTGTTCCTTAGCTGTTCCCTTCTGGCAGCTCTGCGCATGCGCATACTGGGAACAGGCTCCAGCTGTTCTTCTGCCTCACTGATGTCCGCAGCTGATAACTGTCGGACGGCCCTGGCCCCATCTCTGCCTCCAATGCAGAGCCCTCATCAGAGTCTTCCCAAGACTCCAGGACTGGCCATGTTCCTTCCCAACCTCCTCACTGTGTGAATCTGCTGCCAGTGGTGGGCCACGACACCTCTTTGGACGCTATCTCTTACAAGAGATGTTAAGATTGTCTCTCTTTCTGGACTTTCAGATATGGTCTCTCAAGCCCTGGAGCTGTCTCGGAAGCCCCATGTTGTCATCGCTACCCCTGGCCGCTTGGCTGATCACCTACGGAGCTCCAATACCTTCAGTCTTCAAAGCATCAAGTTCTTGGTAAGACATTTGCACAGAGCGGGGTTTCTCAACCATGGCAGCTTTAAGGTGTGTGGACCTTCTAGAATATATGTGCATACCGGGGTCTGTACAAAACCATGCGGGTCGCTGCATTTTGCACCAGTTGGAGCTTCCGGATGCTCTTCAAGGGCAGCCCCATGTAGAGCGCCTTGCAATAGTCAGGACAGGAAGTGACCAGGGCATGAGTGACTATGAGTAGGGACTGCTGATCCAGGAAAGGGCGCAACTGGTGCACAACCTGCAGTTGCGCAAAGGCCCTCCTGGCCACGACCGCCACCTGCTCTTCGAACAGGAGTCATGAGTCCAGGAGAACCCCCAGATTATGCACAGGGTCTGTTTCGGGTCTAATGGTGGTAATTTTCTAGTGGGGTCAATAGTAGACAGTCTAAGGTTAAAGTTTTTGGGGTTTGGGGAAGAAACCACAGTCAGGTAGAGTATTCCAGAGATTGACCACCAAGACTAATGGTCGTAATTCTCCCGTAACCAACGAACCGCAGACCCAGAGCCATTCAGTCTTGCATGGGTTTAGTTTCAACCCGTTGCTCCCCATCCAGCCCCTAACAGCCTCCAGGCACTGTGAGAGGGAGGACACAGCAACACTTAACTCACCACGGGCCGAGACATACAGCTGAGTATCATCAGCATATTGGTGATACCTCAGTCCATGGTGGCAGATGATCTCACCCAGCGGTTTCATATAAATGTTAAACAGGAGCAGAGAGAGTACCGAGCAGAGGTGGTATTCAGCAGGTTCTGGAGAACCAGTAGCTGAAATTTTGAGTAGTTCAGAGAACCGGCCAATCCCACCTCTGACTGGCCCCGCCCCCCATCTATTCTCCACCTCCTGAGTCCCAGCTGATCGGCTGGGTCTTCTTTAGTTGCCCTGCACAAGAGAACGGAGCTGGAAAGCAGGTTAGTGGGAGGAGGGAATGGGATTTTTCAGTAACCTTCCCCTGCCACACCCACAAAGCCATGCCACACCCACAGAACCGGTAGTATAAATTTTGTTACACCGAGCCCTGAGGAACCCCGTAAAGCAGAACTGGATCTCTCTTAGTTATGATGGATTTTGCCGGAAGCTGACATTTACTTCCTGTTTACTGCAATAAAACACCCATTGCAGACACTCATAGTTAAGAGGTGTCTTAACTATCGCCATAAAAATGTCCTAAAATTGAGTAAGTGATATGTCATTACCTGCTTAACAACCAGCATGAATGACAGCTCTAATTCCAGGCTCTGTTACAATCGTAAGTCAAGGACTGCCTGTATCACAGTCCTAAAAGTCAACTTGCATGAAATAGCCAGGGTACTGGCTGGGGAATTCTGGGAATTGAAATCCACAAGTCTTACTCTGATGTATAGCTATTTCCCCAGTGGGAACATGGTCCAGCCCAGGCTGTCTTTCAGAGTTGCCTTGACCCTTTGGTCTGGTCCTTACTAGGTTTTAGTGGTGGTTCAGCAGCTGCAGCCACTTCCTGTCTCCTTTCTGGTTTCCTTTTAGGTCCTAGACGAAGCCGACCGGTTGCTAGAACAAGGCTGCACCGACTTTACCAAAGACTTGGAAGTCATCTTGGCTGCGGTTCCAGCCAACAGGCAAACCATGCTCTTCAGTGCCACCCTGACCGATACCCTGAATGAGCTCAAAAAGGTCGCCATGAACAAACCGTTCTTCTGGGAATCGAGATCTGAGTGAGTTTGGATTTTTTGGGGGAGGGGGAGGGTGTCTTTTAATGGGAAAAGAATTCGGAGCTCGGCGGGAGGGCCTGGAAAATATGAGAGAGGCTTACAGAACTGGGTGCTGTAGAGATAGATGCTTTTCTCACTTGGTCAAAGTGAAACTACAGTGAAATTAATAGTTAGCAGTCCAGGGTTTTTTTTTTAGGTAGTCCTCGACTTACAACTGTTTGTTTTGCGACTGTTCAAAGTTACAACGGCACTGGAAAAAGTACCTTAACGACTGTTTTTCACCCTTACGACCGTTGCAGCATCCCCATGGACACATGATCAAAACACTTGGTGTGTATTTATGACGGTTGCTGTATCTCGGGGTCCCAATGCTCTTCCGACAAGCGAAGACAATGCAGAAGCTAGCTTCGCTTAACAACTGTGTCCAAAAACAGTCACAGAATAGGGCAAAACTCACTGAACCGCCCTGTTTAGCAGTGGAAATTTGGGCTTGACTGGTCGTAAGATGAGGACTACCCGTAAAAGAAAAACAGCCCTCTTCCTGAATTGTGCAATTGGCCCATGTAGCCTTTACTGATCACAGCGGTTGTTAGGATTGAAATCAAACTCTTTCCTGGCATTTCCAGGAGAGGCCTTGAACCCAGACCCCCTCACACACCTTCCCATCAGTGCCCATTAGAAACCACAGCAGCCTAGCAAAACAATGAGGGTGTCATGCCCCTGGTGGAGATTGACTCTAAGGAAGAGCCAACAGGAAGTGGAAGTGTGGCTGCAGAGGTGGTAGAGGAGGCTGGGGAAGGGCAGAGACTGGTTGAGCAGTCAGAGGAGGACCCAGGCCCATCTCCTCTCCATCCCAGGGCACGCAGGGAGGAGAGGTTCAGGGTAAAATGTTGTCTACTTGGGAGGAGAGGGCCATGATCTTCTTCATGGGTTGCAGGTGTGAGATTTGCATAAGAATTTGAACCTGCGTGCTAACAGATGCCGGAGATAAATTAGTGTTCTATTCCTAAAGAAGGTTTATCTTGGTTGGCGTTCTTCCAACTGTACCTGGTTATCTTACTGAAGTTGGCAATTATTTATCCTAGTCTGTCGAGGAACTTGATTTAATACAGTTTGTTTTTGGTTTCTGCTTCGTTATCGGTTCTTTGATTGTGAACTGTGTTTCTGGCCTTTGAAATGTTATTTTGAGCCTAGTTTACTCCTCCACTGTGAACAATTAAACAGTGACGTCAAGTTGAAGGCATTAAAGGATTTTTAGTTACGGTTTGGATTTTGGTATATTTCTGATATACCCTGGGTCATCACAGAGAGAAAGTGGTGTGTTTCAACATGGTCCCCAAGGAGAGAATCTCCAAGCTCCTTTCTAAGGGAGATCAAACGAATACGGGGTCTTTGGTCCTGCTCCTTCCACACCTCTGCAGAATTTGTCTCAATATCCTTTTCCTTCGATCTTGCAGTGTCAGCAATGGAGAAAGGAGACTTTAGGCAAATTGGATAGAGAAATGAGTGCTGCCTAAATTGGATGCAGGGATGAATGGATGGAGAGAGAGATTATTAGATTATTTCACCTCTATTATTTCATAAATTATTAGCTCTATACTTATGCTTTGCTGCGAAACTATGTGATCGGGCTTAGTTTTTGGGGAGGAAAATAAGGGGGGGAAATTTTGCCTCTGCCAACCAGCATCCATCAGTATTCATCTGGCTAGTGTCCTGTCAGTGTGAGAGAGAGTTGCAGGCTGTCTGGAAACTGAAACATGGGAACTGAAACCGGGTGAGCAAGAAGGAGACAGCAAGGAGCCTGGGCATGGCTTAGCTCAATTGTTCTGTACTAAAGCTGGTTGCTGCTGTTGAAATTAAAACTGAAACTCTTCTCCTCTGCTTGTGTTTTGCATTTGGAACAGATTTCTTTCCAGGTGGGGAGAGGGAGTAGAATTCCTTAGCATCAGAGCGTGTTAATAATAATATAGGAAATACTAATGCTCTAATGATGGTCATTTCGAAAAATCCTTTCTTAGTGAGCACCTAGAAGCCAAGAGGAACGTACGTGCCAAAATTCAAATTTGTAGGCTTTACAGTTCTGGAGATTTTGTGATGATGCGTGAGTGGTATTTTGCTTTTATATATATAGATTCAAGGCAGTGAACATTCCTAATACTCCTTCCTCCTATTTTTCCCACAACGACAGTCTTGTGAGGTGGGTTGAGCTGAGAGAGACTGGCTGGCTCAAAATTTGATGCCTAAAGGAAGGAACTCACCATCTCTTGATTTCTCGGTCCACTACACCAATCTGGTGTAGATAAATCCCTACAAAGTGACCATAAACAGAGTGATTGTCCAACTGCTCCCTGTGGGATCACTCTCGATTCAAAGTCCAATACCACGTAGGGTAACTAAGACTGCTTTCTACTCCCTTCCCGAATGGAATGTAATGGGAGTAAAGGAAGGATGTATTCAGTTGCTAAAAAGCTATTTATAAATGCTTTCATATAAGCCTATTTAAACATCTCATTCAATCCACAATTTCCATCTTAATCTTCCTCAACCAATTGATCTTGTATGTTTAATTAAGTTTCTCCTTTATTCCCCCCCACCCCCACCCCTCCTGCTTAATGAATGCTTTGGAACGAATTCTGGCGTAATGACTTGAATCTCTTGACTTCCTAAATGAAGGTTCTATTTCTGATAGACTTTGCCCAGGCTTAAATAACTGTTTATAATTTGATTGTTGGCTGGTGCTTTCAAAATCCCTTCTCCTAACAGTTGGCCAATCTCATGGTCCTTAAAAGATCTTAGGTCAGTCTTGCGGTGGAAGTTAAGTTTACGGTAAACAAGCCGGATTGCTGATGCCAACTACAGGTAGTCCTCGACTTACAACTACAATTGAGCCCAAAGTTTCTGTTGCTAAGCGAGACAGGTCTTAAGTGAGTTTTACCCCATGTTACAACCTTTGTTGCCGCAGGTTTTAAGTGAATCACTTCAGGGAATCTGGCTTCCCCGTTGACTTTGCTTGTCAGAAGGTCGCAAAGGGGGATCCCATAATCCTCAGGCCACGGCAACTGTCATAAATAGGAACCAGTTGCCAAGCAACCGAATTTTGATCACATGACCATGGAGTTGCTGCAAAGGTTGTAAGTGTGAAAAACAGTCCTAAGTCACTTTTTTCAGTGCAGTTGTAACTTCGAACAGTGATTAAACGAATGGTTGTAAGTTGAGGACTGCCTGTACACATTAATGCCACTTTTCTTCTGCCAATGGAAATAACCAAACAGACCAGGAACCTTCCATATTCAGTCTAAATCAGGATTCCTGATATGTCAAGTCCTGCCAAAAATCCAGCTTCGTTTTTGCTCCCAGCTCCTTCTTTGCTTAAGAATGACAACGCGGAAATCCTGGACCAGTTTTAATACTGAACAAACCAACAGTTGTGTTTATTTCCTGCATCCCTACAACAGGTCAAAGAAATAAAAGCACAGATTTTAAGTAGAGGCCAAATGGGATCCATTTGCAATAAACAATAAACTAGAATTTCTGCAGCCAGGCAGACTGTGGAAGTGAACTGAGCAATTATGCGGAGTCTTCTTTAGCATTGATTCGTTTTGTTTATGTTACGGTATTTATAACCCATCTCAGTCCCAAAGGACTTTGGGCTGTGGACATTATCAACAGAAATACCCTCCCCAATGAGTAAACAAGGTCAAAACCAATTAATCATGCAAAGCAACGTCAACCTCAAAGAAAACGTGAACCAGGCAACCAAAATCAGAGTGAAATAATATGATTTTAGCCTGTTCATGGAACTGCAGCAAAATGGGGGCTGCATGTATTGCTGGAGGGATGGATATTGCAAAGAGGGGGGGCTGTTACGGGAAAGATTAAGCAATATAAATAACATCTACACCCAGCAGTAAGGCTGCTCTTGCAGAGGAAGGCCTTAGTGGGAGGGAGTATTGTTGGACTGCCCTTTACTGGGCAGCCAACTGTTGGAGTGGGGTGTTGAAGATTGTGTAGACCAGGGGTCTCCAACCTTGGCAACTTTACAACTCGTGGACTTCAACTCCCAGAATTCCTCAGCCAGCATATGAGACCCCAGGTGTACACTGTCTAATCATAAAATTGCCATGGTTTGAGAAATATAGTACTGGTATAACAGTAGGCAGAGGGAAGCTCTATCCACCTTTCAAGGTTCTGTCTACAACAGAGGTCTCCAAACTTGGCAACTTTAAGACTTAACTGGCTGAGGAATTCTGGGAGTTGAAGTCCACAAGTCTCAAAGTTGCCAAGTTTGGGGACCGCTAGTCTACAACAATAAAGTTCCACTCATTCTTCTGGTGTCTAAGATCTCTTCTTCCTTCTCTCCATTCCCCCAAATCCCACCAGGGTACGGACAGTGGAACAGCTTGACCAGCGTTATCTACTGGTGCCCGAGAAGGTCAAAGACGCTTACTTGGTCCACCTTGTGCAAACTTTCCAAGATGAACATGAGGACTGGTCCATCATCATCTTCACCAACACTTGCAAGTGAGTTTGTCCGGAGCATCTTTGCCTCCATCACTTCTGCTTTCTCTCCTTCTCTCCTGCCTCTTCTTTTGGCCTAGAGCTGATATTTCAGTCTTGATGTAAGGACACTGAATAGCATTGTGCCAGTCAAACCAAATCTTGCCCGTCAATTCAAATTAAAAATTTTGAGGTTGATTTTTAAAATCTTGTTTTCTTCCCTATTTTAAATCAGGTTGAAAAGAATGGAGTTGGGGTGGACTTAGTTTATCTAGTGTACAAGGTTGAACGAGAAAGTGCAGTTTTCTCTTTTCTTACCTTTAATACTTTAAATATCCCATGTGTCCTGAGTAGGATAGGACTTAGACATACCCTTTCCTTCAGCACTTCCTGGAATGATTAGGTAATCAGATTTTGCTATAGAAAGTACTGAAGAAAGGTGAGCCTTTCTGGGCAGAATCCAGCACTGCTGTGAGCACATGGGGGTTTTAAAGTCTAATATGGTAAGAGTATACTATAAGAACTCAAGTGAGGTGGATGGATAGATGATGTTCCATCAAGTTTTAATAGTTCCTAGTGACAACATTGATATAGTTTTCTCCAGAATGATTATCAGATAGATCTAATTTCTTCTATCTGGTAACCCAACTGCTACCGTATAATTGGGTCCATCCCCTTTGCTACTAGTCATCTTTTCTTTCTTTCCAACTTTCCCATCCTTAAGAATTTTCTCCAGAGAGCCGGGTTGTTGTTGCTTAATATACCTGAAGTGGGAAGATTGGAGCCTGAACTTTGTGTTTTATTTGTGCTCAAGTGAAAATTTCAGTTTGATATGGACCCAAAAACTCCCTGCCTGATTTGCAACTTGATTTAGAACAGAAATAGAATAGAATAGAATTCTTTATTGGCTAAGTGTGATTGGTCACACAAGGAATTTGTCTTGGTGCAAATGCTCTCAGTGTCCATAAGAAAAGATACATTCGTCAAAAGTCAAGAGTCAAATTTCATTGTGAGCCAGTCTTTCTCAAGTAGAAAACAGAGGGAAGGTGAATGCAGCCTCTTTGTTCTGGTGTGTGCCTCTCCCATCTCAATGCAAGGTCAATCTTTCAAGGAATGTTAGCAAATGGATCCTTATCTGTCAAGTTTAATCCTTTGTGGCTTCAAAGAATTGCATTGACCAAGCAGTCAAGCTTGCCTTGTGACATAACCAGGAGCTGGCGCATCCTTTTGATTAACAGATGCACAGGGCAATGATGTTTCTGAGCAGATGAAGAGCAAAAGACCCAGCAATCTCAGAAAGAAAAACAGGAGCCTTCTACAACATACAACATAAGAACTGCAACAACCACTATGTAGGACGAACAGGCAGAAGACGGACAGAAGGCATCCATGAACCCAAACTGGCAGTCAGAGAGCGTGACGAAAATTCTTTAACGTTACAAGGCATAGACAGCTTTTACCATAGTTTCAATTGGGAAAATGTGACAATCCTAGATGAGGCCAAATCCAAAAATGCCAGGGAATTTCTGTAAGCCCTGGCACTCTGATCAGCCATCAATAAACACATAGACATTAACAACATCTATAGATTAGGCAAAAGAGGCAATCAACCAACCCAAAAGAGAAAAAGACTTTAGCACTTGTCCACCGGTAATCGGCAGTCAGATCAGCATAGATGAACTTCAGACCAGCAAGCAAGCAAGCAATACCCCAGTCAAGAACCTGCCAAAGAGCCACCAGTAAACAGCCCACAGTACATAATCTCCTATTCTTTGCCTAATTACCATTTTAGTTTCTTTTTATTCTTATACCTATTGTGGAGAGAAGGGAAATATGTGATGAAAATATATTAGTTTATAATAAGAATAATGAAAGAAATATGCAGTGGTAATGTAATAAGAAAGTATATATAGAAACATGATAAGGAAATGTAAACGATGCCTTGACGCTGACATAATGATGTATATAATTTTATTTTATGTTTCTAAAATTTGAAAACTGAATGAAGTTTATAAAAAAAACAAACAAAAGAATCTCTAAGACCCATCCTCACACAGATAGGCAAGACACCAGAATATGACAGCAAACAGCACTCCTTGCTAGCACCGATGATGTTATCTAGCTAGGATAATGAAACATCTGCAAGAAAACAAGCAAGCTTAGAGAGCCCCAAGGACCCTCATGTCAACCCTGAGCCCCAAATATTCTTCTTTATTAGATGCAGAGTTGTGGTTCCTGCACTAGCTGCCTTGCTCGCCCAAGAGTAACACAAGGCTGATTTTATTATTGCATTTTATTATTATTAAATTTATATGCCACCCATCTTGCTCTGCCTTTTTAGGACCTGCCAAATTCTCAACATGATGCTCAGGAAGTTCAATTTCCCATCCGTGGCTCTCCACTCAATGATGAAACAGGTAAGTCAATGATGGCCACCAGTGGCTGCCCAGAGGATGGAAGACAGGTGCTCAAGGCCAATTCCTCAAGCTGTCTTTTGCCATTTTGCTTCCTTGCCATGTAGTTTGGGTGAAGCATTTTTTCCCACCCATGCCCGCTCATAAGAAGGACCATGGACTCCACCCACCCCAAGGAAGATTCTAAGCTGCATCTCCAATTGTGTTTTCTGCATAGAGAGAGAGAGGGTCCCATCCAGAGGTGGGTATTCAGCAGGTTCTGACCAGTTCTGGAGAACTGGTAGTGGAAATTTTGAATAGTTTGGAGAACCGGCAAATCTCACCTCTGACTGGCCCCACCCCCATCTATTCTCTGCCTCCCCATTTAATTGGCTGGGTCTTCTTTTGTTGTCCTACACAGGAGAATGGAGCTGGAAAGCAGGTTGGTGGGATTTAATTTTTTCTACTACCGGTTCTGTGGGCGTGGCAGGGGAAGGATACTATAAAATCTCCAGTCAGAGGTGGCATTTGCCGGTTCTCCGAACTACTCAAAATTTTTGCTACCGGTTCTCCAGAACTGGTCAGAACTTGCTTGAATACCACCTCTGCTGGAAAGCAGGTTAGTGGGTTGGGGAGGGAATGGAGATTTTGCAGTATCCTTCCCCTGCCATGCCCACCAAGCCACGCCCAGAGAACCGGTCGTAATTTTTTCAAATTTACCGCCACCACTGGTCCCACGGCTCAGCGAATAAATCAACTTCACATGTAGGGAGTTCCAGGTTGAGTTCCCAGCATCCCAGGTAAAGCCGATCCTTTGGCCTGCAGAGTAGTCCTCTCGTCTCATCCGAATCCCCGGCAAGTGGCCATTGCCAGAGAGAAAGCAAACTTGATAAAAAGCACTTTCCAGCTCTTTTTCATGTTTCTGTTCCGGAAGCGTGACAGTTTTCAAGCACTTTCCATGTTCTTTTTCCTTCTCTCTTTTTGGGGGCTCAGAAACAACGTTTTGCAGCGCTGGCAAAATTCAAATCGAGTGTCTTTAAGATCTTAATAGCTACCGATGTAGCTGCCAGGTGAGTGAAGTCTGTCTGGCACTAAAATAGGTCTGGAAAGAGGGGGGGGGGGTGTCCCAGATTAGATAGGATGCCAAGTTTACCCATCTTCTTCTCTGTGTTCAATCTCTTTTGGATTTAGGGGGCTGGACATTCCCACCGTCCAAGTAGTCATCAATCACAACACGCCTGGACTCCCCAAAATCTACATCCACAGAGTGGGCCGAACAGCCAGAGCTGGTAAGGGGAATTCTCTTCCTTGCTTTAAATCCATTGTCCTTTTGGTCTGACTTGCTTCTCTTTGGAAGCAACAGAAATCCTTAAGGGTTGTGCACTCTGCAACTTCAGAGCCCACTTTGATTGACATTTGAACTGGCCTTTAGAAAGAGGCCTCCCTCTGGGATTCCCCGCCTTCTAGGGCATTGGAGCATCCTTGCCCAGAATACAGAATGCTGTTTATTCTGTAGGTTGTGCTGGAACGTTCTTCTCACCGGAATTTTTCAATGTGCCGACATGCTTTTTTTCTTTGCGTTTATCACCTCAAGGCTATTTATAAGTAGTCCTCAACTTATGACCGTAATTGAACCTAGAATTGTCATTGCAAGTCGAGATTGTTAAGCGGGTCACCATTTGATCGCGCCCATGACCTGTTTGCATCAGTTGTTAAGCAAACACCATGGTTGTTAAGTGAACCTCTTTTCAACAATGAGCGTTTTTTGCAGTAAAAAATGAAAAGCACAGCCATGTCGTTGTAGGATGCTGCAAAATAGCCATAAATGTGAGCTGCTTGCCAAGCACCTACATGCAGCCTCGTGACCAGTTGGCAGGGAGGTTGCAGCCATCGTAACATTGAAAAAGGATAGCTCTGGGAAAATCCATTGTAACTTCAAATGGTTGCTAAGTGAGGATACCTGTATTTCATTTCTCAGTGAGAAAGCCCCCAGGGCAGCGGTGGTATTCTACCGGTTCGGCCCGGTTCTGGAGAGCCGGTAGCAGCAATGAGCAGCGGAGACCGAACCGGTTCTCTCCGCTGCTCTGCTGTTGGGCCTACCCGCCCGCCTGGGCTCCCATACTCACCTTTTATCTGCTGAATTTGAAGCGCTGCTGTTTTGCGCGGACAGAAGAATGCCGCGCGGCAGCTGCTGAAGCGACCAGGATTGTGCAGGCTTGCAGGAGGAGAGTTAGAATGCCTCTGCGCCTGCGCAAAGTGCGCGTTTGGTGTGCGTGTGCATGCAAAATGTGTGCACGCATGCAAAGCGCACCCACCAAGCCACACCCCCCGAACCGGTGGCAAAAATATTTGAATCCCACCACTGCCCCTGAGCAGTACAGTACAGATAATAGCAATAGCACTTAGACTTATATACGTGAGGGCTTTACAGCCCTCTCTAAGCAGCTTACAAGGTCAGCCTCTTGCCCCCAACAATCTGGGTCCTCATTTTACCCACCTCGGAAGGACGGAAGGCTGAGTCAACCTTGAGCCTGGTGGGATGTGAACTGCCAAATTGCAGGCAGCCGGCAGTCAACAAAAGTAGCCTGCAGTACTGCACTCTAACCCCTGCGCCATCATGGCTTCTCACCTCATTCTTGTTTAATCCTTGTTTAATTCTGGTAATTGGGATCAGACTAATGTTTAGTGATGATGCTTAGTGATGGTGGTTCCAGGAGTTCTGGTTGCTGTCGTTAAGCTAATCTTACACTGTCACATGGTCACCATTTGTGACTTCCTGCTGGCTTCCCCATTGACTTTGCTGATCGGAAGCTGGCATTGAAGGTTGCAAAGCATGACATGTGGCCACAGGACACTGCAACAGCTGCCATTACAAGGACAATCATAAGTACCACTTGTTCAGCTCCGTTGTTAAGTTCAAACAGTCACTGAGCAAGTGGTTATTAAGCAAGGATTAACTGTACTTAGTTAATAATACAGTCAGCCTTCCCTTCTTTCTCGTTTTTCTTGTTTTAGATGGACAGTTTCATCAGTTGTAATAAAATATTCTTTATTGGCCAAGTGTGATCGAACACACAAGGAATTTGTGATGCATAAGCTCTCAGTGTGCATACAAACAGCAAAGTAATATAAACGTATGCTACTGATAGGACAAGGTGGTAGGAAAGATGAGAAGGAAATAGTAATAAACCTCTACTTCATGGGTAAATATTTTTAGATATAAGATAATATGGTGGTAATTAGGTGTTCAGCAGAGTGATGGGATGAGGAAAAAAACTGTCTTCTGGGTCTAGTTGTTTTGGCATACGATGCCCTATAATGGCGTCCTGAGGGGAAGAGTTAAAATAATTTTATGTCCAGGATGTGACAGATCTGCAAGATATTTTCTCAGCCTTCTTTTCTGACTTGTTGGTCTTGTTTTAATTCTTTGTTACTTATGTTACTTATGGTCCTGGATTGGAGTAAAGATTATTATTTCCTCCTCCTTCAGCTTTAATCACCTCAGATGTGTGGTTTAGATCAGAGGTCTCCAACCTTGGCAACTTTAAGACTTGTGGACTTCAACTCCCAGAATTCCCAGAAGCTTTGCTGGCTGAAGAATTCTGGGAGTTGAAATCCACAAGTCTTAAAGTTGCCAAGTTGGAGACCCCTGGTTTAGATCCCTTCACAGGTTGTGGGCCATGTTTGGGTCTGGTTAAGTACTCGAGGGAGGTGCAGTGTCATTCATGGAAATCTACTATAGTAGGCCTCAACTTAACAACAGTTTCTTTAGTGATAGGGAAAAAAAGATTTATGACCATTTTTCACACTTATGACCATTGCAGCATCCCAATAGTCACCTGATCAAAATTTCAGATGCTTGTCAAAACTGGTTCATATTTACGACTGGTTGCAATGTCCCACCTTTTGCGACCTCCGGGCAAGCAAAGTCGATGGGGAAGCTGGGTTCACTTAACAACCATATTACTAACAACTGCAATGATTTACTTAACGGCGGCAAGAAAGGTTGTAAAATGGGGCAAAACTCACCTAACTGCCCAGCTTGACAGCAGAAATATTGGGCTTCAACATTGTGGTCGTAAATTGAGGACAAGCTGTCCTGTCTAGAGCCGGCTTTGTTAAGGGAAGGGGGGGGAAGTACCATCGGTGCCCACCGCTTAGGATTCTCTCTCATGACCACCCTTTTCAGGTCGGCACGGAATTGCCATCACGCTGGTCACCCAGTACGACATCCATCTCGTCCACGCGATTGAAGAACAGATCAGTAAGTTGCAAAACATTGGGAAATTTGTGGGTGGGTGGGGAGCCTGGAAAAATCTGTAAGATATTAAGTTTCGCTTGCTAGCATAGTTGGCAGCATGGCTGGCTGTGGAATTCTGGGAGTTGAAGTCCACAGGCCTTTCAGATTGCAGAGGTTGAACACCCCTGGGTTAGAAAGTGCCAGCCCCTCTCTCCTCCTTTCAGCCAAAGATTTGTATGCAACAGCAGCAACCACAAAAAAAGGTACTGAAGCTAGAGATTTAGAGGAAGACGTTTATCCTTATCACTGAGTTAAAACAATACTTCTTATTTTATTCTTGTTTTTGACTGCCTTCTATTATAATAGCAGTAGCACTTAGACTGATATACTGCTTCACAGTGTTTTATAGCCCTCACTAAGCGGTTTACAGAGTCAGCCTAACGCCCCCAACAATCTGGGTCCTCATTTTATCCACCTTGGAAGGATGGAAAGCTGAGTCAATATTTATATATACTGTAGCTTTTATATTTTTTTATCTCTGCTTGTACACTGCCCAGAGTCACACTATGACAGAGGTGGGCAGTTTCTAATATAAATACAAATAAATACGTCAAACCCAAATGCAACAAGTTATGGTCAGCTCATGTGTAAACCCAACTGTTGTTTTACAAATCATGGTTTATAACGGTTGTGTGAATCTGTGCAACGGCTAAATAAGCCCTGCCTTAGTCCAGTGACTGAAACTAGTATCTCTGCTATCCACTTGTCTTATGTTTTTGATTGTCATATTGATGTATTTGTTCTCATTGTTTTCTTTTGTCATTGATTATTTTATTGTTATATTATTTTATTATTTTACTTCTGTTAACATGCCTTTCATTTTTCTTCATGTTTATTATTGTAAGCCATCTAGAGTAGCCCTACGGGGAGATAGGTGGCAAATAAATTTAACCAATAAATAAATAAATAGAAGTCCCCAGCCACTGTGTGGAGCTTGAAACCCAAGTCTTCCTCTCTACTGGAGACAGACAGTTGGGTTCTTTTCTACTGGTGGTCCTCGACTTACAACCACAACAGAGCCCAACATTTCTGTTGCTAAGCGAGACATTGGTTAAATGAGCTTGGCCCCATTTTACAACCTTTCTTGCCACGGTTGTAAAGTGAATCACTGCAGGTGTTAAGATAGTAATGCAATTGTTAAGTGAATTCCCCATTGGCTTTGCTGGTCAGAAGATCTTGGGACACTGTAAGCGTCATAAATATGAGCCAGTTGCCCAAGCATTCGAATTTTGAGCCCGTGACCATGGGAGTGCTACAACGGTCGTTAAATGTGAAAAACAGTCATAAGTCACTTTTTCAGTGCCATTGTAAGTTCGAACAGTCATTAAAACCAAGGTTTGTAAGTCGAGGACTACCTGCATAGCATGAAATGGCAAAGATGCTCATGTACAAGTGATGGAAAGATGGAGTTTTGGGGTTTTTTTTTTTTACCATGTCAATGTGTTACCCCTTTTTTTAGAAATGAAGCTTCAGGAGTTTTCTGTGGAGGAGCAAAATGTGCTGAAAATTCTCACCCAAGTCAGTGTGGTCCGACGGGAATGTGAGATCGTAAGTGGTGGGGGGGGAGTGGAGAGAGAGGGAGGGAGTTGGTTCCCAGGGCCCCAAATGGTTTCCCTGGACAAGGGAGGATTTGGAGAGGAGAGAATAGAATTCTTTATTGGCCAAGTGTGATTAGACACACAAGGAATTTGTCTTTAGTGCATATGCTCTCAGTGTACATAAAAAGAAAAACATACTTTCATCAAGAATCATAAGATAGAACGTTTAGTGATAGTCATAGGTTACTAAATAAGCAATCAAATCATACTAGGAAACAAAACAATATAAATTGTAGAGATACAAGCAACAAGGATATAGTCGTAAGTGGGAAGAGATAGGTAATAGGAAGGATGAGGAGAAGAATAGTAATACAGTCTTAGTAAATCATTTGACAGTGTTGAGGGAATTGTTTAGCAGAGTGATGGCATGCGGGAGAAAACTGTCCTTGTGTCTTAGTTGTTCTGGTGTGCAATGCCGTATAGCATCGTTTTGGAGTTGAAGGAGTTGAAACAGTTTATGTCCAGGATGTGAGGGGTCTGTTGATATTTTCACAGCCCTCTTTTTGACTCGTGCCTGCCTCAATAGAAGGCAGGTTGGTAGCAACTGTTTTTTCTGCAGTCCTAATTATCCTCTGAAGTCTATGTCTGTCTTGTTTGGTAATCCAACAATGTGTGTTCTTTTTTTAAAAAAAAACAAAAACCTCAGAGACTGGAGGCAACCGATTTTGATGAGAAGAAGGAAATAAATAAGCGGAAGCAGATGATCCTGGAAGGAAAGGTAAGATGGAAGAATCCTCCTGCTGCCAGGGCAGGCAATGGCTAAGCAGGAATCACCCCAGTCCTGTCCCTCCCATCGGCGGAGTCTTGGAGATCAGAAGCAACCGATAAACAGGGGTCCAACCTTGGCAACTTTACGACTTGTGGACTTCAACTCCCAGAATTCCTCAGACAGCTGTCTGAGGAATTCTGGGAGTTTATTTATTTATTTCATAATTTTATATACCGCCCTTCTCCCGAAGGACTCAGGGCGGTGAACAGCCAACTAAAATGTATACAAACACAGAGATAAATATGGTTCAAAAAGAATTAAATTATAGGCTGCCCCAATAAAAATCTAAAACCCCTGATTAAAATAAATTAAAACTTTCGTACCCCACCCCAACTAATCTAAAACCCCTTATTTAAAAATCCCATTTGAGTCAGCTCAGGCCGGCCTGCTCAAAGAGCCAGGTCTTCAGGTCACGTCTGAACGCCCTCAGGTCATTGGTCGTTCGTAGTCCCGGGGGCATCCCGTTCCAAAGGGCGGGTGCCCCCACAGAGAAGGCCCTATTCCTCGGGGTCACCAGGCAGCACATAGAAGGCGTCGGGACCCGGAAGAGACCCTCTCTGTGGGAGCGCACCAGTTGAAGTCCACAAGTCGTAAAGTTGCCAAGGTTGGAGACCCCTATGATATAACACATAGAACTTATTGACAGGACAGGCCACTGATATATAAACAGAGGCCAAACCCCTCTCCCTTCTAACACTGATGATGTTACCTAGTTGAGTAATGAAACATCTGCAAGAAAAATACCAAATTCAGAGAGAGCACCAAGGATCCTCCTCTTTTCCTTTTTTTGAGTGTGGTTTTTTTTTTTTCATCCTTGGTTTGCTTTGACCCAAAACACAATTGCTATAAAGCAAACAAGCAAACTTGCTGGTCAGTATGGTTTGCTGCGAGTTTCCATCTCTGGTTTATCCAGAGATACCACGGTTAGTACATGGCTGGGTTTGTGCAGTGTGCTAAGCCACGGCTTCAGAATAAGCACGCTGGTTAGCCATGACACAGGTTGCTAGACATGATTTGCCAAGCATAACGTGTGGCTTTACACCCAACACGTTAAGTTGGAACCACCCTAGGTTATAAATGTGAACTCAGTTTTAACCCAGTAGTGGCTGTGAAATCCGTGTCTCCATGAAGTGGTGATGGTTGCAGAGCAGACAGTTTTGGGGAGAAGAAAGGCAAATACTTCGAGTAAGCTGGGATTGGAGGGCTTGAGAAGGGGGAGCAGTTAGGGGCAGTAGTGGGATTCTACCGGTTCGACCAAACCGGTAGAAAAAAAATACTACCGTTCAGCCGAACCAGTATTTCCTTTTTGTTTTTCCTCCCGACCATCAGCTGTTCCGATGATCAGCTGTGCCGGGATCCCTTTGCTGTCTTACTGCTTCACCCAGGAGGCAAAAAACAGAGCATGGTAGGTTGCTGCGTGCCCTCCCACCCTGCTCTGTTTTTTGCCTCCAAGGGCTTCAGGGAAGCCACCTGGGAGCAAAAATGCTCCCCCGGGAGACTTCTCTGAGGTCCAGGAGGCCAAAAAAACCTGGATGGGGGGTGCTGCTTACACACAAAAAGCCACGCCCACCCAGTCACATGGCCATGCCCACCTAGCCACGCCCACAGAACTGGTAGTAAAATTATTTGCCATCCCACCCTTGGTTTTTGGGGTTCTTGCATACGAGGTCTGCTTCTGGGCTTCTTATTTATTTATTTATTTATTTATTTATTTATTTAAATTTCTATACCGCCCCCTCTCCCAAAAAGGGACTCGGGGCGGTGTACAGCCTACTAAAAATAGAATATATACAATTTAAAAACAAATTAAATACAAGAATCCGGCCGAATCCCTTCAGTTATAGAATTACAAAATTTAAAATTCCAGGATTAAATTAAAAAGTTAAAATTTTAAAATTTAAAAACCGAATTAAATTAAAACCCCATAAACCATTTACTGGGCCAGAATAAAATAAGGTCTTGACTGCGCGCCGGAAGGTCTGGATGTCGGTAATGGCCCGTATCTCTGGGGGCAGATCATTCCACAGGGAGGGGGCCCCCACAGAGAAAGCCCGCACCCTTGGGGCCGCCAGCCGGCAACGATCAGGCGGTGGCACCCCAAGCAGGGCAACCCTGTGAGAGCGTACTGGGCGGCGGGAGGTTGTTGATGGCAGCAGGCGGTCCCGTAAGTACCCAGGCCCCGAGCCATGGAGCACTTTAAATACAGTCAGTACCACCTTGAATCGGATCCAGAAGGCTACAGGAAGCCAGTGCAGCCTGCGGAGAAGCGGTGTTACATGGGAGCTCTGAGGAGCACCCACGATCACCCGCGCGGCTGCATTCTGAACTAACTGCAGCCTCCGGACACTCTTCAAGGACACTCTTCTTTCTCTGCTCCCGGCAGGATCCTGATCTGGAGATGCAACGGAAGGCCGAGCTGGCCAAGATTAAGAAGAAGAAGCTCAAGTTCCAGAGCCAAGTCCACCAGACCCTGCAGGAGAGACGGCAGAAGCAGCTTCAGCACAGGCTGAAGAAACGGGCGCGGCGGCAGAAGCCGAAGCCGGCAGAGGCGGCGAAGTGAAGCCGTTCGTCCTCCCGCCTTGGTAGCAAAGGACCCCGGTGGGGAACGATCTGCACCTGAGCTGCCTCCGCCCCAAATTTCTCCTCGCGCAAAACTTCATTAACTTCGGCCCTTCTGTGAACGGAGCTGAAGCATCGGGATCAAAAGTCTTGGGAAGAGAATGTTAGGCAAGTTGGAGAAGTCGCTTGGCTGCCTAGAGACCAAGAAATGTCTCCTTGAGGCTGTGTCTTTTCCAAAAACGAGACTTTCAGTTGGGCTGAGCCCTTGGAGACAGTTCCCCACCCCCCTTTCCAAACAAGGGCTGCATCATAAGATCTTGTCTCGCAGCCAAAAGTTTTCAAGTCTCACCAGGCAGTCGTGCCACTGAGCAAAGATTGGTGATTTGAAGGTGGATTCCTTTTGATGGGAGCAGGCTCTGGTTTTGGGGTCACCAGAATCTCATGGCCCTGCCAGGCACATACTGGCTGGTAAACCATGTGCTTTCAATAAATCACTCTCTGATGAAAGGGTTAAAAGAGGCTTTTAAGTGTTTTATGCAAGCCTTTGGGTTTGATTGTAACGTTCTTCCAAAATGATTTAGACAAATTCCAAATAGCATTCTACAATAGGAGTCTGTGCAACAAAGGACATTTCCTATTCTTATCTCTCCTTGAGTTTTTAGTCCCTTGCTCCCTTTTCTATAATCCTTTGAATGGATGCAAAAATAGGGGTCATTTATACGGTTTGTCAAATGTTACAAAAGTGATTTATGTCTGCACTTTTCATGGGGGAGGACTCTGGCTTTATTTATTTATATTATGTTCACTATCCAAAGCTACTCTAAGCGGCTTAAGATGCAATAAAGACAGAAATGTAAGAACTATTATAATTTAAAAAGCAAAGATTAGTACCCAAGCATCTGATCTTCCTTCCTGCACCAATATGTTATGACGATGCAGGACGTTTCATATTTGTGGTACTTTGGATTCCAAATGCTCCTTTTTGGTCATGTTGGAATGATTTCCAGCTCAAGACCCATTCAAAGTGATTGAAACAACCTGTTTCAACATTGGTATAGGAGGGCAGAGGTAGGCAACAATGCCAACTGTACACTGTATGGACTTCCAACTCCCAGAATTCTATGCTGGCTCAAGAATTCTGGGAGTTGGGAGTCCACAGGGTGTAAAGTTGTCATAGATGGCCACCCTTGGTATAGGATTTTTGTGTTTGCATAACTTCTGGCATTCAGAATGCAGAACTGGGAATGTAAACGTTGGAAAATGAACATTTATGTGACTAGCAAGGCCCATCTTACACTGAAGACCCCAGTGCAGATTTGATTTGTGGATCTTATATCAGCTCCAACATTTCAGCGTCTCACACCCAATGGGATTAGCCTATCCCCCTTGCACTGGCAGAAAGGGCATGCTGCAGACCCCGTCGGTCAAAGAATTTTGGCTGGTGGAGTCCAAGAGAAGAGCCTTTTCTGCTGTGACCTTTGGAACATCATGTGTCGTCATCTCTCCCCCCACCCCAGTGAAATCCCCCCCCACCCTTTGGCCTTCCGAAAGGCTTGAAGACTTGACTCTGCCAGCTGGTCTGGGGGAGCGACATCTGGGAGGTAGTTAATGGGTTAGGCAGATTCTCCCCTCCTCCCCATGCTCACTTTGCTTCCTTCTCTCCATCTTGGTTAATTTATGCTCTTCATTATGTGTTCTTTTATTGAATGGCTGTAAGCCATCTAGAGCTGCCTCATGGGATGGGCAGCAGAGAAAATTAATATTTATTAAATATTATAATAAATAAATACACACATACATACATACTCCATGTTTTTGTGACTAGCGGACCAAAATTAGTGTTTCATCATCGTGAACCATGGTGACGCAGTGGTTAGAGTGCCATACTGCAGGCTCCTTCTGCTGACTGCCGGCTGCCAGCAATTTGGCAGTTCCAATCTCACCAGGCTCCAGGTTGATTCAGCCTTCCATCCTTCTGAGGTGGGTCAAATGAGGACCCAGATTGTTGGGGGCGAAAGGCTGACTCTGTAAACCACTTCAGAGAGGGCTGTAAAGCATCATAAAGTAGTATATAAGTCTAAGTGCTATTGCTATCCTCAACCTTGACTACTTTTAAGATGTGTGGGTTTCAACTGCCAGAATTCTTCAGCCAGCATGGCTGGCTGGCAAATTCTGGTAATTGAAGTCCACATGTCTTAAAAAGTGGCCAAGGTTGAGAAACACTGACCTAAATTCTTTTCTAATGGCTGGTGCTGCTTGTCTGCGGTTTTAACCCAGTTCTTGGGGAATTGCCAAATTTCCCCTGGAAAGGATTGGTGGGATAATCTTCCAGGAGAAACCTTTGCAGATGGATTTGGCCCTTGTTTTACGAAAAGCCTGATTATTTTCTGTTCCCTAAATGCCAAGATGCCTCACCCTAATCTTGTTTTTAGTTTTCTTTGCTGGATGAGGTGAAAGAGAATGGCCCCTTTTTCATTCCACCAAGCATTGAGCATCTTTTCTAATTCCTCCTTGTGTCCTTTTTCAAAAGATGCTGCTGTCTTCCTCAAGCGCGCAGAAGGAGGGGAGGGAGGGAAGCTTTCAGGAGCTGGCCTGATGGAGGCTTTCCGTTCAGTGTTTCATTTCAGCTTTTGATCTGCCTGCCTCCTCTGTGTCCTCCTATTGATCTCCTGTGTGTTTTTCCCACTATAGCAAATATGACAGGTCAGGTGGTTCGCACACACGTTGTTTGCTGCGTGCTATGGATGTGGGCTGGGTTTCAGTCATTGCCATTCCTCGGTGCCCAGACTCACAACCTCGTTGGCATGCCAGCTGCTTTCTGATCTCTCTTCTCTTCAGGGTTTCTTGCAGGAGTTCCCTGGATGGGTTGCCATGGACACTGTTCCCAGGGCAAGCATCTCTTTTCTGCACAGTTGCAGCTTTGCAAAAGCCGGTCCTCCTTTCCGACATGATCTTTCCCATCCGTCCAGGAGCATCTATTGCACTGTAGTGGTTTCCTCAGCCTTAGCAGCGAAAGCCAATAAATGCCCCCTCCCACCCGCAGAGAAATTGTTGAGCCATTCAGAGACTTGGAGGAATCTTGCCCTGTCCCAAAAAGAGAGATGTTCACAATGGCAAGCGGAGAATAGAATCTCAGTTTCTTTCAATTACTTGGTTGATTATGCCGAGGGGGTATAAATGCGTTCTTCTTTCCAACACCTTAGTTTCGTTCTCATTTTTGGTTTTGTGGGAGCCTTCATGGCAGGGTAAATGGCAACAAGCTTTTTCTTCTTCTCTGACTTTTAATTGTTTCCTGCAAGACGGCTGGGATTGTCGCTCTTTAACAAGGCAGCGTGGGTTCACAATTCTGGGAGTCTTGGAAAGCTATTTGAAACATACTTCATTTAAAAGCATAAAGCTTTTTGAAGCTACAGCTCACTTCCTCGGATGCAGAGAGTGGAGCAAGACCGATGGAAGATTTATTTTTGCCAAAATTGGCTGCCTCCTCCCTCAATCTAATTCAGTGTTTCTCAACCTTGGTAACTTGAAAGTGTTTGGACTTCAAGGCTGGCTGGGGAATTCTGGGGGTTGAAATCGAAATACCTTCAAGTTACTGCAGTTGAGAAACACTGAGCTAGTCAATCTATATCATGTAGGTGATAAAACAAATCACAGCTCATGAAAGCTAATCCTTTTTAATAAAAATTCATTAGTCAGAAAAGATGCCACTCCACCATACACACCATTTTTGGCTATCCCAGCTCTCCAATAAAAGTAGCCAACTTCTTTTAAGAATTTCAGTGGACTAGCTGGGGCATTCTGGGAGTTGAAGTCCACCCGTCTTAAAGTTATTCAGGTTGAGAAACTCTACTTCAGTTCCCAGCTGGACAGCTGGCCACTCTTGAATCAGGAGTCCTTTTGCTTTCCTTGCCTAGCTACAAAGAGCAGCAAGGAGGAATGATCCTGATCAAAGCTGAAGCAGGATGGTGATCTGGACAGTTAAATCCTAACTAAATAGGAAGCAAGAACCAGTGGTTGGGTTCATAATATCCTAAGGGAAATCAGGAAAACGGGTGCGGTTCAAAGTGTTGTGGGGATGAAGAAATAGAATTCGTGTGATGGTTCCTGGATATTTCAGTGGAATGCTATAACCGAGTCTAAACTCAGTTTTTCTGTCTCTGTTGGCCCCAAAGACTGTCCTCAGTGGTAGTGGGAGCAGATTCCATACCTTTCAGTCAGCACTGATGATGTTACCTAGTTTAGTAATGAAACATCTGCAAGAAAACCACCAAACTCAAAGAGCACTGAGAACCCATCAGATTCCTGTATCTTCCACAGTCCCTGGCAGGATTATTTTTATTTTTTGCTCTCACGGTTTTGTGAAATCCACGGGCTGCATAAACCAAGCTGGTTCCCTGAACAAGAAGATTTTAGAGTGGCCAGTTGGCCTGGAAAAGGGTTCCAGAGCATGCCAGCCTTGCAAAACACTGCTTCTGGACCACATTCAGGCTGCCCTCATGGTATTAAAACTGCAACTCTCCAGAAGGAAAGCTGCTCCTTCACTTTTGTGCTGTTAAATAATTAAAAGTAGAGCTGAATAAGACGAAAGATCGCCACAAATAGCATCAGCTGAGACCCATCCTTATTGCAGAGGTCTACCACTCTCCCACTCCTTTTGGACCAGCTGCAAAGCCAGATTCTGGCACCACGAACTGCTATAAAACCCGGGCAGAACATGTAATTGCTTTTAAATCAAGTTGTAATTTCATGCTCCAGGTTTTCCATTTTATATTCCTACCCTTGGTAGCGGCTTTCATAGGAAGTTTTGCCACTAAAGATTTCCGGGAAGATGGTGGGAAGAGAAGGAGCCACACAGCCCGGCTGCCTGTGTAATGGCTGCTTGTTTGCAGTGTGTGGAGGGTATTTTAGTGGCGGTGGACTTTTCAATCTGTTTGGGGCTGGAGGAGTGAAGTAAAACAGAATAATAGAGTTGGAAGGGACCTTGGAGGTCTTCTAGTCCAACCCCCTCCTTAGGCAGGAAACCCTGTACTATTTCAGACAAACGGTTGTCCAATTCCCTCTTAAAAACTGCCAGTGTTGGAGAATTCACAACTTCTGAGGGAAGTTGTTCCACTGATTAATTTTTCTGTCAGGAAATTCCTCCTTAGTTCTAGGTTGTTTCTCTCCTTGATTAGTTTCCATATGTTGCTTCTTGTCCAGCCTTCAGGTGCTTTGGAGAATAGTTTGACCTCCTCTACTTTGTGGCAGCCTCTGAGATATTGGAAGACTGCTATCATGTCATGTCAAGTGGGGCAGGTCAGAATGGGACTTGCTGGACTAGAGGATCGCCACACTTGGCGTTTTGTGGGCTGGGTTGGCCCTTCTGCCAACACTGACTCCACCAGGTGGCTGAATTCAACTGGGATGGAAGACGGTCCTTTCCGGTACCCCCTATTTTCTGGGGTTTTGCTGCTGGGTACTTTTGCTCTTGCCCTGTTCCTAACTGCACCATCGGCTTGTCTTGCTGCTGAATGCAGGGTTGTTTTGGGAGGAAGGAGGCAATGGCCAGATGGGTTGGGGTTACAGTCGAGTGACAGCTTACTATGGATTCCCTTTCCCCCAGAGATCCCTTTGCCTTCCCTCCGGCAGCCCCAAGAAGGAAGAAAACAATACGGGTCTATCTGTTGGTTAAGTTTTCAGCTGCTGGGTGAGCTCATCCATCCCCATGGAGTAGATCATCACCAGTACACAATATCTCTGCCCCCGCTGAATTAACCAGCACCGTGAACCTCTTGTCTCACTGCCTGAAGGCTGTGAGGATTTGGACAAACTTTAGCTGAACACTGACAAGACCGAGTGGTTTTGGATTTTGGGGGGGGGGGGGAGCCTGCCTAGTTATATCCCATTGTTGTCCCTGGATGGGGTTGCACTGGACCCAAACAGACCCAAGTGCACAACCCCGGGCTGTGTGTGTTCCTCCTGAACTCACAACTCCTGCTCAAAGCAGGTGGAAGTTGTAGCTAGGAAGACCTTTACACAGCTTCATGTGGTGCACCAATTGTGCCTGTTCTTAAATTGAGGGGGCTTGGCTCATAATCACGTCCTAGCCATCTCCTGATTAGACTATTGTAATGCACTGTCTGTGTGGGACTAACCACAAAGAGTATCTGGAAGCTTCAATTGGTGAAAAAGTGCAATGGCACAGAGAGTTATATGCGCTCCCGGAACAGCACGTTATACCTCTGCGATTTGCAATGATTGCCAATTCCCTTCCAGGTCCAATTCAGGATGCTGGTTTTGACTTTTAAAGCCCTTCATGGCATGGGATTGGGTAATCTGGGGACCGCCTCTTCCCAATTGCATCTGGCCATCCTATAGATCTGGCAGAGAAGGCATGCTGCAAGTATGATCACCCAAGGATTTACATTTGGTGGGCCTTCTCTGTTGTGGCCCCTGCCTTAGGGCACTTTCCTTCTCTCAAAGTGAGTTAGCTACATCCTGGTTAGTGTTCAGGAAGACCCCCTAACACCTGCCTATGGCATCAGGCCTGCATAGTCCAAGGGCCCAGTGAAATTCTAAGCTGGTTCCCTCCCTTTGGCTGACATTAGTCCTGGTGGCCTAGTGGTTAGAATGCAGTATGGCAGGCTCACTCTGCACACTGCTAGGAGTTCGATCCCGACAGGCTCAAGGTTGACTCTTTTCATCCTTCTGAGGTCAGTAAAATCAGAATCCAGATTATTGGGATGGAGGGAAGGCAATACATTGATATTGTAAACCACACAGAGAGTGCACAGAGAGTAAAGCACTATGGACTGGTATACAAGCCTACACGCTATTGTTATTACTATATTTAATTTCTTGGGGCCTTGTGCTTTTTTATATTTTAACATGAATTACTTAACAGTTTTAATAATGACTGTTTTTATACATTTATTATTTTTAATTCATTGTTCTATGCCGCCCAATGTCACTTTTTGTGAGATGGGCAACCTTATGATTTGATAGACGGAGAGAAAGGGGGGGACGGGGGCAGAAGTAGGTAGCATAGTTAGATGATAGATTAGATGGATGGATGGATGGATGGATGGATGGATGGATGGATGGATGGATGGATGGATAGATAGATAGGTAGGTAGGTAGGTAGGTAGGTAGGTAGGTAGGTAGGTAGGTAGGTGATAGAAGCTGGCAGATGTATGTGCTGTTTTGTGGCCATCACTAGATGGCAGCACAGGTGGCCCTTATGGCAGAATCCTCCTTTAGGGAAACTCCTGCACGGTGGGGATCCTGGAAGAGGCGTCAAGGAGTGGGCTGATCTCTGACGTTAGAAATCTCAGTTGTTCTCCAGATGGGTCCTCTCTCTACTCTTGAGTAACATTACTCTCCCTGCATGTGTCTTCCAGCAAACAACTGCTGCTTGCTTTGCATTTTACATTCAGATCTCTCTAAGTTTGCCCTGCAGCAGCATTTCTCAGCCTCAGCAACGTTTAAGATGGGTGGACTGCAACCCCCAGAATTCCCCAGCCAATTCTGGGAGTTGAAGTCCCCTCCCATCTTAAAGTTGCTGAGGTTGCAGGCTTGGTTGCCATTTGTCTGTGCCATTTGTCTCTTTGCACAGCTGGTTGAAGGCAATCTGGATAGACAGATGTTGCCTTTTCCTGACTACAGCACATCAGTCCCCCAACCCTACTCATTCTGTCTCCCTGGCAAGCTGAAAACCTAGCGCTCAAGGGCATAGAAAACGCTGTGTGTGAAGACGATCTTTAGTTCCTTCTAGTAGGAAAGCAGCAACAGATGTTGGAGGAAAGAGCTTTTTCTGCTTGTGAGTTTTGGGAGTTTGATTTGGCCAGAGGGAATTCCTTCAGACAACATGGAATAATTTCCAGAGTACAGAAATTGACAATTGTCATAAATCAGGAACCTCTCAAATAGAGCAACGTTTGGTGGGATTGAGCTGAAAAACACTGTTGTGTAATAGTATCAGAAGTTGAAAGTCTTCTGGTTTAAATCTCACCTCCTTTCCATATTTATTAGGCCCCCTTGTTATCAGCACACCCTAGGAATACTCCATTTTCACCGTTCACTTGAACTGAGATTGCTTTCGAATTGTGTTGGAGAAGACACTTCGAGAGTCCCTTGGACTGCAAGGAGATCAAATCAGTCAGTCCTAAAAGAAACCAAGGCTGACTGTTCTTTGGAACACCACTTGTGAGAGCTGGACAGATTTTATAGTTACTACCGGTACATTTCCTTGACGTTCCGTTCAAACAATGTTTTCATTTTAGTCAAATTCAGAGTTGTTTCTTGATTGGATAAAGACATGTCTGAAGGTTGCACCATACAGTATATTGCAAAGATAAGCATTTCTTAGGCATCTAACATCCAGTGGGATTTCCCAGGACTTTATTTTTTTATTATTTATTTATTTGTCAATTGTTTACAAGATAATAGGTATAAGTAAAAACCTAGTTATGAATACATGGATACATATAAGAAAAAATAAAAAAAACAATAGGACAGGGACGGTAGGCATGTTGGTGCGCTTATGGACGCCCCCTACAGGCCTCCTAGGAAAGGGGTGAGGTCAATAGGAGACAGTCTAAGGTTAAGACTTGTTTTCAAATGAGGTCACAGTCTCACAGAGGAGGAGGTAGGACAGAATTTCCAACCAGAACTGCATGAAATTGGTGTGAAGCCTTGGAAGATGGGGAGGTGGCATGTGGGGGAGGTTGGCTGTTGATAATCTGGAGAGATCTTTACAATTTTTGCAGGCACTCTCTCCGTAACAATTATTCAGTATTGTGAAGGTCTCCACACATTCTGAGGTCTGCCTCTCCAAGAACAAATCCCGCTGCCTGCTAGGGATACACGATGTGTAAAAATAGTAAGAACCATCAGACTAGCAAAGGGACACACACACACCCCTTGTCCTTGAGGAGGAGAACAGCCTTTCCTCTCTCCATTGAGGGCTTCTGAAAGGTCAGCCAGGTCCTCTGGTGCAACCTTGAATGATCAGGTTTCAGCAGGAAGTTCTTGGCTTACGTGTCCACATTTACTCTGGGAAGGCTTGCGCTCAGTTAGCAGGATGCAGGTCAAGCATCTGGTTTCCTTCCCTGCAGCCTCTGCAACAAGACAGTTGTGAATGACCTGCCTTGCAGAGATACAAGTAGTCCTCGACTTACAACCACAATTGAGCCCAACATTTCTGTTACTAAGCAAGGCAGTTAAGTGAGCTTTGCCCCATTTTACGATCTTTCGTGCCAACAGTTGTTAAGTGAATCACTGCAGTTGTGAAGTTAGTGACGCAGTTGCTAAGTGAATCTGGCTTCTCCATTGATTTTGCTTGTCAGAAGGTCACAAAAGGGAATCACGTGAACCCGGGACACTGCAACAGTCTGTTTTGGTCCACCGGCAGCCTGCAGAGACGGCAGCAGAATCAGACAGTGGGGAAGAAGAGGGACCAGTCTGGGAGTCTGCAGAGGTGGGGCCAGGACTATCTGGGAGTTGTGTGCTGACTCCAGAATCTGACAGCAGTGAGGCAGAGGAACCAAGTGAGCCTGTTCCCAGTGCGGGTATGCGCAGAGTTGCCAGCAGGCAAGAGCAGCTAAGACAAAAGGAGTGACTCGGGAGTAAGGCTGGGAGGTGATTGCCCCTCCCCTAAGGTATAAAGGAGGTGCAAAGGGACAGGAACCTTTGCAGGAAGCAACGTCGTTCACTCTGTTCCGGTTAAACCTTGAAGCTCTCTGTGGACTTTGTGCTGTTGATTTTTTTTCAGTTAATTTGGCACTTTAGCTATTGGCAGCAATTCAAAGGAGATAAAGGTGAGTGCTTATCTCGAGGGACTGTTTGGGACTCATTACAGGCTGGAAATGAACATAATTTCCAGCATTGAAATAAAAAGAGAGTTGTTTGGACTAAGCGTGTGCTTAATTACGGTCTCAGAAAGCCTTGATCAGCACATAGTCATAAATATGAATCACTGACAAGTGTCTGAATTTTGAACACGTGACCACAGGGATGCTGGCAACGGTCCTAAGTGTGAAAAATGATCATCTCTCTTTTTGTTTTAGTGATGTTGTAACTTCGGTCACTAAACAAATGGTTGTAAGTCGAGGCTTACCTGTACTTGATGTTGCTTCTTCCTTTTTCCAGCAGGAATTCCCTTTGGGGCCAAGCTCTTTGCCTCGGTAGGAAAGAGAGAGAATGCAGTACTGCAGGCTACTTCTGCTGACTGCCGGATGCCTGCAATTTGGCAGTTCAAATCCCACCAGGCTCAAGGTTGACTCGGCCTTCCATCCTTCCAAGGTCAGTCAAATGAGGACCCAGATTGTTGGGAGACTATATGCTGACTCTGTAAACTGCTTAAGAGAGGGCTGTGAAGCGGTATAAAAATCTATGTGCTATTTCTATGTTGATCGCTTTCTATGAAGCCACAAGCTTCACATCTCCTCTGGGAGCCTCAGTCAATCTGTGCAACTCCCTCAATGCTCTCATGTTCTCCCCTCCCCTGGCAGAAATGGCTCAGATGGGATCTTAATTAACAACAAGGGAATTCCGGAGGGAATTGCAGCTCTTTCCTCCTGTTTTAACATTCGTTGTACGCAAAGAAACCACACTGCACTTAACTAAGCCTCTGATGGATGGCTTAGAAAATGAGAGAATATTGTTTGGATTCCTGCATCAAATAAACCATACATGGATTCAGTTAGACTTGACTTAGTACATGGTATGAGCGCAGGCACTGAGGCTTAAGCCCTGGATAAATCCACCACGTAGACCCAGTCAATCAAATAATGCTTCTTGATGCAACTGTAGAATTTCCTGCCATAGGAGGCATAAAATGAATGACCGTAAAGCCAAGGGTCATCTATGTATGGCGACCAACGTTCCTTTTCCAGTTTCCAAAGGTAATATGGTAAAAAGAAATTGGATTTTTTTTCTTTACAAGGTTTGGAAAGGGGTGATGATAAAACAGTTGCCTTGCCAGTTCACCTTTCTAAAACTAGATCAAAGGGCAGATCAAAAAAAACATGGGGTAAAAATGTGTGCCTGATGGGTCTGATTCCTTCAAAAGCTAGGGAAAGCCAGCTGGGTGAGTTTGGGCCAGTCTCTTTCTCTCAACCCAACCTCACAGGCTGGTGGTTGTGGGGAAAATAGGAAGTGGAAGGATGAGGTATATTGGTCACGTTGAGTTATTTATAAAAAAGGATCAAGGCAGCATAAAAATAAATAAATAAAAAGGAAGCTGTCAGTCACACAGCAGAGGGGACTGTGATGCCATTGGCTGAGACACCTTCAGAAGGAGTAATTTGTTTGTCTAGCAAAGTTCAAATTCATCAAGGGCTGAATAGATTCTGACCGTGCACATCTTCCTTTTGTCCTGTGAACGCACATGGCTTCAAGTAACTCCGATCCCCTTGTTGGATCTGAGAATAATCCCCACCGAAGTATTAGAATTCCAGTTCTAATAATATCTAATAATATCCTTGGCATGCCTACGAACAGCTCACAAAAAAAGACTGTCGGAGCGTGGGGGGGGGAGGGAGGGGGAACCGGGTGCAATAGACCGGGATGGGCAGCTAGAGGTGTGGCCGGACTGCAGCAAGCAGTTGGTAGGAGGGGCAGATGGGGGGGGGGAGGTATACACACAGGTGGAGCGCTATATAAGGGGCGGGTGAACTAACCACTGGAGCACAAATTTTGATTCTTTTTGGACGGTCGCTTGGTGCTGGGTCCACGTTTCCAGATAAACAGTCTAGCATCAATTTGTGTTGCTGGCTTTTTCTTACGTGGGACACTGGAATGTGACAACCAGCCTTCCCCATCTGCTTATCTTCAACAATGGATGTTCTAAGGCAGGGGTCTCCAATCTTGGCAACTTTAAGACTTGTGGACTTCGACTCCCAGAATTCCTCAGCCAGCAAAGCTGGCTGAGGAATTCTGGGAGTCGAAGTCCACAAGTCTTAAAGTTGCCAAGGTTGGGGACCCCTGTTCTAAGGCAGAGGTGGTGAACTATGGCCCCTTTATGACTTGTGGACTTCAACTCCCAGAAGTCCACAAGTCATAAAAGGGCCCTACAGGTAGTCCTCGACTTATGACCTCAAATTATATTGCTAATCGAGATGTTTGTTAAGTGAATATCGCCTTATTTTACAACCTTCCTTGCCACCGTTGTTAAATGAACCACTTAGTAACACGACGGTTTTAAGTAAATGTGGCTTCCCCATCGACTTTGCTCGTCAGGAGATCACGAAAGGAGATCACATGATCCCAGGACATTGCAACCGTCATAAATAGGAGTCAGTTGCCAAGTGTCTGAATTTTGTTCATTGTAACTGTGAGGATGTTGCAAAGGTCATAAGTGTGAGAATTGGTCGTAAGTCACTTTTTTCAGTGACATCGTAACTTTGAACTGGTCACTAAAGGAACTGTTGTAAGTCGAGGACTACCTGTAGTTTCCCACCCGTTCTAAGGTTGAGGATTCTTAAATGTAGAGGCTCCATTGAACTGTCCTAATGAAAAGCATGGGGTTCTCCCCCAACACCCCCCCCCCCGATTTGCTATCCCTTCTCAGGTCATAGGAACTGCCACCTTTTACAAATTACAGATTATCAGAGTTGAAAGGGACCTTGTAGGTCATCTAGTCTAACCCTCCATCTAAGCAAGGGACCTTATACCATTTCTGACAGATGGGAGTCCAATCTCCCCTTGAAAGCTTTCAGTGATGAAGCTCCCACAACTTCCGAAGGCAACTTCTGTTTCGCTGTGATTGTTCACACTGTCAGAAAATTTCTCCTTATTTCTAGGTTGAATCTCTCCTTGTTCAGTTTCCATCCGTTATTCCTTGTCTGGCCTCCGGGTGCCTTGGAAAACAGCTTGACCTCCTTCCTCCTCTCTGTGGCAGCCCCTCAGATATTGGAAGACTGCTCTCCTGTCTCCCCTGGTCCTTCTGGCTCATTTGTTTAAGAGGAGCCTTGGGGTGTCCTCACACCTTCACATTCAATGCTGAACGAAGAAGAGTCAGGAGAACGTCCTCCTCTCATGCTCCATTTCAGTTGTCTCAACCTGACAGCTAAGCCTACCTGGATTGGAAGGAAGCCTGCCCAAGGCGGGAAAGTGCTGACTCCGGTGTGTGTGTGCGTGCGTGTGTGCCAAGTGGAACATGCTCTGTGTTTTAACATCGAGGGCTCAAGGAGGAGGGAGTCTCGTACTGAAAGGGGAAGGGGCTAAGGGGGAAAGCAGCCCAACGAAGTCAGCAGCAGCAGCAGCAGCCCCTCTACAAGTAGCCCTCGCTTTATAATCCCAATTGTGTGCTCCAAATTTCGGTTGCTATAGCAAGACAGCTGTTGAGTCTTGCTCCGTTTTACGACCTTTCTTGCCAAAGTTGTTAAGTGAATCACTGCAGTTAAGTTAGTAACGGGGTTGTTAAGGGAATCTGGCTTCCCCATCGACATTGCTTGTCAGGAGGTTGCAAAAGGCACACGGTCCGGGGACACGTCAACCGTCACAGCTTCAGTGCCTTGCAAAACAAAAGAAAGTGAGAAATTCTTAACAGGAATCTGCCCCACCCCCATCCCAGCAGTCCTGGTCTTTTACCTACTGCACAGTAGGAATAATGATTATTTATATTCGACCTGCCGCACAATCTGTTGTAAAATAATCTATGCAAAGTGCTTGGAATGGATTTAAAAATTCTTAGGGGATGATTAATGTAAGAATAACAAGTTCTTTGAATACATTTGTCTTAATAATGAGTTATTGGAGGCGGGGGGGATTTTCCCCCCAGCTCAAAGGTCTGATATAGTAAAGAATTAACCACCATCATTTTAAATATGGCTTATAAATTAAGGTCCAGATCGCCTTCCTGGAAGGTCAGTTAGAGGCTCAGATCTCCCAGGGATCTTTAAAGAGGATGTACAATTTTTAAAAAGATCTGCTCATTTTTGAACTCTCTAGTATGACTTTTTCCTCTGCATTGAATGGTGATGTGGATCACAAGGATCACATTGCTTTGGGGCCCATCCTACAACTCCCTTATTAATGAAAGGACTTGTGCAAGAACAACACTTAGAGAACGGATGCTTTCGAAGTGTGGCGTTGGAGACGTCTCTTGAGAATCCCTTGGGCTGCAAGATCAAATCAGTCAATCCTGAAGTAAATCAACCCTCACCGTCCTTTGGAAGGGCAGACGCTGAAGGTGAATCTCGGATACTTTGGCCACCAGATGAGAAGAGAGGATTCACTGGAAAAGGCCCTGATGTTGGGAAAGACTGAAGGCGAAAGGAGAAGGGAACGGCAGAGGAGGGGATGGTTAAACAATGTCATTGATTCATGGATTTGGGAAGACTTGGGGTGGGGGAGGCTGGCATGCTATGGTACAAAGGGCTGTGAAGAGCCAGGCATAATGTAGCGAATGAAAAAGAACACATCACTTAGAAAAAGAGACCCTCCCCAAATCCACATGTAATCCCAGAGTAATCTTGGAAGAATCTTTACCAACATTCCCCTCTTCCATTCAGTGGAGTTAATCCAGCTAGGAATCCAGAGATTTATTTTTAGCTTCAACGCAACCAATAGGAAAGAGATGGGAAATCATCTGTACTGCAATTCATGTTCTTAAGGAAAACTCCCCAAAGATAAATGAGAGGAAAGAAAAATCAAAGACACTGGACTGTTACCAGCAGTTATAAAGGATAACAAAAGGATACAGAGATTTGTGGATAAAGGAAAATAAATTAAATCCAGACAACAGAGATGCTCTTAATAAACCAGGACCTGTGACCTTTAGGGGTTCCTTGCTCCAAAACAGGATGTTTGCTATTTGGGGGTGCTCCGTGATCCAGAGTTTGTATTCAGATATCAACTGTGGTCAACAGTTGAAATTGCATAATTATGGCTAACAGGCCAATGGATTAGATTGGCAGCAGTTGTCCATAGCTTGGTTACATCCGACTTGACCAATGCAATGTGTTTTATGCAGGGCTTCTTTTAAAAGGGTCCATAAATTCTAAAGTCACGGCACCCAGGCTGTGACTTGAGATCCAATGCTGCCCATTCAAAAGATCTGAATAAGTTGCCAGTTGCTTACTAAGCACAATTTAATTTTTTAGTATTGACCTTTAAAACCGCAAATGGGAATTCTGGCCGGAGATATAATTCATGTAATTTATGGAGATCCTACAATATTTAAATGAGCCTATTGGAAATTATAGACTACGAAGAACACCATCCAATAGAAATGCAGTTGGTCTGAAAACTGCTGAAAAGCTCTGTTGGTATGATAGGTTTAAATGGGTCAAGAGCAGATAGCATGTGACAGCTGAAGTTCTAGAATAGCCCCACAAAAATGAAGTAGCTCTAGGAACTTCACCTTTGCTGGTCATTTTAAGTTTTCATTCCCATCTCACCTATATACAGCATGAACTGAGGGAGTCAAGAATGAAAACTATGGGATCTGCCTAGTTATCTAAAATATTGTCCACTTCTTGATTCTGGAGGACATAAACTCACACCATCCTCAATCCATTCCTAGTCTGTTGTGAAGGCAACTTCTATTTTTTTTTTTGCAGTTTCAAAAGTATCTTCTGCCAGCACAATAGTGCCGTATGGACTATTTGCGGCATTTACATTTGTTATAGGAGAAACCTACTTTTAAATCAGCCAATGGTTGCTCTTGGCATTCTCTCTTCCTTCTAGGTTCAAGGATGTCCAATCTTGGTAACCTTAAGTCCTGTGGACTTCAACTCTGAGGATACTCTGATCTACCACATCTATGCCAGAAAAGCAAGCAATAGACACTTTCGGCTGTTCCAAGAAGGTTCCACACCCGTTCGCACTCTGATTCAGGTGACTCTGAGGATGTAGGTAACCTCTCAAGTGTCAACTCAAGAATATTTCTCTGGTCTTTTAGAGTTGCCAGCAGAAAGGGAGTGGGGGAAGTAGTGCATTCCTTAAATACTTTCATAGATAATTGCTAGACCGCCAAAGCTTCTGGCGTGCAAGATTATTACTGGAGATCATGACTGATGACTCTTGGTTATGGATGTGTCCCATTGGAGAATATACATCCAGGGGGTGGGAGGAAGACCAGGGTCAAGGGGGAAATGAATGATGTATCTCAGAGTCGACTGCACCCAGGTGGCACTGGCATGTTCACTCCTAATAAATGATTGTTTTTAAACTATGAGAGACGTGGCTAGAGACCCATGATTTGAATAGGGGTGGATGCTGGAGCCCTGACATCAAGTGGCCTTAACAACCCTGTGTGCTAATGACCAGCTGACTGGAAGAATATAAATCCTTGGTCGTCCCAAAGATGCTTTTTTCAAAAGGCAACTGGATTTTCTTGTTGTTTTTCCTTTGAAAACATTTCACTTCTCATCAAAGAAGCTTCTTCCATTCTAACTAACTGGTGGGGAGTGGAAGGATTCATATTCTTCCAGTCAGAGAACTGCTGAAATTACTGCTTGCTTTTCTGGCATAGGTGTTGTAGGCTAGGGGTCTCCACTCTTGACAGCTGGCTGAGGAATTCTGGGAGTTGAAGTCCATAAGTTGTAAAGTTGCCAAGGTTGGAGACTCCTGTTGTAGGTGAAGCAGGAGCAGAATCCAACAGTTAGGGACGTGATAACCAGCATCTGGACAGAACAGTGTTATTGTCAAAGTTTGACATCTAGACAGCCATGTCTCAAGCTCCCTTCCTTTCCAGCTAGCAGGAGAGAGTCAAGCAGCTTAAGAAAGATGTTTGGAATTGTCCCCAATCGTTCATGTTGCAAAAATAGTCAATTAACAGCCTTTCACTGGACAAGAACAAGGCTTTGAATGAGGAGCCAAGAGACTGTATGCTGGATCCAAAACTTGGCAACTTGCTGAAAAAAACGTCAGATGAACACACGGAGGGAATCCTTATCACTCGAAGATAATAGGACAAAAAGAATGGGTTCGTTCAGCCAAAATGAACAAGAAAATAATCCCAAGGAAGGAAGATTGAAAGGACTGAAGGACTAACCAAGGTCTCTAGGTGACAGGCTTGATATGACCGTAGTGCATGTTAAGGACCAATTTACAAAAAGGCACAGTGGGGGTTGTGCCATCCTTTCTAGTGGGGGGCAAAATGGGGTCTGTGATCCTTCAGTGGTTTGCAGTCATTGAGCGCCTTCTTCAGCTGCTTCATTCTTTCATGAATAAATGAACAAATTCACTTTCTCAGCAGATTCATCCTTTGCCCTCCCCTCCATATCTCCATCTCTGCTGCCTGGACCATCAGAATGAGGGACAGGCAGAGGGAGACAGGATGGCTTTCCTGAGCAAAGGCTTGTTTGTCAAGCTGTGATTTTGGTCCCAGTAGTGCAGAGAATCCCCTTTCAGCGAAAAACCTCCTTTGCATTGAAACATCCTTTCCATTCAGGACTGTCTATAACAAGGAAAGGAGAGCCCCTCCAGTGGCAGAGATGCCGGGCATAAAATAGCTTGAAATAGCCCTGCTGCATGATTTGACCCTGTGCCCCTAATCTAGCAGAACTCAGCCTTTCTGCAGAGAGTTACATTTGTTTTGTTCTTTTAGAAAGTGAGGGGTTTTGGTTTTTTTAGTGATGTTAAGGACATCACTAATCCCTTTTCGGACAAAAATCAGGAAACCTCCATAGACTGCCAACCCTGCAAAAAGCCTACGGAGCCACCCGTGGCCCATGACTGCTCTTCCTGTCCTGATCCATTGTGGTGACTTCAAGGACAGTAGAAGGAGCTGCGCTGTCCCTAACAGGGCAGTACAAGGAGCTCAAGCATCAGGGAATCATCCTGACTTGATCTCAGAGAAGCAAAACGGCTGTAAAGCTTAGCTTTGATCTTAAGAAAAGAGTTAACATACAGAGAAGGACAAGAAAGTCTCTGGAAAGAGAAGGCCTATCTTTTTGCTAAGATGTCCCGATTCCATCCAAGTGAAAAGAAAAGATCTGCAGGTTACCTGTTCCTTCCAGTGGTGGTAGGAAAAAATACTACCAGTTCTGCTGGAACAGGTATTTCTGATGATCAGCTGGGCGATGATCACGTGATTTAGATTAGCTAGAAAGCAGGAAATCATTGGATTTCTTACTTTCTATCTAATCTAAATTATGTGGCACATCTGATTCCTCCTCACCCCTCGCTTCAAAATGCTTCTTTTTTCAGCTCCCAGGAGGCTTCCCTGAGGCCCACCAGGCCAAAAATGGGGTGCAGGCGGGGGGGGGGGAGGGGAGGATGCTGTGAAAGAAAAGAAGAAAGAGGGAGGAATGGGAGAAAGAAAGGGAAGGAGGGGAGAAAGAAAGAGAAAGAGAAAGGAAAAAGAAAGGGAGGGAGGGAAAAAGGAGAGAAAGGAAGGACCACAAACCTTGGCACTAGACGCAGCTTCAGAGGATGCTTTGAAACAGCCCAGTCATCCAGGGCTGGAAGGTACCTGGAGGTCATCTAGTCTAACCCCCTGCTCCAGAAAGTGAGTTTGTCTTTTGATCCCCCCCAGTCACATGACTACATAGCCATGCCCATCAAGCCGCGCCCACAGAACTGGTAGTAAAAAAAATTTAATCCCACCACTGGTTCCTTCCCTTCATCACCGAGCTATAAGCTTGTTATGAGTGGGGTTTCAATTTATCTGGGTATGTATAGGTACACTGGGGAGGTTGTTCAAAATTTTATCACAATCAGCCCTGTAATGTTAAGCAAGAGCGGCTGATATCAAACCAACATTTCAGTTAAATTTCTGCCATGAAAAGGGGGGAAAAAAGGCAAAGAAGAAAATGTGAGACTTGGACCGTCTTATTAACCCTCCACTAAACATGAGTCAGGATCCTTAAGGACAATTACACAGGTTCAAATGTATTCTTAAACTTTGAATTCTGGCTCCAGCTGTTTAGATGTAATTATGACGGGATCTATTTTTTCTACTAATAATAGGAAGGCAACCACATGAGGTATTCTACTTCCAGCCTTGGATTGAAAAATCCATTATTCAACCTGTCACTTTTGCAGCTTTCACTGGAATCACTTAATTTCTCTCTCTCAATATATAATGATTCCAAATGAAAAGTTGACTTAATGGACTTCGAAAGATTACAAACAAATGTATGTACACTGCATTAGACATTAGCCAGAATTTCCAGCCTTAGAAATAATTTACCTTATTACTGACTGCAAGGGACAAACTACAGAGCCCCATCTCCTCCTTCTAAGCTGTTCAGCCAACGCTGGAAACAATGATGCTGGATGCAACAGGCAGGACAGATCCAACGAGATTCTTCTTATGTTCTCACTCTTACGTTAAAAATCCAAGAACATTAGAATCTTACAATGGAAAGTTAAATTTAGAACAAAGCATGTCAGTCTCCCTGAGGGATTTCCCTTTACCTATTGCAACTGTGAAGAAATTCAAGAGAGTCACACAAAAGTTTTCTCAATACAAATCACTTCTTGGGTTATTGTTCCAACCATATAGCACTAAACCAGAAAATATCAATAAAAAAACTTTCACTAACATCATTATTACCATGTTATCAAACTGCAAACAGTACCCAAACGAGCAGAAGAACCATATCATAACTAAGCCCAGAGATTTGGGTTCTTGAGAGGGGGGTCGGGAATGAAGGGAAGGGGGGGTGGAGAGCAGGGTGGGGCTTGTTTTCTTTGCAGACCACATCTCGGGAAAGCAATGCTCAGCCCATTCTGAGGGATTTTTTGACAAGCCACTGCTGCTGCTGCTGCTACCTTTTCAGAAGCATGCTGGATTCTCAAAGGCCCTTATGTCTCACAGGCAGATGTAGACCATTTGCCCATGGCTAACTCAGTCCTTTCCTTCCCTGGCCAGCTGCCTGCCTTCTATGTGCCACTGGGACACAATCTGGGATAGATATTGTATGCCAGATCGGTAAGGTCAGCTCACTTGCTGACAAAGAAGCTGGAAGCTGCTGCTTCCCACCCCATTCTCTTGCTTTGGGGAGTGAAAAGGGAAACTAAGGACCAACTCAGGGTGCCATGAAGTTGGTGACAATAGAGCAAGGACCACCATGCCCCTTTCTGCCTCATTTGCCATTCTCAAGGCCTGAAAATGCAAACTTATGGCAGACATGGGAGTGCTATAGAGTCCACCTTCCTACGCGGTCTTTCTAGAGTTCTAATTCAGAACGGGAACAGATCAGTCGATTCCTAAGGAAGCTCTACTGGCTCACTGGAGAGAATGACTTTAGCTCCAAACAAATCCAGGGCTGTCTGAGGGGCAAAACTGATCCACTTAAAATAATTATCTGAGTGACATGACATGTTAGCCTCCTCTTTCAAGCCTCGTGTTTGAAGTAATAAAGACAAGGAAAGGGGAATTAAATCAAGAAACACCTTTCCAAACCAGGTGCTCTCTGAGTATGTTGAAATTCACTTCCCATCATTCCTGGCTACCATGGTGCCAGGTTGAAGGAAGCTAAATAACAGCAGTGCATGCTAGAACTTGTGTTCCTACAAACTCCCTCCTTTCCCCCACTTCTGAATCTATTGCTTGGTGCTGTGTGTGAATTGCATTGCTTTGTCAGACAAAAAAGCAAAGAAGTCTATCTATTTAGTCTATCCTAATTCATCAGTGTTTGGCAGCTGTCAAATTGAGAAATGATCTGGCTTGCACACACATACCCTTCCTAAGGATCGCCTTTTTCACTGTGGCCTTCACACCCTCCAACTTCTTTCTTCCAGTTTTTTGAGCAGACTATCATAGTTTGCAGATTTGCTAAAAAATATTCAGTGCTTATTTTGAGATTAAAAACAAACAGCCCTCCCCACAATACATATAATAAAAGAAGAAAAGAAGAATCGTCCTTTCTCAAAATTTCTTCCCAAAATGGATTCTCTAGGAGTGCTTGACTGCACACGGAAGTTTTTAGTCATCTATAAAAAGCAGTCTTGCTAAAAACACAACACCAGGGTTACAGGAACAATAGGGGGATTTTGACTCGGCCATTGGTTCCTCAGGATGGCTGAGGGGAAGAGTTAAGAATTCTCTATCAAAAACTACTGGGCTGGAAAAACCCATTGTACTGCCTCAGGATAGGCAAAAAACACACCACGGTTTATAGAAATGGAAGCATCGGAAAGGACAATAAGGCTGGAGAAATTGGCTTGGAGGTCCTCTCCAGTCGCTACCTCCTCTAGACTCGCTTCTCCCAAAGTGTCCACAGAGGAGAAAGGATGCAACCACTGGACAAGTCAAGCAGTCTTCATTTCATATCTGTACTGATCGCCCACGCCCACCAAGCCAGGGTTAAAAGAGGGTTGGCTCTTCCTCTATTTCCTGGTTTAGTTGCTCTCCACAAGTTTAGCCAAGTCTTGTCTGAGCTCACTCAGCTCAAAGATTTTCATGTCCATGATCTCTGCCAATTTGGATACTTCCTGGTACATCTTCTCGCGTTCAGAAAGTGTCTCTGAGAGAGACTGTTCGGCCAAATGCAAGCGCCGCTCCAGCTCTGTGTTCTGTCTCTCTAGGTCCTAAAGAGAGAACAAGGAAGAGTCCTCAACCACCTGGAAATTAAATATCTGTGAGTTTGGAAAGGCCTGGCTTGGCTCTTTGAAGAGGAACCTGAGCTTCTTAGGCAGACTCCACCCCCCCACTCCCACCCCTCAGGGCATCTCCTATATAAAAGGATTTCTGCTACAGTAGAAGGGAAAAGTTTTCCCTGTGGGAACCCGTACAAAGTTATGGATACTGTCATTCTGGGCTAGAGGCATCTGATCTGGCATAAGGCAGCTTCAAATATTCATAAGCTATAATTAAGAGAAATAACGTAAACCAGAAGGTCGAAAGTCTATTGAGATTCTCAGTCATCTGGATCACGGTTGTCCCAAGGGTGCTTTTTCAAGAGGCAGCTGGATTTTCTGGTTTTTCTTTGAAAACGTTTCACTTCTTCAGCTCTGACTGAATGGTGGGGAATGGAACGATGAGTAGTGCAAATGGGTGTGGAGCCTTCATGGAACTGTTGAAAGGATTGTGTTGTAGACTGGATGATGTCATATCCCTCCCGCTCTGTTGAGAGACAGCTGTTCAATTTTGATATAAATGGCCTCTTTGACCCTTCTTTCAAACCAGCGGTTGTCTCTGTCCAAAGTGTGGCCTTCGTCTTTTAAATGAAGATGGATTGCTGAATCTAGTCCTGATGGGTTTGTTCTCCTATGTTGTGCCAGGCGTTTATGAAGTGGTTGTTTTGTTTCCCAGAAGCTTGTCCACCCCAAGGATAAAACACCCAGACCCAAACTGAGCAACATGGTATATGCAGTACAAGGCAGTGAGCCATGTGCAGATCTACAGTAGACAGTAGGCCCTGAGGACACAGATAAACCTCCAGAGGGCCTTTAATGACTCTCTAAATAAAAGAATGCAAATGACCACCTGTCTGCAAGGGGTATAAATCCTTCCATTCCCCACCATCCAGTCAGAACTGAAGAACCTTCTTGGATGAGAAGTGAAACGTCTTCAAAGAAAAACCAGAAAGTCCAGTTGCCTCATGAAAAAGCACCTTTGGGTCAAGAAGAAAGCAAATCAGGAAGAAACAAAGAAATGAATCATGTCAGAACTGTTCACAACCCAAGCTGCTTGGTGGCAAAGAAACCCCACCCCATACAGGTATTTTGTCATGTCCTCCCTTGGACTTTTTCCATAACCATTTTTCACTCTCCATTGTCTTTGTTACCTGCACCTTTTGGCGAGTTTCCTCGTATTCCTCATCTGGTTGCTGCTGCAGCCCCTTTTGGCTTCTCAGTTGTTGAAGCTCCTGAATCATAAGTAGGCAGGGAGAATGTCATGAAAGAAAACGGAGAAGCTATGTTAAAACAAAACCGAGCGTGAAAAATGTAATTCGTACTTCCACAATTTATTTTTGGAAACAGGGCAGACTAAAACTTTCAGGTGAAATGAAACATTTTTGGAGTATCACCTCCAAATTATGGCTGCTCTCTTCAGTTCTTGGCACTGTTGATCAGGTACAGGAGCCTGCAAACGGAGAGGGCGGTAGGAAAAAAATCCTGCTCAACAGAAGATTCACAGAATACAGGTAATGGGGTCTTTTCCTGGTCCAGATGTTGTGTGAACGTTCTAATCAACTCAAGTCGTGAGGTGTAGTTTTAGACCTCAAAGTATTTTGTTCAAAGGAAACAAGATGCCATAAACTGGGAAGACCAGCTACATTTGCAACTATCTGTATCTTCTCAAAAATCCTAACGAATGAACCTGGCAATCATGAGAGCATTAAGGGAAGATTCCCTGGGCATGGAATACAGACTGCATCAGTCACTCTTGCAGATGACCTGTGCCAGGACTTGGATGGAGTGATGTGCTCCTTTGCAATTGTGGCAAATACCTATAGCTCTGGTGTAGGATGAAGGTGAACATTTGTTCGCTGAGCTTGTGGCTTGGTTTCCGAATGTTTCGTTACCAGACTAGATATCATCTTCAGCAGAGTTTAGGGCAGGGCTGTCAAACTCCCGGCCCACGGGCTGGATGTGTCACATGCTGGCCACGCCCGCTTTGGAGAAGGGGGAGAAAGTTGTGATATGTCACCTGATGTCGCCGTGACGACACAAGTTTGACACCTCTGGTTTAGGGGATGCCAGTGTTCTTCTGTTTATAAGAGCTTCAGGGGTGGGTGTCAAAGTGAGGGTCTTGTGATGGGTCAGGTGTGAGTCATGAGTGATTCTTGTGATGGGTCTTGTGATAGGGAGGTTACATCAGGTCAGGGTCATTGGGAGATGAACTGCAGGTGAGGGGGAATTGTGTGGGTTGGTTAAGAGTCGGTGCCGTCTCTGGTTGGCTGTGGGGTTGATTTGGATTCTGAAGGTTTGTAGGCTGGTTGTAGGTCCATGTGCCTGTTGATGGAATTGACCTACAACTAGCCTATATGAACCCCTCAGAATCCAAATGCCCAAGGCTCTGTCAGCAACACTAGGTAAACCAGACCAGGAAATCAAATTCACAAAAAGACCAGAACTATCATTTTTTAAAGATTTGCTATAACAGAATTTTGAAAATCTGATTGTGCTATGCATCCCTGTCTTCTTATAATACAATGGATCATGGAAGTCTCTGCCTGAATATTCTGAAGACTAACTTATTTACTGTGACTCAAAAAATATTTTAGCCATCCTTGTCTAAGTAATGGTTCTAGCATACTTCTATCAAGGTCACCTCTCTTACTCTCTACAGGCACATTTTCTCTCCACGCCATTTAACATTTACATGAAACTGCTGTCTGTCTCTGTATCTCTGTATCTATCTCTGTATCTCTCTCTCTCCTATCTATCTAATAACAAATAATAAGAGTTGGAAGGGACCTTATAGGTCATCTAGTCCAACCTCCCGCCCAAGCGGGAGACCCTACACCATTTCTGACAGATGGGAGTCCAATCTCTTCTTGAAAGCTTCCAGTGATGACGTTCCCACAACTTCCGAGGGCAACTTCTGTTCCGTTGGTTGATTGTTCTCCTGTCAGAAAGTTTCTCCTTATTTCCAGGTTAAATCTCTCCTTGTTCAGTTTCCATCCATTATTCCTTGTCTGGCCTTCAGGTGCCTTAGAAAATAGCTTGACCCACTTCCTCCTCTCTGTGGCAGCCCCTCAAATACTGGAAGACTGCTATCATGTCTGTCTGTCTGTCTGCCTGCCTGCCTACCTACTTACCTATTGTCTATCATATTTATTGGCTGCCCATCTTACCACAGAGTAACTTTGGACAGCTTACAATATTAAAATATAAAACTATATAACTATAAAATATAAAACTATATAACAAATATAAAAATACAAAATATAATAGCTAAAAGATGGGAAGGGAGGGAGTAGGATGAGCATGGATGGGGGAGCGGAGGTGGAATCTGATATTAATCTATCAGCCACTTCCAACATGAAGCCCCGCCTTTGGTGCCCCAAGCCAAGTGGCAGAGCCAGGTCTTTAGGCCCTAATGGAAGACCAGGGGGGTTGGAGCTGACCTCTCTCAGGGGAGAGGGGAGGCAAGATATTCCAAAGGGCAGGTGTAAATGACAGACAAGGCCCTTCTCCTGGACCCTGGCAACTGGAATTCTCTGGCCGATGGGATCTGCAGCATGCCTTCTCTGCCATCATGGGTGGGGCACATCAATCCCATAAAAAATCAGAATCGTGGAGGCAATGATTTCCGCCTACAGAAGTAAAAGTTGGATTTTGAAGACGTAGAATAGAAAGAGAATTGATGCTTTTGAACTTTGATTTGGAGAAGATGCCTAAGAATAATACGGGTATTTAAGAAAGCAAACAAATAGATCATAGAACAAACCAAACCAGATGACCACACATTATCATATTTTGTGAAGATGTAAAAAAGTCCACAATGCTGGGATAGGTGGGGGGAAAAAGGGGGAGGGGGGGAAATAGCAGATGGATGGGCTTGATTACAACAGTGGAGTACATACACTTTGCCAGAAAACCTGATGGGCCAATTAGAAAACAGGTTATCCTAGGGGGGAAAAAAAATCTCAGCTGTTCACTACAGTTGACACTGATGTAATGGAACATAATCATAATCAAATTGCTTAGGGTAATTTGATTGCAGCTAGGTAGAAATGTCCCCCCAAATAATTGTTGTTGACTCAATTAGCATGATTGAGTGATGTTAGATCTAACAGTAGGGTATGCAGTAATGGGGAACCAGGTTAAGGATTTTGGGTGAATACCGCCACTTTGGATCCTATTCTCATCTCTTCCTGCTTTTTAAGCTTTGTGCCTCCCTTAGAGGCAACTGCAGTCATTGTGCATGAATGGAGCACTCCTTATTCTTGTGTGGCTCCCCTGAGCGTTTCTGTTCCTGGCTGAGTCTCTTCTCCATCTGGGTTCATTGAAGGCATGGTAAGCAGGGGAAGTAGCTGGAGGCAAAAGGTTGTCGAGCTCTGTTTCTGAGTAGCGAAAGAGGATTCGTGCGCTTCAGAATCAGTCATGCTATAGCAATACATCAATAATGCATCAGTAATGCTGTTACTAGCTAGGCCGCTTGTTTTGCTCGCTGTGTGTGATGGGAAGGCGCACTTCTGTCAAACTGGCTCCCATTTGGGTTTGCACAAGGTGTAGCATTTGGCAATAGGATCCTGAAGCTGCAACTGTCGTTTCTGTTTTCAATTTGTGGGGGATTCCTCCTTCTCCTTTCAAGATAGGCACTCGTGGAATTCTATGCTTGTGTCTTCCTCGTACTAATGTCAGTTCTCTGGTCTTAGTGCAATTTGGGCACAAAATCGTTCAGTTCAGCTTTATGTAAATCAGGGCAGGCAGTTATTATCCATCCTCTGCTCCTTTTTTTGCAGTCATTAAAGTCATGAAATTTGTCAAATTACGAGAGCAAGATTGGGGGAATGTTTTGTTTTGTTTCTTTAAAGGGAATCAACATGGTATCAACAAACATAGGCAGAGCTTCGCACATGTTCTGACACCTCAGGCGTACCTCAGGCGACTCATCATCTCTCCTGTACAATTCCAGGAAAGGGAAGGTTGGCAATGTGCCCCCAGCACAATCACCTTGGATATTAGATCCATGCAAATTCTAATTACTGCAGTAAAGGAAGAAAAGCAAGCCAGCACCGGCGACCTCTGAAGATGTGTTTCCTCAACGCATTTAATCGGATCGCCTGCTAGATCAGTGAAATCTCCTTGCCAGGAGTTCTGGCAGCACCATCACATTAATCAAACTGACAATTAAGGTAATGCAGACGCTCCGTCCATTTTTCTCCAGGAAGTGCCTCGGGTTCCGTGAGCCCTTTGCAACTGATGAGCAAGTAGCTTCACTCTAATTGACTCAATTAACCCAAAATTGTGGATTCAAAGGCTCTGATCAATGAACACGTTATGTGACCTGGGTTTGTACTCTAGGCTGGTTCATTGTAGCTATTTATTTAGTGTTATTTATACAGCTGCCCATCTCACATTTGTGACTCTGGGGGGTTCACAGTAGTTAAAAAGAACCAAATAACAATAAACAAAATGCAGGAAAAGAGTAAAAAGCCAATATAGGTAGTCCTCGACTTACGGTCACAATTGAGACCAACATTTCTCTTGTTAAGTGAGATGTTTGTTAAGTGAATTTTGGTCCATTTTATGACTTTTCCTGCCTCAGTTGTTAAGTGAATCACTACAGTTGATTAGTCAGCAACCCGGTTGTTTAGTGAAATCTACTCCTCTTTAAAGCAGTCTGGCTGAGGAATTCTGGGAGTTGAAGTCTGCCTTTCTTAACATTGCTGATGTTGAGAAACATTCTGATTCCACAGACTTCTCCTATACCCCAAATTTGTATTTTTTTATACACAAAATCAAAATCAGTATTGCAATTTTCTAAATGCAATTCCTGCTAGCTTCTAAGGCTGCTGATCCTCCTGGTTCCTAGGAAAAATCAAGGAGAGATCCAACCTAGAACTAAGGAGAACAATGGAAGTCTCCATTGACTTCGCTTGCCAGGTGATCACAAAAGGAGATCACATGATCTTGGGACACAGCAATAGTCATAAATAGGAACCAGTTGCCAAGCATCTGAATTTTGACTACATGACCATAGGGATGCTGGAAGTAACATAACTGTGAAAAACGGACATAAGTCCCTTTTTTCAGTGCTGTTGGAACTTTCAATGGTCACTAACTGAATCATTGTAAGCCGAGGACTACCTGTAATCCTGAAAACCACATAATAAACAAGCTAATTAAAAGCAAAATTAAAATAAACAAACATAAAAGCCATGGATCAATCAGTATAACCATCTTGCAGACTCCAAACTGTATGTAACCAGGTTGGTTGACAAAACCATGTTTTTAGAACCTTTCAAAAGGCAAGCAGACTTGAGTCCCATCTAACCTCCCGGAGGGGCACTTGGAGTATGGGTGTGTGTGGAGAAATGATGTTCTAAAGGGCAGGTGCTGTGGCAGAAAAGTCTCTCCCTCCTGCATCCCATCAGATGATACTGCTTATAATCAATGGGACCCACAACATGCCCTTTCCGGTGGACTTGGTGGGATGAATAGATGCAGAGAGGCAGACCCACAAACAAGCCACCACAGTCTATGCCCTGTGTAGTTTTATAGGCTATTACCAGCACTTTTGAATTTAACCCTGAAACAGACTGGCAAACACAGCCCAAGTAATTTTTTTTCCAATCTGCAAATAGAGTGTTATTACTAACCTAATCTTGCAGAATGAGATACCAAGAATGGAGGGGTCCTTGGTGCTCTCGGGCTTTCTTGCTTTCTTGCAGACATTTCATTACCCTAACTAGATAAACATCATCTGTGCTAGTAATGATAACATGGACGATATTATCTGACCAGGTAATGAAAAGTCTGCAAGAAAAACAAGCAAGCCCAGAGAGCACTAAGGACCCCTCATGTCAACCCTGAGCTACAAATATTCTTTATTGATATACAGAGAATTACTTGAACTGTAGTGGTGCAGTGGTTAGAATGCAGTATTGCAGGCTACTTCTGCTGACTGCCGGCTACCTGCAGTTTGATCCCGACTGGCTAAAGGTTGACTCAGATCCTTCCATTCTTCCATCGTCAGTAAAATGAGGACACAGAGTATTGGAGGCAATATGCTGTCTCTGTAAAATCGCTTAGAGAGGGCTGTAAAGCACTGTAAAGCGGTGTATAAGTCTAAGTGCTATTGCTACTTACTAGCACGGATGATGTTACCTAGTTTGGGTAATGAAATGTCTGCAAGAAAACAAGCTCAGAGTGCACCAAGGAGTGCACCCTCATGTCAATCCTGAGCTACAACTATTCTCCTTTATCAGAGAATTACTTATATAATAAAAGCACCCACAGAATCTCTCTCTTTTTTTGGTTTTTAATTGTGAACTTCTGGATTTATAAGCTCTGCTCTAGAGTTGCAGCTCAGACACCTGGGATGCAGCTACTGACCTCATCTTTGGCCTTCACCAACTGTTCCAGCTCTTCTAAAGCTGGGCAAGTCTCTTTCCTGAGATCGCTTGAGGAATTGTGGCCTCTCTGGGTTTCCAGCTCTGCCACCTATGGGAAATTGGAGAGAAAGAGAACGGAGGTGATTACTTAGAATAGTGTCAGCAGAATTGTTGAAAAGTGATGGGCTATAAAATAATCACGACCATAAACTTGAGTCTGAAAAAGATATGGATTTGAGATGAATTGGGAACTATGACAAAAAGACCAGGAAAGGAATCATCCTTTACCCACAAACTGCTCTGAAATTGTTCAAGACCAAGACACTAATTGGCAATACTCTCATCTGTGCCCAATGCTCTATTTAAGGGAGATGAGTGGAAGAAAAGATCTCAATCTTCATAATATTTTATTTGTTTATTTTGTTCCACTGTGACAATCCATCCATTTTCCGTATCTGAGTTACTGCTGTATTAGAATGTTGGCTTTGAACAGGAGGACTGTAAAATTTCTGGAGTTTTATTTCTCTTAAAAGAAAGTTAGCAACGTGACTGAGGAGATTCTTTCTCAAACCCACCGATTACACAGTCCTTTTTCGTGAATGCTACAACCTTAAGCCCGATCAAACCCATGCAGCCCTTTTCTAACGTAATATAGGGCATATAATGCATGTTGAAAAATTACTGTGGATAATTTCCGATTATCACCCAGAGCCCTCCCAGTCAATCCCTATATCCAGACCAGAGTAAGGATACATGCGGCACAGCTAGCAAAATATGATGCCCGATGCTTATTTATTAAAATCAGTAATAGGCGAAAAAAGAGGAAAGCATGAAATGCAATAATGTACGTAATATATAATTCATATATCTCTACATCTCTCTACTTATCAAAAGGCAGGGACTTTCCAAAACTACTGGTACAATACTATGTGTAATGAGCATGGACAGTCCCAAAGAGAATAGCCCTTAGTTATTCACCTTCTATGTATCTTAACAGCAACAGAAAATAGCAGACCCCAAATGATTCCTCTCATATTCCGCACCATTGAAGAAACAATTTGGTGGGCGGGAGTGATGCATCCAACAATAGAAATAGGAAGCTTACTGGGAAATGTACAATTATTTCTGCCTGAAATTTAGCCTATTCTCCTGACGTGTGCTTCGCCTTTTCTGTACCCTTTGATTTCTTTCAAGTGCAATCACTGCTATTTCTTCTCAATCTCTCTGACACGCACACAAACACAAATGCAAACGTACACTTTATCAGCTTTCTTAAAGCCAGAAACTTCTCTATTCATTCACAGAATTGCTCTCATATATCTAACCCGGCACTTCAATAGCCGCTAAAAGAAGGGCATTCACTAAAGGTAAACCATCCGCTTTGCATACTTAAATTCAATGCTCCCAGCATTTCCAGCTTCTAGGATTAAAAAAAGTTTGTTTTAGAACATGGAAATACCTATCATGTCACTAGAAGGATGAGGCAGTTCGTAAAGATGGAAGGCAGGCCACCCATCTTAAAGCATACTTGCAGGGGAATTCTGGGAGTTGAAGTCCACCCATCTTAAAGCAGGCTGGCTGAGGAATTCTGGAAGTTGAAGTCTGCCTTTCTTAACATTGCTGATGTTGAGAAACATTCTGATTCCACATATTTCTCCTATACCCCAAATTTATATTTTTCTATACATAAAATCAAAATCAGTATTGCAATTTTCTAAATGCAATTTCTGATAGCTTCTAAGGCTGTTGATCCTCCTGGTTCCTAGGAAGAATCAAGGAGAGTTCCATCCTAGAACTAAGGAGACATTTCCTGACAGTAAGAACAATTAAACCACTGGAACTGGTTGCCTCCAGATGTTTTGGGTGATCCAACACTGGAGGTTTTCAAGATGAGATTGGATAACCATTTGTCTAGTATAGGGCCTCCTGCTTCAGCAGGGGGTTGGATTAGATGACCTCCAAGGTCCCTTCCAACTCTGTTCTTCTGTTATATCTAATATCTAGATCCATTATACACAAAATCTTAAGACAAGAAAACAAATGCTAGTCTGATGCTTTTTATTTAAGTAAAGTAAATGACCTTATATGCCTCTCCCTCCCTTTTCTTTCCATTCTTTCATACAAAAAGCCTACTTAGCGGACATACTATGCCAGAAGGAGTTCAACAAAATCAGAGGCTGTTATATAATGCTGACTCAAGTCTGCAAGATCCAAGGAAGGATGATTGCTTTACACCTTTGCAAAATTATCAAAGGTAGCTGGGCTTCCTCCTGTTCCAGACAGTGCTTTGCAAACAGCAGTGAAAACAAAAGAAGCATAGAAGGAAGATTTGTTTTGGGAATGGTTCAGTGAGTTGGGGTGCAGAACTTGGTACAGATTTAAAAGGATGCACTAGTAAAACAATGGAGAAAAGGAGAATCCTTGATGTCTTCCTGATATAAATGTAGAATTACAAATTTAGAAAAAGACAAGATAGAAATATTCCTATTCGGACGGATGTAAATATAAGCTTGAGGCAGTAAGAACAATCTTACTAAATCAGAACTTAATAGATTAACTGAGTTCAGTATTCCATACCTCGACAATCCTGTTTTTAATACTGTAGGTTAGCTAGAATTTCTGAGAGTGGTAGATGCAATGCAATGGACACCAAGTTGGAGAAAGCCTTGGCTAGGTCAGGCTTGAGAACTCTGCCTTCTGTTGGGAGATTGTTGAGTAATGGAGCAATCTTTCCCACTCCAAGGTTCAGCTCCCATGATAGTTTTAACTTGGTTAGTGAAGGAACAGGGATAGAGTGTTGTGAAAACAACAAAAAGTCAAACGAATCCAACAATCTCCCAAGAGGATTAAATTTGGCTCAAAGAGGACTTAGCTAACTCACCTTTGTCAGTCATTCTGTGAAAACGTGTAATCTAGACCAGTGGTCACCAACCAGTGGGCTGGGGACCACTGGTGGTCCATGAGAAAATTTTGGTGGTCCGCAGAGAAATGTCACCCCCAAAGCAATTAATCCAGGCTGCACGGGAACACAAAGCTGCGCCACCCACATGGCCCACGGGAACACAAGGCTTGTGTTGCTTGCATTGCAAACATCACGAGGTAGTGAGGGGAGGGGGGAAAAGTTGTCCCATTTGCCCCACATGCCTGGCCTGGCTCCCGGGCTGCTTCTTTCCATTTCTTTCTTCTTCTGCTTTTGGCTGCACGCAAGGAAAGCAGCAGAAGTTCTTTTTTCTCTCCCCCAAACTCCGCCAGAAGCGAGACCCTGCAAGGCACCCTGCTGCAAGAGGCTGCACCATTCTGGCAGAGTTTGGGGGAGAGAAAGACTTCTTCTGCTTCTGCTGCTTTCCTTGCATGAAGCCAAAAGTCTCTTTCTCTCCCCCCCCCCTTAGAACAGAGCTGGAGACGGTATCCTGTGATCCCAAATAAAGAATGATCCATCGGTAGGAAAACGGGATGGGGAATTTTCCTGCAGACTTTTAGGGGATTTTCCCAGGTCTCTGGGCTGCGAGTTTAAAGGTATGAGTTTGGTGGTCCCTGAGGTCCAAAAGGTTGGCGACCCCTGATCTAGACAATCCAGCTGTCTTGCTTCCTTATGCAGCCCAGCTGTGGTGGGAGCAACCACTGGCTAAGATGCTGTTGAGGGGGCCATGCCAGGCATGCATCGCTTCCTCCGGTGACCTGCCTCCAGCAGGGACAGGATGGGCCCACTTCTCCCTCTCCCGCAAAGAGCAAGGGAGCCCCGCAGAGTTGGGCTTGGTGGGGGGGGAGCCGTCCTGCTTGCCACCCCTCTTTGACACTTCAAAGGGTTCTTGGCTGGAGGCACATCTCACACCTCCCGTCCCAACCCCGAGGCCACCACCCACCCCACCCAGCTACTGGGAGGCTTGTTTAAGTGTCCTGCACAGCGAAACACCCAGGGATAATCATCTCTCAGTGAATTGCCCAGGAGAATGGGGCAAGGCAGGAGCACTGGCAGACCACTGCTAGGGAAAGAACGCCAGCGGTGGCCCCACCAAGCATAAATGCCACTGGTGGGTTGGCTATGGTGGGGAAGCCTGTAGAGAAGTGGACATAAAAATGTGGCCAATGCCAATTGTCCAGTGAGTTCTCTGTCCCTGTCAGAGAACTCACTAGTAAGGCCTAGCAATTAGAATACACCTTCAGATTGCTGGATTATTAGGAGGAAGATGAACCAAGCAGAGCGAACATAATTTGAGTGCTGAAAAGCACCCGAAAGTGCAGGTGAGGTGGGACTACCTTTGCGGAGACTGTTGATCCATTCAGCGTTATTTTTTCCTATGTTCCTCTTATAGAAGAAGGACAGTTCGATGTAGTATTTAAAGTACCAGGCTAGAAAGCAGGAGAGCATGATTTCTAGTCCTGCCTTAGCCACAAAGCCAGTTTGTGGTTTTGGGACACACCCTGCTTCGGAGATCTAAGAAGGAGAAGGGCAAGAGAGCAAGCTATTTCTGAAAACATTGCCAAGAAAATTGCGGGGACCTAGCAATTGCAGAAGTCAATGCTGACTTTAAGGCACAAACGCAAACAAACACTCACATTTGCAAACACAAACTTTACAGAAACCTTCACCGATCTTTTCTCCGAAAAGGAAAAAAAAATTGTCATATGACATTTGTCCCAAGACAATATAAACATTGTCCGGACAACTTGCCTCCTTTGGGGAAAGTGGGCACATATAATATGACTGCATCTACAACTTAATCCAGGTGACATTTTATTCATCCATAAATGCACCCTTGCATACCAGTAAAAATGCCCACCAAAACATTACAAACAAGATTTTAAAGCAACTGTTTTCTTCTCTCACTGAAGACAAAGACATTGTTGGGGGCAATATGCTGACTCTGTAAACTGCTTAGAGAGGGCTGTAAAGCACTGCGAAGTGGCATATAAGCGACTCCGAGGGTGCGGGCCTTCTCTTTGGGGGCGCCCTCCCTCTGGAACAAATTACCCCCGGAGACGAGGATCATCCCTGACCTTTTGATCTTCCGGCGCGCGTTGAAAACTCACCTATTCCATCAAACCGGTCTGGCCTAGGGTTTTTCATTTACTTTAAATACGGTTTATAATTGCTCTTAGTCCTCACTTTTAAATCCTTGCCTCATCCCATTTATTTAACAACCAAATTTTATTCTTTAATTATCCTAATTATTGTATCTTCAATATATTTCTAATGTCTGTACACCGTCCTGAGTCCCCCCAAGGAGAGGGGGCGGTATATAAATCTTGAAAATAAACTAAATAAATAAAATAAATAAATATAAGAGCAAAGGAAGATGAAAAATGAAAATGAATGGGAAGGTCTGAAAGAAATAATGAATGATACATGTGTAGCACTGTATTCAAGAATTCAGACATTAAAAAAAAAACTACAACAGTGAAGTCTTATCAGTTCCGCTTTGGAATTACTGAATGTCCATGTAATTTGGAATCCCAAATTTTAGGAAGGAGGAGGAGGAGTTGGAAACGGCACATGTTGCAAATGATGGCTTCATTCATTGCCAAATCAGCCTGAATGGCAAAGTGAGGCTGAACTGATCTACAGATAAAATCTATTTAGTCACACACAGATTCTCAAGAGTAGCAAAGCTGCTGCAGTAGATAAAAATTGTGAATGAAGGTTAAAAGAAGGTCTCTGGGCCACCTTTCTGAAAGCTAGCTTGTCACAGACTTTAGCAGTAATGTTTACTCAATAAGTAGGAAAAAGCCTAAGTTTGCCACTGCTCACCACTAGCAGGCTGCAATTAGCAATAGCACTTCAACTTATCTACTGCTTCATAGGGCTTTACAGCTCTCTAAGCGGTTTACAGAATCAGCCTATTGCCACCAACAATCTGGGTCTTCAATGAAATGTGGAACAAAGCAGGATTTGGAGCAAATAACATGTACAACCTCAGAAGTGCTTCCCTGTGATACCTACCCCGTAGTTTCCTCACCAAGTGCTTCCCCGTAGTTTCCTCACCAAGCCTTAACAGAAAACTAATGCTCCATCACAATTTGGTGTGCAACCCTAAAGCCAAATAGCAACATGTATTTTTTTACATTGCAAAATACCACACAGAGAAGCCAAACTGATTGTATTTATTAGAGAACCACTCCCCTTCCAACATTTCAACACAGGTACACACAGGTACACAACAGTTCATTCAATTCAATGTTACAATGGCACTGAAAAAAGTGGCTTATGGCTGTTTTTTACACTTATGACTGATTCAGCCTCCCCATGGTCACATGATCAAAAGTCCGACGCTTGGCAACTGACTCATATTTATGACAGTTGCAGTGTCCCAGAGTCATGTGATCCCTTTTTGCGACCTTCTAACAAGCAAAGTTTAATGGGATAGCCAGATTTACTTACTAACCATGTTATTAACTTAACAATTGCAGTGATTCAGTTAACAATTGGGATAAAAATGGCCATAAAATGGGGCAAAACTCACTTAACAAATGTCTCAGTTAGCAAGATAAAATTTTGGGCTCAACTGAAGCCTGTATTTAACCTAGCTTATTTTCACCGTGGAAAATGTACAACAGATGGATTTTTTTTTTTTTTACCCACAACAATGAATGAGAGCTGAAATTCTAAGAACTCAAATATGCACCGCATTCAATGTTTTTGTTAAAACATCTTTCAACAAATAGGTTTTTCCAGCTATTTTATACCACCAATAGAAACATAAACAACGCGGGGAAAAGAAAAGAATGCTATTTTGTTACAACTATCCTAATTTTTTAAAAAAAATCTTATAAGAAACAGAACAGTTTTAGCAGTTTAATCTGTTTTATTTAGTTATTTCAAATGTCAATACTTCCCTTTTTATAACTGATGAAGAGGGCACATTTATGGAAGTGAAAATAAAGTTTGAGAATTTCGACATTTTATTTGTACATGTGAATGTTAAGATGAAGGCCGATTGTTCAGTTAGTCACACGGTGGTTAAGTGAATCTGGTTTCCTCATTGATTTTGCTTGTCATAAGGTTGCAAGAGGGGATCACAGGACCCCAGGCACTGCAACCGTCATAAATATGAGTCAGTTGCCAAGTGCCTGAATCTGGAGCATGCAATCACGGGGATGCGGCAATGGTCATTAGTCACTTTTTTTGGTGCTGCTGTAACTTTGAATAGTCACTAAATGAACCATTGCAAGTCAAGGACTACCTGTATAGCTTCAAAGGAATATGGTGGAAAAGAGAGGGCTTCCACTAGCCAGGGTGATAGGCCCTATGAGAGGGGGATCAGAGGTGGTATTCAGCAGGTTCTGACCAGTTCTGGAGAACTGGTCGCAGAAATTTTGAGTAGTTCGGAGAACCAGCAAATACCACCTCAGACTGGAGATTTTACAGTATCCTTCCCCTGCCGTGCCCACCAAGCCACGCCCACAGAATCGGTAGTAAAAATGTTTGAATCCCACCACTGGTGGGGATGCCCTACTTCCCTCTCCCTCTTCCAGTGGAGAACCTTGAGCGAATCTCTTAGACCTCCACTCACTCGTTGGCGCAGTGCTTCGGTTTCCTCCTGATATGCTGCCAGCTGCTGCTTCCACTGCTCCACATTGGCATTAGCTTCACGCAAGGCAGCCACCAGTTTGTTGTTATTGTCTTGCAGAGTGAAAAATTCGGCTTCCCACTGGACTTCACAAACAGATCTGGGGGACACAGGAAGAGGAAAGATACAAAGCGTTGAGACTCTAGAAAGAGTGCAGAGAAGAGCAAACAGGATGATTATGGGACATAAAATGTATGAAGAACGGTTGCAGGAACTGGGCCTGGCTAGTCTAGTGAAGGGAAGTACCAGGGGAGACATGATAGCAGTCTTCCAATATCTGAGAGGCTGCCACAGAGAGGAAGGGTCAAGCCGTTTTCCAAAGCGCCCGAAGGCCAGACAAGGCATAATGGATGGAAACTGAACAAGGAGAGATTCAACCTGGAAATAAGGAAAAACTTTCTGACGGTAAGAACAATCAACCCATGGAACAGAAGTTGCCCTCAGAAGTTGTGGGAGCACCATCACTTGAGACCTTCAAGAAGAGATTGGACTGCCATCTGTCAGAAATGGCGTAGGGTCTCCCGCTTGGGGAGGGGGTTGGACTAGATTACTTACAAGATCCCTTCCAACTCTGTTAATCTGTATTTCATTTATGCTGTACCTTTCTATCTTTCTTAAGCAGCTGACATATTTTCCGTTAATTTATTGTTAATAAAAATGGACAACAAAGTAGGGGGAGGCTTTCTAACAAGAGCTTTGAGGGCAGATATATTTGGAGATAGTTATCCTGAATTTCAAAGTAAAGGATTTCAAAGGCAGCATGATAAACAGACTCTAAAAATAACCATACCCAATGAGCAATTAAGCAATTGTATTTGAATTAACTACTGCTTCTCATATTGCTTTCAAGATGTATTTCTGATAGGGAAGGAAAGTTTGACTGAATCAATATGGTTGTCACCAACATGTCTAGGAGTCAAGTAAAAACTCTATTAAAATACAGTATTATCGATTTAATACAGCATAAAATCTTACCTTCTACCAAGAAAAAACTCTGGGGAACTGCAGTAGAGCAACTCTGAAGACACACTGTTCCCCAGTGGGAAGCTAGTTGTTGTTGTTTTTAAATTAACATTTACCTTTAGTGTTTAAAGGCATCAGCTGCCACAACACAGCAAAGATTAACTGTGCGGCCAAGTTGCGTGGAAACAAATTAACCATAGCCAGCTTTCAAATTATTGGTGCTGGCACTTTTAAATACATGCAATAGGCCCTCCCTTGTTAAGCACACCATGTTCTATGTTAAAAGAAAAAAGAAAAACAACCAGGTCATTCCCTCGTTGTGACATATCAGGATAGAGAAAAAAACAGGGTGGGAATCTATACCTGGGCTCAGAGTAAGGAAATGAATAGATTGCATCACAAGTCCTGATTCAGTTTGAGGGGGGATATGTTTTTGGAAAAACCTGATGAATCAATAAACTCAATCCAACATTCTACTTTCTTTCCCAGGATTTTGATAACAGAGTGGAAGGACAGAGCTCACAGGGAGAATATAACTGCAAAAAAAGAAATAGGATGAGAACATCCTGCTACTATAGCTAATTTGTCTGAATTACCACAATTCTAGAAGTCCCACCAGCCATGTCACATGTAGAACACAGAAGCAGCTTAGCAGCTCACTGATTGCTACAATAGTTTTTTTTCTGCATTCCAAGCTGCATTAAAATTTTCTCAAAGTTAATTTGTCCCTTCATTTGGGGAATTCTAAAAGGATTCACTCATATTTCCAAAGCAGAAGAAATGAACCTAGAGTAATTTTTGTTTCCTTTGGTACATTTTGATGGGAGCTTTTCATCATAAACAAAAGTGGCACAATTTCATCTGGACTAACAATCACTTCTGATCTCAGAGCTGGTGGTGTAATTATGGCAACTCTTGAAAGAGTAGTGCAGGAGGCCCAAACAAAAATTAAATTTGACTTAAGTGAATTCATCACACGCAATTCATATTGGACATAGTTTCATCTATGCTGCAGTAACTTATTTCAAAACGTTCTTGCTCACTTGCGTGAAAAATTACAGCTGGATAACAAAAGGTAGAGGTCTCTGGAGGCTGCATTCAAGGTTTCTCAGATTGCATCAGTGAATTAAAAGTTCCTAGAACGGCTTGTAACAAAATAAAAATAATAGCAGTAATACCAAACGAGATGAAATTAGCAAGAAACTGAAAATTTTGTGTTAGCAACGTTCATTTCACAAACACTGCAAAAGACAATATTGTTGCGGCTATGTATAAAGTTGTACCTATGTATGCAAAATGCCCAATATTGATAAAAACTATAAAAAAGCTATTTCTTTGCAATCACATTAGTGTGTTCCCCCACCCCCAGGTATTTATTAATACATACATATACACCGATAATAGAGAGAATTATGCCAATGAATGGGGGGAAATGAGTGGTACAATAATCAGTGCATACTCCAATTTATCATTTAATTTTAGACGTTTTCCTAAGGATCTGAATTTAGCAGGAGCAAAATGCACAGCAGAGTGAATACTAAAGGAGCAAAGCAGGAAATCTCTTCATCACGAGCTGAATGTGGCACTCTAAAAAAGAGCATTTCATCCATTAGTAAAGAACGAAGTGTCTGTGCACATGAGAGAGAGAGAAATAGTATACTTAAAGAGAAGGAAGTGCTCTGGTGTGCAATGCTGTAAAAGCTGTTCGATCTGTTCCTGGGATTACACAGCTGCCCTTTGAAGCTGCCATGTGAGCCACAGGAAAAAATGTGGCTGTTTTAAGACTTGTAGATACACGCTATTTTCTCGCTCTAAAGCACCGTTTGTAGATGTGTGGAGACAGCCATGAAGAAGATATGTGACGGCCTTTATCAAAACTTAAGCTTAGCTTGAAAAGACAGGAAAGAGTAGGAAAGAAATTCCAGATTGCCCCATGTCAATTCCCTCTAGTGTACAAGAGAAACACCATCAGGTTTTCTATTCTCTATGTTATAGCCTATTATATCAATAAAGCAGTGTTCCAGTATTTTTTGTGGCAATTGTTTCCTGACCTGGTTTAAGTTAAAGGGGTGGTGACATTTGGGGGTTTGAATCCAAAGCAAAAGATTCTGAAAAGTAACAAATCCACTGGCATTTAAAAAAATAAAAAAGGAAATAGTATCTCAGCATCTTCTTGATAAATCCATTTGCTGTTGTTAAATCATTTGGTGTAAAATGAAATGCAGATTATTCTATCCATGTGAATCATTCCATAACTGGTTGCTCACCCTTCAGAGAGCATTTTTTTAATGCGCTCTCTTTCTGTTGTCATCTCCATGTCAGCACTCTGGCTCCGGAACAGCTTGTCATCTCCGGGACCATTGGAACTAATGATGGGGCTGGGCAGAATCTGTCGAGCAAAGAAACATGACAGTTAAACACGTGAAGGGAATAGTCGACGTAGCTATCTTCAAGGCAGCTTGCTAAGGAATTATTCTATCTTCCCCCCATACCCACATACATATACAAAAAAAGCATCTCGACTGGTCCACCCCATCTGTGCTGGCAGAGAAGGCATGCTGTAGGCTAGTGGCCCCCAACCTTTAGGGCACCAAGGACCAGTTCCGTGGAGAGAGGTTTTTCCGTGGACCGGAGGGGGCATGATTTCACATGCTGCCTGTATCCCCTCAGGTGGGGCTTCACTTATTTGTGTGGCCAGGTTGCTGGCATGTCATGGACCAGTGCTGGTCTACGGGCCAGGGGTTGGGGACCCCTGTTGTAGGCCATCAGGGATTTCTAGCAGGCAGGGTCCAGGAGAAGAGCTTTCTCTTCCATGGCTCCTACCCTTTGGAGCATCTTGTCCCCACCCACCTCACCCCAAATGAGATCAGTTCTCACCCTCCTCCTGACCTTCTACAAGAGCATGAAGACCTGGCTCTGACAGCTGGCTTGGGGCTCCAATGGAAGAATATCACACTTGGAGATAGTTGATGGACCAATAGCATATTCTACCTCCCTTTCCCCACTAATCCTACTCCACCCCCTCCCTCCCCATCTTTTAGTCATAATTTGTAATCTGTATTTTTATGGCAGTTAGATAAATGTATCCGTGATTTTATTGCTTTTACTGTGGCAAGCCGTTCAGAATCGCCTTGTGGTGAGATGGCTGGCAAACCAATTTAATCAATCAATCTCCAAGTGATTAATCTCAGCACTGCACTAGAACTTCTGAACCTGTCCAAGATCCAGGGAATCTAAAACATTCAATCTGAGAATGTCATCCCTCTCTTTCTTATATCCAAATCTAGAATAGCATTCTTGTCTCTGACAGAATGCTGTTCCCCTGAAATTCTTTGCTGCTTGCACTAAAATTATTCTGTTAAAATGGTCAAATAACATTTATATAGCCAAAAGCTCCAGTTTCAGAAATCCCATGTAATCATGACACCGATTCTATTAACTTCCTCTCTCTGCTCTCTTCCAGGGTTTGTTAAGTTTCCTTTCATTCTCCTCTTCTCCAGGCCAATAGACTCCTCTGACATCCTCCTCCTCTTGTATTACTAATCCATCTGTGACCAGCCTAGGGAACACATGTCTTTCATCCTCCAGATCCATCTACCCTTGTTACCCAGGAGATCAGAGGAAAACAGCCATCTCTTGGTGGTGTTGTGAAGGAGACTCTCCTCCAAGCAAAAATCCCTGGTGTCTACTTTTCTTCTCTTCTAAACAACAAGGAGGCAGGAGAAACCAAAGGCATAATTTGTGGACACATGTAAATCACTCAAATCATATCCTAAATAGGCAGTCCAAGCTGTAGAAGCTCTCTACTGATACACTCAACCAAGTCAATTAAACCTAGTGGTTGCGTTCATGCAACGTACTGAGCAAATCTTATTCATTTGTTTTGTGGGTTGGCATGCTGTGAAACCCATTTGTTTATGATACAGTGCATTGTATGGATCCAAAATTAAGCTAGAACAGTAACCAAGTTATGGAATCTGCAAGAGAAAAAAACAATGGAGTGTAGTCCCTCCTAGTTCTACCATTATCCACTTAAAAGTAGTGGGACCCCTGGGATAAAAACAGTAATAAGCGAAAGTTGAAATGAAATTCAAAAAGTCCATTTCTTGTCTAGCAGCACAAAACATTCTATTGCTGGCTCTCAGAGCCAGCTATTAAATTGTTTCTTAGCTACTTTATTGCCACAAAGCCTGACCCTGTTTCCTTGTTTCTTGACTTTTTTGTGGTGGCATCCGCACACTTAGCTTGACATCTGCTATTGCTAGGATCAAAGGACCTTATCTCAATGGTAAAGGACCTTTCTTGTCAATAGAAGTTCCAAGTTCAGATCTCAGTATCTCTAATTAAAAGGTTCTCCAACAGCCAGCGAGAGGATCAGTTTTGGATCTTAGAGAGCCGCTGGCAGTTAAAATGGATAATACTTGGCAAAATCTGGCACGGGTGAACACTGGGTGCATGCAGTTCACCTGCGGTTTTTTTTGCAGCCTCTCAAGCTCCCCCACCCCCAAATCACACTAATTTCAGCTGCAATGCTGGATTTTGCACTGTGCAATTTCTTTACAAAAATAACAATGAAAATAAATTGTAAGCTTCTGGGTTTTTTCATTTTATTAAAAAAAAAAAAATCCATGGGCCCTGACTCAAAAAAAGATTTGCTGTCCTTGACAGAGAGGTTGACCTGAATCATGTTTAATTTACAGTGAATTCAGCCATCCCACTAAGGACCGGTGGATATGGGACTTAGTCTCTCCAGACTTACTTGGTGGGAAGTCAAACTGAGAGCGGGGCTGGTTAGTTCAGTCTTATCCTGTGACTTTTCTCTGGCCAAGCGAGCAGCTTCTTTTACTTCTTGGAATTTTGCTGCAAACTGTTTTTAGAGTGTACAGAACAGAAGACAAACAGAATACAAAAAAGAAGTCATCTACCGCTCTGGAACTTCCAAACTAAGCTGTGAAACTGCAACCTTCATTTTATCACCTTCTCACCCTCCCCTGCCATCTTTCCTCTCTTTTGCTGAGGACTGTTGATTTCCACATTTTAAATGATAGGAAATCAATGTTTTCTGGACAGGAGTAAGAGTTTGGCTGCAGGAATAAGAGCTATAAGCACTTTTCCAGGACTGAGTTTCAAATTAACTGTTACCTAAGAAAACATTTTTGTTGCATGAATGGGAAACGCTGGGAAGCAGCCATTTACAATGAATCTGTAGAGTTGGAAAAAAATGGTCACCTCATCCCTCTTATTTCTCCTTTTGGTATAGGAACCTTGCAATTAAGGCATCCCTCCTTAACTATTTCCAGTCAAGATAACTCACCACTACTGAATACAGTCTACCATTAATCAGCAACTGTCACTAGAAGGAATTTTTCCTATGTTCATTCAAAATCTTTCCTGCAATTTGCACTATGAAGCAAACACAGAAGAGTCTTCAAATAACTGAAGATCTACTCAAATAACCCTCGTAGTTTTATGCGTCACTATTTAGCCTGAATAATTACAGAATCATTAATGGTACGTATCATTGTTTAAACAAGACAAATTGGTTAAGAGTTTCAGCTTCAAATTCCTGTTTAACTACGGAGCTCACTGGATGAGACAATCTCATATACAGTGTAGTTTCTCTTACATTCACCTATCTCACAGGATGATTGTGAGAAAAAAAAGGCAAGGCAAAACTCTTCATACTTTAAAAGTATTATAAATAATAAAGAGGTATGGTAATTCAAAGAAAACAGTAGGTAAAATATCAGTTTATAATTATGATAATACTTTCAAAATGTAAATTTCATCTAGTGCCAAAAATACCGTATATTAAATCATATATCAAGCAAGCCGTGTTTGTGTGTGCGTGTGTGTGTGTGTGTGTGTGTGTGTGTGTGTGTGTATGTGTTTTCTTCTCTCTTGTCCAAAAGAAGGGCTGTTAAGGAAGATGAGTCATGTTTATATCAACCTTCCCTAAACGGTTGGCCTCCAGGTCAGTGGAAGTAGAATTCCTATTCTTTCCCTGCCAATGGCTTTGCAGGTTGGGATTGATGGTGACATAGTCCAATACACCATTAAAAGTGGGGAAACTGATTTAATCTGGTTGCCAGTAACTGGGTCTTGTTACTCTGTAAAGCTGTAAAATCCTTCCTGAGATTAAAACACTGGTCTTCGTTGCTTTAAAAACAATGAAAGAAATGAGAACACCCGCTGATCTCTGCCGAGATTTTCTTGGAAAACCTAATAGGATCCAAACTATCCTTTAGAAACTTCTTTAATAAAATGGTCCTTTGCCCATCTCAGTTCCTATAATTCATCACCTGAGAGAGATGTTGTTCAGAAGGAAAGCCCAGCCCATACACTGTGTTGGCTCTGCTGTCTGCCCATTGGCCAAACTTCTGTGAGGTTTTTGTGAAGGTCATGTTGGGGGTGATGGTGCTATTGATGATGGCCTACAAGGAAGACAAACACCAAGACTTTTAGAGTCAGATTAGAAAAGGAATAATTTCCACAACCTAGCAATTGCATGACTAGTTTTTTGAAAAATGACAGGAAGCATGGGTGCAGGATGCAGTGACACCCAGGCAGCCGGCAACCAATTAAACATATGTTCCTCCACCAGCTTCCTGGTTATTCAGTCTGAACAACTCTCATGCACCACCCTTACAATTTAATTTTTGAAGAGATGCTCGCACAATTATGAACACTGTGCAAATATTTTCAAATGTTCTTCATTGGCTCTAAATCAAGGCCGTTGGAAAATCGGAATAAGCATACTTTGGAATTTTTGCATGATCAAATCAAACTGCTTCATTAATTTTAAAAAATATAGATTTCTGGGAAAGCCAACACAGTATGATCATAAGGTCATGGGAGACATGGATAGAAATTCCCATTCAGCAATGAAGGTCACTGGGTTGACATGAGGCTGTTTATCCTATTTCAAGTTAATATACCCAACATAATCTGTTATGAAGAATAATTAAAGAGTATCTGTCTTAAGTTCCTTAAAGAAAGACAAACTATAATTACGAATGAAGGCGAATATACGTGTCCCAGGATATACTGCAGAATCCAATCAGGGTTGTTTAGCGGAACCAGAGGTTTTGTCTTCCAAGCTTTCGGACTCGTGCTGGAGCCCATCTTCAGGGAACTTCTCTCTAGCAAAGTGTGTGCTGTTCTGTGTGTGGCATTTATAGTGGCTCTTGTACGTGGCTTCCGAAAGCTCGGGAGACAAAAACTCTGGTCCCGCCGATCGACCCAGATTGGATCCTGCTGAATAGAATTATCACAATTGTTTCTCAGTACTAGTATCGTTGTTTTAAAACAAGAAACTGGATATGGGAGAAGCTGCTTGACCCTTAGGTCTCACCTTGGTGCCTCCCACACTGATGATCCGATAGACATTGCGAGTAGCATCATAGAAATAGGACACAGTCAAGGCATGTTTACTGGCAGGGATCCAGTTCCTCTTGGTGGCAGGATCAATCTGAAATATGTGGGCTCTGGTGCTAAAAATTGGTTGCTCCCTGTAGAAGTGAAGAAAATAAGAGCATAAGGATCCCCAACTGTAGCAGGGAAGAATTAGACAACCCCTATCACTGAAGGATGTGTTTCTCTAAGTTCATACGCACACGAACACATTCTAGGTCAAGGGGTTATGTGAAGTCCCTGGGTAGGGACAAAATTAGAATTTAAGAGGATGATCTCAGACAACAATTAACAAATGGTGCCTTAAACTGTTCTTCTTCTTGCATATAATTGTGCAGAAGGGGGGAGTCTGTGGTAGCTGGTTACACATTCACTGTGATCAGAAAATAAGTATTTTGATACATTTAAGGATGATGTTGGTGTGTATGTGTGTGTGAGCCTCTGGCCTACCTAGAAATATAGAAACATACTCTCACAAACGCACATATATTAATAACGAAAATCAAGTTTTTCTCATTTTTCAAGACTAGAAACAATATTCTCTCTACTCTGACCCAGATCGAAGTACAGATGAATTCAGCTTTCTCACTGCTTTCTGTCTCAACGCTCTAATCAAAAAGGGAATTATACAACATCTTTAAACTGTTAATTTGAATATTCACGCATAGATTTTGTCTCTCTCTTCCTCACACACACTCAAGCACACAAACACACATTATGGGAAGATTAAGATAAGACATTACCTAATTGTTGACATTGGTTAAGACTGATTAAGGCAGCTGGTTTGGCAATAGAGGTAGTTAAAAGATCAGGTCATCTACCATTAGGTTAGTACAGTTGCTGGGCTAATATCCCACTTGAGTTAGGGTCTGGAACCAATTCATTTCCTACCAATGGAAATGTACACTATTAATTGACACTGTACAATGCAGGAAAGGAGAAATAAAAGGGAGTCATGACAGACATAAAATTAGTTCTAAATTAGGACAAGCTAAAGCTTTTAAAAATGTTAATCTGAAACCATTGGCTTCTAAAGGAAGGACGAGGGAGAAATCCATGCAGCTTCCAAACGTTAGGTTATGACAGCTTATTAACAATTCCAAAATTTGTGTCAGAAGGGTAACTAAGGAACTGGGCATTTTCTCATACTTATATTTAGATAAGTATACTTAGGCAACGTCAGAAATCTATAGGGAGCTGTTAAGAATTTTCAAAAATCCACAAACCATTAAATTATATGTTTCCATATCAGCATGGTTTACAAAAACAAAGGTAAATGTCAGTTTGGTCACAACGGGTGAGACATAGCAATACCTATAAAGCTTTTCATTAACTGTAGGCTTACATGCAGCCAATGAATTTTACTGAGCATACAAAAGAGTGACAGGGCAAAAATTATTGGAATTGATCTTTTCTTCAACACTGTAGCATGCTGAACAGAATGATCTAAGACACATGAAGTTTAAATTTCAGTAACAGCATTTAGAAAACATTTGCATTTACAATCTGCACAACACAACCATCCTCGGATGCAGTTGGCTTTGGTGTCCTGGTGGGACATCAATTGGGAACCTGCCTTGGTGCCCAAAAGCTTCTCTGTAAGATAAATAGCTGAAGATAAATAGCTAAACGTTTGAAAGGCATCAGATATATGAACGCTGTAGAATTTTATAAGCAATAATGTAGGATAGTATATTTTTACTATAATGGTGTAAATAAAATGTTTACTATATATTTTACAACCTACGCTACAGGATACATTTCAGCCACATGGTTATGTTGTCACTAAGATTCCTTTTGAATCTTCCATGTCTCAGTGCATTGCAGAATGCAAGTTTTCCAGTCAAACACTGCATGCAGATAATTTGGAAGTCTATTGATTGCTTTGATTTCTGCAGTACTTTATGCGCACACATACATTAGTTATGCTACCTGACTAAAAGCTGCTGCCCAAGTTATATTATCTCAATCAATCAGAATAGAGCTAGAAGGGATCTTGGAGGTATTCTAGTCCAACCCTCCTCGCTTAAGTAAGAGACCCTATATCAGGGGTGTCAAACTCACGCCATGGGGGCATCGTGTGACATTTCATGACTTTTTTCCCCTTCACTAAACCGGGTGTGGGCATGGCCAGCATGTGACGCATCCAACCTGTGGACCGTGAGTTTGACACCCCTGCCCTATACCGTTTCAGACAGGTGGCTGTTCAGTCTCTTCTTAAAAACCTCCAGTGATGAAGCACCCACAGCTCCTGGAGGCAAGCTGTTCCACTGGTTCATTGTCCTCCCTGTTAGGAAATTTCTTCTTAGTTTTAAGTTGCTTCTCTCCTTGATTAGTTTCTATCTATTGTTTTTTGTCTTGCCTTCTGGTGCTTTGGAAAATAAATTGACCCCCTCTTCTTTGTGGTAGCTGCTCAAGTACTGGAATACTACTATCATGTCAGCCCTAGTCTTTCTCTTCTCTTTCAGCAATCAAAACATTAGAAACTTTTAGAAACATTAAAAAATTTCAGGCAATTTTTTTTATTTCATAATTATTTAGAAATAAACATTTCTAATAATTATAAAATTAGAAACATTTAGAAAATTTCAGCAATCAAAACATTAGAAACTCTTCTGTTTAATAGACAATTAAGCAGAAAATGATTGGGTGATTCAAGGTTTCCAACGAATAAAAAGAACAGAACGGATAGGAAAGAAGGAGAGGGGATATTTTTCAGTCTTTAGAAGTAAATTGGAGCTTGGACAGTTTAGTTTCCCCAAAGCCTGCATTCCACAGCCAGGTTCACATGTGTGGACATTTCAAAGCAGCTGCTGAGACTGCTATTTCTAATCTTGGGACAATTTTACATCCAGTACTGTAGCTTACATGCCAGCTGCACATGGTTGTCCAGAGGACAAAGGGGAGAACTTCATCCACAGCTTGAGAAGATTTCAGAGTTGTAAAATGTTTCACACCACCACAGCCTCAATCCAGAGAAAGAAGTATTTATAATGAGATGGGGGTCACCCTCTGCAAGGCAGTGCAGAGAAGGATCGCCCTTCCTGGGTATTTTGAACATCAGCTTATTACAGTGCGCTCACCTGCTCACTGAATAAGGAAGAAAAGCTGGATGTGAGGAGCACAATAAAGCAGAAAAAGAAATAGAAGGAAACCAAGTCTAAGGAAGGAAATAACCCAAGAAAAGGGAAGCTACAATGGAAGCACGTGTGGACGAAAACCATAACTACCAAAGTAGGCGAAGTCCTGGTGTTTGCTGATGAAGAAAAACGGATGTAAGGATGAAAGGACTGCCTTTCTGGACATCTGTCTAGTTAATCTTTTTGTCTCCATCATGAATGAATCAGAGGGCAAGTGCATAAATATAGCAAGAAAAGGAGAACTGGAAGCTGCTTCACAACATGGAAGTAAAGTCAAATGAAAAGAGGCAGGCAGAGTGGAAAGCTGAATGCTGATCCAGCATCTTCTTACGTCTTTTTAAAGGCGCTGAAAATTCATTTTCACGGGAAGATTATAAGTCTAATGTGAAATATCCAAATATCAGGGCAGTCTAAGCCTTAGTATTAAATACCAAGAAAAGGAAACATGGACAAAACTGTTAGCTTTTTGCCTTCTTTGGGGGCTTTCTAAAGGCATCTGCCTGACAGGTTTTGGAAAGAGAATACAAAGGGGAGGAAATGCAGGTAGTACTTGAATTACGATCACAAGTGAGCTCAAAATTTCTGTTGCTGAGTGAGACAGTTATTGAATTTCCCATTTTACGACTTTTCTTGCCACAGTTGTTAAGTGAATCATTGCAGTTATTAACTTAATAACATGGCCGTTAAGTGAATCTGAATTTCCCATTGACTTTGCAACTTTCAGAAAGTTGCAAAAGCTGATCACATGACCCTGGGACATCACAACCTTCATAAATATGAATCAGTTGCTAAGCGTCTGGATTTTGGTCACAAGACCATGGGGATGCTGCAACAGTTGTAAGGATGAAAACGGTCATGCATTACTTTTTCAGTGCCATTGTAGCTTCAAACAGTCACCAAATGAACTGTTGTAAGTCGAGGGCTACCTGTACAATTTAGTCTCATCCAACAAAGCTCTTTTTCTGAACAATGAATATCTGTGTTAAGAGTATGCTGGTGAACCAGATACATCTCTAATTTCCTCCAACTAATCTTATATGGATGCATTTGTATTTCAGTTACATGTAGGATTACTCCAACGGTTAGGATTCTCTGCAAAATAAAACAGCACTTGCATAAAAACAAAAGGAAAAATTGCCAGTAATCGTGATTAATGCAGCATATCTAACAAGTAAACTTAAATGTTTTTTTATTTTTTTTAAAAAAAGAAGAAGAAATCTTTCCCTGACAACAGACACCAGGCTAGTCATCCTAAGAAGTGGAAACTAAATGGAATCAATTCATTCAGCACTGAGCCATGCCATCTCACACTAACCAGATATTATAGAAGATAGCTGACTCCATCAAACCCAAGCTGGCTGCTATCCAGAGGTCATCCTATTTGGCCAGTGTATTGGAAAACAGGATGCAGGGCTAGACACGTCTGGTTTGAATTTAAAGGCAATTGTCATTCTTTGCTGCCTGTGATGGCTGCAATGCCTGTGGTGCCACTTCTCCCTGTTAATACAAAACGCTTTCAAAATCTCACATACATATTTTTGTGAAATATTTTGGAAGGACTTTTGGCTGTTCACAGAGCTACTTTCTTCCTGTATTTCTTTCAAATGTAGATTGTAAATCATGGCAATAGATTTTGGGAAAGGAGCTGAACCAATTATCTAAGAATAGGAATAGGAACAGAACAGAACAGAATAACAGAGTTGGAAGGGACCTTGGAGGACTTCTAGTCCAACCCCTGCTCAGGCAGGAAACCTATACCATTTCAGACATGGTTGTCCAATCTCTTCTTAAAAATGGTGTGTGTGTGTATGTGTACGTGTGTGTGTACATGTGCTCTGGGGTCAAGTCAGCCACCCTTTTTTCCTTCCTTTACCCTGTTTCAGTACAGAACCTTGACTGTTGCATACACATCAGTAGATGCAGACAATACCAGGTTTCACTGAAGCACTTGTACCCACAGAGAGATTAGGCAAGGCCACATGGAAAGAAAATAATTTCTATGGAAAAAATAACCTATTCCATAGGACGGGATCCCCAACCCCTGATCCGTGGACTGGCACTGGGCCACGGCATGCCAAAAACTGGGCCGCGCAAACAAGTGAAGCCTCATCCATGGGATGCAGGCAGAACATGAAACCACGGCCCCTCTGGTCTCCGGAAAAACCTCTCTCCATGGAACCAGTCCCTAGTGTCCAAAAGGTTGGGGGCCGCTGCCATAGGAAATATCCCTTATTTCTTGCTGCCCTGCCCCCATTTGTCCTGCTATTTTAAAACGGAGAGGCAGTTTCTGTAAGCAACACCAGAATGTTTCCTTCCTGCCTTCCTTACAGGATTAGGCCAGTAATTTCTTCTAACAACTGGTTCTCCGAACTGCTTAGAATGTTAACAACCGGCTCTAGCGAATAGGTGCTGAACTGGTAGAATCTCACCCCTGGAGAGAGAGAATGATTGGCCTAAGATCACCCCGCTGGCTTTCATGCCTAAAGGGAGGTCTAGAATTCATCATCTCCTAGTGATTATCCCAAAGTCACCCAGGCAACTTTTGTACCTAAGGTAGAGTTTAGTAATGAACAAAAAAGGAAACACAAAAAAAGATATTCATCACTAAACAATGCACAAAACGGCTTCAATTCTTGTTTCTTACTTGCTTTATTTTAAAGGTGTACAATCTGAGACTTGGTCTAAGGGTCAAGGCACCAGACTAGAAACCAGGAAACTGGGAGTACTAACCCCACCTTAGGTACAAAAGTTGCCTGGGTGACTTTGGGATAATCACTAGGAGATGATGAATTCTAGACCTCCCTTTAGGCATGAAAGCCAGCGGGGTGATCTTAGGCCAATCATTCTCTCTCTCCAGGGGTGAGATTCTACCAGTTCGCACCTATTCGCTAGAGCCGGTTGTTAACATTCTAAGCAGTTCGGAGAACCAGTTGTTAGAAGAAATTACTGGCCTAATCCTGTAAGGAAGGCAGGAAGGAAACATTCTGGTGTTGCTTACAGAAACTGCCTCTCCGTTAACCCTTATTACATTCTTGGCAGGACTAGACTTCCTGTCTCAGGAACATCTCTGGAGATTTTTTTCCCCTCCTTTGCTGGTACTTTGCTTGTGTGGAGTGACCATTCAAAGTTACAATGGCACTGAAAAAAGTGACTTATGACCATTTTTCACACTTATGACTGTTGCAGCATCCCCACAGTCATGAGAGGCCAGGCGAGGAGATGCGTGTCTCAATGTGAGTGATATTGATTTGGCCATGCTCCTCAACTAAGCCACGCCCACAGAACCAGTTATTAAAAAATTTGAATCCCATCCCGGTCTCTCTCTAAGCCCAAACCACCTCACAGGATTGTTGTTGGGGAGAAAACTGGAGGAGGAAGGAGTACTATATAAGTTCACTTCCTTGAGTTATTTGTAAAAATAACTAAATAAAATTCGTGATTCCTGAAAATCTTGGATGTGGCTATAAGTTGCTATATATTACGATACAGCACCTGTGCTTTTGTAAGCTGTTCAGATTTTTAAAAACTGAACTGGCATAAAAACACTTATAATAAATGAATAAATAAATCAGCAAACCTGACAGGGGGGAAATAATTCAACATAGAAGTGGAAAGTAATCATATTCAGTGTAAGTTTAGTTAAAATGTAAATGCTATACAGATTTTAGTTCCACCCATTTTTTAAAAAAATTCTGTTCATTTAACGTTTTCCCCTTTTCTTTGCTTCATGACCCAGAAAATGTGTGTAGAACCATCTTATTTTTATATATTGCCTTTTTTCTCCTTTATTGTATCTTCTGTTTCTTTCAATTAGCATCAGCAAACATATGAATCCTATTGTTCAATCAAGGAACACTTTGGATGTTTAGTTTAATATTAAAGGGACTGTATAATATTATTGATTTTAACATGCCTTGAAGCAGATAGCTAAGCATACATTCCAAACTGATAGTATATAAAGATGGGCTGGAATACATTTCCTCCCATTCTACAGAAACACACAATTGCTAGAGATGATGGAGCTATAGCTTCATAAATCTGGGGTGTAATAGGTTGGAAAAAAGCTGGCATCTCTATTGGAATTCAGAGTGAAATACACAGCTCTTTGTTCATGCTTAGTTTTCACTATCTAAAAGATACTGAAAAAAATATGAGCCAATAGAAATATGTAGCCTCAGGCCTAGCTTAACCCTGTTCCAAGGACAAGATACATAAACCCCCAAACCAGCTCCTAGGAGGTTTAATTCTCTCAGATAAGAAAAATACAATAATATTGAACTGATTTAACACCTAATAATTTGTGACTTTCATGAACACAAATATTTTATTTTATTGATCTGATTCCCATTCTGGAACTCCAAAACAATTTTTGGCAACATAAAACATAAAGGAAAATGAGATAGGAATATAACCAGATAAATAAAAATATAAAGGAAATAATCAAGATAGGATATCAAGGAAAAATAGATGCAAAATATGTCAAGAATATTTAACTAGGGATTCCCTCCACCCCACCCCAAGGCCTGGAAGAACAATCAAGGCTTTCCAGAATGTCATCAGGGTTCTGTTAATCTAAGCAGTACAACAACCATGTTTTGCCTTAAATCAAGATCAGTAATGCTACCTCACAATGGGGAGATTCTACTTTACTGGCTGTATTAATAGCCATCAACAGATTGTTCCTCATCTGTGGATATATCTAATTTCCCCTAAGTTAGTGGCCATACTATGTTGTGTGAGTGAGTTTTAAAAGTTAAAACTTGTGTTTTCTGCAAAAAGCAACACTCTTGTTTTTTTTTTTTTATCTCCTCTCTTTTCTTTTAAATACAATTGTATAAATCCAACTTTGGAGAGTAAGGATTTTTTTTCATATAATATTTTTTCCTGCAAAAGCAAAACAAGATCTCTGAATAATTCTAATCTCTGATTTCAAATCTCTTACCACCAATGTTCTGTGTCACCCTGCAGCATTACTGGCCAAATGTTTATGGAGATTCTCAATTATCCAGGTCATAGTTGTCCCAAAATGCTTTTCAAAAAGTAACTGGACTTGGTTTTTGTTTTCCTTGAAAATATTTTGCTTTTTATCCAAGACTCTTCAGTTCTTGAACTGAAACTTGACGTGAAGAAATTCTTTGGATGAGAAGTGACATATTTAAAGTCCAGTTGCCTTTTGAAAAGCACCTTTGGGATTACTGGCTAAGAAGCATCGGTTAATAAAATGCACACCTTCCTTGCCACATGCAAAGGAGTATGAAGAGAGATTAGTGATTCTGACTTATTAGTAGTACTAACTATCCTATGCACCCAATAGCTATATGCATTTATAAGCAGTAGGTTGATGCACAGGAGAAGGGCTAGGAATAAAAATGTTACAGTTCAAAACCAATAATTTAAAATATTTTGTTCCTCTTATTCTTGTCTATCTGTTGCTTCCTCCCTTCTTGCAATTGTCCGTTTGCAATAAACATTTCTCTGACAATCTTTATTCTTGTTAATCCCCATGTTTTTCTTTCAAATTCTATGGGCAGTCTGCGCATCTGGTTCATTGAACTACTGCTTATGAATAGAATAGAATATAGAATTCTTTATTGGCCAAATGTGATTGGACACACAAGGAATTTGTCTTGGTGCAAATGCTTTCAGTGAACATAAAAGAAAAGATACATTCGTCAAGAGCCAAGAATCATAAGGTACAAAAATTAATAATAGTCATAGGGTACAATAAGCAATCAAATCATACTAGGAAACAGTCAATATAAATTGTAAGGATACAAGCAACAAAGTTACAGTCATAAAGTCACAAGTGGGAGGGGATGGGTGATAACGAGTGATGATAAGATTAATAGTAATAGTAGTGCAGACTTTGTAAATAGTTAGACAGTGTTGAGGGAATTATTTGTTTAGCAGAGCGATGGCGTTCGGGAAAAAACTGTTCTTGTGTCTAGTTGTTCTGGTATGCAGTGCTCTATAACGTCGTTTTGAGGGTAGGAGTTAAAACAGTTTATGTCCGGGATGTGAGGGGTCTGTAAATATTTTCACAGCCCTCTTTTTGATTCATGCAGTATACAGGTCCTCGAATGAAGGCAGGTTGGTAGTAATTGTTTTTTCTGCAGTCCTAATTACTCTCTGAAGTCTGTGTCTGTCTTGTGATGTAGAACCAAACTAGACAGTTATGGAGGTGCAGATGATGGACTCAATAATTCCTCTGTAGAACTGAATCTGCAGCTCCTTGGGCAGTTTGAGCTTTCTGAGTTGGCACAGAAAGAACATTCTTCGTTGTGCTTTTTTGATGATGTTTTTGATGTTAGGAGTCCATTTTATGTCTTCCATGCCTGCTCTGACCCTTTTCCCTTTCTGCTTACGGAGTGCGGAAATATATTTTATCCCAGCCTTGGCAAAGGGCGCTTTTTCTAATGCCACAGCTGTCTCGTGCAAGCCATTTGAAAGACATATGCTTCTTGACTTGATCTAAATTTCAAACCAGAATATACAATTGCTATCCATAATGGATCTCAGGAAAATGGCCCATTAGTTTGGATAAACCTAGTATTATTGCTGATAGCTGTAGATATTGAAGGAGGAAGTTTATAAGACATAATCAATCAATATTTGAGAAACTCAAAAGACGTTGAAGTTATTGGCCAGGGACCACTTTACAACTACTATTATCCCGAAGTGCTTTTTCAAAAGGCAACTGGACTTTGCTTTTTCCTTGAAAACATTTTGCTTCTTAGATGACAAGTGAAACATCATCAAGGAAAAAACAAAGTTCAGTTGCCTTTTCAAAAAGCAACATTGGGACAATCATGACCTGGATGACCGAGACTCCATAGACAACTGCTACTATCATTGGATACTTTGACTGCTAAAAGGAAAATAGGATAGAAATCTTACAAACACTAAGCCAGCATGGTGTAGTTAATTAGCACTGAGACAGAATTGGGAACACCTAGCTCAAGGTCACTCTCAACCATGGACTCACTGGGTGACTTGGATTAGTCTTTATGTATCATCCAACTGATCTGACAGGGCTACTGTAGAGGAAAATAGGAGGAAGACCTATTTACACCTCCTTGACCTCCTGAAGAAATACAGAATATGAAATTAATGCACACTCCAACCAACTTTTTATCTAAGAAACCTCTTTTGGACCAAATTGTTGGTTTAATACCAACATTTCCTACAGTGACCAAAAGACAAAGGGATAACCATTCCCTAATTATTCTCTAGCAATTGGTTATTCAAGTTCCTCTGTATACCGAGAATTAGTCTGAACAAAGAGGGTTTATAGCCTGACCAGTAACCTTATTCTCCAAGAACACAGGTGAGTAAATTCTGCTGGTCTGTAAGCTCTACAAACCACAGCTGGCATGTTTCAATGTCACATTGTCAAATCCCAAAGCAGCAGGTTGACGTTCATAATCTCTTGGAATCAATCAAACTTTAGAGGCTCTGTTTGGAAGGAAGTGGGGCAATCATGTGAACATTAGGGAATGAAAATTGAAGAATGATGTATATAGGCAGAAAGGAACAAGCTAGCTGGGAGTAGATCTAGGACAAGGAGATGGGCTGGTGGAGGCCACTCTAGAACAATCCTGGCTTTAGTGAGCATGCAGGGAGGGTAATAAATGGATGATTTCAGAATTTATGGGATTCCTCCCTCTGGCAGAGGTTTGTTGCAAGGATGTAGGAAATGAGCAGGCTAAGCCTGAGGGCAGGGACAAATGCATCATCAGTTTGGAGTCAATACGTCCTATGAGACCCACGTCCAACCACCAATGAATTCCATTGACCCTTATCTAGCACCAATTTGGCTTGAATGTTAGTAGATCTGATTCTTGGGTATAGATTGCATGTAATAAACTTGTAGTTCTTTGAACTCAGCTCCTGTTCCTGGTTACTTGCACCTGATAAGGGGCTTTTTATGTGAGTTAAGCTCAAAGTTATTTAGCTGCTGTTTTTTCTTTTCCCACAAGATGCTTCTAAAATCTAGAAGAAATTAGTTTTCTTCTAATTATCTAATCCAACAGACCACTTAGGAAAATTGATACCAGTCAAATATTTCAAGGACTCTGACAGTTCTAGACCAGTATCTTACCTTTGCAGGTGGTCCTTGACTTACAACCGGTCATTTAACCACCGTTCAAAGTTACAACAGTCTCAGAAAGGGTGCTTTATGATCTGTAAAGCACTTCCGGTCTTCGTAAAATGCTGCACCCTCCCACAGTCACATTACTGCATTTTGGGTATTTGGCACGTAGCTCGCATTTATGACTAGTTGCAACATCCTGCAATCACATGACAAATTGCTATCCGTTTTGCTGGTTTCCAGCAAAAAACACCCATTTGGGAGAATGGATTCACTTAACGAGTTATTTCTTAAATTCCAGTCCAATTGTGGTTAAGTTAAGGACTGCTTCTATTAGCTTGGGGTTAGTTAGACTAGATCAATTAAGGTGTTTTTCACTTCTATTTTTTTTATTCTACAAGAAAATCTTTTTGTGACATCAGTATTTTAAAAACCCAATAGTCTGACAATTCCAAAACATCTACACCAAGGCATATGGCAAAATTCTTTCTAAATTGCAATAACCTTAATTCCACAGAATAAATCACTGGGAGAATTCTTTACTAAGGCTACCAAATCAGGGAGCTTCAAATAAAAGTTTTCATTGAAGCTACTTATTGAAGTGACTTAATGAATTAAATGATATATCAAAATCTACAGGGAACAGGTCTTGAACTTTAGAATAAACGCTTCACATTCTACCTGGAAGGGATTGGAAAAAGTAGCAAGCTAAATTAAGCGATCAATAAGACTAGATTCTTAAATACTGTAGTGAAAAGTAAAACTAACAATGTAAAACCTACAGTTATTCCCTCTGAAAATAGAAATATATTCTCCGTTTCTTCTAAAAGAATTATTTTAAAAGAAAAGAATTTTAAAAATTAAAATCACCCTGTATATTTGATGACGTACATACCCAAATCATTGCAGCTGCATTCATACAACATGCTAAGCTTTTATTAATTTCAATCTAGCTTTGCTTTTTTTGTGCTCTATTACTTATTGACAGCATTTTCTATCACTCCAATCAAATTATACAGAAGCAATCTCAAAAGCAATCTCTCAATATACAATAATCAAGAAAAATGAGTAACCTTACAATCCGAAAACTATAGTCAGATGGCCAGCCACTATTTAGAGGCAGTTCTCAATTTACTACCACAATTAAGTCCAAAATTTCTGTTGCTATATGAGATATTTGTTGTGAGTTTTGCACCACTTTATGACCTTTCTTGCCCCAGTTGTCAAGTGGATTACTGCAGTTGTTAAATTAGTAACATGGTTGTTAACTAAACCTGGCTTCCCCTTTGACTTTGCTTGTCTGAAGGTTGCAAAAGAGGACCACGTGATCCCAGGGACACTGCAGCCCTCATAAATTTGTGTTTGTTGCCAAGTGTCTGAATTTTGGTCACAGGTCTATGGTAATGGTCGTAAGTGTGAAAAATGGTCATAAGTCACTTTTTTCAGTCCCGTTGTCACTTCAAGCAGTCACTAAACAAATTGTTGTAAGTCGAGGACTACCTGCTTTTATACCAAGCATAAAACAATCAAAAGCACAAATAAAAATAATAGTTTTCAATTTTTCCAGAAAGCCATTTGAACACAATATTCCATTTGTGTTCCAGAACTAAGTAAAGAATATTTTCATAAGCAGAAATGACTGAATTTTGACTTAATATTTCCTGAAAAATGCAAGTGGTTGTCTCAATCATATACTGTTTGTGGGCTTCTAACCAGCATCTGGTTTGTGTCTTTGAAAACAGAAGTGGACAGTTTATCATGGTTTTTACCCTTTGCAACGTAACAGAATATGGGGAAGAGATCACTGTATGTAAATGGAGACTAAGGACTAGGTTAGAGTCTATCTGCCAATCATCAGCAACACACTTCAAAGCCAGAACAGAATGACATTTACTATATTTGGTGTCATGGAAAAAGCCTATAAAATGAAGTTTAAAAATGAGCCAGATTTGGTAGGGACCCACAGAGAAATATATATATATATCAGAAAATAAATCTCTGATGGGAGAGGCAGTTGGTCACCAATCATAAAACTTATTGAATCCTCCAGCCCAGTGGTCACCAAATGGTGGGCTGCGGCCCACTGGTGGGCCGTGAGAAAATTTTGGTGGGCCGCAGAGAAATCTCACCCGCAGAGCACCCCCACAAAGCAATTAATCAGGCTGCGCAGAAACACAAGGCTGCACCGCCCACATGGCCCGCAGGAATTGTCCCCGCCCACTCACTCCTTACCTGACAAATTTGCCTGCTAAATTTCTATTTTTCCTTTTTCGCCCATCAGCTGTTCTGCTAGTGCTGAGAGATTTAGATTAGATAGGAAGCAAGAAATGGTTGGATTTCTTGCTTTTTAGCTAGTCTTCAGATCTTCAGCTCAGCACAGCCGAACCTTCCTTAGGACTTAAGGTTTGTTTACAAGCAAATTCAGTACAGACTCATGGCAAGCAAATTTGAGAGACTGAGCTAGCCGATGGCAGATAGATAGATCACTGAATGATTCTGTGAGCAACTCAATCTGCCTGCCTGCTTTGCCTGATTTTGGGTAAAAGTTGCTCTATTTTAAATAAAAAATTCAATATTACATGCATGGTGTGTTGTGAGTTAATTTTGTGAGTTTGCTTGCTAGCAAATTTTATGAGTTTGCTTGCAAGCAAATTTTATGTGACAGACTGAGTTAGCCAATGGCAGATGGATAGATCTCTGAATGATTCTGTGAGCAACTCAATCTGCCTGCCTGCTTTGCCTGATTTTGGGTAAAAGTTGCTCTTTTTTTAAATAAAAAATTAAATATTTATATAAATATTTATTATATTTACAAACAAGCCATGCCCAGCCAGTCACATGACCACCAAGCCACACCCACAAATTAGGCCACGCCCACAGAACCAGTTAGTGGTCCCTGGGATCTAAAATTATGAGTTTGGTGGTCCCTGAGGTCCAAAAGGTTGGCGACCTCTGCTCCAGCCAATGTTCCCTCCCACCTCCTCCCAGTCATGTGACCTCCAGTAGAGCTTTTAAAGAGCTGGAAAGGCTGGGGAAGCCATGTTCTACATGCCTTCCTCTAACTTGTTATATGTTCTTATGGCATTTGTGACCATTTTAGTTCCTCACAGTTATTGATCAGATGCTAAGTTAGATAGTGAGGAATTCTTGGTGCTCTCTGAGCTTGGTTGTTTTCTTGCAGACATTTCATTACCAAAACTAGATATCATCATCTGTGATCCCAAAAGTGCTTTTTTCCAACAGACAACTGGACTTTGTTTTTCTTTGAAGACATTTTGCTTCTCATCCAAAGAAACTTCTTCAGCTCTGACTGGATGATAGGGAATGGAAGGGAATGGAAGGATTTATATATATAAATCCTTCCATTCCCCACCATCCAGTCAGAGCTGAAGAAGCTTCTTGGATAAGAAGTGAAATGTCTTCAAAGAAAAACCAAGAAGTCCAGTTGTCTCTTGAAAAAACACCTTTGGGACAACCACGACCTGGATGACTGAGAATCTCTATAGACATCAAAATGTGGTTTGCGTAATGAAATGTCCGCAAGAAAACAACCAAGTTCAGAAAGCACTAAGGAGTCCTTATTTCAACCCTGAACTACAAATATTCTCCTTTATAAGTTAGAGTGTCCTGTGGTCTGATGGTAAATTAGCCCTCATATCTTTTTGCTCTTCTGCTTGTTACTTACTGTGAGCCTAATTTTAAATTGAAAGGATGCTCTTGGCAATGCCGGTTTAGAGCAGATCATAAAACTGCAGTTTATGGACACAACATATAAGCAGCCCTGCTGGATCAAGACAGCAATCCATTTTATTCAGAGGTGGACAACTCTTTGGCATGCATGAACATTAGGTGAAGGCCGAGGATATAAAATGCACAATGCTATACTACACCCATGGTTAGGATTAGATGTTTTGGAGACAATTTGCAACCTATGCATTTTCAGTGTGTCACGTGTACAGTAATTTTTATGTTTCCTGCTTAGAAACAGTGAGAAATGACCACAGCGGGAAGACTCCTAAGAGCACGAAAGCCATAAGTCAGAATGTCTTTAAGAGCACAAAAAAAGTCTGTACAAATAGTCCTCAACTTATGACCACAATTGAGCCCAAATGTATGTTACTAAGAGAGGAATTTATTAAGTTTTACCCCATTTGATGACTTTTCTTGCCACATTTGTTAAGTGAATCACTGCAGTTCTTAAATTAGTAACATGATTGTTACGTGAACCTAGTTTCCACACTGACTTTGCTTGTCAGAAGGTTGCAAATGGGGATCACATGACTCCAGGACACAACAACCGTCATAAATGTGATTCAGTTGTCAAGCATTAATGGATGGAAACTAATCAAGGAGAGAAGCAACCTAGAATTAAGAAGAATTTTCCTGACAGTTAGAACACTTAACCAGTGGAACAACTTGCCTCCAGAAGTTCTGAATGCTCCAACACTATAACAGGATAACTATTTGTCTGAAATGGTATAGGGTTTCCTGCCTAAGTAGGGGGTTAGACTATAAGATCTCCAAAGTCCCTTCCAACTCTGTTATTCTGTTCTATCAGAATGTAAATCACATGATCATGGGGATGCTTGTACTAGTCATAAGTTACTTTTTTCAGTGCCATTGTAACTTTGAAGGTCACTAAATGAATTGTTGTAAGTCGAAGACTATCTATATGTGCCAGACTCCCTCTGCATCTATAGGTTACCTGCCCTGACTCAATCCAATATCTTATTTCTCCAGTAGACAGCCAAATGCCTGTAGGAATAAAATATGCAGAAGACATAATATCTGTTCCCCATCAATGAACTATTTACAGATGCTCTACAGGTAGTCTTCCACTTACGACCATAATTGAGCCCAGAATTTATGTTGTTGAGAAATTTGTGAAGCGAGTTTTGCCCCATTTTACAATTTTTCTTGCCACATTTATTAGGTGAATCATTGCAGCTGTTAAATTAATAACAACATTGTTAAGTGAATCTGTCTTCCCCCATTGACTGTCAGAAGGTTGCAAAAGTTGATCACGTGACCCTGGGATACTGCAAGTGGCATAACTATGAACAAGTTGTCAAGCATCTGAATGTAAATCATGTGACCAGGGGGGATGCTGCAATGGTCATAAGTCACTTTTTTCAGTGCTGTTGTAACTTCAAACGGTCACTAAGTGAACTGCTGTATGTCGAGGACTATCTGTATTGCCTCTGAATATGAAGATCCATTACCTGGCAGGGATATTTTAAGGCAGGGGTGCCAAACTGACAGTCTGTTGTCCAGATGCACCATGTGCAAGGCATGCCCACCCCAGGTCCACGAAAGGAAAAATGTCACGATACGTCACATGACAACGTGGCGAGTTTGACATTTAAGAGCTTGATTTTGGGGCCACCATTTCAAAACAAAACTTGGGAAAAAATCATTTGTCAGTTTCATAAAGATGCATATTCCAGTTCAAAGAAGAAACGGTCAGAGGTGATACTTAAAGATCCAGTGTTCGATGAATGACCAGATTCACACACCTCTGTACAAAATGTATCTGTATTTTCCCTCGTATTTAATAAGAATAATAACTATTATTTTCCACTGTCTGCATATATCCATGGATAGATTTCTCAAAGTATGTACCTAAGGTTCTGTCTGCAGCTTATTAGGGTGTGGGACATCTTTATTTTAAAACTCTGGCACATTTGCCTTTTCCTTTTGAGTTTGTTTTCTGAGCTAGTAGCAGCATGAAGGAGTCTGGGAAATGTGTCTCTTTGCTGGCAGACAGCCGATTGCTGAGTCAGCTGGATTGAAGGTGCCAAGGTGAAAGTTTTGTTGTTTTGACCTCTTCTTTTCTCCATCTTATTTGGAGGAAAACTTTGAAAGCTGAAGATTATATTTTCTCCCTGTGACAAATTGCTGCCTTTAGTTCCATTATAAATACTTGGAAAGGAAAACATAGTGACACCTGTGGTAGGATCTGAACACTCTTTTGGACAATGCCCTTCCAATTGCAGAAATACCACTACTGGCTTTCTTTAACAGAATAATAGATTTGGAAGAGACGTTGGTTGTCTGTAATCCAATCCCCTCTAGCAGGAAACTCTGTACTATTTCAGACAAATGGTTGGTCCAACCTCCAATGATGGAGCACCCACAACTTCTGGAGGTTGTCCACTGATTAATTGTTCTGTTAGGAAATTTCTCCTTAGTTCTAGGTTGCTTCTCTCCTTGATTAGTTTTTATCCACTGCTTCTTGCCCTGACTTTATGTACTTTGGAGAATAGTTTGACTCCCTCTTCTTTGTGGCAGCCCTTGAGATATTGGAACACTGCTATCATGTCACCCCCAATCCTTCTTTTCATTAAACTAGACATACCCAATTCCTGCAACTGTAGTTCATATTTTTTAGCCTCCAGTCCCCTAATCATTTTTGTTGCTCTTCACTGCACTCTTCTCAGAGTCTCTACATCTTTTTTTATATAATGGTGACCTGGATGCAATATTCCAACTGCAGGTCTTACCAAGGCATTATAAAGTGGTATTAATATTTCATATGATCTTGATTCTATCCCAAGGGAACTGAGGAAGCTTCTTGGTTGAGAAGCAAAATATCATCAAGGAAAAAACAAAGTCCAATTGCGTTTTGGAAAAACACCACTAGGACAATCATGACCTGGATGACTGAGAATCTCCATAGACATATCCCTCTGTTAATGCAGCCTAAGACTGTATTGGCTTTGTAACTCCATAGATCTCTTCAAAGGTTGCTCAGCTAATATAGTCAGGTACTTCAGAGAGCCATGAGCCTTAAAGACAATGAAATCCGTATCTCATTGGTGAGTATGGATAACACTGAAGGAAGGCAGAGCTCAGCCCTTGTTCATTGACTAAGCTATTTCACTGAGTCTAATGTTAAGCCTCGGGTGGATGGAGGAAGGGGAAAAAAATAATCCTGCCCTGGGGTCTAGTTCCATCTCTCCACTAGTCATAGATAAATAATAACAGGAAGCTGCTTCCTTTGTTCTGTTTGCTTCACCAGCACTTAGTTGATCCCTAAAGACATTCTGGTAGCTAGTACAAGGTTAATCAATCTCTTATCCATCTTACATCATTACATACTATCAATCTACATACCCACGTAAAACATTTGAATTAAGCACAGGGTATCTTGTGCCAATGAATTCTTGCAAGTTGTCAGCTTCATCCAATACTCAGCTTTGTAAGATCTTTACTTTCTCCACAGTAGTATGGAGATGGTGTATATTACAATGAATATATATGTGTGTGTGTGTGTATGTATGTGTGTATATATACATATATGCATATACACACACATATATATATTAGCATGCCATATATTATGTTGCTTTTAATAAACCTAGACAATATTACCTTCGCTCTCTGGATTCTTACACCATTTATGTCTGCTTCTTTCTGTCAAGTTGATTGCACCTCCATGTTTGCTTATCAATTGAAATGGGTCTCTCTCGCTCACACCCACAGGCTGCCCAAAGTATGTATGTTTGCAATTACGAGATTTACATAATTGTCCATTTTATGCATTATAACTTATATATAATTACAACAATAAGGGTATAAAGAAATAACAAAAAAAACAATATCCACTCCAAACTCAGCCTCCAACTCCTGTGCCCTAAAACATTTTTTTAATTAAAAAAAAAAAAACCAGGAGTACATGTTCAGCCTTATCCTATTTCAATGCCTGGGACAAGCCAGATTTTTAAGGCTTTCTGGAAGGCTAGCAAGGCACGGGCCTGCTGGATATCAACCACTAGGTTTCTCAAACCAAATTCTGCACCTTTGAGCTGGCTTTCGTGATCTATATTCAATGATTCAATAATAAATGGGATGGTTAGGAAGGACAGGGGGCCATACCAATAAAACTTACTTGCTGTCCACTTTGAGCATATGGGGTGGAGGGAAGAAGCTTGGATTGACGAACTCCACCCCTTTGTCAAATTGATGGACCCATGGAACTATTGGTTGGTGACCAGGGTAATATGACTTACAATATGCAGATAGATATTACATTTCAACAGGAATGAATGGGGGAGGGAGAGCTGATCATTCACCAGCTACTTTAAAAGGGAACCATTTGTGTGCTGTGGTGAAAGAGAGTGGCAATGTGAAATGGGGGGGCGGGAATGAGAACAGAGTGTGCACCAGTATTAATTTAAAGTGGATACAGTCAAAAAACAAAATAAATGCCATCCTTTTAACATATAGGAAGATTTATATCACCACATTCCTCCTTTTCTTTTCATCGTATTAAAACCCTGTATAGCAGGAAATTCACACTATCTCTTCCCCGGATTAATAAACTTTGTTGATTCATTTTTAAAAAAAACAGCAAAACTAAAAAAAAAAAAAACCGCCCCCAACCCAGTAATGTCAAACTCTTTGATTTCTCTGCAAGCACCGTTAAGGTCAAAGATCGGTTTTCTCACCCCATCTTCTCCTGCTCGCCTGCCAGGGTCTCTTTTTTCAGTTGTTCCTTTGATCGAATCTCCACGTTGCCTTTTTTTTTTCTCTCTCTCTCTCTCTCTGTTCACTCTTTCTCCGGATCCGGATACTCCTCAAATTTCCTCCGGAATTTCACTTTGGAAATCCATGACTTTGTGATGGAAAAGGCGGGGTTGGATTCTGGGGCTTGAAAGAAAGGGAGAGCATTACCACATGCGCATTCACACACATAACACACACACACTTCTATACGTTCCCAAGGGTGTGGGGAGGGAAGAGAAGCATAAAGATGTGAGCAGCTGTTCCTTTCACTCCAGAAAGCACTCCCTCCAAATCACCCTAGAAGACCTCAGAGATAAGAACTTTCTTTCTCCAAAAAAATCTTAGATTCTCTTTCTTCCTCTTGAGTTGGAAAGCGGGTGGAAGCAGGAGATTGTCATCTTTTTGTTGTTGTTCTTTCTGTGTTGCAAATATTTCTCGCTCTTTTCTAGCGCTTCAGGCAAGCCGATAGCTTTCTCTGCAGAGCTTTAAAACGAAAAAGGGGGGGAAATCATGTTAAAAATGGAGCTGCTTACCCACTTTGTTCTTTTGTGCAGGATAATGCCAGCAGCCTTTGTTCTCCTTTTTTAAATTTTTATTTAATTTTAATTTATCTTCCTTCATCTGCAAACTCCGCTTCGTTTCTATCACATTTCTTCTGAGTTATTTCCAAAGGGGCGGGCGGGGGCGGGGAGGGTGGCTTCTTTGTTGACTCTGTATTGCCATCTGCTGGAGGAAACGGGACTCCACAGCTTCTGCAGTCACGCCGGAGCCCTAGAATTAAAACCTTTTTAAACGTGTCAAATATCCGATTGACAGAGGAAAGTTGCTGTAAGATTAGAATTGGCCCTGGCCTGGCAGCTTTCACAATTAGAACTGGAGCCATTATTTAAAAATCTATTATTAGGAATCAAAGAATTGGAAGGAACCTTGAAGTTGACTTATTCCAAGGTCCTAATTAACGTCTGCTTACAAACATCTCAGGTAGGAAATCTAATGTATTCTCGTGCACTTTATTCTATTGAACAGCCCATAGAACCACAGAGTTCTTAATCTTTAATTAAAGTATTTAGTGTAATTAGAAACCATTAGTCTAGATTCCATTTTCTAGAGCAGGAAAATGCAGATTTGCTCCCCCCCCCCATCAGTGTGAGGTTCTTCAAATATCTGGCCAACTTTAGCAAACTAAATATACAGTATTTAATTTACTATAACTTTGCTCACAGAATGTAATCACCACAATCTTTACCACCATTTTAAACAGCACTATCCAGCCAGCTCAGGCACATTCAACAAGATGGGTGGCGAATAAAAATTTAATTAAATAAATACATTGACTCTAGCATCCTGACTGATTGGTGCTTCCGGGAAGCTGGGAAGAATAAGAATCCATCCATACTGTTGATTATGTATTTAATACAAAGTTGCATCTGAAATATGGAAGAACTGCTTTTGCTAAGATAAAAAACACAAGCGTTCTTCCGGATACTATCTCTACTCAACCATGGTAATTAGAAGGAAAAGACAATCCAGGACCAGATCAAGAAATGTTGCTGTTTGGTGTTTGCCCGTTTCAGGTGTGGCTCAATAGAAATAAAGACAGAATCAAGATATTTGTCTCAATAAGCTTTATGCATTTATTCAGATGAATAAAGCTGGCCCCTCAAAGCAAGAAGGAACTCTGAATACACTTTGACACTCATAAGTATAGGTTTGCTACATTGTCCACTTCTCCACCCAGACAAGCTGGCACACTCCAGATAAGATAAAGAAGCACAGAAATAGTCATCCACCTACCCTAGAGGTCGTCCAAGGACATTGAGTGTCATCTCAGGGACATTGGGTGTTTCCTGAGGAACTTTCCATGACCTTGAAGGCCTGCAGAGGCAATGATGGCATCACTACATGTGCTCCCTCAAGACTGTCAATGGAAACATTAGATTCCTGGTCAACATTGGTATGGAAATGGCCCATGCAGACATACATATCTCTATCAACAAAAGCCAACTGCAATTACCTTAGAACAGGTGCTAGGATATCATTCTCCATCCATCTGAGGGCAACCATTAGGCCATATGGTTTGTTCTTTCAAAAATCTTCTTTTGTTTCTTATTCCATCTATTATGTCTGATGACTGAGGTGACCTGGCTTTTCTTCATGATCATGTAGCCCTGGCCTGGCCATATTCAAAGGCAATATATCAAGCTATAGTTCATGTTTTGTCTGGAACAAGAGTAACCGTTGCTTTTGTGGCTAGCTTGTAAGCTTTGTAGGATATCTGTTTATTGTTGGAAGATGCAGGAGATACCAGACAGATTGGATAGTTTTTACAGGTAAAGATTAAATTAATGGCTATCACGATCATTAACAAAAAAAGCTTGTCTATGGACAAAAACAAGATAATGAGGATGTATAACACACATGGTAACTTCTTCCATAATTTGGTTAATGGCTTCACTACTGACTGGCTATTGTTGGAAACTAAATGTTGGAGCACATCAGCTTTCCCTAATTTTTCCTAAGGAAGACTTTAGGATGACGAAAGATCTTTCCTAGTGTGTGGGATAATTCCATTATTTTCAAACAGTCTGACTTAATTACTTAATTACTAGCCCTTATGGGAGTTAGTAATTTGGAGAGCACCAGATTGGAGAAGATTCTCTTTGTTTTCATTTCAGTGGATACACCACAATCTCAAGCAGGCTACCAGTGAGCTAAGACTTGCCTTCAAGGAACAAGGATTACAGCGAGTCCTGAACCCAACCTTCTGTTCAAGTAACAACATATCAAAGACTGTGAGTCACAAGTCTCAGTGAGAACTTCATGTGGAAACTTGTGAACAGCTGAGTAATTAGTGCTCCAAATAAACTGCCCCTTCACATTTCCAACTGCAAGTCTCAAGGATGCCCTTTAAATGAATAAGACATGATATCCAAAGTGATCCCACCAATATTCATCTCCTATTTCTGTTGACCCAATTAAAATAATCCACCTTGCGCCAGATAATTAGTTTCTAAAAAAGGCTGTCAATATTAGATAGCCGATTGCTAGTAAGTTGAGGATGTTGTCTGTTCTACTTTTCAAAACGTCCTTTCAATACTTAAAAGTTTAGCCTTCTGTTACCAGTGGTAATGAAAGGACAGTGAAAGTGAAGCTAAAGCAAGGAAAGGTCATGTCATTTAGATCCAAGGTAAACCCAAGATGTCATGACATTCTTGGAATTTTTATCTGATGATACTTTTGAAAGGCATAACACCTACATTTCTCATTGTAGTTGCTAGAATGGCTAGTCTGCCAGAAGAACCAATGTTCAAAGATACCTTCTTCAAGAGATGCTCAAGAGCCTGCCTGCTGAATCTCTGCTTTAAGCATATCTTCCTTCCAATCAACCTTCATTTGGAAAAGGTAGATGATTCTGCTCTATTTCTGCATTAAGTACAATTAGTTCCCTTAGTTATTTCCAAAACAGAACAATGTGCTTTCAGAGAAGAGTGCCTCATGCACTCCTGGAAAAATCACTGGTCTGAGTTACTCACTGCCAGTCTCCAAATGGACAATTTTACTGCTTTTCACTATCTGGTTTAACTGGCTCAGTTCCTGGAACAAAATCACTGCTTCAAGAAAGAGATTATTTTTGCATATCTAAAGGAATCACTGTTTCTTCCATTTCAGAGGCTTGCTGAAAATCAGTGATTCAGAAATGTATGAAAAGTGGCTTTTTCAAAGGGCAGATCATTCTTATACATTCTAAAATGAAATCTCATATGCAAGAACAGTTGCTAGTTTTAATTAGTCAGAGTACTGGAAAGGAATCACTACAATGGCAGAGTGTCCTGTGGACCAATGCAATTCTTGAAGTTTAGCAATAGAAATAGGTTATTTCTTTCCATTTATACAACAATGGAAAATACAATCCCATCTTTAAAACAAATGGTTTGTCTAGTGTGAACAGAAAATGCTGTCCCCAAAATCCTGGAATCCATACATAATACTTGTCAGTTTTAAACAGCTATGCTAAGTTTAAGAATTAGAAATGAGATTTATAATTTGTCAAATGGATGGTGGCATTCTCCTACAGTAATCTGAAAATATGGGAAACTATATGGAGGAAGAATGAGGCTTGATAAAAACTTTTTTCAAAAGATTTATTTTTCAGAACATTCTGAAAATGGCAGGAAGAAAATGGTAATTCATGAAGAACTTGAACAACACTTAAAGGAAAAAAAAAGCAAAAAGGCATTTCTTTACATACCAACTAGTTTGTGGGATCAAAGAAGTGTTGAACCCCTTGGAGCAATCTTGTATTTCATGGTCTTTATCGGGAATTTTGGTTTCATCCATGACCAGACAATTTGAAGAACCACAGATTTTAGTGGAGTTAATGCTTGGCTTCATATTTATACTGCTATCCACTTTAGAGGAAGACATCAATGGACTTGATTTGCCAGTAGAGATGTTCATTGTTTGTGAGGATGAGCTTGTCTGAGTAAGGTCTACTTGCTCCAGACTCATTTCTGGACTTGCTGATTCATCTGCTGATATTTTAGATATAGAGGTCCAAGGCAGAGAGATATGCCCTTTGTAAATATTCCAAGAAAGCAAAAGGAAGAAAAGAAGGGCAACGGTGGACCCCACAACTATCAGACTGAACAACAAACTTTGGATTCTTCTGGATGGCGGTTGCCTTGGGTTCTCTGTCTCTGGGCCTGCCAAAGGTTTGCTTTTTGGACCTGCTATTTCAGAACATATCTGGTTTGACAAGTCACACTTAGGACCGTAGAACGTTTTCTCTGGCTGGGGCTGAAGTAGATAGACAGCTACAGTTACACGAAATGTTCTCCCATTGACTTTTTCAACAGACTGACATTCATAAAGCCCAGTATCAGCAACTGTTACATTAAAGACAATTAGTCCTTTTGTATGGATAAGATATTTGGCCTCTTCTTCCAGCAAACGGTTCTTGTTAAACATCCAGAGGAGGTTGGCTGTGTTGGACAAAGGTTCACAGTTAAGATGAGGGCTGCTGCCAAGGGTGACAGGGTACCTTCTGATTTTCTTTTCTGAAAAGCAAGAAGGCTTATTGGTCAGTTTATAGCTTCCTGCATAGGAACTATGTCAACTTTCTTCACTGTCTGTACTAACTGCCCATCCTACAATCTGTATCGCCATTAATGGAAGGGGACATAACATATTGACATTTTAGGTACTGTAATAAATACAGTAAAAGATACTGATAAATTCTACATAGAATAGAATAGAATACCTTTATTGTCATTGTATTCCATGAATACAATGAAATTTGAAAGCTACTCCGCACAGTGCCCCAAACACGACATCACAATCACACTACAGAGTATTTAAAAATTAAAATAATTAAAATAATAATAATAATAATTAAAAACCTAGTCTAAAACCTATCTAAAACATTTAGTAAGTTAAATAGTTTTAAAATGCCACTATATACATTGGACTAAATCACAAGTGCACTGTTTGATTCAAGACAATTATTGCCTTGGAAAAGAAACTTTCTCAATCTATTAGTCCTTATTTTAAGACACCTATAACATCTCCCTGATGATAACAGTTCGAAATATGAATGGTCATGTAGATGGAAATGAGAACGGTCTGTGGAGATTTTTAGTGCTCTAGAGAGGAGTCTGGTCTTCGCAATCTCTTCCAAAGAAGAAAGAGAAGAACCGATGATTTTTTGTGCTGTGTTTATAACTCTCTGGAGTATCTTCTTATCCACTACAGAGCATCCAGCATACCACACCGTTACACAGTGTGCCAAAATGCTCTCGATGGTAGAACGGTAAAAAGTAACCAGCAACTTCTCATCCAGTCCATTCTTTTTCAGCAGCCTCAGAAAGTGCAGGTGCTGTTAGGCCTTCTTTGCAATGGCCATAGCGTGCACCAACCAAGTAAGGTTGTTGGAAATATGAGTTCCTAGAAATTTAAAACTATGAACTATAAATTATAGATGTCAGTGATCTTGCAGAGAGGTATCTCATATGAAGGATCTCCTTACAAGTAAATGCATTTAATTTTATCTAGTACTTGCCAGAGAAAGAATAAAAGAGGCTCTAGCTACCATTTGCCTCTGTATCATGTGCTTTGAAAGCACTGTTTAAAATGTGTTGCATGGTGCTTTGGGTTTTTTAAAAAATTAATGTGTTTTCAGCTTTTTAATATTTGCAATCTGATACCAGCTTCTCTCGGTGGCAACAGTACCAGGGATTTTGCTATAAGCCAATGTGCTGATTCCGCTGATGCTCACTTTCGTGTAGGAATTCCCTGGGTTCAGCCCAAGGTTAAAAATGAAGAAGCACTTCAGAGAAAATGACTCCAAAAGGAAAAAGGAGTATGTCTGTCCCTATCTTCAATTGACCCCACAAAGTCAAGACAATTTATATTCAAAAATAGTGTGCTTTTTTAATCAAATAACATTAAGCTTAGAGAAACAGCATTTTTAATCCACACACATACAAACTGCAAGACTTTCAGTATTATCTTTGGGAAAATCGCAGTCATCCTCTGCTGGATTGAAAAGGAGATGAAAGCACTTAGACAAGCAGGCAACAACCCTCCTTTCAGTTAATTACTTTCAGTTAATTACTATGCTATATTCAGACCTACACCATGGTTATCTGTACTGCTGTTTTTAACAATGGATAAATGGTTGGACTAGAAGGACTTCCAGTTCCATTGTGTGCTATGAAATTATTGGGACAGGATGGCATAGTGCTCATGAGTGACAAGATGGAAAAATTTAGTTATGATCTTTATGTTGGAAAGAATTCAGGTCCAATTAAACAGTTCCATGGATCTGTAGAGAAACATTTATCCATATCTGCGCAGTGGGGAGAGGGAAAAACAGGCCATTATTGTAGTTACTATGGAGAAATACCATATTTGGAGGAGAGAGATTTTGCTGTTACACACCCACCTCTGACATTACTGTTGCCAGGCAAAGTCAAATAGCAGGGTGATCCCAATGCATTAGCATAACTCCAGATCTCTGCTGTAGTTTGTGCATGTGCCTGCACATATTCAAGTTATATGAGAATATGGAATAGATATAAACCATTGGTTGGACCCAAAAACACCTTTGTGGATAACCACTCAGGAAGCATATTAGAAGAGAAAAGGAGGCAAAGACATAGCAGGAATTATTGGGAAATCATCAAAAGGAATTTAAGATGAAATCAAGAGAGCAACTAATAGCAGAGGGCTATAGATTTATCATATATAATTATCAGAAAGATTCAAAATGAATAATAAGGCTTAAGGTGTAGAGCAAAGTAACGCAGAGTTTAAAGTACAATTGTGCACTGATCATACACATGTAATTGCTAAAAAATATAAACTTTTATTGGAATTTGAAACAGGAAGAACAGATTAAAGACTGTATGATAAAGTTGACTAAGAATTCTGGTTATAACATACAGATATAACATACAGGCAAAAGGGTTGAAATTTACAATATGCTATGACCTTAAATAGGATGTTTATAAATTAATATACTGTTGGTACATCACATCAGAGAAATTAATTAAAATGTATAAAGGTATTCCAAATGTATGTTGGAAATGTGAACAACATAAAGGGACATTCTATCATGCTTTGGTGTACATTTAAAAAACTAAAAAATGATGCTTGGAGTCATGGAAGATTATTTCAATATATGATTATTGCAACGAGATTATTACATGAACAAAGATGAAAGATTCGACAATATTCACTATGGAGGAATGGTTTGTGAAATTGACAGATCTTGCTGAAATGGATACATTAAACTTCTTTAATTAGAGAAAAGACAATATCTACATTTATTGGTGACTGGAAACACAACTATGGTGTAAAAATGAAAAATGAACATATGATTTTGAAGATTAGATAGAATACATTACAAAAATAAGAAGATCATGATGTAACTTTAGAAAGTTTAAAATATAATTATAATTGCTATGAAGAATATCAGAAGTTTGTATCCTTTTCTTCCTTTTTTATTTTTATTGTTTTATTTTCTGGCATTTTTGGCTGTCTTTTATTTCTTCTTTTCTTCCTTATTTTATATTGGTTTGCTTTAATATTTTTTTTTAATTTTAATAAAAATTACAAATAAAAATATACAAATGATGCCATCTCTTATGTCCTTACATATATTCACAACACATTTATTGCATCAGATCACAATCTAAATACTTGCTTACATGAGATAGGCTTTTTTCCCCTTTAAAGCCATATTAGATTACTAATTTTCTGTTTCTTCTCTACATTTGATTATTTCAATGCATGAAAAGTAATATAGGCTGTCCTCATTTAGCAACCCCAATCGAGACTGTCAATGTGGTCATTAGGCAAAGTGATTACTAAATGAAACCATGACTATGCTTATGATCTTACTCCAGCTTTTCATTGCTTTACAGAGCTACGAAGATTGTAGATGTGAGGATTGGACATAAAATTACTTTATTCAGTTATTGTTGTAACTGAAAGTTGCTAAATGAGGCAGTTGTTAAACAACAAGCTGCTAAATTACTAGCTGTAATTAAACATTTAATTCACCTAATTTTGTCTAAAGAACTTTTCTCCCAATTAATGACATATAATAATCCTTTTTATTAGTTGCACTTCCAATCTCTTTCTAAAATTTAGAGTATTCTGCTTTTTTTCCCAAGCTCATTATGTGGCATCCTGACAATGGTTGAATGTACACAGATATATTAAAAAATTGGATAGAGGGCATATTATCAAGAGGGTTCTTGATAATATGCCCTCTAATGCAAAAAGCATTAGATAGCTGAGTCTGAGAGTGATTGATTTAAATTTTTCATAGTATATTAGAATGATGTTACATTATAGACATAATGGAAAATATAAATGGCAGCTTCCAGATTAGCAGGAACTAGAGTACTAATAAAGTATTTGTTTAAGGAAAAGTGGACATGGCAGTTGTCATGAGGATGGATTATAGCATTTAATGTTAAATGATTCATCTAAACTTGGATCCTAATTAGATACTAAAGGCCCAGAAACTGCCCAAGGTTATGGAGAAACTGCTACCAATGTGTCCTTTAGCTTTGGGTAAAATTGGTTTAAAGAATGAAGTTACCTATACTGCGAAAGAAAGAAATCTGCCCTAAGCAATTGAACTTTGAGTAAATGAGGATGGATTATAGCATTTAATGTTAAATGATTCATCTAAACTTGGAATACTTGTATGGTGTAATTTATTATATCAATGATTTTATAACTAAACAATAATTGCTGTTTAGAAAATATATGTTGCCTTATTTTTTTAAAAAAAATTCCCTACCTATTTCAGGACACCTGTTGATATCACCATTCCTGATGCTCTGGATTAGATCTCTTGATAAAAGAAGAAAGAAAGAAAAACTACTTCATAAAGATATTCAAAAACATTCAAAGTGGACAGAAATCTTCTCTTAAAAATCTACTTTCAGCCTTAAAATGCAGAGAAGGAAGTCTGAGAATAGCAGCAATCAGAAACACTTCTATGGCATAAGCTACATAGAAGATGGAATATACCATTTGCAGCTGTGGGCACTTCTGTATGTGTTTCACCTTACACCTATCCTAGTTTTTCTACTGAGCAACCAATGCCAATCCCGTTTCCTTGGCATTTCCCTCTCCCTGCTGCTGACAAATTACCTTATTGCCTCAAACTCATAGACTGGGCTTCAATGTTGAACTCTCATCATAAACACCAGGTATGTCAATGATTTTGGTCTGTCCTCATTAACCAGTTGGACAATGAGGGTGATCACTGCTAGTGAATGCTTACAATGGCAGCAACAGGGATAACCATGGATACCACTCATGCAACTTTGTCAAAAAGTGCCTAATCACTCAACTCCTTATATCATATCTGAGTGTTAATTGGGAGGTGATCAAGGCATAATTTAAAGTGAATAAAACCTCCTGAGTCCTGATTCAGGAAAACCTGCGCTATACCAGATGGATCTGTGCAAAGACTTCCCTAGCCAGGGCTTTCATCTGTTTTTCTTAAAGATGAGCTGTGAGTCTAGTTCAGACAGCCCAGATATTAGAAACCAGCTCTACATAGGAAAGTATAAATCCAGATCGGGGGGGGGCACAGGGGGGAGAGGGGGGATGATATATCTTGGGTTTCCATTTTCAAAGCTCCCAATTTTGTTGGGATTAAGTCTATACTTTTTTGTCCCCCTCCAAACCCTCACAATCTCCCAGACATATTTTAAGGCTTGTTTGCACAATATGCCAACTATAGTTATGGATAGACACAATTCTGTATCATAAAATAACCCGGCATTAAAGGATAAAAGAACTGATCTCAGTTCCAAGGAGTATGCAATCAAGTGAATCAAATCTTTATTATGGTTAAAGAACAGCATAATGCTTGCAACCTAAACATTGCCAAGCAACATAGGTTGTGTTGAAATTCTCTTAACCTCCTGTCCTTTTCAGGGACTTATTCATCAGTGCAAAATATGCTCTTTTCAATTAACAGAATAACAGTTGGAAAGGATCTTGAAGGTCTTCCAGTCCAACTCTCCTCAAGCAGGAGATGGTTGTCCAATCTCTTCTTAAAAACCTCCAATGTTGGAGCATTCACAACTTCTGGATGCAAGCTTTTCCACCGATTGTTTGTCAGGAAATTTCTCCTTAGTTCTAGGTTGTTTGTTTCTCTCCTTGATTTATCCTTGACTCATTGTATCAGAGAAGTATTTTGTGAATTGGGGAGGATTATGAAGCTCCTTAGCTATTCTGCCCTGTCCTTAGCAGGACCCGGAGGCTCTAATAAAACTCCTTTTTTCGTGGTCATATGCTATACTGATTCCCCATTCCAAAAGCAGATTGGGGAAACAACTTCAGCATTCATTTAGTCATCTAAAAATTAAACTTGTGATTCCCCTATTCAGAATTCTTTCCTACAATAAAACTTGAAAAGGCCTCTTCAGAAAAAAAAATTGGGATTCAATAGAAACACAACTTCCACTGGGAAAAAAAAGTTAGAATCCTCAGTATACAAAGGTTGGCTAAAGCTTCATCTCCTCTCCATTGCAAGTAGCTCCTCAGTTATTAGCTAGGGAAAAAATACCTACAGGGAGCTAGCTTCACAGCTTCCTGAAGAAACACGAACAAGTTTACCAAAAATAGAGGCAGCAAAAACAGACAATGCTGGGCAGTGTCTTTGATTTGTTTTATTCTGTTGCAAGCCGATTCAGACAAAGCTTCAAAGCAAACAAAAGATTAAAAATGTAGAGCAATAATGTACACACTTTAAAATCTGTATCAAGTCTCATCACTTGTTCCATTGATTATATTACTCACTGTGAATTCTCAAGGTATTTAGCCAGGAGGATGCAATTGTGAAGAGAGAGGGACCATGCACAATAAGGATCCCTTGCCAAGATACAATCAAAGCATTGTTTATACCAGCTGCAAATTGCAACAGGGAGCTGTACTAGCTGGGAAGGAGAACTGGCATACAACAGGCCCTGGAAAGACAGCACTAAACAGTTAACTTTTTCCCTAAATGATATTAAAAACCATTAAAATAGATAAATCCAAAAGTAGACAATGGAATGAAACAGAAGGAAAGGGTGTTATGCTGAATAGATCAGGACAATGTTGTACCTTTAGAGAAGCTAGCTTGAGTATCTGTACAGGCTCTGCTGATGGGAACAGCTGTATTTCTTCCAAAATAATAATTTCTCCATGACAATTGAGAATTTTATGCAAATAGCCCTTATCTGTATAAAATAAAACACACAGTTAAATCTTAGTTGCTTTATGTTTTATAGATGTATTAGAAACATGTAACCCAAATTGTACTTCTTTAATATCAGAGCTTAGTTATTTTGTCTGGCTAGTCAATAAATTGGGATAAATCAAATTTGGTAACTTTCTGTCTCCCAAGGTCATTCTCATATACCGTTACAATAGGTTCTACTGGAAAATACATTATGGGGAACAAAGACTTGATCTATATTTTCTATAAGATATCACTAAGATACCAAAAATATGTTATGGGTATGATGTCCTAGTATAGAGGTGGACTAGAGCTGTTATTTGCTTCTCTTTGCTTTAAAACATCTAAAAGTTCATCTATCTTTTTAAAACTTAAAAGACAGCATTTTAAAAAAAGTATGTATTTTGGAAGCAGCATAGTAAGTGCTTTACCTGTCCCTAGGAAAAAGATGTCATATGTGACATTATCCAAGTCAGTGGTTTGGCTTATTATGAGTTGTGTATACTTGGTACCCTTTTTCAGGAAGACAGGCTGAAGACCAACTGAGTTCACAATATTGTCCATTAAAGGGTGGTCTCGGGCAAACTGGAGGACTTTGTCTGGCAAGTCAAGTGAAGAGGTGTACCCCAAGTGTAGAGCAGAAACATCGGCACACTATAAAATATTGAACAAGTGAGTTATGCATTCTGTTTATTTAGAAAATCAGCTTTTACTACTTACCAAGGAGAGATATAGATAAGTTATGTAATAAACACTTGATAGCTTAACACATGGTATAGTCTGGGTTCAGTCAGAGTTGAGTTCAGTGTAATTACCACATATTATCCAATAATATTTATAAATTCTTAAATATTTAAAACTGTTTTGTGTTATAATGTCATTTTTTGTCAAATAATATATACATACTATAACCTATACATTCTTTGTAAGATCTCTGCCTATAGTTTCGATTAAGAAAAGTACAATTAATCTTCTGACAGCAGCATCTGTTACTTAAATATGTTAGCCTGCAGGGTGTGAAAAATATTTTGAATTTGAGTTCTAATTCAAACCTCCCTGTCTTGAGACCAAACCATATTCATACTCAACAAGGAAACACCTATTCAACAGGGGAAATTGAGACTTACAGCCCCAGGGCGAGGAGTTGGGACATCTCCCCTATACATCACCCATTTCATATGAGAATTTTCCAAAGCAACAGGATCTTTGAAGCTTCCTTTCAGAAAAATATCTTGAATAGTCTCCATCTGGAATGCACAAACAGCTGAAATATCCAACTTTCCCCTTAAATAAAGCACAAAATAGAATTCTGCAATGAACAGCTTTTTTGAAAGTGGGAAATAATCTATTCTAATGCAGAAATGTGGCAAAAATTTTCTGTGACCCAATGGAATAATGTAAATATGCTGAAGTTTAGACTGGCCTTTGGTTCCACTTGAGATATATTGCCTAAAACAGATCAAAATTAACTGGTATTGTCCTTCTGCTAGAGGTAATTGCTGCATGTAGTGTGGCTAATAGATATCTCAATTTACCAAACTATGAGTAGCAGAAGCAGAGGTCTATGAGTCTATCAGGTAAGAACAATGGCTCGTGAAAGATTGCCACTTGAATGTAAGAGGAATAAATGGTAAAGAACATAAAGGAATTAAATGTGTCTGTTGGGTTTCTTAGCTTAAGAAAGCAGACAACAGCTTGCAAAATATTATTACCTCAGATTGCTGTACATTTCTCCATTTTAAAAAATGGTAAGTCACTTACTTGATGGCTATACTATTATACTAATCAATCAAATGTTATGACAATATTTAATATGATCAAAGACATATATCTGTGAACAGCCTGATCCTTCAGATCTTCCAAACCATTGCTGTTTAATTAAATCCATTATCCTGCTGCCTAGTCATTCTCCAGTCTCTCTTTCTTTTCATCTTTCACAGCATTACAGACTTCTCCAGAGAGCTAGGTCTTAACATAATTTGTCCAAAGGATGATAATTTGAGCCTGGTTATTTGTGCTACCTTGAGCAAGGACCTGGATTGATTTCTTCTATGATCCATTTGTCTATGTGTAGCTGGTTTATTTCCTCTTTTATTGTGTTGAGCTTTCATATTACTTACATTCCATACTTTTCCTGCAGCTTCAGTTTTCTTTTCCTGCATGGCAATATCAACAACTAGATATTTTGAAGGCTCTAATCCAGCTGTGTCATAAACACTATTGGTACACCAAAAGATCATCAACTCTTCCTCAGCAGCAAGTTGAGTGCCATCTCACCTGGAGGGTCAATTATCCAGCACCTCAATCACTTTACACTGTTTCTTCCTTGTAGTTTTCTTGGCATGTCTTTCCAGTGCTCTTTCCTCATCTCTCCCAGGAACACACATATACCACAATGATTGGTATCATTGGCATGAGCTGGATTTTGAGTGAAACCTAGCAGGTTAGTGGGTTTTTTACTCCAAGATTCCAGTTGCTTTTTAACTCCATCATTAAAGTTTTGGTAAACTTTGGTTGGGGTCTAATCTAGGCTAGAGGTACTCTTTATTTCTATAATTATTTTAGCCTTGGAAGGCCAGTAGCTAGTAATAGGGTGATGTCTCTATATGAATGGAGTTGAAAATTTCTTTTGTGGGGGTTGAAGGGGATGAGTTAAGCAACTTTGAGGGTCAAAGTGGAAAATTTAATTAAACAAACATTAATTGGGCCAGTGGGATGAGCTTCACATCTTAGGTGATCCTGTTGTGAGTATATACTCGGGTGGGATTCTACCAGTTCCCACCTATTCACTAGAACCGGTTGTTAACCTTCTAAGCAGTTCGGAGAACCAGTTGTTAGAAGAAATTCTTGGCCTAATCCTGTAAGGAAGGCAGGAAGGAAACTTTCTGGTGTTGCTTACAGAAACTGCCTCTCCATTAACCCTTATTACATTCTTGGCAGGACTAGACTTCCTGTCTCAGGAACTTCTCTGGAGTTTTTTTCCCCTCCTTTGCTGGTACTTTACTTGTGTGGAATGACCATTCAAAGTTACAATGGCACTGAAAAAAGTGACTTATTTTTCACACTTACGACTGTTGCAACATCCCCACTGTTGCAACATCCCCACAATCATGAGAGGCCAGGCAAGGAGATGCATGCCTCAATGTGAGTGATATTGAGTTGGCCATGCCCAGCCAATAACATGACCACCAAGCCACATCCACCCAGTCACATGACCACCAAGCCATGCCCACCAACTAAGCCACGAACCAGTTGTTAAAAATTTGAATCTGTATACACTTGTATTTTTTGCTCATCTTTCCCAAGACCATCCTATCCCTGCCATAGTAAGACAAATTAGCAGGATTTGTGGGAGAAATCATAGAACAGTATACTTATTTCTGGCTATGTTTGTATGACCCACCCTCATTGAGACAGTATAATATATCACTTTGGCAACTATGGCTTGTTCAATAAAAAAGAATTCAAAATATAACTTTGAGCATGTATAATTATTTAATCTTGAGGTCACCAAAATGTGAATTAAATTTATCAATCAGTATTCTCTAACAATATTAGGGAATTGATGTCAGAAAAATATTCTCAGCAGAACCAATATGGTGGCCATAAGATGATACAGCAAGTTTTTTTTTAATTCAGGACCATTGGACTGATTTAATTGCTGCAGTAAATTTCCCAGTTCAAGCCTCCTGAATGTTTTATAAGAGTTCATAAATCTGAGTGATTTTGACCTTTTATTCTTCATGCCAGAGTTTAGTGCAAAAATAATTGAATCAAATGTCATATCTTTATCTTAACTTGAATCTGTATCTGCCAGCGATTATAGATCTTGCCTTAAACTATGTGGTTACCATTATACTTCCAATATACTTGCCCTGTGTGGTTAATTTTAAGAGGGAGATTGAAAATGTCTTGGGATATTATGGAGAAGAACTCTTACCATTGCTGGGTAAAAATCCCATAAATTATGGTTTCCCGCCAGTTTGAATTCTTGACTACAAAGACATCCTGAAGGATATTAAATTGAAATTGCAGTTCAGGAACAGAGCAGAGTAGGGTAGATTTTAAAAATGAGGTCCATCTTTTTTTTAATGTTCGCTTTCCACCAAGATCACCCTTGAGGAGGAAAAAAATCAAATCCTGTTACAAAACTACTTAGCAAAATGTTCCAAATACACTTGTTTTATTATTTTAATACATTATTTCATTGCTTTATGAAAATAAATCCAGCAGCTTGGTAAACACCCCTGAAAAATGAGTCTGTAATAAATCCAGAAGATGCACCAAGAGAACCATGAACAGGAAAAATAATCATAATTGATTTGGAACTGAAATGTCTGGATGTTTAATTCACTAAATACTAAACCTGTACAAAGCTGCAAAGGTCACTTCACTTCAGAAAATGAAGCTTCCCTTTCTTTAAATTTAAACCCACTTCTAGGAGCTGGTATGCCGTGTCAAAGCAGTAGCCTTCAGCAATCTTTTATGCATATCTGCATTTGCAGAGACAAATTTTTGGCCAAAGCAAAGAAGCTTGCCCTGGTGCTTCAGTTGATGCAGATTTTAGAAGTTCTCTCAATTCTGATCTCAATTCTGCATTGAGGCATTATTTCATCATTTTGAATTAAGCTTGGTGAAACAAAGGAGCACCACTTCACACAGCCATACTAAGCCTTTTTCAGGACTGGGAAACATTATGTATACATATGTAAGATCTATTCTATAGAATTTTAAAAATTCTCTTGATGGTTAACTGAGAGCTAGCTGCCTGTCTTCCTTCCTCTTAATACAGTAGTGAAAAGGAAAAATTGTGTTTTCAAGACAAAGCCAAACAAAGGGTTCTCTTTCTTAAAGAGATGGAGTATAATTTCTTTCTCTTAATTCTGTTTTCTCAATGAAAATATGAATCAATATCTCCACTGACTCCATTTTTCAGTCTAATAGAAAAGCAAATAAGGAATTCAAAAACGCACTTTGCAGAGCTGAGCTACTCGTGACACCCGAAGTTTATCGTAGAACTCAAACTCAGTAGCAGTTTCCGTGAAGAACACATAAATTCTGTCAGAGTCAGAGACTGCTTCATTCTCCTGTATGAGTTCCATATGAATAAAAGTGGGTTCTGGAACACATAAAAATAAACAAGATTGCAAAGAAAATCCAGTAGATTTTGGATTTTTTATTGTAATGTAATCTATAGTTTTAAAGTCAGGGAAGAATACTAAGAAGCCATTGCTATTCCATTTTTCTCTTTAAAATAATCAAAATGGTCAGTAAAATGTGGGCAGTAATGATTTTATGAATTAAAATGTTGTAATTTAAGTCTTTAAAAACATAGTAGTCAATACATCAAAGCTCAGCAGCCTAGCACCTAGCTCCTGCATTGGCCAAATATGGCTTTGATTTCCACTTTCCTAAAAATACCATTTACATTTTTCTGTCCTAATGTATCAAATAGCAACCCATTTGGCCTGATTGCTTTTTCCTTCCCATCACTCACCTCTTTATATACAGTTGAGTGTCTTTATTTAAACCAATACACAATCTATTAGTAAAGTATACATTTTCAGCAGGTACTGAAACTTGCATGAGTTAAAATGAGGACATGAATTACCTCATGGTGATATTTTAAATCCTGTTCTTTGCGCATATTTGCTTGAGTCCGTCCCCCTTTCCAATTTTACTTCTTAAAAATTAGGGCACAGCAGAAATTAACACAGATTAACATAAGGCACCCAGCTATAACATGAAAGATTAATCTTTTATAAGAAGGATAATGTGTTATTACCCAAATTAAATGAGAGCAATTTTGCCCTTTTTAAAATAAAAGAACTGTTTATAGAAACTAATTAAATCTCCTTGCATCTTGCTTCTGTTATTATGTCACAAAAAGAATAAGGAGCCCTGCTGGCAAGTAAAACTGGTGAAAAATAAGCCTGTCACTGATTTAAAGAACTTTATTTATGGATTAATTATCTGATTTTGAAACAATTAAATGAAATAAGTTTACAAATTATAAACTACTGGTGATGGAATCCTTGGGAGAACCTTGATATCATGCTAGAAGGTTATAATTAAATTTAATAAATAAGTATGCCATTTTTCCTAAGAGTAAAGGACACACAGTTCGTGCTACTCCTTTTGGCAGTTTAGCTTAGGACAGTCAACAAAGCAATTTGTAATTCAGATACTATGAAAGAAAATCAGATAGCTTTGATAGGATTTAAAATGCATTAGAGATAATTGAGAGGAGATCTGAGGAAGGAATCCGAGGCAAGGCAGAGAAGAAATGGTGGAGTCAGTCTTGGCTAGAAAGAACTTGAAGGAAAGTCAGGTAGGAATTGAGAATTTAAGTAATATGGAACTGAGTTCAAAAAGGGCTAATCAGAAACACCCCTGAAAGAATATTACTGTGCTAAAGATCTGGAGAACTCTAAGTTAGGGGAAGATAATGAATATCAAAGATATAAGTAAAAGGTATATCTAAAGGAAGCAGGCCAAACCAGGCAGTTTTCCGAAAAGCAAGAATCTAGCAAAACAAAAAGTGATAAACAAACTATTTCACTAAACATGACAAGAATATTTATGGAAAGAGACTCAACAAAAAGAAACAGAATCACCTTGTAGAGGAGATGGGTGGCGTACAAATGTAATAAATAAATAATGAATTAATTAATTAAATAAATAAATAAATAAGTAAGCACATAAGTAAATAAATTTTAAAACTTGCCAACGGATAAGATCCCCATGTCTGGAAGTAACTCTCTGACTACTGGAGAAGAGCAAAAAACTTCATCAAGCAGGTCTGAGCAGTAAGATGTGATTGTATTGAAGCCTTCCAAAGGTTTGGCAATTGACATAGCCACACTGAAAAGTGTTGGAAAATATGAACAAGAAATCGAATGATGCCCAGATAATGACTGATAGATGTTTGCACAGAAAAAAGACTGTTGATTGCTAGCATTGTCAGCATTTCAAATGACAGTTTTAAACCTGGATGACTCCAAATAGACACCATGTTTGATGTAGGCGTTGTGCTTTCTGGATATTCTTGTCTTGGATGGCAAACCTCAGACAAAGAACATTCCGTGCAAAGTGCAATGTTTGCATGTTTACCAGGAGGAAACAAGACCTTAACACCCAGATAGGACGGAACAAAGGCAGGAACTGAAGCTTATGTTAATCTTAATTAAAAGTTAATCCTAACTAGAGGTGAATGTATAAACTGCTTAAGCAGATAGTAACAAAGGTTGTCTAAATAGATGTATAGTGTATAAATTAACCATTGGTATGCTACTATGGATATAGATAGAACGAACTCTGGCAAGAGAGCAGACAGCTCTTCTTATTCTCAACCTGACAATAAAGAAAGCAGCTTGTCTCATCTTCATGTGGTCCTGAGTCTTGATTCCTACAGTTTGAACTGACTATGGGCCATCAATATCAGCTCTTATGGCTATACAGAAAGATCTCCCCAAGATGATCTGTCTCCAACCTAGCCCTTTAGGTCTTCTAATAGTGAACCATCACATCTTAATCCATTTTTATTTATTTTTAAATTCATTACTAGATTTGGAGACTGAGTCCCAAAAGACATTGGGGGCTTTACAATACAGAGAAAACCCAAATATTAAGAAAAGATGCTGCATCAAGAGCAGTGAAACAATAAGAAAAATTTCAACCAAAACTAATAAAATATCAGCGTCCTGAAACCAATCAAACCCCCCCACCCCCCCAAAAAAAACCTAACAAAGGTTTGGCATCCACCATAGCCCCAGCCCTAGGAACAGAGCCATGTTTTAACAACTTTCGGAACAACTGGAGGATAGGAAACATATCAATCTCCAAAATCAGCTGATTGAGGGGTGGGGGGACAGATACTCCAACAGAGAAGCTACATTGCCTAGGTCTGGCTAGATGACATTACTTGACTAAAAGGATCTGAAGTGCACCCACTTCCTCAATCTCATTAAGCAGACAGAAATTATTAGAGATAGACCTCAGATAGATAACCAGGCTCTAAGTCATATAGGATTTCATAGATGATAATCAACAATTTGAATATAGCCTGGAAGCCAACTGGTAACCAGTAAAGCTCACAAAACAGGAACACACATGGATGTAACATGATGCACTCCCCATTGCTCACATTGCTGCATTCTGGACCAGCTGTGACTTACAAATGGTCTTTTAGGATAGTCCTGTGTAGAGCACGTTAATTAGGGCATCAATGTCTGAAAGATCTCTCAGTCCAGGAAAGGGTACAGTTGAAACACTTGGTGTTCAGGCTCTCCTGAATACAGATGTCACTGCTCTTCTTTGAACAGGAGCTGCTCAGATTTCTGACCATTAGTCTTAATATTTCTACCTGTCCTCTCTCCACCTCCATGCTTCTTCCCACCCCAGTCCCTACCTTCCAGACTGAGTCACTCACACTTACACCCACATGCATTCATATGTTCATCCATGGCACTCCCCAAGATCCCAAGTCATTCTAGTCCCTGTCAGCAGTTTTTGCCTTAGAGCCCAGCAGCAACAGCTCACGGCCTGAGGAAATCATACAGTGCTCCTCAAGCTCCCCAACCTTCCACAGGTGTGCAGAGGATTTAAAGTCCCAGAGCAGTATATCAACAGAAAAAGACCAGGCCCTATACAGATGAGGAACCTGTGAACTTAAAACTTGAACAAGAGTCAACAACATGGGCTACTCTCCCAGGCCAAAAACATCCATGAAACTATTAAGGAGGTGGCAAAGAGTACACACTGTACCAGAGTCTGAGACAGTATCGGGCCTTGCTTGATTACATTATGTTATCTCGCCATCTCAGCCTCTTGCTTTGCCAGCCTTGTTCACCTTGCCATATTGAACATTACCCCTAGTATTTGATCTATGACACCTTGTCAATCAGAGAACCACACAGTGCTTCAAGCCTCAAACTTCTTTGTAGCCTTTCCGGTCCCTAGCAAGCCTTTGCAGTATCTTCACAACTTATGTCAAAGTCAGTTAGTTCTGTCCTACTCTGGGCAACTGTATTTACAATATGTATCCATGGTACTGCTGGCTCTATTGACTCCAATGGTGCTGCCAATGTTGCTGATTCCAGTTCACACAAGTCCAGAGATCCCAAATTTTCTTATAGCTCCTAATCAAAGTCTCAGATGTCTCCATCTCCAGTCTAGAGTTAAAGCTATACTGGTTTCTGGTCAAAACTGTTTTTGACTTTAAGACCCTCATATGGTTTCTTGCAGCACTGCCTTTTCCAAGTACAACTGATTTATCAGATACACTCATTTCAGATGGAAACACTATGGATTCCCACTGCACAAGTTACATCAACATAGACTTGAGGAAGGTGAATTTTAGTGATGGCTCCTACCTTATAGGAAAGCCCTCTCTCCCTGCCCAGAACATATTGATGACTAACTTGAGTCTATTTTAAGGAGGAGTTGAGATGGAGCATTCTGAATGTATTTAAGATTTATTTATTTATTTAGAAGACTTATAAAACCACCTATTATAAGAAAATCTGGCAAGCTACATAAACAAATTAAAAAAAAAACAATAAAACCAAAATATGGTGCCTCAACTATCCTTCTCTAATACATGGCCAAGTTCTAACCTCACCCTATCCCAAAGCTTGATAACCTAATGTAAATTGGCATGACTTAATAATCGTGGACCATCATTTGATACTTTACTTTGTTTTTATGTATATAGATTTGTATTATTATGGCTGTACAATACCATGCCTCTGATTCTGGTGATATATCAATATCAGAAATCAATAAATAAAATATTCTAGATGTATTCTAGAATGTTCTGAATAAAATTTATAGAGCAATTATCCAACTTGTGAACCAAGAATGAATGGGGATGGCATCATGCCCATTATTTTAATATTTTCTAAAACAGCCCTTACTCCAAAACTCTCCAACTAAAATCTGCAACAATTCTATTATATAGCTGTTTTTGTCTAAAGACTAGGTTATAATTTTGGAGTATTGTCTTGGGCTACATTTATCCCTGATAAAATTGGAAAAAAGACTTCTTGTTTCAATAAAACATTACTTACTTATTAAGCTACTACTGTAACTCTAGAATGCTCCTTATAGTGTTATTTTCTCATCAGGCAAATTTGTCCTAAGCTGACAAGTTTAATTGTATATTAAAAATTTGGTTTGTGACAATATGTGAAACAGGCAGCTGAGATCACAGTAAAAACTAACTTGCAAAAAAAGCCCTACTTTCTTCATTAATTTTATACAAAATGTCTTACCATTAAGCCAAGATGCTTTATATTCTGTCCTTAAAGGATTCCTGAAACTCCGCAATATAATTGGCTCTGTACCCAAGAAGTTATTTGAAGTGGCTGTATAAAGTGCACCATCTGAGACAAAGCAAATAAAAAGATGTATCTTTTTAGCCCTGCCACAATTTGCAGAAGATGGGTATATTGTGTGTGCTATAGCTCAAGGACAAATATAGCAGCAAGAGCATAGAAGACACAAGTGTGAACCATGTCAAATCCCATATCTGGGCCACTACTACAAATGGCACCTTCAGAATTTAATACCATACATGCAGGTTATGGAAAGGTCCATGATCAGCATAAACAATATGATACTGGATTGCTTTTCCTTTAAAATAAAAAATATAAATAGATTAACTATGGTTGTTTAACATGTGAGTAGCCTAAAATTAGTCTGAGTTACAGCAATTCCCCACAGAATGATGAACCATGTACAACAATTAAATCTACTTAATCTTATTTTAATTTAGCAAATAAATGTTGCTATAATTAATGGCAAGACATAAAGGAAGTAGAAGAGGAAAACCACGGATAAAGATTGATATGTAGTATCAAAAACAGAATAGGAATATCATTAGAAAATCTACATATCATTAGAAAAACTACACTTTTGTAAGACAGGTCAGGATTATAAGTATTCAATTGCTAGGAACTGAATCTGACTCAATGGTATATAACCAACCAATACATAATAAATAATATGAATACAAAAAGCCATCCTTGCATTAAAAAAGCCATTACTGCAAGTCCAACAGCATAGCTTTCTTCATCTTAATATGAAAATACTAGTGCCAACATTAAGAACTGGCAAAATCAGTCCCTCCTACTCTATACCCTCATCTGTTCCTCCTCATTCTTGAGCTTACTATTTCTCCTTCTTGCTACTGCTATCTGTTCAACTGTGCTTGAAGGTGACTTGGCATTGACAGGAGCAAGAAAAATGGACTGAAGTCAGAGAATGGAGACAGCTACAATAATGAAGACTATGTGGAATTACAATGGAGGTGGGAGGAGAGAGTTGAGGGCATTTTGCTTAAGAGCTATGTACAGCCTTTAGCTGAGACTGACACTTTGACTGCTGTCAGCAATTTAGCTTCCATTGCAAACATATGGCTGACAGAATGAAGCAGTGGTCAAACATATCAGTAAATTCCAAAAATTAGAGGAAAACAAGCAGCTAAGTTTAAAAGGCTACATTGATTGTCCAATAACAATAGAAAATGGTTGAAAAGAATCTTTGTGTAAAATATCAGCTTCTTCTTTTTTAAAAATTACTTTTTAACCAAAAAGCTGCTGCTTGCAGAATAGGGTAACGTTCTTCCCCCCGCTATGACTTTGTATTTCATTTGAAATCTGCAGTATATAGAAAAGAACAAAGGCTGTAAGAAGGCAAAGTTGAAAAAGAATAAATATGTCATTAGAGTCTTTCAAAAAAAATAAAAATCCTACATCAGCTAGCTATTGAGGAAGAGCTGATATACTGTAAGGCAGATTGCATATGCAATTAGTTTCTAAACCAGTCTTTCATTCAAAGACTGATAAGCAACATCACATCTGAAATATATTCACTCTAATTTGAGTAATCAGTGCTTGACAACCATGACTAAATGAAAAAGATATTAAGACATTTTGCAAGGCAAGGAGAAAACTTACCAACCATTAAAGAGGCAAAACTCACAGTTGGTTCATATGGACATTTTCCTCTGCTGTCTGTAGCTCTTGTATACAATTTTAATTTCAAATTGTCAATTACCTATTTTAAATAATTTCCAGAGAGCAGATGTATTAGTGACAATGTTCATACTTCTTGCTAAATCATGGTTTCCTTATCCATTAAAAGGTAAAGACCCCTTGACTCCATTCAACTTCCAGCACGAATCTGGATGACTGAAACAGTACTTTACATGAAGGCAAACACTAAGGAGGTTCTATTGAGAAAAATCTCAGGACTGAAAACCAGGATGTTCTCCATATTCTGATGCTATAAAAATTATGGTTATCAAATGGTTGAGTGGAAAAATGTAAGAGATCAACTGACAGTAGTCCATCTGCTGTTTCCAGTAGCTGTCAAAAATCTATCCTAATTTTGCTGCTGATAAGAGTTGTGAAAAAATCCATTCCTTTAAATCCATGTCCATCCACCTGCCAGATTTCTGTTAAATATCCAGACCTAATATGCTCTCTACTAGAACAGAAAGTGAGAATCGGATCATAAAAAAAGAATAAAAGCCTTATTCATCAGACAGTATAACTTAAAGTCTCCTTTGTAAGATTCAGGAACTAGCTTTGATTATCCTAACATATAATGGACTGAACAAAAAAAAAGAAAAAAACTTTGCATATGTTGACTACAACAAGAATTCTTTATGTGCAAAAATCCCCACAATGGAAGAATGGATGGAAAAACTAATGGAGCTAGCAGAGATGGACAAATTAACTGTTTGAATCAAAGAAAAAATACATCCAGCTTTTTTCTATTTGGAAAGTCTTCAAGACTTTGTGTTTGAGACAGAAAAAATTGAAATTCTGACTGGGATTTGCTGATTAGATAAGTTTGTTGTTATAGAAATGACTAGTTTATAGTTAGTATGTAAAAATAAAAAATTAAGGCTTGCCTTACTGTTTTTATTTTATTATGCTGAAAAAGGTTGGGACTTAACACTTTTCTTTCCTTTTTCCCTTCCCACACTTCTTTTTTCCACATTTCCTAATATATTTATTTTCATTTGTATTTTATATTATGATAATTTAAATAAAATTATATTTTTAAAAGAGAAAAAATATACAGCTGAATACCTAAAAACAGATCACAAGTAATCTAAGCAATCTATATAAAGAAGCTGTATGACTCCAAATTTTCTATGGCCCTTATGTTTACTTTGTCTAGTTGAACAGGACAGTAGATAATGGAAATTGTCCAGATGTGAACAGTTTTCTGCAATGAACAGTTTCCTGCAACTGTAATCTTAATAAACACTTTTGTTCCAGAGAATATTAATTATTACAAGTAAAACTCATACTCAAAGATGGTTTTTTAATAAACTGAATGAATTGGTATGTGAAAATACCGGTAAGTCTCCTATAGAGCCAAAGAGGCTACCGTAGTATATCTTATTTCGATACTGTTCCAGAATTTATCTCATTCCACAGAGAATCTGTAATCTTACATTATCAGTTCACCCTTTTAAGGTCTAAGCTGGCTCTCCAACCCCATTAATTTTTCTTGAATGGAGTTTTTAAAATTGCAGAACTTTTGTGAAGATGCTATTTTATCACCTACATTAGGAGGAGATGTCATTCATCACTAGGTGACATTTCTCTGGAACAGGAGACTTGGGAGAATACTAAAAACAGTTGGGAGGATGAGATATAATACCTACTATACATGCTTTCTAGACTCTAGAGGGTATTCAGATTTTTTGATTTGATGTTATTTTGGCTCTCTGATACAAAAAGTTGTAACTGCCCCATTTGGTATATTGTCCTAGTCATTACTGTTCCTAATTAAAATTGTGAGGCTATTACTGTTTTGTGAGGGACATGATCCCATCCCATGAGAGATATCTCCTTTGACTTAGGGAGAGGAATGTGATCTAAAAGAGCCAGAGGATTGGGAACTTATTCCTAAATTGTAAGCCTTTTTCATAACATTAGCAAAACTTTTTTTTTAATAGCTATTAATATCATCCATTCTTCCATTGTGGAGATAAGTGATATTCCCAATTTCTGGTAGCTATGGATTGATTAGTTAGTGCAGATAACATGCCAAATTAAAATTGTTATAAAGAATTCTAACTTATCAGGAGAAAGCTAGCGTGCTGGTATGTTCTGTTGAACTCTTCTTGCTTCCTGGAAAATCTAAATCAACAGATTATATTCAAAGGTTATTCACAATTTATGACCTTGCTTGTTTAGGGTAACATAATAATTCTGAAAGCCAAGTAAAAGAAATAGGATGAATATGGTTGGATCTTGTACTATCTTTTATAAATAGTACCATTTCCTCCATGGCTACTAAGATTTTAACAGGGTGAAAAAAAAAGCTTGCAATGGACAGTCCTAATAGTCCTCGATTTACAACAGTTCATTTAATCACCGTTCAAAGTTACAACAGCACTGAAAAAAGTGATATGATCCTTTTTCACATTTACAACCATTGCAACATCTTTATGTGATCAAAATTTAGATGCTTGGCAACTGGCTCATATTTATGATGGTTGCAGTGTTTCAGGGTCATGTGATCACTTTTTCTGAGTTCTGACACACAAAATCAATGGAGAAGCCAGATTCACTTGACAACCATGTTACTAACTTAACAACTACAATGATTCACTTAATAACTGTGGCAAGAAATGTGTCATAAAATGGGGCAAAACTCACTTAAGAAATGTTTACTTAGCAACAGAAATTTTGGGCTTTTTTGTGGTTGTAAGTCGAGAGCTACCTGTACTTGCTTTTACAAACCATTGACATATGTATTCTACATTAGTTATTTCTAGAATTCTTATGCTATTTTGAAGCTCCCTCTGCAACTCAGAAAGTGGCTTAAGATAAATACTGTGAATAAATAAGAAATTCCTTTGTTCCCATAAATAAAAGACATAGTGCAATAATCCAAAAAATATGCCATTAACTTACCATGTAACGACAAACTGGATGAAATGCATTTGTTCCACATACATATAAATTTGTTGTATTTATCTTATGTATAGCAAGTATATAATTGTTGCATTCTGCCTGAAAAATGCACACAAATGATTAACTTCAAAAAAACTGCAGTTATATTCTCAACCTTATAAAACTATCTGTTGTTGAATGTAAACAAAGACTGGCATTGTAAGATCCCTAGGCAGAAGAACAATGCTTTTCTTCTGGAGAGAACACAGGTTACACTTTTCCAAGAAATGCACTGATAAATGGTGCAGTTAAGTAATTTTAAGACACTTGAATGAGCAGGAAAATTCTTTACTTGATAATGTGTTTTAATTTATCTCTTCAAAATGTATTAAATCACTTCTAATATAATTTAGACCCTTTTACTAATTCTAGGGCAGGTGTCAGCAACCCATGGCTCTGGAGCTGCATGCAGCTCTTTGGGCCCTCTGCTGTGGCTTCCTGTTGGGTGATCCCATCACTGGCTGGCCCCACCCCTTCACCCCTCCTTCCCAATCACTCCTTACCTGGCCTGAGGAGATAAAACACAAAAAATAGGGATGAGGGGGTGGGAGAAAGAGAGAGACCCATTTCCCACAGAAAACACCGGGAGCCACAAAACCTGGGTAAGTGTGGCGGGGTGTATGTCATGTGACAGGGTGGGAGTGGTGTTGAGTTGGCCACGCCCACCCAGGTTTTGAGGCTCCTGGTGTTTTTTCTGTGGGAAATGAGTCCAAATGGCTCTTTGAGTGTTTAAGGTTACAGACCCCTCTTCTAGGGAGAAAAAAAAAGTATTTTCTCCAAAGTCTGCCTAGATAATACTTCTCCTTCAAAGCATATATTAAGCCCTTGCTATTTTACTATTTATAAATTGATTTGGCTTGATCCCAATTCCGGGCAAGTTTTTTCCCCTGAAAAAGCAGGTCCATATCTTAAAGGTTCTGCTAGCAAACACCATCACACTGCTAAACAAATAATTCCCTCAATACTATCCAACTATCTACTAAGTCTGCATTACTATTACTATTAATCTTCTAATCACTCCTCATCACCCATCCTCTCCCACTTGTGACTATATGACTGTAATTTGTTGCTTGTATCCTTACAATTTATATTGACTGTTTCCTAGTATGATTTGATTGTTTATTGTACCTTATGACTATTATTAAGTGTTGTACCTTATGATTCTTGACTCTTGATGAATGTATCTTTTCTTTTATGTACACCAAAAGCATATGCACCAAGACAAATTCCTTGTGTGTCCAATCACACTTGAAATAAATAATTCTATTCTATTTTGTTCTGTTCTATTCTATAACTATCTTATTCTGGCACTCCCTTCATGTGGAAGGTGGTCTAGGTTTCTATCAAGTAGTGAGAAGTTAGAGTGAGATAGAAATGTTGTAATAAATCAATAACACATAACCATCCTTTTTCCTATACAAGACAATTCAGTTTTCCCAATGTTTCCTATATTTCTATTCAAAACCGTGTTTTTGCAAGAGTTCACAAAGCAGTTTGCAGTGAAGCAAAATATATGCATACAGATAATCCTTAACTTATGACCACAATTGAGCCCAAAATTTATGATAATAAGTGAGAAATTTGTTACGCGAGTTATGTCCCATTTTACAACTTTTCTTGCCACATTTGTTAAGTGAATTACTGCAGTTGTTAAATTAGTAACCCGGTTGTTAAGTGAATCTGACTTCCCCATTGACTTTACTTGTCAGAAGGTTGCAAAATATGGTCACATGACCCTGGGACACTGCAGCCATCATAAATATGAACCAATTGTGAAGCATCCAAATGTAAATCATGTAACCATGGGGATACTGCAATGCTCATAAGTGTGAAAAATGATCGTGTCATTTTTTTCAGTGCCTTTGTAACTTCAAACAGTCACTAAATGAATTGTTGTAAGTCAAGAACTACTTAAAGGGAATCTAAAAGTGTGATGATATTCTATTTAATAGTTAATGGTCAGGATAATCTCCAGACCATGCATGTTACTACTTGGATTTGGAGATGAATGGAAAAAAAAGTTCATAATTCAGTGGATTTGCATTAACAGCCTCACCTGTTAAAGACAGCAGTTGAGAGAAAGAAATCCTAACTCCTTTCTCCTAAGTGAAACAAGGGGATGTGTTTGGAAAAGGTAGTTTGAAGAACAGAGCCCCAGCTCAGTAACAGAGCAGAGCATATACATCGGGTGTCAAAGTCACAAAGATATGTCGTCACATGATGTATCGTAACTTTTTTCCCCTTTGCTAAAACGGGGGTGGGAGTGGCCAGCGTATGACACATCTGGCCTGCGGGCCATGAGTTTGACACCCCTATACATGAATCAAGTTCTCAGTTTTTAGCTGTAATATTCCCATTGATAGAAACCTTAGAGAGTTTCTTTACTAGAACAGAGTTCAAAAATACCGTTTAGATTGTCAAGTCCAAAATGTCACTCTATGAAAATTAAATTAAAACACCTTCGACCAATGACAGTTTAGTTTCTGCTGTAACAAGCAGCTCAAAGAGCACCAAGGACCTTTATGTTTAGATAGAATACTAAGTGGACAATACAATCTCTTCATTATTAGCTGTTAGGCAAGTCCATCTATTAACCACTACTGAAATGGCACGCTAACCAACACAAACCAAACACTGTTCTTTAACACTGCAATCCAATCAGTTCACTCTTGTTGATGGCAGATTATTTGTCCTGAATGCAAAGACAATTTATAGCAGACAAAACTAATACAACATACAAGGCTACCGAACAGTCTTATATACTGTATTCACTTTAAAATAAAAAGAAGGACTCCAAACTTCCTGTAACCTGGTCCAATCTAATGAAAATATTGCTTCAAGACTTCAGACACCAACTTCTGCTTATATCTTTTTCTCCTGAGATAACTAGTCTCCAGTAGTCCATAACACAAGACTATCTGAGAACTTAGAAGAGGGTAATGATGTACAGAGGGAGCACTTGTTTTCTTTTCAGGACTGTAGAATAAGTTTTGAAAGAAACATTCAGACTTTCTCCCAATAAGGACTACTCAGGGAAGAGAACTACTGGCCTGCAGAAATTAGTTTTTATTTTAAGGCCCAACTTATCAGTCAGGGATACAAGGGTGGATAACTAGAAGATTTCAAAGAGCCTTGTGTTTTGGGAGAACAACTGTCAAATTTCAAGATTAACATCTGACTGCAGAAGATTGCATCTCAAAAAGGAGCCAGAGTTTTCAAAAATTATAGACAACTTTTAATTAGATGGGCTCATTAGAAATTCCAGAAATTGGAGATTAGAAATTTCCTGTCATTATAGCCTTCAGGACCACCAGGGATGAGGAAATTGACTTCAATATGGACATTTTCTTTTATTTAAAGCTATAGATTTAAAGTAGGACTGAAGCTTCAAACAGCCAGTTATACCTTCTAAGGAGATGAAAGTCAAAATCGATTTGTTTTCCAGTTTGTAACTTGTAAAATATATGATTGGAATTCTCATTTTACCTAATACTTGCCCCATCATTCTTTTAGATGGTGCAATATGACTAAAGCAGAATGCAGAGGGATGATTGTATCCTGTAATTTGGAAATTAACTGTTGATGCAATGTATTATTCATCTTTTCTGAATCTATCCTAATATATCTGAATCTTTCTTAAAATGTAATACCTCAAACAGGACATACTATTTGATGAATGACCTGACCAAATAAGAACAAAGTAGAATTGTTAATTTTCATGATTTGGAAGCTACATTTCTATTAATGAAATCCAAAGATTTGTCTCCCTTCTTTGCAACTCTGATTTATTATCTGTTCTACAATTCTGTGGAGAAAAAAACCACATTCCTTTTGGATTTTCTGAATGTTTCAACTTCGTTGTTAAACATTATCAGATCTTCAAGGAATCCTACTGACTTATACATGGAGTCTGAGTGAACTAATGACACCAACATTTGTTGCCTGTTTCATTGACCTTTCTTGATTGATTGAATTTAAGTAATTATTTAGTAATTCTATTTCCACTCTGCTGCCTATTTCCAATAGATGTTTTGGGATAATTAATTATTCTGGTTCTTTTTCTTTGTATTACACAATTAGAATCATAGGGCTGGAAAGGACCTTGGAAGTCTTCTATCGTGGTCCACCCCCTGCCCAAGGCAGGAGGTCCCCATACCATCCTGTAGAAATGGTTGTCCAATCTTGTCTTGGAAACCTCCAGCAATGGAGCACCACAACTCCAGGAGGCAAACTGTTCCACTGATTCCTTAAATTCAATTTTATTCCCTAGGTTATACAATATCTACAAAAAAAACCATTGGGGAAGATTGGCTGGGAAAATAGCCTAACTTTTATCAATACACATGAGATCCATCCATCTCTCCTTTTTATTTATGAAGATGACAGGCACAGTAGACCATTTAATGAATTGACACCTGAATAAGGATGGGAAAATTGATTAAGGACCATCGAACTGTCAACTCTTAGTGACCATACAGATGGATTTTTCTCAAGATGATGTGTCTTTCATGCTTTCCAACAGTGTATCCATTGCCATTATACGTAACTGAATCTATCCAGCTTGCTGCTTTCTTTCTACTTTTCCCAATGTAAAAGTCTTTTTCAGAGAGTTAGGTCTTTGCATAATGTATTTGAAGTAGGATAATTTGAATGGACAATTCTAGGTTGAGTTGTTCAATTAACCATTTGTTTGTTTTCTTGTAGATTCTTAGCAGTCTTCTTCAACATCAAATTTCAAAGGAATCAATATTTTTTTTGTACTTCTTTAAAGTATATCTTTTGTTTGCATAATGTGTCACAGTGAATAGCACTGCTTGCACTATTTTGAACTTTACAAGAGAATATTATGACATCCCCTGGTGCAGTCTATGTATTCTAGAGATGGTTGTGACTCAAATCAGTTAAGTGGTTCTTGGCTTCACTATTGTCAATATAAGCACAGATAATGAACTGGAATGCCTTTTATCAGTTTAAAATGACATATTAGCATTGAATCTGTCTAGATAGGTATAGCCTTACATCAGTTATATATTATCTAATAAATGGATGGCTAATTACAGGTATTAGTTAATATGATCATGGCATGCTAATGCTTCCTCAGTCTTAATTTAGCATATCCACTTCAGAAAGGTATAGTATGTCTAGTACATACACTGCTGTATATCCAATGCCAGACTAAGACATTTCTATTCTTCCAAGAAAGTTAGAGTTTGATAATTTGGTTTTAAAAGATAATTGATTGAATATTTTGAATTGCAGGTTTGTATATTTTTTCTTATGGTTTTTTTTTTACTACTTTAGTCATTTAAGTACAATTAAAAACACAAATGATTTGCCTGTTTTGGAATTACATTAACAAAAGAAAGAAAGAAATGGGTGATGAAAAGAAAATTAAAAGTAAAATAAATTAATAAAACTGGACATGTATTGATCAGACAGAAAAGTTAATAGTATAAGTAGGACAAACAGATCTACTTATTTTATGTATTTAACAGATCTGTCCTGCATTCTGAAATTAACCTTTCCTTCCTTTTTTCATACAAATATTAGTTCATGAGGTGCAAACAATAAGGCATCTCAATTACTTCCACACATAAAGAGATATTGTATCTTTTCACTTCCACAATATTATATATTTGGTAATGAATTTTCTTCAGACATGCTCTATTTCAAGATGTAGCTTAAAATAGTATTTAAAATAAATAAAATAGGATTTAAAATCATACTGATTCTTATTATGACTTCATTATAAAAAGGTGACATTTTTATTTATATATTACATTTATATGTAGCAATACAATTAGAGAAATGCACCAAAGGTTAGCCAATGATGCTTTACATTTGCTGGATCAAGTTGGGTATGCAAATGCAAAAAGTCATACAATTTATGGTTCTAATCCTGTTCCTACATAAAGTTTCTAAATAAACAATTTTTCTAAAACATTATTACAGGACTGTAAAGGCAGGTTCTTTTATATATTGGCCAATCACACTATCACAGATACTAGCTTGACAGGCAGGACTATCAAACAAAGGAAATCAGGAGTCCAGGCAGTTTAAATGAACACATAGGTTTGTTGCAAGCTTAAGCTGTCTACTAGAATCTGAACTACTAATGACTGAAGCAAGTTGGAGGGCGATAAGGGTCAATGGAATTCAAAGTGGGCTGGACTTGGATCTGCAAAGGGATTTGAGACTGATGATGCGTTTGATCCCTCCCTTGGGCTCAAATCGGATCATCTCTTACAAGGACTGTTCCCATCAAATCCCCCACTATTTTATTAGCATTCCCAAGTAATATCTGCTTGAGGTTTTAATTCACATTTCACATTTCTTCTCAGTAAATGAAATTGTTAAAATCAATTTAATCCTAGTATTTTGATATTAGTTGGAAGTTAAAATCCACTCCTCTCCTAGGAAAATGAAATATTTTAGGATATACTAAAAAGGCAGAATATTTCCCCCCAAAAGAGAAAGAGAAATTCATAAATAGAAACTCATTACAGAAGCAGAAGCTCACTCCCACCTTTGTTAATGGGCCAGAGTATTCTACATAACAAAGCCCTCTACCTATCTCACCACATGGCCTGGGAAGATTGCATCAGCCAGCACTCAGGTGAAGCCATGTGGTCCACTTCAGAAAAAGCCTACAAAGTTACCTAGACTCCTGCCCCTGGGAGTCTGATAACCAATGGGATACATTTCTTACACAGAAACAGGAAAAACTAAGGTGGGGCCCAACAGAGGGTAGAAAACTAGTGATCTCTCAGCATCTTGCCCCTTTCTTTTCCTTCACCCAACATCTTGAAGCATGTGATCATTCTTTTCACTTTGAAGCTCCAAGCCATGTGGTCCTGTCCACCATTAAACCATCTTTCCAAACAGCCTCCATGTTTCCAGTGTCTTTTTTCCCACTTAGAACTGAACCCAGAATGATAATTCTTCCCACATTAGTTTATCAAAATATACAATACAGAAGTACAAAGAAAACTGTAAATAATGGGAAAATAAAGGAGGAAAAGTAGAGGGGAAAGGGGAAAAGAAAAAGAAAAGCATTGACTTCTTACTCTTTTGGTGCAGCAAAATTAGTAACACAAAACCTCAACTTTTTAATTTATATGATAATATAGCCATTTCTATAACAAATCTATCCCAGAAATCAATTTAATATTTACACCAAAGCACACCTTGCTTTTTCCTTTGCGAAGACATTGAAGCTTACTATCCTCTGAAGCAAACCAGGATACCTAGGAATCAAAATAGACAAATAAAGTAAACATGCTGAACCAATGCTATTACTTCTAGCCAGTTTCTTCAGTTAGGCATATCTTCTTCCTATAGGATGATTAACACATAAAATCCAAGTATTAAGATTTTAGGGCCAGGATGATATCAGACTCAATGATCTTAGACTACATATGGCTTCATATTTAGACGGAATATTTTTCTGAGACAAACCATTTTTTTTAATGTACAGTAGTTTTATCTCTCAGCTGTGCCTCTCTGATCCAATTTCTGTATCAGTCTCTAGTTCTCTTTCTAACAATTGCCAAGGAACTAGATGGGAAAGGGGGAAATCAATATCCTATAAACCCAGGATGGTGTGGAGGGGTTGAGTCCCATCTGGCCATGCTTTTTTTTTCAGTAGCAGTAAGAGTTCCAGGAGCTCTGGAGATGCATATTGTCAATTGGCAAGAACAAATAGGTAAGCTTATCCTTTTTTGCCTGCTCCTTCATTTCCCCTCAATGAGAGAAGGTAGCTGATTTTTGCCAGAAGCCTAAGAAGGTAATTTGCAAATAATGAAGGGCCTTAGGTATTCTATGAAATCAAAACTAAAGAGCCAAATCAAAATCAATGGAAATATAATGCCCAACAGGACCTGCTTAACTTCTTAGGTCTTAATTAGTTCACCTCTATTTTCCTGTTTGAGCACAGACAGCTTCATTTTCTAGTATTCTTAGTAAAAAAATGGCCAAATAGCAAATGAAACCCTGACAATTACTGCCAAGTGAAAGTAGTCATTAGGTTAGATAATCTGATTAATAAATAGCTTCTCTGTCAGTTGCTGAGATGAACTATATGGGGATAATTGTGTTTTAGAACAGAAATTATGGAAGCAGGGATCGGCCAATGGAAGCAAAGAAAATGCAAAAAATAGTTTTGATTTTTTTTGGTGCTTCATCAGCATTGAATCAGGCTGTGATTATTATGAATATAGTCTGCTTGTCAGTCTCTATACTTTCCATGAGTGAGAATTTCACACCCTGCTCTATAGTAATTTACCTTCTTCAGCATCAATGCTTATATTTTAATATCTGAAATAACTTTTAGACATTTTTAAAAGTTTTTATCTCCAATGAGATTGAAGTATTTCCCATCAATCTTACATGTCTCATCTCTTTGCTTCTTGAACAGAAGTGGTATTATTGTAATTATTTCCAAAAATGTTTAATTATCCAAAGATCAGCACAGGTTATAACAGCTCTTTGGCTCTCTCACAACCAGCAGGTTTAGTGGGAAGATGCCAGGAAACTGTTCAATGGAACATAGGTGACAATAGGAACTACCAAAGCAGGAAGTGCGATCAGGATATGAATGTTCAGGTTGTGGACAGCTGGCCATAGTCACCTAACATTATCAGCTTGGTGCACTTGTGTTGCATCAAGCACTATGAAATACTGAGTTTTCAATCCAACAAAATCAGACTAAATGTCTAATTTGGTCTTAAATTTTTAGTGGGAAGGCTGGTGTGAAATGACAGGTGCCAGTCAAGCCCTGTATCCCCACCTCCCTGCCCACCCCACCAGAGTAGGCTGGGCCTCTTCCAGTCAGGAATCCTTTTCTGGATAAAAACCATGGGAAACACATTCCTTGTTTCCCCATGATACAATGTTTCACTCAGACAAGAGTTTTAGTAGTATACTAGATTCAAGAGGTTCCACTTCTTGGTGACTGAGGATATGCTTTGCACTTTTTAAAATTACATCCTGTTAAAGCTTTCCTACCAATGGGATTAGAAAACAAAGGTCTCTAACATTACAGGAAATTTATGTTGGTTAGAGTAGGCACTACCAAATTACAGGGATAAATAGTGTCAAGTAAAATAAAGAACTTTATTGAATGTAAACAAAAGTTTTCAGTAGAAAGATACATGAGAATTTTAAAATACTTACTTTGAATATTTCTTTAGAAATGTCATTTAAATCAAAAACAAGGATATAATCTTTGACTCCAGCATATAAAGTATTTGTTTCTTCACTCAGCAAAAGAGTAGAAAAATTGGACAGTCCTTGCTTTTCAAATACCTTTAGATTTTCAGCTTTGAAAAAAGAAAGGAATGCTTTAGGTGTTGTTAAATACGATCCTGAATAAAATAAAATCTTTACATAGCTTAAAAAAATTGAGTTTCTAGTTTCAGTTTCCACATATGGAATTATCTTGCATTACTTCCTTTTTGCTTTGAAATGTTGGCTATTGCCACAGGCACTTTTAAATGGAAAACTGGCTTATAAATGTGCAGAAAAGAAAATTGGTAGCACAAGTATATTATCATAGTACTGTATACTGGTATTTTATTGGCCAAATCTCAGCTTTGCATAAAAAATAATCTTGAAAGAAGTTCAGATTTCCTAGTGAGGAAAGTTGGATAAGTCCATTTCAGGAGCTCTCGGTATAAGCATTATATTGTAGTTGGCTCAAAAATCAGTCTAGATTTTTGACAGGGATAAGCCAGATATTTCTGAAAATTCACAGACTATACATTAATGCAGGATAATTATTCAATTTTTATTAATCATAGAGTCTGCCCTATATATGCCCTATATTTGCACAAAGCAATTCTGTTTAATTTCCATAACTAATACACATGTGATGAGAGCCATATTTATTAAGAAATTGTCCTGTTGGACACATATTTCTGTACGGTTTTAATAATAGATTCAGCAAGATGCTTACACTGGTATTTCACTATTTTTCTTGGTATGAAGTTCAGAAGATTGCTTGCATCCTGCTGCTGAATTATTCCACAAAGCATTAGAAGACAAAAAGCAGCTGTAGCTCCCATGGATTTCAACTAGATTGTTGCACATTCTATGCACTGAGTTCATGGAATTTCACAGTCCAAAACACAGAAACAAACACAGGAAGAGTCACTAGTTTGCTCTACCATATTAATTTAAATGTTAAAGTTTTAATGGCTGATCAATTCCTTTATTGAGAAGGAAGGAAGGAAGGAAGGAAGGGACCTACTATTTCTAAATTCTAATTCCCAATTCTAATTCATTATCTTTCAGGATTTCACTTTCTCCACCTGAAAATGAACAAATACCCATTTTCTACTGAAAACCACTCCAAATTCTCTGCCAGTAAACTCTTCCTCTTTCTACTGGTATCTCCAGGCAATTCTACTCTAACTCGCAATTTTTCATTTCAGAAGATACTTCAAATTGGAGGCACTATCAGGATACCATAAATATCTTCCTCCACTCTGGGCATTTTGCAGATATATGGTATAGGACTACCATTCACATCATCCTCAGCCAGTATTCAATTACCAACATACTAAATTTATATCATTTTATACTAAAAATTAAAATTATAACTTTTATATTTATCTTTTTACTGTCTGTAACCCCCTCCCCATCACCTTATAAGTGAGAGGAGCAGCATATAAATTTAATTTAAACATTCCTGTGATATCATGTTCTCAGAGGGATAGTAAGGTTCAGTGAACTGGCACTTGTATTCTTATTTTCTCCTCTTCCTCCACCCTTCCTTTCACTGAATGTCTATAGAGATTTTCAGTCATCCAGATCATGGCTGTCCCTTTTTCAAGAGGCAACTGGACTTTCTGTTTTTTGTTTTTTTTAAAAAAGAAGTTTGGCTTCTCATCCAAGAAGCTTCTTCAGCTGACTGGATCCTTCCATTCCCCACCATCCAGTCCAATTGTCTCTTGAAAAAAACACCTTTGGGACTTCCTCTCACTGTTTTCTCTATACTGACCTTAAGCCCTCTCGGACTTCACCTTCCACCTAACTCTCTTCTTTCCCCCAGGTAAGGTCCCCCACCAGCCATTCTCTAATTCACCACCACCCATTCCACTTCCCCTGTTTTATTTTTATTTTTTTATTTTATTTATTTGATTTCATTTGTCAATCGCTTGCCCGATAATAGGTATAGGTTATGAGTACATGAAATGGGTACATATAAGAAAAATAAAATAAACAATAGGACAGGGAGGGTAGGCACGTTGGTGTGCTTATGCACGCCCCCTATAGACCTCTTAGGAAAGGGGTGAGGTCAATAGTAGACAGTCTAAGGTTAAAGTTTTTGGGGTTTGGGGAAGAGACCACAGAGTCAGGTAGAGTATGCCAGGCATTGACCACTCTGTTGCTGAAGTCCTATTTCCCGCAATCAAGTTTTCTCCTCTCACTCTCCTTCCCAATTAGCCTCTTTTATGACAGGTTTCTCAGGTCAAGAAGCAGCCCCGCCTCACAACGTGGATCCCGCCGTAATGAGCCATGTCAACGTTCCCTCAGACTCTGTCAACGCCTAATGAAATGGGTGACGTTTATTTATTTATTTTTATTCCGCCATTATTGCTTTCGAAGTAACTCCAGGAGGCAAACGTTCCTCATACTCCTTCCTCCTCCTATTTCCCCCACAACCACCCTATGAGGCGAGTTGGACTGACCAGAGAGCGACTGGGCGAAAGTCATCCGCCAAAGTTTTCATGCTTTTAAGACATGCACCTCAGAGGTCTCCCCACCCGGGCACTTATTTCATCCCTCTTCAGCCTTCCTCTTCCCGGTTATAGAATCCCCCAGAAGATGCCCCACACCTCCCGTGTTTATTTCGTTCCTCTGTCAGGCGCCAGCTTCCCCTCAGGTCTCGCTACCCTCAAAAAGAAACCGTTGAGATTAGGGTTTAAATACCTCCGCACGCCCCACCCCCTTGATTTTAGCCCCGCCCACCAGCGTCCTGTTCGGCGCCGGGGAGAAAAGGGTTCTTCCGAAGAACACGTGACCTTCAGCCTCTGGATCAGTCTAGCCTTTGGCTTTGTCTCCTTCGCGAATAGCCAACTCCTGGATGCCGAGTGTTTTCTGCCTCTCTCTCTGTTGCTGTTTAACGACCGCCAGGATTTTGGCAACCCGGATCGGGTGGCCCTAACCCATAAAATAACCTAGTTGACGACGACGAGGAAGTAATGTGGTTTTTAAAAATAATAATAATAATAACTGGGTTATTTTATTTGGGTGCCCCATCACTGGAGGCTTTTAAAAAGAGATTGGATGGATGGACAGACTTTATTGTCATTTTGAATGTACGCTAATTGGCAAACATTAAAATGAAATTTTGTTGCATACATACAGATTGGGCAGCCGCTTGTCTGAAATGGTATATAGTATAGGGTCTCCTGCTTGAACAGGGGGTTGGACTAGAAGACCTCCAAAGTCCCTTCCAGCTCTGTGATTTTGTTAATGTTCAACCATTGTTGTCAACAGTTCAAAGGCATCCTGCAGAGAGATACTGCAACCAAATGGAAGAAGACTGGTGGGATTCAATTTTTTTTTTTACTACTGGTTCTGTGGGTGTGGCTTGGTGGGCATGGCAGGGGAAGGATATTGCAAAATCACCCTACCCCACTAACCTGCTTTCCAGCTCCGTACTCTTGTGCAGGGCAACCAAAAAAGACCCAGCCAATCAGCTGGGACTCAATGGGAGGCAGAGAATAGATGGGGGCAGGGGGGCCAGTCAGAGGTGGTATTTGCTCATTCTCCAAAATACTCAAAATTTTCTGCTATCCGATTCTCCAGAACTGGTCAGAACCTGTTGAATACCACCTCTGAAGAAGACCCCTACTGTCTTTTGGGTTCAGTTGTTTTGAAATGTAAAATATGAGTAGTTAAAATGTGCAGGAATCAACTTTTTTTTTTTTTTTAAGAATCATGATTCTTTGGTATAACTGCTGAAATTATATTGTATAGTACCCAAGTGTATTTTCCAGTACTTCTGGATTAATGGGTAAGAGCTTGTCTGAAACTTTCCTCTTTTTATTGTTAAGAATGACCTAAACACTGCATGGTCTTTATTGTTTATATAAATTACATAAAAAAGGGAAGCATTATGGATGGGAAGAATTTCCCTTAGCAAATATTTAAGGAATGTATGGATGATAATACCATAAATCTCTTAAATATTTGCAAAAGGAAATGATGGTGACAATAAATAAATACACAAAAGTGGCATTGCCACTTTTCAGTTATTTTGAAAAAAGTCTTTGCTGAAACAGACTAAAAAATAGGTTAAATACTGTATCTTACCAACCTCCCCCCACCTTGTGTTTTTGAGTAGACCCTATCGCTCTAATTCTCATCAGCCAGTCAGTATGACCAAGAGATGATGGGACCTGGAGTCCATCTGAAGAGATCTCATCATCCCCATTTTGAGATTTCCCCTTGTATTAGGAGATATTTTCTATTAAGAAAAAGTTATATTTACTATTTTTCTCCTTCAGGAAGGTAAATGGGAGAGGGGACTATGAGCTGTATAGGATTACTTCAAGGTAATCTTCTGCCTGAATCAGAGCAGGATGTGGTTAGGCCCCATCTTCCCTGCCACCCCCTCAAGGAACAGTGTGCAAAGCTAGATGTGACTGAGCATCCAAGGCAGGGGAAGACCTTCTCTTCCACATCTGCTGCCTGAGTGACTGCTTCTCGGTGATTTATAGAATTCTGCAGGTTGTCAATGGTCAACAGTTGAAACCCATGGGGCCACCTAAAAGAGGTCAACTCAAGGGAAAACCTCCTTCACAGGGGATGAAGTTGCTATGGAGACCACTTTGGCATCCAGGTTGTCGCCATTTAGACATTTTCAAAATAGAATCAGTGAAATCAGAGCAACGATAGACCACTTGTCAACTCATAAAACATGAGTTACCATGGCTCTAGGGGAGGGGTAGAGGTGTCCATAGCGATCCAGGTCCTGACATCATTAGTTGAACAGTATCTCAACTCTGAATTTCATTGGTTGGGGAACATGAATGGGATCCTGTGCTTGTTTGACTTGTATCTTAGCTTTATTTTGATTAACACAATATCCAGTACATACAATAGTGCTCCTTGTATTTTTCCCTACAACCACTGCCCTGTGAGATGGGTTGGCCTAGAAGAGTGATGTTCTCAAGCATCTCAGGGAAAATATAGAACCAAATGGACCTTTATTATTACATAGTGATAGCACTTAAGACTTATATACTGCTCCACAGTGCTTCACAGCACCCTCTAGACAGTTTACAATGTCGTCATATCACCCCCAACACCTGGGTCTTCATTCTATCGATCTTGGAAGGCTGAACCAATCTCAAGCTCAAACTCCAGGCTGTGGGCAGTTAGCTTGCAATACTGCATTCTAACCACTGTACCACAACGAGTCATTGCATTCCACCTGCATTTTGAGGAATTCAGATTCATGTCTTGTTGGACTACATAGATTGGGCTTTTTGAAGTGAACAACTAAGGCCAAAGTCATGGTTCATCCAATGACACATATAACAGCTTCTTCTGAGAGTATATAACAAGTTGAGCAATTACTGATTTTCAACTGTCAGAAATGGTGTAGGGTCTCCTGCTTGGGCGGGGGGTTGGACTATATGACCTATAAGGTCCCTTCCAACTCTGATTATCTGTTAACTATCTGGATATTTGGGAAAGCAGCAGCTCTTTGGATTTGAAATGTTTGTTACCTGTCTTTGGTTAAAATATATTTATAGGGTCCATCTTGTTCCTATTGACTGAACCCTCACAAGTATCTGCCTCTCTTACGCAGAAGAACCAACTGACAGGAAACATTTGTTCGTTCATTCATTCATTTCCTTTATCATTTTTACAATTAACTCTAGGCTGTGAACATATCCAATACTTCTTCCTCTTCTTTTCCTCCCACAACATGTTCTGAGTTTCCATAGCAGAAGTAACTGAACGACATAGAGAAGGTGAAATCAGTTTGCAAAATTGTCCACTGACCTGGAAGAGGTTCTGAAGCAGATGATGAAGATGTGCAGGCTGGTCCTTTGATTGGTACCTTCTGGGAGCTCAGATTAGGTCACGTCATCCTTAGAACCTACCGTTCTAAGACTTATGGTTGTTATGTGATGAGCAAGTTTCAGTATTAAGCCAGGCAACTCTAAGGCCCATTTTCAAAATTTCACTTGCATGACATACATACGTTGGAAAAGTAATTTTGTTCAGAAGATCACTTTAAAAAACCAACCTCATATTATCAATAATTAAGGAATTTGTTCCAATTTAAGCAATCAGAAAAAGACAGTTGGGTAAAAGAAGAATGTGGCAATTTCTGTCTTTTTTCCTTGATTGGAATTTGGAAGCACACTGGTTCTAAAACGTCGTGCACCTGTACCTCAAGCAACATGCTGCAGTTCTCATGTGTATCAGATGGCACATATAATGTAGTTGAAGTGCTGGATATGCTGAATTTAAAACAAACAAGTGAACACTCTGTTCCAAGGTGACTTCGATTAAGTCCACAAATCTTAGCTTGTCTCAGCAGGCCTTTCTTAATCTAGGAGAGCAGTATTTCACAGAAAGGCCCAAAACAAGAACATAAAGGCAATGGTCAAGATAGGAATATATAATACCTACGTGCTTCTGCTATATGTGCGTGTCTTATTCTTACAACCCTATTAATCTGTATATGGTCATGTTGCTAGAGAAACAAACCAAACTCTCAAGTTCAGATGATCCACTAAATCACCTTGAGCCACTTAACATGCTAGTATATGTGAGATGAATATGCTTAACAATGGTTAGGATTAACCTGGTTGACACTGAGTCACAAATTAACCATCCAGACAATGTAGTGTGTTATTGAGTTTAAGAACCGAGCTGTTCACTTCACCCCCAGCCCACTAGACACAATTAGAGCAGCCTCTAGCAGCAGAGTGATATACGAGTGTACCATGTATGTTTACAAATCTAGCCCTCCAGTGTCATTAATTACTGCATTTAATCATCTGCCTCCTATGCATGGCATTTATAAGATTGGTTGTGCTAACCGGTTCTCCAAGAAACTTTATGAACTAATCCATCAAAGTAATAAATGTGAGGTTTTTTGAGGAAAGCCACGAGTGTGAACTACTCAAAATCTATTTGTTTAGCTACTATCAATATTAATAGAACATGAGCTAAGTCTGAAATAGATATCCAGAAAGGAAGAAAAGCTGCATGATTATATTCCTTCTCTGGCAGAAGGATCTGAGACATGCTCTTCAAAGATATCCTTGGTACCATTCAAGGTCAGATCGGCTTCATCTAAGAAATCCCACCAGATTAATATTTTTGCTGCTTCTTTTGTCTTCTTAAATAGTAAATCTGACCACTTTTTCCCCAAGCATAACCTTCCCTTCACAAGACAAACACTTATTTGTAGTAACTATCCCACATTTGTACAATACATCAAGACTCAAGAATGGAAACAAAGCTGGCTTTTTTCTACTGATTTTTTTTTATTTATTATAGATCTTGGTAAAAGGATTACATGCCATTAAGATATTTTAAAAGAAATGTTAAGATCAATCGTTGACTAACAATTTGCTATTCATTACTGATCAATACTGATAACTTTCACAAGAAGAAAGGAAAAAAAATCTGACTGAGGACTTCAAAAATGCAACATTTCAAACCAAAAGTGACACAGAAGAGAGACACACCCCCGAGTGACGGGAGTGAAAAAGGTTCTTGGATGCTTCTGATCTTCGTATCAGAGAGCCTGGAAAACTAGAATAACAGAAAAAGTAGTGAACTAACACAGATCGAAACTAGATTTTTTTAAAAAAACGTTTTTAGTTTTTGCAAATGCATTCAAGTTTTTTGCTGGTAGATGTTGCCTACTAAAAAGCAGGTTTGAAAACAGACAAACAAACAAAGAAACAAAAAAACCCTGAAGCTTTGTAAGAAACCCAAATATCTAACAGAGGATCTATTGAAAAGCAACACTTTAAAAGCATCAGTGCTGCTGCTGTATCATTTTTATTCTCATATCAAATCTTCATACAAGGAAGACTGATTAGAATCGCAATAATCTGTGAGTGTTGGAGGTAAATGTTTTTCTCCTTGTCGCCATCCTAAATAAGAGAGTTCGTATTTTAAAATGTTCAAGTCTTCATTATATACCCAGGCAGCTCTGAAACAAGCTGAAATCAGCAGGGTCACCCCCATCAAAACTGGGTTCAAAGAAACCATCACTTCCCCTGTCTGGAGATTTATAAAGCCTTCAGTTGATGCCTCCCAAGAAATGACAGCTCAGTTTTGGCCCACAATGGGCACAGAAAAACTGGATTGAGAAAGCCACCACCCCCAGTGTAATTTCATCTCAAAATGGTAGCAAATTCTGAAGTTGAGAGAGAATGTTTTTTAAGCAACTTGAAAGAATAGGAAAGTTGACCATTAAACAAAACCTTTTTTTTTTTAAATGATGGTTTAACCCCAGTAGAAGTTGTTGCACGTCTATAGAGTATTTCAAGCTTATAGATCAAACTAGTAGCTTTGATAGCAGGCAAACATAGGCAATGCTCTGCTATGTACAGGAAAGAGAAACCAACAGCCCTAAAAATAAGGAACTAGAAAAGAAAAAGATATCAGGATGGTGTTTAGGCTTCAAGGCAGTGTCCATTTGATAGGACTGGATCCCAAAAGCCTGAAGGATGGGAATTACTTAGAATTCTTCAAGAATTCAAATGTACTTGCAAATCTTTTGACTCAAGTAATGAAGCAGTTGATTTGTATCAATGGCTTCTGAACATCTTAGAAAGTGATGGAAGAGGTCATTGGCTGCTTGCTAGCATGATCTTCAAAGCTTTTATTCTATGCCATGATTTTATTTGGCATTTCCTGGAGCTCTATACCTTGTCTCAAGAAAGCAGCTAGGAGAATACCAAACAAGATACTGCAATATATGCTATCACAAGTTTTTTTTATTTTTTTAAATGAAAACAAGTGTGGAGAATCATGCATATTTCAAACCCTAACCCCAAAATGGAATGTGGTGGGAAAAGAAACTCCGTGGCTGTGAGAATTGAAATTAAAAAAAAAAAAAAAAGATAATACCAACAAGATGAAGACATCTTCTGGAGACAATAATAGAAAAACTGAAAGACTGGACAAATTTGATGGCAAACATGCTACCCGGAACTCCAGATAATATGAATTAAGAAGTATGATTAATCTGCAAGAATTCTAAATTCAAATCCGGATGCCGTCGATAATCAGTTTTTAAGCTGGATTTTACACATAAAGAGTCTTTATGGTACAAGACGTTATTTGATTAACGTAAGTCTTTGTCATATTTATGGCTGCTTTTGGTAGACTCTTGGAAAAAAGAAATGTTACCTTGAATAGATCCAGTCGTCACCTTCAACAAATTGTAATCGCATTTATTTAACAAAATATAAAATAGACATGCAAATTCCAAACAGCTTTATCTCCTACATAGAAAGAAAGCTTCCCGAGGATATCTAGGTACCATCATGGAAGTTAAGAAAAGACAATCCAAGAATGTGAACAAGACATTCAGGCTGGCTTAAATACTGCATATATTTGGGGAGGAGGCCAGAGCCACAGACTGTTGGTAAAGGTCCCCAAAACAAGTTCATGAAATTGATGCTAAGATAGTGGTTTGGTCTGCTGTTGAATTTTTCATAAGCAAATTCCCAGACCCCAGAATTGATGAAAATAGCAGAATTTGCCAAAATTAATTATACTTCCAGAAGCGACGCATACCAGGAGTTCATATTAAAAAGGGTAAAATTGTCATTTTGACCTTGAGAAAAAGAAATGGAATTTCAACTCTTCGGACCAAGTTTAACCCAGTCTATCTTGTTCAAAATAAATACAGGAGGCTTCCCCTATTAGGTCCCAACAGGAAGTATTGGCCCACAATCCTAACCATAATTTAGCCACAGTGTGGACATTATCTATTGATTGAGATTGCTAGGAATTACAGCTTAAAACATTTGAAGGGGATTTGATTGGGCAGATCGTTATAAATTGTTGCTAAGGCACAGATGACTTTTGATGAAAAGGTGGACCGCTCCTCCTTCTGAAGGCCAGGTATCTTCTCTTAGGATACTGGAGATGTTTATTTTTACGGCTTTTTGTATGCTGGGAGGGAACCGGGAAAGATCCAAAATTGAAATCAATTTCTTGCAAGACCAAACAGCAACAAAGGCATCCTAGCCATCAGAATATAATATCAGTAATGTCACTCTGGATTTTCAATATGAACCAACCATGTGAAAAGTAGAAAATCTCTTACGGATTTTTTTTTTTTTTTTTAGCTCTTGCAACAATTTAAAATGAAAACAACTGGTTCCGTTTTACACACCTACCTATTTATTGGCTCTTTTCATATAGTACATCTGGATCATTCTCTGACGGAAGGTAGCAAAGGTGTCCTCCTTGTTCTTCCCTGCAACACCCAAGCCCTCCCCTGCCGAGGTAGAGCCCCTATAGGAGGCAAAAAAGATTAAAGTAAATATGGAGACATCTCAAATTTCTTTACTGTCAGCTCCAACGACAAAGTGCAGGATGAATCAGGAGTGGGGGGGGGAAAAAAACCGTAGTTGCCAAGCTTTCAAAAAGATAATGAAGTTTGAAGTTGTTGATCTGTGAGTTATTGGGTGGCCTAAAATCAGCTGCGGTGTAAATTTCAGAGGCTTGCAAAAAACTACCTGATCGCCTTTGCAAAGGAACTAAACCTGCTGTAGTTATTTTTTTAGAAGACCTGTTAGAAGGCATTCACTTTCACTATCTAAGCAGTACCCCCAGATTGCGAAGACGTAAGACTTTTATTCCCAGAAAAATAATATCTTATCCTGCTCTTTCTCCCAAGGAGCTGAGTGATAGGAATAAGATTTTCAAGGAAAGTTTTTTTTTGGGGGGGGGAGAGAGGGAAGGAGCTAGAAAATCCTCCAGAAAACTTCATTATCAAACAGGGATTAGAACTTGGCGGCTCTTCCTGAGGTCTAAACCAACCGCTTATCCGCTACCAAGAAAACAGAAGATAGCCATTGTTACAAAAACAGAAGGAGATGCCATGAAGGCCTTCCCAGCTTGTTTCCATGGGCATCGTTCAGTGGAATCCAAAGGTCTTCTACCATTGAAAATAATGGACCTCAAAAGATATAGCTATCTCTAACGATGATCAGCAATATGCTCTCTTCATTTTCCTTTTATTCTTCCAGATTCTCCAAAAAGAGCAGCAAAGGCTGTGTGCGAAGCGATTAGCTAAAGGCCTGTTTTTATGAAGTAGTACGACCCTCGGCAAAAGATTTTGGATGTGCTTTTTTTTTTTAGGTTTGCAACTTGGGGAAAAATTGTTCTGAGTTACATGCAGAATCCAGGATTTTTTTATATATACAGATAAAGAAATGAATAAAATCAATTTGGAATAGAAGCAATAAGAGTGATGCCTTTTTTTTAAAAAAAAAAACAAGAGTCCTGTGTATCTCAGGGGCTGCCACAAAGAAGAGGGAGTCAAGCTATTCTCCAAAGCCCCTGAGGGCAGAACAAGAAGCCATGAGTGGAAACTAATCCAGGAGAGGAGCAACCTGGAACTAAGGAGACATTCCCTGACAGTTAGAACAATCAATCAGTGGAACAACTTGCCTCCAGAAGTTGTGAATGCTCCAACACTGGAAGTTTTTAAAAAGATGTTGGATAACCATTTGTCTGAAGTGGTGTAAGGTTTCCTGCCTAAGCAGGGGGTTGGACTAGAAGACCTCCAAGGTCCCTTCCAATGGTGTTATTCTATTCTATTCTAAACTATAAAGGAGGAGAAGGGAAGACCAAAGTCAAATGGGTTGAGATATAAATGAGATATAAAGCGAAAGGGTTTTGAGATTAACTTTTCTCTTAGAACAATATTTCCAAATGTGTAGATCATGGTGAAAGAAACAGCGAAGGTGTAAAAGCAAGATTCAAGCCTTTTGTATTAATTATCCTGATATGGGAAAATCATTTGGATCTGTTTTCGCTCTGACATCAAATATTAATCAACCACGTATCTAATAAGGCACCTTCTAACAGGGGGATCCTATTATAATTGACAGGAAGATGTAGCTTGTAAGAAGATTGTATTCTCATTAAGAATTCCCAGTGGCATCTTCTGGGCCAAATGTAGAGATTTTATCAATCCAGAGGTATTTTTTAATTATACACTGCCCAGAGTTCCCTCTGTTCCAAAATATGATAAATAAATACAGGTAGTCCTCAACCTACAACAACACCATTCATTTAGTGACTGTTCCAAGTTACAACGGCAGTGAAAAAAAGTGACCTATTACCGCTGCAGCATCCCTATGGTCACGTGATTTGCATTCAGATGCTTGACAATTGATTCACATTTATGACTGTTGCAGCGTCCCCAGAGTCACGTGATCCCCTTTTGTGATCTTCTGACAAGCAAAGTCAATGGGGAAGCTAGATTCCCTGTTACTAATTTAAGAACTGCAGTGATCCACTTTAACAAATGAGGTGAGAAAAGTTGTAAAATGGGGCAAAACTCACTCAGCAGATTTCTCACTTAGCAATTTTGGGCTCCATTTCAGTCGTACTACTTGTATTGTGTGTGAACAGGAACAGAAACAGACTATTTGGGGGTCTTTTGTCTTTGCAATATTCAATTCTGCATTATTATTATTATTATTTTTGGACTGCTATAAAGCTCTGGGATTCTGACCTGTGTCTTACGCATGGTTGGCGGTTACATGAAGGGTTACATGGATGAATAGTCCCATTAGAATTGAAGCAGCCTTGATATTTAAGGGACTCGCAGAGTAGGGGGATGAAACAAAAGCTCAGGTACATGAGCTGGCCTTCAGAAAGGTGAAACAATCATAGCCCACTTAATTGAGAAAACTGTGCCAAATTTCATATGGGAAGAGGTAGGCACTGCACAAATCAAAGAGAGATTTCAGATACGCTAATATCTTATCATCATGAGCCTTCTGGATTGTGAGATAAGGTCTGCTGCCTATAGACTGTTCTTCCATCTCAGTTCTATCTCCCTCCTTGATACAGTCCAAGGAGATGGAAAACGAAGAATTGGAAGCCCCTGACAGATTAGACAGACAGATTAGATCATAATCCCCGGTAAAGAGAGAGTGAGAATAAGAAATGGCTCAATCTGGTTTGAATTAAAAAAAAAAAGAAAAAAAAAGGCAGAGCAGCATAGGAAGATCTGGAATACTTCCAAACCATCTTGAGCAAAACTGCTCAGAAAGGATGCACCGCAAGTAGGTCAGCATCTTAAGAAACGGAAAACGTGCAGTTGATTCCTTGTGTCGAGCACTGCCATCCTGAGACCACAGCTGAAATGCTGTCCATTTTTTCCTGGACCCTCTAAGTGGTAAAGAACATGAAAACTTGTGTCATTTAACTAGTGGCTGAGGCTCTCTGCTCTAACTTCTAATATAGAAATTAATAAAATGTTGCCAATATTTGGGTGGTGGTGATTAATGCAATGTGGGATCACATTTCCCAAAGGTGCTTTTTCAGGAGGCAACTGGAGTTTCTGGTTTTTCTTTGAAGACGTTTCGCTTCTCATCCAGGAAGCTTCTTCAGACTTGGATGTCCCAAAGGTGCTTTTTTTTCAGGAGGCAATTGGACTTTCGTGTTTTTCTTCTGAAGATGTTTTGCTTCTCCTCCAAGCAGCTCTGACAGGATAGTGGGGAATGGAAGGATTTATACTCCTTGCAGACAGCTGGAGTGTAAATGGAGTAGAAAAGTAGAATATAAATCCTTCCATTCCCCACTATCCTGTCAGAGCTGAAGAAGCTTCTTGGATGAGAAGCCCAGTTGCCTCTTGAAAAAGCACCTTTGGGACAACCGTGAGCTGGATGACTGAGAATCCCCATAGACATGAGATCAAATGACAGCTCAGAGAAAAGCAAAGGCATCCAGACTTAAAACTGTTGTGTTCTGTGCCTTGGGAATAATGGTAAATTGGAAAAGATTCAGCAGCGATTTAAGCCTCCTGACTCCATGTACTGGAAGATTATTAAGATAGGAGACAAAAGGAAAATGGGCAATTCTGCCATGGAACAAAACCACCCAGTTTCTTCTGTCTAGTGCTCAATTATCACATCATGACATACAATAGCAATATACTTTCTTTTACAGAGAGTATCTAGAAAGCACCGAACCCTCTTCAGTTGTTAGCACAAAGAGAAAGGCGGATGGGGAAGAGTCAGGCATGGTCCAGAAAGTTTTGTCAGCGATCTTGCTGCTGAGGGATCTTGGGGATCCTGTAATCTGAAGGACAGAGCTTGCAAACAACTAGTGTCTGACAACAGCCACTGCCTCTTCTGTAGAATCTGGGAAAACAGGGAAGGAGATGAATTAAATCTAGAAGCTTTGTGCATTCAGAATATTCTACTGCAGGGGTCTCCAGTATGGCTGGCTGGAGAATTCTGGGAGTTGAAGTCCACAAGTCTTAAAAGTGGCCAAGGTTGGAGAGCCCCTACTCTACTGTACAATTGTGCCTGCCCTGTTGAACCTACTCAATTACTATATACCATTACAAGTAGTCCTCAACTTACAACAGTTGGGTTTAGTGACTATTCAAAGTTACAACATTGAAAAAAGTGAGTTATGACAGTATTTCACACTTACGACCATTATGGCATCCCCAAGGTCAGCGATCAAAATTTAGACTCTGGGCAACTGACTCATATTTATGACGGTTGCAGTGCCTCAGGGTTCAGGTGATCAACTTTTGCAACCTTCTGACAAGCAAAGTGAAGGGGGAAGCCCAATTCGCTTAACAACCGTGTGACTAACTTCACATCTGCAAAGATTCACTTCATAAGTGTGGCAGAAAAGGTTGTAAAACGGGGCAAAATTCACTTAACAGATGTCTCGCTTAGCAACAGCAATTGTGGATGTAAGTTGAGGACTACCTGTAAATCCCTAATTTATCCAGTCCAACAATATACTGACAGACTGACACCAATTTTTCAGATGTCTTTCCAACCACCCTGATATTTTGTAAACTGGAATATAAGGATTCAGGCCTGTTATGTGGAAAGCAGAGGCAACCTATGAAGGCCCTGATGAGCTTATGCTCACCTACTTTGCATGGAAAGTCCCCCTCTCGATCCTTAGCTTTTCCAGAAATGAATTATAAAGGCCCTGATCAGGAGAAAGCAAGTTTTACAGATGCTTAATCACTAGTTGTTGCTGGGTTCTAAATCCAGGCCAAGATTACACTAGGAATTATAGAAATTTAGAGAGCATCATCATCTGGAGGGATATAGGATCACTCTGCTCTAATGTGCCGTAAGGCAGTTATTTATATTTCATTTACAAATTTTTGCTATCAATTTGGAAGTCACTGTGGGCTGATAATGAGACTTTGTACGTTGCGAGAAAAAGCTATACAGCTCAAGATTAAATTACTATTTTCAAAAGGATTGAAGGAAGGAGGAGGAGTCAACTACTTCTTTCTCATTTATTCGGAAGACTGATTTAAATTGCTTTCAAGGTAAGGGAAGATTAAAGAAAAACTCAAGAACATGTTAGCATCAGATAAGGCAAGGGAAAAGTTGGCAGAAATCTGATACATTATGAAGGAAGATTGAACCACTTCAAAGACACTCCTATGAGAGTTGGGGAATTGCAGTCCTTTAGGTACTGAATACAACATCCTTTACCACTGTACTTGGCTGGGGCTGATGGAAGCTAGAGTACAATAATATTCAACCCAAAGACATTGGATTGGCTTCAACATACAGCAGGGAGAAAATGGAGAATTACAGAAATATTTTCTCACAAAAAGGCCAGCACTGAGGTAATGAATGCCATATCATCTCAAACACATCTTCAAAGGAAGCAAACCCCTGAGGTTTAGCACAAGTACATTGTCAGGAACTCTTAAGAGTTCATGCTGATGCAAGAAGAATCACATTGTTAAAACAGACCAAAAAACCTATCTATCTCCTATTCAAACAATGACTATTTGGATGATGTGAAGAGAACAAAAGTACAATAAGACCTTGGATTTCTGGGAAATGGTTCTCAGAAGATGACCGCTGCCTCTGAGAGTTCCCAAGTCAAGCGTGTGCTATAGTTTTCTCAGTTTGTTTTAAAGAAACAGAGGCAGAGACCAATAACCCAGAAAAAGCTATCTTGCTGCTTGCTAATCTCAACACACGGGCACATACAAAGTAACTACGTACATGTGTGTTCATATAGGGATGTGTAAAGGTTCCCCTCGCACATACGTGCTAGTCATTTCCGGCTCTAGGGGACGGTGCTCATCTCCATTACAAAGCCAAAGAGCCAGCACTGTCCGAAGATGTCTCCGTGGTCATGTGGCCGGCATGACTAAACACCAAAGGCGCATGGAACGCTGTTACTTTCCCACCAAAATGATCCCTATTTTTCTACTTGCATTTTACATGCTTTCAAACTGCTAAATTGACAGGAGCTGGGACAAGTAATGGGAGCTCACTCCGTTACGCGGTGCTAGGGATTTGAACTGCCGACCTTTCTGATTCACAAGCTCAGCGTTTTAGCCACTGAGCCACCACGTCCCGTGTCTATATATAAAATATATAATTAAATAACATGTATATGGTTAACTAGAATGTTTGAAGATGGTTCCTGGGATAGAAAGTTTACTTGACCACTGTTAAGTGGGAAAATGCTAGGAAGAAAAAGAGTATTGTTGTTTAGTTATGTGCCCGAAGATTTTGCTTTGGGGTAGTAAGACTGTTAGACCAATAGGGAAACTGGGAAGACTTGCAAAGATGAAAGTGCTAAGTAATGATGTTTGTGTTGGAAAAATGTCTGGGGGCGGGGAGACAGGATATTGGAGTAAATGGATGACTCAAATTGGTAGGAACAGACCAAGGCTGGGGAATTCTGGGAGTTGAAATACATACATCCAAAAATTGCCAAGATTGGGAAACTCTGCAATAGACAATGATGGAAATCTGTCAAAGAGCTGAAACTGAGTTGCTGGAATCCTTGTTTACGGTGCTTTTTAGACAGATAGCTGCAAAACATCAGTAACAAACACAATGGCCAGAGCATTGAAGCAAGTGAGGCAACGGTCTATAGATTAAAAATTCAAAACTGGAACTCATAGTCTCTGGCCAGGTATGTGAGAGAAATAGCAACAGCACCAGAGATCTGAGAAGGGAGGGACAGAGTGGCTTGCACTGGCTAATGGCTGAGAAAATGATGAATGCCAAGCCGGCATATAAGCAACAATCTCTGGAGAATAGATCAAGGTGGCTAGAAGCCATGGTGGAGCTGAAGGGTCTGAAAGAATCAGAATCAGATTGCCAAGGATTTATGGATCTTGCTCACAAGGTAAGAAATATGCCTCAGCAGTTAGCACTCATCAGAAGTACATAAATAGCTTGGGAAGAGGCTCTGGGAGATGGTAGATAGATTAAAAATAGAGACCCCGAATTTAGTTAGAAAGTGGGAGGTCTTCAGTGCTCTCTGACCTTTGTTGTTTTCTTGCAGACATTTCATTACCCAACTAGGCAACACTATCAGTGATAGAAAGAAGTGGGGTTTGCTTCCATGATACAGACTAGTAGCTTGCACTGTCAGTGTGGGTGTGGTCTTAGCAGTTCCTCATTAGGAAGTGGACTTCATGTGGACTAATTTATGTGTGAAAGGTGAGGTTGACTTGGCAGCAGGTATAAATTGGAGTGTTTAATGTCCAGCTGGACCTACAGGAATGCCCTGTACATAATAGTGGACACTGGAAAGAGGCGCAAATGGAAAGGATAAGTAGAAAATGGGTCCATATTTGCTGTCTGGGAGAGAAATAAATGGGAGTCAGGTTGAAGCAGAGGAAGTATAGCAATGACACCGAAAAGGTTAATGCAGTAGAAGGGGAACCTCTATACTGGTGCAGGTCCTTCTAGGCCACCTGTCCCAGTCCTAGGTAGCTGAATACAGATTGGCGCAACAGGCACACAAAAATAGATATGTTTTTTATTTCCTCCTGTGATTGGAGTGATGTGCAAATATTTAAAATGGAAGAAATAAAGAAATCAGTAAATGTCTTATTCTACATTCAAAGGGCCTGTGATTCAGGCAAAATAGCCTCTGGGCTATCCTTTTACACACACAAAGCAACTATTTTTGCTGTTGTTGTTTTAATGTGTTGGGTTTTATAATTTAAATGTTGTTAGAGCCACCCAGAGTCGATCAGAAGATGGGAAGTGATATGAATGACGTAAATAAGTAAGTAATGTAATTAAATAAATATTTTCAGCGCTGAAATAAATCAATCCCTTTGGAAAATTCTGGATGTTACATTGTATGGAACAACAGGGATGCAAAATAAAACTTTCCTTTTTTTCCCATCAGGCTACAAAAATAGGAGGGTGATATTCCATGCTTGGCGCTCTCCTGTCACCAATCACAGAATCATCGAGTAAGGGGATGATTTTTTTTTTTTTTAAATCGTACAGGCAGATAGCAAAACGTATATTCAGTTACTTCCTCTATTTGTGGGTGGAAATTTACTTAAGACAATCAAAATTTTGCTTCATATCGCGAGCTTGGGAGAGGAACGTGTTGCATCTCGAGGGACAAGAGCTATTTAAGCAGCAACAAACGTAAACGCTTAAAATTAATACTAGGGAATAAGTGGAAACTGGACATTTGGAAAACAGTCAAATCCAAATGTGTGAGTGCTTAAATGCTTCTCTTGCCCCCTTCATACATACACTTTGACAGGTTCCTGGATGCCTTTGCCATGTAACCCGAGGCCATGCCCTTCTTGCCAACCCATCTTTTGAAGTATTTGGAAGCCAATGTTCTTCTCATTTAGTCTCTTATTATAGAATTCCAAATCCTTTGTTTTCTGTTGCTGACAAATAAAAACAAGATTCAACAGGCTGGAACATAATAAGGAGATGTTAAAACACAACCATAAGCAGATATCTCCAATGTTCGGGGGAGAAGGGAAATTGGGGTATTTTTCACGTTTTGGAAACCACCACATGACAGATGGTGAGAGAAAACAGCTGGTGTGATCTTGACATATTCATCAAATGGGCCACCGATGGATGCGGTCCATCCTAAAACGTAATAAATTTACCTAAGGATAAATCTGCAACGATGCTCTCTTTACATCCTTTGTCTTTAGCCACCCTAGAAACTCACCATACAGGTACTCCTTGACTTACGACCAGTCACATAGCGACCATTCGAATTTACAATGGATCTCTCCAGGGCTACCTGGATTCAGTTTTGATGGCCCGCCCCTCATGGTCATGTGATCACATTTGTAGCACTCAGTAACAGGCCTGCTTTTATGGCCACTTGCAACATCTTGCAGCCCTGTTACCATGATTTACAATGTGTATTTTTTTCCTGGAAACTGGTGTTTACTTTTGATGTCTAGCAAAAAAAACAACAACCTTATTGCAGACAATGGATTCACTTAACCGTAATGATTCACTTAATGGACACTACAGAAAAGGTCGTAATTATTGGGTGGGATCACATCGTGACCTGCTTAATGACCAGCATGACTTGCAACTGTAATTCCAGGCTCAATTACGACCATAAATTGAGGACGGCCTATACACAAGCTCCAAATTTTCTGTCTATTTTGGGGGGCAGGTGGGCATATTTAGAAACAAAGCTCCAAAATTCCAGCCATTCTTTGTTTTTTAATCTTCTAAACAAAAAAATATTAAGAACAATGTAGGAATGGACAAAATTAATCAATTCTGAAACTGACCGTTTTGGAGAAAAGGAATTGACAATCATTGCTCTCTACCTGATCAAGATGGACCTGGCTTTTTGATTCGGAAAATTTACTTTGGCAAAACTACTCAACCACTCCCAAAATCGATGGACATAGAATATTCCCTGGAACATTCCATTTCCTGATCAATGAATTTCCTACATCCTAAAGGAACAACTCTAGGATATGATTGGAAATCATAATTATTCCAGAAATTCGTGCTCTGTGCCGGTGTTGCCAACCAGTGGGCTGGGGACCACTGATGATCCGTGAGAAAATTTTGGTGGTCTGCAGAGAAATGTCACCCCCAAAGCAATTAATCCAGGCTGCATGGGAACACAAGGCTGTGCCACCTACATGGCCTGCAGGAACACAAGGCCTGAGTCGCTTGCATTACGAACAACACAAGGTAGTGAGGGAAGGGTGGGAAGGGCAGAGGGGGGGGAACTTGCCCCATGCACCCCACTCGCCTGGCCTGGCCACCAGGCTGCTTCTTTCTGCTTCTTTCTTCTTCTGCTTTTGGCTGCATGCAAGGAAAGCAGCAAAAGTCTTTATTTCTCTTCCCCCAAACTCTGTTAGAAATGAGTCTTTGCGACTCTGCAAGGCATCCTGCTCCAAGAGGCTGTGCCAGTGCGACAAGTCTCACAAAGAAAGGCTTCTGCTGCTTTCCTTGCATGAAGCCAAAAGTCTCACTACTTCTCCCCCCCCCCCCCCGAGAACAGAGCTGGAGACGGTATCCTGCGATCCCAAATAAAGAATGATCGATCGGTAGGAAAACGGGGTGGGGAATTTTCCTGCAGACTTTGCTGGTCAGAAGGTTGCAAAAGAAACAGCAACGGTCGTAACTTTGAACCGTTGCCAAGCACCTGAATTTTGATCACATGATCATGGGGATGCTGCAAATATTGTGACTGTGAAAAACAATAACTTTTTTTCAATGTTGTAACTTTGAACAGTGAACTGTTGTAAGTCGAGGACTAACTGTAGACTTACAACCACTTGTTTAGTACCTGTTCAGGGTTACAACGGCACTGTAACCGACACTGTAACCTGCAAGGACTGGTTGCAAGTCATTTTTTTCAGTACCGTTATAACTGCATTGTGGTACAAATCAATGGATTCGCTTAAGAACCATGGGTGTGTCTCATTTAACAACTACCCTGCTTAGCAAAAGAAATTCTGGTTCCAACAGCAGTCATAAGTCAAGGACTACTTATATGCAGAATACATTCCAGCATGCAAATTCTATTTTGTGATCCAGTACGGTACTTTGTAGACAGTTGAACTTAAAGACAAACCCAGGTAAGAGAATAGGAACAAAAATTCAACAGAAGAATTCTCTCCCAATCTTTATGGCACATTCCGTTTTGCATTACTTGGAGGACAAGTAGCGATATAAATATCCCAGTCTTAAAAGAGAATCGTTTTTGCCTCACCTTCTTGTTTTTATACGAAGGATAGCCACGAGGTCGGTCGTAAGAGATCCGCACCGGATCATGTACTAAAAAGCAAAATGAGAGGGCGAATCAGTCCTACGTCAAATAAATACTTTGGGGCTTTAGAGCAGGAATCCACACAGATCAGTACTACTGTGACCAAAGAGATGCTTTCAGGAAGCACAGGCAGACCAATGATGGAAACAGCTCTCCCTTGTCTCCAGCATCAGAGGCGGATGACCTCCAAACATTAGATTAGCAATAGGAAGTGCTGAAGTACTGGATCGGCCTCAATTTACCATGTAATTGAGAATCCTGTTTTTCATAACTGAAATATAACCCTAGGAGGAGGATGGAAACCAGGAGGGGGAAGTTCCTGTCTCAGAAATCTGCTCACTCAGGTTTCGTATTTGAGAGCTGTGAAAATATCTACAGAGCCCTCACATCCCGGACATAAACTGTTTCAACTCCTTCCCTCAAAACGACGCTATAGAGCACTGCACACCAGAACAACTAGACACAAGGACAGTTTTTCTCCAAATGCCATCACTCTGCTAAACAGATAATTCCCTCAACACTGTCCAACTATTTACAAATTCTGCACTACTATTACTATTAATCTTCTCATCACTCCTTATCACCCATCCCCTCCCACTTGTGACTGTATGACTGTAACTTTGTCGCTTGTATCCTTATGATTTGTATTGACTGTTTCCTAGCATGATTTGATTGCTTATTGTACCCTATGACTATTAAGTACTGTACCTGATGATTCTTGATTTTTGACGAATATACTTTTTCTTTTATGTACACTTGGCCAATAAAGAATTCTATTCTATTCTATTCATTATGATTCTTGACGAATATATCTTTTCTTTTATGTATTGAGTGCATTTGCACCAAGACAAATTCCTTGTGTGTCCAATCACACTTGGCTAATAAAGAATTGTATTGTATTGTATTGTATTGTATTTGTTATGATTCTTGACGAATGTATCTTTTCTTTTATGTACTGAGAGCATTTATACCAAGACAAATTCCTTGTGTGTACAACCACACTTGGACAATAAAAAATTCTATTCCATTGTATTCTATTGTATTGTATTGTATTCTGTTCTATTCTATACCAGCTGCATTTCTTAGACAGGGAAAGGGGAGGGGAGGTTGCTGTGGTTACCTGCAAGGCTCTGTTGGCATTGAGCAGCACTACCCTGCTAGCTGCAGAGTGGCATCCCTGCCAGGTCTCCTCAATCTGATTGATGAGGTAGTGGAGGACTTCCAAACAACCCAGAAAAATGGCTGCCACAGCCGGCCAGAAATTTAACTCAGCTGAGAGAGTAACAGACTTGAGAGATCCCACTTACTACAGGGGTGTCAAATTCAATTTTATTGAGGGCCGCATCAGGGTTGTGTTTGACTTCCGGGTGGTGGGGGGTGGCCATCTCAACGTCATTTGTGTCGGGGGCACCTTGGATGGCCAAGTGCTTAGGCAGCACTTCCCTCAGACCCTCCCTCACTCTCATTATAATCTTTCCTTCCTTCCTTCCCTCTTCATTCTTTCTTCTTCCTTCCCTTCTTCCCTTCTTTTTCCTTTCTTGCTCTCTTCCCATCTTCCCTTCTTTTTCTTTGTCTTTCCTCTTTCCCTTTCTTCTTTCCTGTCCCTTCTTGCATGCTAAAATGCAAAAGGGGAAACATTTCTCCTTTGCTGTTTTGTTTTTAGTGTGTTTTGCTTGCCCTCTGCCAGAGAAAATGGAGCTCAGGGGAGCCACACACATGGCCCTCCGAACTCCGTTTTCACTGGCAGAGGCACAAATCAATATGGTGAAGACTCATAGGCAACACATACCCTCAAATAAGGCTGGATCCACATGTAAGTATTACCAGACTGGCTTAATGGCTACATTTACATGACCTGTTACGTTTGATTAGTTTTTAAATGTAGCATTAAAAAAAAAATTCCTTCGATAGTTCTTAAAATCCAGCCTATTTGGACAATTCGGTGAATTTAATGGATTGTGTTGACCCAGATCATGAGTTAGTTAATTAACTGTGTTGTGCAAAACCAGTCTGAATATAGCACAAAATCAGTCAGAACTGCCAACCACAATTAACTGCACTATTTGTTAACTGTTTCCCAAATACTTTTGACACCTGTCTGATCTTCAGCAAGAGAGATGGAGGCTAAATGCAGCCCTGCAAGAAATATATGGAAAAATGCTTTATAAGGCCTGAGATGTGGAGAGAAGGGAACATTTTACTGCAGAACTGAACAAATAAATGAATAAGTAATACACTGTTAGAAACCTCACTGTACAAATTACTTGTCATTCACACCCATGTCCTAATTAGGAATTCAGAAAGAATTTCATGGATTTTCCTCATTCTTCTGCCTGCCACCAGCAGACTGGTACATTCGCAATGAAATTGGAAAGCATGTAGCTCATGATTTAAAAGAAACTGGGTTTACACACTGAGTAAGCCACAAAATCGGTTGCTATGTTTAGACAGTGGGCCCAAAGGCCCAAACCATTCACAAGGCACCAGTATATGAGAATATTTATAGCCCAGGGTTGAACAATGGCATCCTTGGTGATCTCTGAGCTTGATTGTTTCCCCCTCACCCAAGATAACATTGGTGCTAGCCAACCCCTCACTTCAACTTCCAGAACTCCCAGAAACTTAAAGTTGCCAAGTTTGGGGACCCCTGCTACAGTGTGTTTGACCTTGATCCCATATTGTCCCAAACTGTTAAGTGTGAGGTCCTTGGTGGTTTCTGAGGTCAGTTGTTTTCATTCAGACGTTTCTAGATAACATGATCAAACACGCTGTAGTAGGGGTCCCCAAACTTGGCAACTTTAAATTTCTGGGAATTCTGGGAGTTGAAGTCCACAAGTCTTAAAGTTGCCAAGTTTGGAGACCTCTGCACTATAAACTAGCAGAAGCACCCAAAACATTTTCCCAGCTCACCTGTTGGTTCGTCTATGAGACACACTCTCTTTGAGGCCGGGATCAAGCCCACTTTCAGGGATTTGCTACTGATTCTCTTGCGCCCAAAGGGGGCGCCGTGCGTGGGCGCCTGCGCCGCTGGCTCTGAAAGGCCACTGCTCTCTCCTTCTTCTTCAGCGGTCTTTGAATGCTCTGCTTTCATAAGCCCCTCCTCCAACATGGCTTCGTCTAGCTCGTCGGTTGGCTCTTCGGCTTCTTCCTCCTCTTCATCTCCCTCTTCATCTCCCATGTCAGCTTGGGGATCTTCTTCCTCCTCCCCGTCCTCTTCCTCCTCCTCCTCCTCTTCTTCTTCCTCCTCCTCTTCCTCCTCCTCCAGGTTTCCCCATTCACTTTCCTTTGGTTCAGACCTTTCATGGAAGCCACCAGATTCCTGCTCACCACTGAAGCTGATAGAGGGGCATAATTCATGGACTTTCATGCGATAAAACTTGAAGGCAGAACTCTCTGGATCCTGCAGAAATCTGCGGTGGGGTGGGGAGGGAGTTTAGAACAGGGTTATTTATTATTACAATAATACTTGTAGCAGGGGGAAGGGGAAGACACAAAGCAACCTTCTTTCACACAGAATTTTCTTCTTAAAAGAATTCTAAAAGTTAGACTTGATAAAGCATGCTAAATCTGCACTTGGCAGGTACATGCGGCCCTCGATTCCAACTGCAGTCCACAGATGGGGTAAAAACCTTGCAGCCAAATTCCAGCAAATGGTCTTTCTGCAAGCTCTTGCCCTGTCTACACCAACCTGATCAGCTTTAAGTTTTAAGTTTCTGGGTGTTACTATACAAGAGAACCTGACCTGGGGCGCTCACATTGCAGCCTTGGACAAAAAGGGCCCAGCAGAGATTATACTAACCGAGACTTCTCAGGAAACAACAACTTTATGAAAAACTGCTGGTGACCTTCTACCGCTGCGCCAGAGAGAGTATCTTAACTTACTGCACCTCTGTATGGTTTGCCAATTGCACAGTGGCAGATAGGATAGCACTCCAGAGGGTTAACGTCATTGCCCAGAGGATCATGGGTTGCCCTCTCCCCTCTTTGGAAGAGCTTTATAGCTCCCGCTGCCTTAAGAAAGTTCAAAACATTCTCAAAGATCCATCCACCTTTTTTTTTTAAATTATTACTATCTGGCAGACGGTACAGGATAATAAAAAGGACAAATAGGCTGAAAAGCAGCTTCTATCCCACAACAGTAGCTCTTTTGAATTCTACTATATAGTGCAGTGTTGGTGCAGTGTTGGGGGTTTTCAATTCAATGTGTGGATTGTGAAGGATGTGTGTTTGTGTTTATTTTCCTGGTCATGCTGTGCACTGAAGATGGTGTTTGATTTCATTGTACAAGGTGCAATGACAATAAAGTAAACCAAACTCTGCAAAGAACTGTTACAAGGCCCCTCCCTCGAGTAAATTATGACCCAACAATTTAAAAATGGATGCCTTCACATCAAAGAGAATTGTATTTCTTCTTTTGTCTGGCAGATAGGGAGCCATGGTGGAGCAATGGTTAGAATGCAGTATTGCAGACTAACTCTGCCCACTGCCAGCAGATCGAATCTCACCAGGCTCAAGGTTGACTCAACCTTCCATCCTTCTGAGATTGGTAAAATGAGGTCCCAGATTGTTGGAGGCAATAGGCTGACTCTCTAAACTGCGTAGAAAGGCCTGTAAAGCACTATGAAGTGGTATATAAGTCCAAGTCTAGCATGGTGCTCCATAGACTGTAAGCCGCCCTGAGTCTCCGGAGAAGGGCGGCATATAAATGTAATTAAAAAAAAAAAAAGTGCTATTGCTATAGTGTGGCGGCAATAAAACTGATCAGCAAATTAAATCCCACCTCTATGTTGATCAAATAAGACGTGATCTTAGGCAAACAACTTGCTTTCCATCTCAGTTCCCTCCTCCCAGTCTGAAAAATGAGACAGCCATCAATCCTTTTGCAAGTGTCTTGCAAGGATTTCATCAAGAACAGCAAGTACCTCTGGATTCTCTAAACCAGGGGTCGCCAACCTTTTGGACCTCAGGGACCACCAAACTCATAATTTTAGATCCCAGGGACCACTAACTGGTTCTGTGGGCATGGCCAAATTTGTGGGTGTGGCTTGGTGGTCATGTGACTGGCTGGGCCTGGCTTGTATGGAAATATTATAAATATTTATATATTGATTTTTTTATAAAAAAAGAGCAACTTTTACCCAAAATCAGGTAAAGCAGGCAGGCCAGATTGAGTTGCTCACGGAATCACAAATTCATTCAGAAATCCATCTATCTGCCATTGGCTAGCTCAGTCTGTCACATAAAATTTGCTTGCAAGCAAACTCACAAAATTAAGTCACAACACACCATGCATGTAAATATTGATTTTTTTTATTTTAAAAAAGCAACTTTTATCCAAAATCAGGCAAAGCAGGCAGATTGAGTTGCTCACAGAAATATTCAGTGATCTATCTATCTGCCATCGGCTAGCTCAAGTCTCTCAAATTTGCTTGCCATGAGTCTGCACTGAATTTGCTTGCAAACAAACCTTCAGTCCTAAGGGAGGTTTGGTTGTGTTTAGCTAGAAAGCAAGAAATCCAACCATTTCCTGCTTCCCAGCTAATCTAAATCTCCCGGTGCAGCAGAATAGATGATGGTCGGAAAAAGGAAAAATAGTAACTTAGCAGACAAGTTTACCGGGTAAGGAGTGAGTGGGTGGGGAGGGTTCTCGGGGGCCATGTGGGGTGAGCACCCTTGTGTTTCTGCCCAGCCTGGATTAATTGCTTTTGGGGGGGGGGTGCTCTGGGGGTGAGATTTCTCTGCAGCCCACCAAAATTTTCTCACAGCCCACCGGTGGGCCGCGGCCCACCGGTAGGCGACTGCTACTCTAAACTATTATTGAATCATTTCAAAGTATTTCTCTTATCCATTTGCACTTTTTATTGACAAACAAGACCGGGGTAGAGGAGATAAAAAAACAAAGCACTCACAACAAATCTGGATTATCGGCACTATTATCAATGCTGAATTGCTCGATTTCCGGCCCAACCTCAGCAACAAATTCAGCCAACTTCTGAGCCGTTACCATGACTTTTGGGTCCACTGAAAGGCAAGAGAAAGAAACCATCCAGGAAAGGTATTTTTTTGCAAGGAAGCAGTACATGTAGAGGCACTATCAATATATCCTATTTTGAAAGCCAGCAAAAGGCAAAATGAATAAAACAGGTTCATCTGTTTTTAACCATTACTCCCTGATATAAAATAATGCCGAAGACTGAGCTTGGGAAAACCTGCATGGAGTAGAACTTTTGCTGTGCTTACTCAGCCGTGTCTCTTCCTTCATCAGGAACTTGTCCTCTATTATGCACTTAGTGCAAGGTTATTGGGGGGGCAAAAAAACTTTCTCTGAGGTTCAGTGGCTCCCCATATCTGCAATATGTGGAGAAATATGATTCAAATGGTGCACCAATCAACTAAATGTAAATTTCTGAAGAACAGATGAACAATTATGGTGAGATGATTGAGAACGAGAGCCGTTTAGAATCTAATGGTTCTAAAAAAAAAAACAAATTATGTTAAGTGCACAGCTGCACCGGAAGACGTGGACTGCATTTCCATCAGGCACCAAGCTGTGAAAGGGGTTTGGTAGGCAGTACTACTGTAGTCTATTTATCACCCAATCAGCCAAGCTGTAATCTACAATCTATTACTATGGCGATCATACCTTCAGCATGTTTTGGTACGTCATTCAAACCCTGATTGAACGTCTGATTGCTTATTGCAGCCAGATGCTGGTATGTTTTGGACAAAAAAGGCAAAAGGTTGAGCTGGTTGAACAGTCACAGAGCAAAAGCTCATCTGCATTTGTGATTTCCAATCCTCCTGCTCTTTTCCTGCGTCTCCTGTGGGCATGATGATCACAATCATGAAAGTGGAGGAGTGTCATGCCCCTGGTGGAGACTGACTCTGAGGAAGAGGAGGAACAGCCAACAGGGAGTGGAAGTGTGGCTCCAGAGGTGGTGGAGGAGGCTGAGCAGTCAGAGGAGGACCCAGGCCCATCCCCTATCCATTCTAGGGCACGCAGGGAGGAGAGGATCAGGATAAAACGTGGTCTACTCAGGAGGAGAGGGCCATGATCCTCTTCATGGGTTGCAGGTGTGAGATTTGCATAAGAGTTTGGACCTGTGTGCTAACAGACGCTGGAGACAAATTAGTGCTTTAGTTCTAAAGGTGGTTTATCTTGGTTGACGTTCTTCCAACGGATTGTCCCTGGTTATCTTCCTGTAGCTGGCAATTATCTATCCTGGTCTGTCAAGGAACTTTATTCAATCGGGTTTATTTTTGGCTTTTGCTTCGCTATCGGTTCTTTGACTTGCTTTTAAAATGTTATTTTGAAAATATTTTTATTTATTTATTTATTTGATTCATATTGCCGCCTATTCGCCCATGGCGATTCAAGGCAGCTTACACAACGTAAAATCATATTTAAAACAAAAAATAAAAATAAAAACAATAAGAACTAACAAAAAAGAATCAAATAAATTAGTAAAGTACAATAGAACAAAATTTGGGAAAACAAAAAACAAAACAAAACCAAAAACCAACTCCCACCCCCCCCCCACCCCGACGACAATGGGTCACACTAGCCATCTGATGGGTTCCATCCCTTTCTGGCTCCCCCAGGCCCGTTGGCAAAACCAGGTCTTCAGTGCCTTTCGGAATAGTATTAACAAGGGGGCCATTCTAAACTCTGGGGGAATGATGTTCCAGAGAGATGGAGTCACCACAGAGAAGGCCCTTCTTCTAGATTCCACCAGGTGTATCTCCCTCAGGGGTGGGACCCGCAGCATTCCCTGCCTCCTCGCTCTGAGTAGATGTCACTGGCAAGAGATGTTTCCTCAGATAACCCGGACCCAAGCCATGAAGGGCTTTAAAGGTGACAACCAGCACCTTGAATTGCACCCAGCAGCAAATTGGCAGCCAATGCAGCTCCTGCAGGAGAGGTGATACATGTGCATATCAGGGTATGCATAAAACCATGCAGGCCGCTGCATTTTGCACCAACTGGACCTTCCAGATGCTCTTCAAGAGCAGTCCCATGTAGAGCGCGTTGCAATAATCAAGACGGGAAGTGACCAGGGCATGAGTGACTCTGAGTAGGGACTGCTGATCCAGGAAAGGGCATAACTGGTGCACAATCCGCAGTTGTGCAAAGGCCCTCCTGGCCACAACCGCCACCTGCTCTTCGAACAAGAGTCGTGAGTCCAGGAGAACCTCCAGATTATGCACAGGGTCTGGTTGGGGTAGTGCCACCCCATCCAAGACTAAAGGTGGTAATTCTCCCGTAACCAACGAACCGCAGACCCAGAGCCACTCGGTCTTGCATGGGTTTACTTTCAACCCGTTGCTCTCCATCCAGCCCCTAACAGCCTCCAGGCATTGCAAGAGGGAGGACACAGCAACATTTAACTCACCATGGGCTGAGACATACAGCTGAGTATCATCAGCATATTGGTGATACCTCAGTCCATGGTGACGGATGATCTCACCCAGTGGTTTCATATAAATGTTGAACAGGAGAGAGTACCGAGCCCTGCAGAACCCCATAAAACAGTGGGCGAGGGTTGGATCTCTCCCCTCCTATCAACACTGACTGAGAGCGGCCGCAGAGGAAGGAAGTGAACCAAGACAGCACAAGGCCTCCCACTCCCATCCCTTGAAGCCGTCCCAGGAGAATCCCATGATCAGTGGTTTTCTCCTCCTCTGTGAACAATTTAACAGTGAAGCCAAGTTGAAGGCATTAAAGGACTTTTAGTTATGTTTTGATTTTTGTTATATTTCTGATATACTCTGGGTCATCACAAGGAGATTCATCTGTCACTCACTCTATGACTGGCAACTTCAGCCTGAGACTGAAGCTTCTTGGTTTTGTCTCTGTTTCTTCAAGTTGAAAGAAAATAAAAACTAAACAATATGGAGGTACTTAACACAATTGTATACAGGTGGTCCTCGAGTTATGACTGTAAGGGAGCCCGGAATTATCACTGTAAATCATTGCAGTTCTTAAGCATTTCACCATGTGACCTGACCTGCTTTTACAATATTGTTTGTGGCAGTCATTAAGGGAATCCATTTTACCCAATGAATGTTTGTGCTGGAAGTTGCAAGTAAACCAGCAAAAAATAGGGAAAAAATCAGTCAGATGATCACAGGATGCTGCAAAGATGAGCCAGTTGTCAAGCCCTCAAAATGTGATTACATGACTGTGACATGTGTGTATATTTTTTATTTATTTATTTGATTTGTCAATCGCTTACATGATAATAGGTATAAGTTATGAATACATGAAATGGGTACATATAAGAAAAATAAAAGAAACAATAGGACAGGGACGGTAGGCACGTTGGTGCGCTTATGCACGCCCCCTACAGACCTCTTAGGAAAGGGGTGAGGTCAATAGTAGACAGTCTATGATTTTGGGGTTTGGGGAAGAAACCAGACAGGTAGAGTATTCGCTCTGTTGCTGAAGTCGTATTTCCTGCAATCAAGTTTGGTGCCGTTAACCTTGAGTTTGTATCTATTGTGTGTTCTTGTGTTGTTATGGTTGAAGCTGAAGTATTCATTGACAGGTAGGACATTGCAATGTATGATTTTATATACCATACTTAGATCAGACCGAAGATGGCGTTATTCAAGGTTTTCTAGGTCTAGAATTTCGAGTCTGATGGCATAAGGTATTCTGCAACGAGTAGAGGAGTGGCGAACTCTTCTTGTGAAATATTTCTGGACTTTCTCAACTGTGCTAATATAAGATACGTAATGTGGGTTCCAGACTGATGAGCTGTATTCGAGTATTGGTCTAGCAAATGTTTTGTATGCTCTAGTTAGTAGTGTGATATATGTGTGTGAGGGGGGGTATCCTAATCAGTGGAACAAGTTTTTAAGAAGAGACTGGGCAACCATTTGTCTGAAATGGTATAGGACTGTGATGACGGACTTATGCTACATGTGCCGGAAGTGGCACGCAGAGCCATCTCTCTGGGCATGCCAGCCGTCACCTGTTCCTCTTCTGGGTTCCAGTGCACACATGCGCGCTGGCCAGCTGGTCTTTGCGCACACAGGAGTGCTGGAAACTAGAAGAGCAACTCCCCGGAGCGCATGCGTGTGCCAGCTAGCTGGTCTTCATGCGTGCGGGAGAACCGGAAACCAGAAGGGCAGCTCCCTGGAGCGCACGCATGCGCCGGCCAGTTGGTCTTCATGCACACATGCGTGTTAGAAACCAGAAGACCAGGTGGCCTGCGCGCATGTGCATGCCTGGAAGCTAAACTTCCGGTTGCCAGCACTCCCACATGTGTGTCGGGGAGCTGCCCTTCCGGCGTGCACTCACACGCTCCCGTTGCTGAAAAGGTTAGCCACCGCTGGTATAGGATTTCCTGCCTAAGCAGGGGGTTGGAATAAAAGACCTCCAGGTCCCTTCCAACTCTTCTAATTCTAATTTTATTCTATTTGTTTACTAGAATAAAATGTGGGCATAAATAGAATACCTTTATAGACAGAATACCTTTATTGTCATTGCATTCCACGAATACAATGACATTTGAAAGCTACTCCAGCACAGAACCCCAAACACCACATCACAATCACACTACAGAGTTTTTTTTAAAATTAAAATAATAATAATTAAAAACCTAGTCTAAAACCTATCTGAAACATTTAGTAAGTTAAATAGTTTAAAAATGCCACTATATACATAAGACTAAATCACAAATGCACTGTTTGATGGCAACAGTTCGAAATATGAATGACCAGGATGAGAACGGTCTGTGGAGATTTTTAGTGCTCTAGAGCAGAGGTCTCCAACCTTGGCAACTTTTAAGACTTGTGGACTTCTATGGACTTCTATGCTGGCTGGAGAATTCTGGGAGTTGAAGTCCACAAGTCTTAAAAGTTGCCAAGGTTGGAGACCTCTGCTTGAGAGAAGGAGTCTGGTCTTCACAGTCTCTTCCAAAGAAGAAAGAGAGCAACTGATGATTTTTTGGGCTGTGTTTATAACTCTCGGGATCCTTAACATGATCATCTGAAGCAGAGTCAGTCAGGCTATTCTCTTGAGCACAGTTAATCCTGAGAGAAGCTTCATGACATAGAACAAATGAGCAAAGTCACCGCAGCGACTCCACTGACAGCAGCAGAAAGTATGAAAATTAATTAGACAGGACATTAACATTCCTACTTCAGATGAAGGGTGGAATAACGATTTGTGTATAATTTGGTTTTGAAGATCTAATACTATTTGCAGATTATCAGTTGACATCAGGAAAAAAAAAAAAAAAGTACAGAATGCTGGCTGGCCTTTAGCCAATGCTGCCTTCATTGGTTCAGACCGGGCCTATCTGAAGATCTGACAGCATTCTTAGTAACTAAAGAACACTGGCAGTTTCACTCATACATTTAACACTGCTGGATATTTAACCTCGACCTCGTGAGTCCCTATTAATTTAAAGCAGGGTAGGAGCTTTTGGGGTAGTAGCGTGTGCTTTAATGCAGGGGTCTCCAACCTGGGCCGCTTTAAGACTCGCGGACTTCAACTCCCAGAATTCCTCAGCCAGCTGGCTGAGGAATTCTGGGAATTGGAGTCCGCGAGTCTTAAAATGGCCCAGGTTGGAGACCCCTGCTTTAATGGGTTTTTAACATCTTGGATTTTTAAGGTTGGAGTCACCTATGTGTGAGTTGGGTGGCCATGTGAATTTGTTTAGTAAATAATAAAATATGGCCCTTTTTAAGCGGGCCAGTTAATTTTATGTGACCTGGTGGTAGTCACAGTGAGGCTGCAGAAGCTGTACATGGGCCAGTATAGGACAAGGCCCAAAGGATGAAGCTTTGGATGATGCACAATGAATAGAGACACACCTAGTAACCACAGAGTGCGTGGGGAGCTTCAAGTGATGAAACTGGCTAAAAAGGCTCCCCCAGAGGAATATTACCCCTACTCAGCATAGGGATGCAGGGAGTCATTGCCTTACGACAGTTCGCTTAGTGACCATGCAAAGTTACAAGGCCACTGAAAAAAAGTGACTTATGCTCATTGTTCACACGACCGTTGTAGCATCTCGATGGTCATGGGATCAAAATCCGGATGCTTGGCAACTAGCATGCATTTGTGACGGTTGCAGTGTCCCGGAACATGATTGATGACTCTTGGCTATGGATGTGTCCCATTGGAGAATATGAATTATGATACACCCAGGGGGGTGGAGGGAAAACCAGGGTCAAGGGTGACAATGAATTATGGGTCTCAGAATCGGCTACACCCAGGGAGTGCCGGACATGTTAACTCCTAATAAATCCTTTTGAAGCTTTGGAAGTTTGGCTCGAGACTTATTAAAATGGGGGTAACTGCTGGAATCCTGATAGTGATCACCTTTTGTGACCTTCTGATAAGCAAAAGTCCATCCGGCTTCACTTAGCATCCATGATGCCAATTCAACAATTGCTGTGATTCACTAAACAGTTGCGGCAAGAAAGGTCGTAAAATGGGGCAAAACTCACTCAACAAATACTTCAATTAAAAAAAACAGAAATTTGGGCTCGGTTGTGGTCGCAAGCCGAGGGCTGCCTGTATAGTCAAGAGTCCTGTATCTCCACATTGTAGCCTTCTCCAATTTTCTCCAATCTCTTTTTAAAGCCATCCAGCTTGATTAGATATTTCATGGTTTAGAACTCCATATTTCAGCCATGAGCGCTTTGTGAAATAATCTTGGGAGTCTCCCACGTTCAGCTTGCATAGCACTGAGGCCTAGCTGGTTGTGTTTCCTCTTGGGAAGAGATCATTGGCTGAATATTACAACATACAATATTACAATAAATTATCATTCAAAACCGTAAGTGAATGATATCTTAACAGCCATGATACTAACGTAGCAACTGCAATCATTTGCTTAACAACCGTGGCAATGAAAGGTCGTAAAACAGGGCAAAATTAACAAATGTCTCATTTAGCCACAAAAAAATTGGGGTTCCATTGAGGTCATAAATTGAGGACTACCTGTATTTCACCATCAGAGCGACAGTGAACTGCTATGCTGAATGCATTTGCCCAACTGGCTCTGTAGGCATTCTTCCATGGGCTCTATTTAACTATGCTGTCATTTCATCCTGTGGAGTTGTAGATGCTGCACAAGGAAGCTGTGCAAACCTTTGCTGAGGCAAGACAACACTTGACCAATGGCCCTGGAGTTCACGCCACCTTAAGTGGAGAATCCACACAGGAGCAAAACAGCCAGTCATGTTCCCTTGGGTTGCTCTGCTTTGAAGGGTCAGTGAGGGCCACGGTTTCCCTCCACTGCCAGTCAAAAGGACACATCAAACTGCTGGAGCATAAGCCTGAACGAAATACTTGAATGGCTTGAGAGGGAAGCCATTATTTATTTTATATGCATTCACTATTTTAAGGTGCCCACTCGGCATGGGGCCTCGAGTAATGAAATGCGAGCAAAAATTAATATCAGCAACGACAACAATCAAAAGTCATCTTACTAGAGCACATCCCCTTGAAAAACAAGCTCACTAAACACCCCATCATGATGCCAGAATTGTATTTGCGCAGAATTGGAAAAATGATAAAATACCAGCAGAGAGAAATGATTGAGAAAATATTTGAATGTGCAGAGATGAATAGATTAATACTGGAAATTAAAGAAAAAGAAGAAACTGAATATTATATATGGGACTTATTTTATAAATGGTTAGAAAACAAAACAAGTTAAAATTGAGTAGATGGATATACAAAGAAATTAGTGAAGATGGTTATAAAGATAATAAATATAAGAGGAAATGATTTATGATTTACAAAGAAAATATGATTGTTATATTGGTTAAAACATATTGTGGTTGTTAGCACAAGATATATGTACCCAGTTGACACACTGTATGACTGAAAGATGGAATTATTGTAATTATTTAAAAATAATAATTTAATAATGCCAGGAAAACAGCAATGTTTTCAATTCCTCATGGAAGGCCATCAAGGTTGAGATTAAGCAGAATTTCTGGGGTTATGTTCTAGAAAACAAGTGCAGCAACAGAGAACGCTGAGAATGTAGCAATGCTCTTCAAAGACGACCAGGATGTCAGGCAGAAGAAAAGATTTATGTTCTTTAGAAGCCCTGAGCATAGGACATGGAATGCCTTCAGTTACAGGAAGGCAAAGTGTGATTAAATAGGCTTCCTAACAATAGCAGCTTGACCAGAAGAAGAAATGATCCGGATGGGATGAGCTGCCCTTTTCAAGGGGAGGTTAGGGAGCCATTTGTCAGAAATGCTCAGACGTTCCAGATTTCCGTAGGCTGATACTCCAGCAATATCAGTCTAGATCTGGAGTAAGCAATTAATTTTCCCAAGGGGCGGCATGAGAAACTGGGACTGTTGTGGAGGGCTGAGCCAATAGGGCTGTGAAGGTGTGGGGGCATATACATATGGACGTACGTAAATTGAAACTAAAAATAGCAGTTGCTTTCAAAATAAAAGCAATTCACATGGACCGGACAGGAACAGCTCAACAGCTGGATGTGGCCCAGGGGGTGGGATTCTACCAGTTCGCGCCTATTTGCTAGAACCGGTTGTTAACATTCTAAGCAGTTCAGAGAACTGGTTGTTAGAAGAAATTACTGGCCTAATCCTGTAAGGAAGGCAGGAAGGAAACATTCTGGTGTTGCTTACAGAAACTGCCTCTCCGTTAACCCTTATTACATTCTTGGCAGGACTAGACTTCCTGTCTCAGGAACTTCTCTGGAATTTTTCCCCCTCCTTTGCTGGTACTTTGCTTGTGTGGAGTGACCATTCAAAGTTACAATGGCACTGAAAAAAGTGACTTCTGACCATTTTTCACACTTACGACTGTTGCAGCATCCCCACAGTCATGAGAGGCCAGGCGAGGAGATGTGTGCCTCGATGTGAGTGATATTGAGTTGGCCACACCCAGCCAATAACATGACTACCAAGCCACGCTTACCATCTAAGCCACGCCCACAGAACCAGTTGTTAAAAATTTGAATCCCTCCCCTGGTGGTCATAAAATGCCCAGGGTAAATACCATAAATGCAAGGATTCTATTTCACAATTTTCTCACATTAAAGATGACAATTTGTATCTGGGCAGGTCCACCACATATGAAAGTATGTACCCTGTTTATTTTTGCATTTCCAGCAAAAAATATTGAAGTAAGATTCTAAGGTGGTTACAAGAAATAACAAAGCAAAAAATTGAATTTCGACCAGAACTGTTCCTATTAGGCATAATTAAGGAAGAATATAACAAGACTGACAGATATATTATTCTACATATAATAACTGCTACTAGGATTACATACGCACAGCACTGGAAACAGGGAGATATACCACAAGAGGGAGGAGTGATAAGGAAAATTCTAGACTGCGCAGAAATGGACAGGCTGACTCTAAAGTTAAAAGATAGAGAGGAATTGATGTATTATTTAGTCTGGGATGCCTGATATATGGTTTGAGAACAGAAAGAAAAGTAATACTGTAATTAATTAAAAATATGAAGTTATACGTACTGAATATAAAATTAACAGAAAATGTATTATGTAACAAGTGGTAGAAAAAAGGAGTAAGGAATAGAGAATTAATAGAAAAAGCAATATGCAATAATTGTAATAGAAAATTAAGTATAAGAATATGGTTAAGAAATGCAAATGTCTTCAACGTTGATGCAATTGGGTTTTTTTGTTTTTAAATTGTTGGAAAACTGAATAAAGTTTATTTAAAAAACAAAACAAAAGATGACAATTTGTAAGTACTTCCGAAGGTCTTGGGATCACATTGAAGACTGCTGGCAGCTGCACATAACTCTCAGACCTTCAGGTTATATTATTCTGCGCTAAACAGAAAAATCACTTAAATCAGTGTTTCTCAACCTTGGTCCCTTGAAGATGTGTGGACCTCAAATCCCAGAATTCTTTGCTAGCTGGTGACTTTTGAGATTTGAAGTCCACGCATCTTGAAGCAGCCAAGGTTGAGAAACACTGACTTAAACTGTTCGTGGCACTTCCTAAGAGCATTGCTCCTCTTTGGCTTCACTTACCGTCAGGGAATTGGCTCATCAAAGACGGGGAATTTTCGGAAAGCCTCAGCGAGTCCATTTCTCCTGAAGTTTCTTTTAGGGACAGCATCTCTTCCTGATCACCGTCGGATTTGTCCCTGTCGGGACTGGACATCGGTGTGTGGGGTGCTTGCTGCTTCAGCACCGACCCGGCAGATAAGAGCGTCTGGGTCCCAGTTGTGGATTTCTTGGCTCTTCTGGCCCTCGCAGCTCTTTGCAGGATCCCAGGCCTTCTCCTCTGAAAGAGCTTCTTCTTGATCCTCGCTACTTTCCTTCTGTACAAAAGAATCCTCACAGCTTCTGAGATTTGCTCCTCAGAGGTCTTCTTGTCTTTGGTTTCTTCCTTGGCTGCAGACATCAGCCTCTCTGTCTCATCCAGCTTCAGCTTATAGTACTTGTATTCGAGGCTTTCCTCCTCAAGGAGAAACCTGTTTTTTGAGGTGATGGAAAAATAATCAAATAAAGCTGCAAACTTTTCTCCAAATTACCACCCATCGCCCCCGATCTTTTTGCCCCTTCTTTCTGCCCCCTTACCCTTCTGTCCCTCCTGTTGCAAACACTTTCCCCTCATTCCTCTCTGCTGTTCCTGCTTCCCCCACTTGTATATGCAAAGAGAACTCACTTGTCCTCCAAAGGCTCATTTAGCAGTAGCACTTAGACTTATATACCACTTCAGAGGTGCTTTACAGCCTTCTCTAGGCCGTTCACAGACTCAGCCTACTGCTCCCCAACAAACTGGGTACTCATTTTACTGACTTCGGAAAGATGGAAGGCTGAGTCAGCCTTGAGGTGGTCGGAATCAAACTGCTGGCAGTGAACACTGAGTTAACCTGCAATACTGCCTTCTAAACCACTGCGTCACCACGCCCTTTTCATCCAAGGGGAGAGCCCTCATAATCAAACATGGACTCCTGGCTATATCAAAACTGAGGAGTCCTTGGTGCTCTCTGAGCTGGATTGTTTTCTGATAGATGTTTTATAACAACCTAGGCAACACCAACAGTTAACCTAGCACAAAAGGAGCTGAGATGCCGTGAAAACAAATCGGTTCTATCAGAAGCCTATTGAGAGTGCCCCATTCCTTGCAAGAGACATGGGTAAGAATAAAACCTATTTTGAGGTAACCCCCATTTTATGGAGCTCCCTCTCCTTGAGAGATATCAGTGGCTCCAATTCTTCTTACTTTTCACAAACAAGGGAAAACAGTATAATTCACAATTCCAGTCAGAATTTGTAACTTCCCAAAGGAGGAATTTGCTACTTGAGACAAGAGAGCAACTCCTTCAACTAGGATCTGTAGACACACATCAACTAACCTTGCCCAAGAGGACACTTTTTTTTAAAGAAATCACCCTTCTTGGTGAGCAGGGACCATCTCCCTGAAGCCAGTTTCTTTAGCAGTGGCAGGCAACACCCACAGTGAGAATACTAGACTTAAGAAGAGAAACAACCCAGGTACAACATGCTAACCCATACTGTGTAAACAGTTGTGACTTAGCGTTTGTCTGAATTCAGGTGAGTAGTTAGCAACTATTAATCCTCCAAGACAATACTGTCAGGTGCAGACATGGCCACAAAGCAGAGTCATTCTTCAACAATGACTTCATTGTTCCCCAACTACAGCATTTTCATTAGGTGACTATAAAAATCACTGTTTCTCAACCCTGACCAACTTTAAGATCTGTGTACTTCACATCCCATAATTCCCCAGCCAGCAAGTTGAAAACCATGCCTTAGGATTCTCTATTTATTTGCTTTTATTTAAGCATACTCACGTATCAATCCTGAATACAACAGGACATCTTAAACCAGACATTTATTTTCTAACTTACCTTGTAGGATATCACAAAGTCATGATAAAATTGGAGCTAGATATTGCCTCCAAGCACTTTGAAGGGTCCAAAGACAAAAAACAAGTAAGATAAATACCAATACTCCGGGTTGTGTTTCAGTTCAGCCTTCTCTTTTCCTGTTAATGTGCCAGAGACCATCGTATTCACTAGCTTTTCAATCGTCTCAACGACTTTCCTATCAGCACGTTGTGGGGCTATGCAAATAAGTACCAAACAAGGGGGAGAAAAAAAATAGAAGTCACAATAACAATTTAAGATGGCAACTTGATATCTTCCTACTAATAAAATGTGCTCCCATTATGATTATCACCGGTAAGTGAGCAAGATCACTTTATGTATTTCATTTAATTCTGTATCATAAAAATGTGTGGATTATGAGAGCACAGAAGAGTTTGACTTTGTGTCACAGGCCACAACCTCAATATATATAATGCTTACCATTTGTACTTTACAGAGATTTTAAAAAACTTTATTTAGAATGTTCCCTGATTAATCTTTTTAGTCTTTTTTAAAAAATAAATCTAGTTATTTATACATTCTTCAGTAGACTCCTGGATAGCAGAGTATTATATATAATTATATTTTGAATTGCTGGGGAGGGGGGAGAATAGTTCTTAACAATAATCTTACTTTGTCACATTATTTTTCTAAACCTCCCCTCATGTTTAGTCAGCTGACCTACTTCCCAGCACCCAGTGGTACTGTATTTCTGTGTTTTTTCCTGAGAAGATCTGGGTTTTAATTTCCACTCATTCTGAAATAGGCTTTGTTTCTCAACCTAGTGTATTTCACAGAGATAAAATGAAAAGCAGAACATCATTCCCAATTGCTCATATACTAAAAAAACGATCCCCACTTAATTTTAAGTATGATTTACATGAACATTCCACTGACCCTGAGCTGGAGGACTGGCAGCTGATCTCTTTAACTGCATCTGGCAGCCACTTTTCTCCAACCAACTTTGCAAGGTTTCTATATATTCTTTCCCAAACAAGGCAGAAGTATCAAAATTGGGAAATAAGGTAGGAGGAGGGGCCGAATCCTGGACGCTGAGGGCCTCCAGGATTTTTTCCTGCCTGAAGGCAGAAGCCAGAGCGAAGGTTTGCCCCAGGAGGGCCAAGGATTTCCGGCAGAGGGACATCGTAGTCTGAAAAGCGGTGGACATCTTCCCTGTGTTACTGAAGCTGTTAGTTTTGATTCTGAGCTCATAGGCATTGCAGGCCATCAGCAGAGGCGTAGTGCTCCTGAGCAGGTAGTCCTGCAGCCGCATCATATACCGGTCGAAAGGCTTAATGACTTCAAAAAAGCTATTCTTCGTCACCATCACTCTTTTCTCCAACAGCAGGTTCAGAAACTGGCTGTCCACTTTAGGGGTTCTCAGAGCCGGGTGTTGCAGCGTCTTGACGCTGTTCATGCAGAAATCTTGGTGCTCGGTTTTCAGCGAACACTTAAACGATGCCAGCATTTTGGCACAGGTCTCCGTCTCTAAGGTGAAGAGCAAACGGAAAAGTTCTGAATACTCCGGGTCTCTCTTAATTTCATAGAACCCAGCCCATTTGATGATTTCAACCCCAAAATTGGCAAAAATATCCGAAGAATCTAGAAGTTCCAAGTCTGGCTCTTTGATCCGGACGTAGCCTGTAGGTTTCAGAGCTCCCTCTTGCTGTAGTCCCTTTAAAGAGGCCAGACCTGGCCTTTGGATTTGTGGAGGGTGAAGAGAAGGTATCGTTCTTTGCTTGGCGAGACCCAGAGGATTTAACAGAAGGTCGTCTGCTGGGGGCAAAGCTTTACTGGCCCATTTCTTGAGATGAGCTGTCAACTCCTCCTTACTTCTGACCAGGCTTCTAGTTGCCATCCCACGTTTCCCTTGGAGACCTCTTCCCCGCCCAGCATTCAAAGTGGAGCCGAATTCTCCCTCAGTCTCGAGGCCCTGCTCCAGGTCATAATTCTGACTACATGCAGTCCTGTAGTTCTCTTCCAGAAGCCGTGTTGATCTGAAGTCGCCCAACAGTTCTGATGAATCGAAGTCAGTCTCGTGGCGTCTGGAAGGGTCTCGAATGGGAGTGTGGCTGTATTTCCGTTCCCTCGAGGCCGCGTTGTCATAGTCCCGATCTCGGGAAGATGGGCCAGCATAATCTCTTTCCACGGCCGACGAATTTCCATAGTCTTGTTCGTATGAAGTTAGCTGGCTGTAGTCCCGAGTCTGTGAAGAGAGTTTGGCGCTACTTTTGGAAAAGTAATCCTCTTCCTCTGTGACGTGGCTGCTGGACCTATAGGAAGGCAGCGTATATTCATTTCTGGTGTCTTTCCTCCAATCGCCCCGCATGAACTTCCCACCGTCTTGAAATTCGTCCTCCTCCTCGTCGTACTGGGCCCGCGTGACTGGCCGCGAGTGAACTGCATGAAGAAACAAAAGACAGCCGCTGTTCATAGAGGCACTGAACTTTAATACAACCACCCTATTTGGAAGGGTTGAAAAAAGGTGAGCCACCCCTGCATCAGGGATGTCAAACTCAAGGCCCGGGGGCCCAGATCCGGCCCACGGGGTGCTTAGATCTGGAAACAGCGAAGGACTGGCCCACAGTGCCTCTGCCAGCAAAAATGGAGCTCAGGATGGCTGTGTCAGGGTTCCAGCGATTGCCCTAATTAAATCATGAACCTCGAGCCGAGCTTCAAAAGAAGTCAAAAGTTTTATTAGGAGCAACAGGTCGGCATTATCCTAGTTGAAGCCAACTCGGACACACATGATTTATGGTCACCTATGACCCTGTTTCCCCCCTTCCCCCTGGATGTGTCATCAATCAGATTCTCCAACGGAAGCACATTCACCAGCTCGGCGTCATCAATTACATTCTCCCATGAAGGATTTTCGTGGGTAGAAGATCTGGAAGCCTAGCTACAATCTTTGTGAGATATGCGTGGAATGTACTTCTGCCCCCCCCCCCAATCGCTTATGGCAACTCGAAAACAGGCATAGGAATTCTTTACGAGTTGACAGGCTGTGTGCAGCCCACCTGAGCTCTGTTTTCACTAGCAGAGGGTTGCAGGAGGCTGTCGCAGCCAAAAACGGAGCTCAGGAGCCTGTTTTTGCTGGCGGAGCGCTCGGGCCACCATAGGTGCCCCAGATACGACTGACGTTGAGCTGGCCATGCCCACCCCGGCATCCCAAGGTCAAACACAATCCTGATGCGGCCCTCAATGAAATCGAGCTTGACATCCTTGCACTACATCATGCAACTCTGTATTCTACTGGAACATTAAATATTACTAATGAAGGTAAAACCACGTTTAGTAAATCAGAATAATTTATGACTAAGCATAAAGTCTACTCAGATCTATGTCTTCCATAGCAGCTGTGGGTAACTGAAATTGAACATTATTTGTTTTCACTTTCACACATTTCACTGATGAGCTTTTTTGACAAATGGGCAGAGTTATTACACCAAAGTCTCACAGAATTCCACACAGTTACCTGGAGTGACATTCAATTGCTGGGAACTTCAGGGACTACTCCATATAACTTTGCTGGCAACAATATATGACTTTTTTGTCACTACTTAGACTGCCACCTGCTGAAGTCACTGCTTAAATTATCCTTAATTGGTTCCTTATCTGCTTCTAAATTCTGTGCAATGTTGGTTTTCTCTCAGTGCCTTTCACCCACTTTTCTCTTCCATACCGTTCAAGAGCAGTGTTTCTCAACCATGGCGACTTAAAGATGCATGGACTTCAACCCCCAAAATTCCCCAGCCAGCATACTGCCTGGACCATTCTGGGAATTGAAATCCAAACCTTAAAAGGTCTAGACTGATAGTTCAGTACATCCTCTTCTTTGATTCTCAGTTGCTAACTCTATCATCTCATGCTCCTCAAAGTCCTTATTTACTGAATGTTGATGCCTCCCATCTCCCCTAACAAGGTGACTCTGGGAGGCTTACATATTACAAAGCATGTAAAAAAAATTGAAATATTAACAATTACACAGATTACAGTATTATTAAAAACTGTACTAAAACTGAAACTAAGAAGCTAAGAGACTGGTGGGAACAGGGAAGAGGTCTTCTTACCCCATCAGCCACCTCATGCGCTGAGCGACCTCTTAGGGTCCCAGACTAACCAGTAAAGCCAGGTTTTACTACCCTTCTGAAAAGCAAAAAGGAAGGGCCAGTTGTCATCTCTACTGGGAGACTGTCCCATAGTGATAGGTCCTTATAGGGGTGGTTTGTCACTGCTTTTTTCCTGGGGTGATTTTTTTTTAAATTTTCCTATCTCACCCCATTCTAGCAGTAACCAAGCCCAAATGCCTTCTTTGATGCCTTTTGCATCTGAAATCGCCTCCAGAATACATCCATGCAACACTTCCCTTACTTCTCAAAACGCCTGTTTTCTAAAAAAAACAAAATGTGGGCATGTTTCCCAAGTATCAAAAAAAAAAATCAGATTAGGCTATTGCACACATGCTTCCATCTCCCCCTTCTTGTTGTTTCCATGAATGTACCACAGTCTATAAGCCTCCTGAGGTAAATATCTTCAGAATTTATATTTTCTTGGAGAAGGGTAATTAAAATAGGAAACACATTGAGGAAGAGGGTTTTAAAAAATTATTCTACAGAAGGTTATATGGAGCAGCTTCAAAGGGAGGTAACAGATCAAAAGACAGATCCTTCTTCACAATCCTTACTCAACTTCAGAAACTGACAGCCGGCTTGAAATTATTTTCTACATATACAACAGCTAAGCAGAATTTCAGGAAGTTTTTTTTTAAAAAAAGGGCAAAAGAACAGCAAAGAAAAGCCACAGTAATCTGAGTTGAGATTGAGCTGCATCTCCAAGACCAATGTAAGTAAGCATCACTATCGCATGACAGTGAAACAGTGCTATATAAAAAACATAAAAGCAGCATCACTTCATAAGATTAAAAAAAAAAGTGATTTCCATTACTACCAGGGAATAATTATTTCACAAAGCCTTGAAGACAAGGTTTTGTCAACAGGGGACATGGGAGTGTGATGGTGCCAGTGCAGCGGTTATGTTGATTGTTGTGGTGAATGAGATTATGGCTGTGAGTCTTATGTATTTATTCTTTTTAATATAGCTTTATAGTTCTTAAATTGTTGTATTTTTATATGTTTTGTTTGTAAGCTGACCATAATCTTTCTCTCATACACACATTTTCTCATTCTCTTTCTGTGTGTGTGTGTGTGTGTGTGTGTGTGTGTGTGTGTGTAAGATGGACAGCTGTATAAATCTGAATAAATTAAGATGCCTATGGAAATGCATAATCAGGAGAAGAGCATGATCACACTCCTTCTCAAAGTCCCAAGTACGTGGCAACCATTGATTTTATAAAAAGGTCTACTTCAAATCACGTCAGTCAAAGAACTCCAACTATCAGGACCCAGAAGAAGAGTCAGCCTTCTCTGCTGCAATGCTCATCCTTTGGAATATCTTGTCTCTAAGGTAAAACCTGCCCCCACCTTCCTATCCTTCCACAGGAGCCTAAGCTCTGCCAGTTGGCCTGGAGACCAGATGAATTCTATACTGGAGGTGGCTGCTAAATTGATGGCAGCCTCCCCCTTGCGCTGAGCTCTCTGCCTGTCCCATCTTTTTGGTTATTGTATTCTCATTGTGTTCCTTTTTCACAATATTTATTTTATGGGTCTATTATTTTACTTCTGTTCTGTTTCCGCTCTTTTTTCCCCTTCCTTTTTATTATTGTAAGCTGCCTAGCATAGTCCCATGACGAGCTAGGCGGCAAATAAATTTAGTAAATAAATAAGTAAATTTGTACAATCAGTGCTACCTCTAAGTTGATGAAGTGCCTCATCGATTGGATCACTTCGGTCCAGATATCGTTTTGCCTTGGCCTGCATGATTGCATCAAAAGACTCCCGTGTCAACCGTTGGGAGGCCATCTTGACTCTGAAACTAAAAGTGAGGAAACTTAAGAATATGCATTCGCCAGTGACATTTCTTTATCCTATAGCTTTCACAAAAGACAGGTCTAAGTAAGGTTTCTAACTCATCAACTATTCAAGCCCAGACTTGTTTAAATTCAGCAGAGCTGTTTTTCATGTGGGAAGAATAAACCACATGGAATAGAAAGTAAGAGTTGTAGGAACTCTGGTTTACACTGAATAAACTACTTTGTTTAGAGCTCTATCTAAACTCTAAATCTAAATTTAGTAACATTGCCCTTGACTGCATCAAGAGCACTAGAGGAAGAAAACATGTAGAAAGGCATTTAATCCCCCTCCACAAATTAATTATTTTCTCACAAGAATTGTGAATATATGTTATACATATGGTCCTGACAGAACTGGTTCTGTGGGAAGCCTCAGTTTGTAACCCACCTCGATGATGCTAAATATAGCGTCATTGTCGTATGATCGATGATGCCATTATATTTAACATGATCGAGGTGGGTAACAAACTGAGGCTTCCCACAGAACCAATTCTCTCAGGACCATAACACTACAGGATATTAAACAAGCATATAAATTCCAGAAATCCAAAATAAAATTAACAACCAATCAATAACATTCATTAACATTTGTATATGTGACCATCAAATGTAAATGGTTAAACATTTAGCACATTTGTATGAAACAGACACATAAAACAAGTTCAGAGAAGTGGGAACATATCAAGGACTAATTTACTTTACATGATGTTTAATTACAGACGAGACAGAAAGAGGAAAGAGATTCTTGCCACTAAAAAGAAAGGGGAGAAAATGAGGCTTCTCGCCACAGTAAAGGAGAAAAATTTCTAATGTGCAGTTCACACAAATATGCTGAATGGGAGAACCTTTTGCACACACTGGAATTACTTCACTTAGGAAAAGAAAGGGAATAGAGAGAAATGGCAGAAAGAAAATGAGTAACAATTATTTATAGTACTGAACTTCATTAGCATACATTCTGGTCCACAGTTATGATAGATATATCCTCCAATAGATGGAGAAGGAAGGTAGAGAGAGATGGGTTTTTGGTTAGACCTGCTCAATGTACTTCTTGGCTTTCTTGAAATCACACTTCTTCCAGAACTGGGGACTCAGATCAAGTTCAAAGAACCACTTCTCCTTTGTCTGATTTTGAACCCAGATAATCAGCTAAGAACCACTTTGGTGTAGTGATGAAGCCACCAGGCTAGAAACTGGGAGACTGTGAGTTCTAGCCCTGCCTTAGGCACAAAACCAGCTGGGTGACCTGGGGACAGTACTTTTATCAGTACCTCAGTATTGAAAAGAGGAAGATATATCATGCCCTCATGTATGAAAACAATGACTAATAAAGAGGGTCAAATGTCATATTATTTGCAAAGATATAAATAATAAGAGTTCAATGATTAACAGATTTAACAGATAATCAGAGTTATAATGTGGTGAACAAACCTGGATGCAGTACTCTAGGTTTGGTCTTATTAAGACTTTATAGAGTGGTATTAGTACCTCACTTGATCTTGATTGTATCCCTCTGTTAATACAATTTAGGATTGCTTTGGCTTTTTTGGCTGCTGCTGCACACTGCTGGCTCATATTTAGCTGGTTGTCCAAGATCCCTCTCACAGTTACTACTATTGAGCCTGGTTTCACCCAGTCTATATGTGTACTTTTGGTTTTTCTTGCCTAAGTGTAGGACTTTACTTTTCTCTACATTGAATTTCATGTTGTTAGATACAGCCCAGTGTTATAGTCTGTCAAGATCCATCTGGATCTTGAGCTATCTTCTTGGGTGTTAGATATTCCTGCCAGCTTAGTAAGAGATTAGTTCAATTAATGGCTTTCCTATGGCTATGAACAAGGAATTCCAACTAAGAATGACATTTACCGTTACTTCGAACAGACATGCTATATGTATCATATATATCATGGGTATTTTGAATCTTTGATTATTTTAGGTGTCAAGATTAGCAATTACAATTATATTGTATTTTGAATCCTGACTTCATGCTGGGTTTGTGCAAAAGGCATTTGTGAATCTGGAAGTTTTCAGGCAGCCCCTTTTAAGACTCCTAGGTCACTACATCAATTTTCTGCATCCTTTCTTCAGTATTTCAGAAATAATGCTTTTTATTTAGATTCGAGTCCAATGCTGTTGAAATTTAATCGATCCACAAAAGTACTGATTTTTGTCAAAATCTTAGATTTCTCATTTTTTTGCAATTTCAAATTCATTTCCTTTGCTAAAAAAAAATATTCTCACCGGCAAAGTTACCCACAGCAAATGCTAGGCTTCTTTTCAGAAAAAGTGAACAGGGACTGAGGACAAATCTCCTTCATGTAAACATGTTGTTCAAAAAAATTCTAAATTAGTCTTCAGCAATGTTACCAAGAAACTAAAAAAGAAATTTAAAAAAGAATGAATATGCATGCTAGAAGCGATGAGGGTTATATACATCCAAACGATGTTAGGTTGGAGGGAAGGAGCATCTGCAATATAATAGAAAGCTTTCTTTTAAAAAAGCCATATTCTTAAACATTTTCCTCTCAGATTGACATCCATGTTAGATCTGATGATGAGGGGAAAACATTGGAAAACATCCGAGAAGAACCATAAAGCCACACAAATGTTAAATACAGATAGTCCTCAACTTACCACCACAATTGAGCCCAAAATTTCTGTTGTTGAGACATTTGTTAAGTATAGAATAGAATCACAGAGTTGGAAGGGACCTTGGAGGTCTACCAGTCCAATCCCCTGCCTAGGAAGGAAACCCTGCACCACTTCAGACAAATGGTCATCCAACATCTTTTTAAAAACTTCCAGTGTTGGAACATTCACAACTTCTGGTGACAAGTGAGAGTTTTGCCCCATTTTACAACCTTTCTCGCCACTGTTAAGCGAATCACTGCCATTGATAAAAGTTAGCAACCCAGTTGTTAAGTGAATCCGGCTTCCTCATCAACTTTGCTTGTCAGAAGGTCCCCAAAAGGGGATTGCATGACCCCGAGGACACAGCAACTATCATTAAATAGGAACCAATTGCCAAGTGTCTGAATTTTTGATCACACGATCCATGGGGGATGCTACAAAAGGTAGTTAAGTCTGAAACATGATCATGAGTCACCTTTTTCAGCTTTAAGCAGTCACTAAATGAACGGCTGCAAGTCGAGGACTCCCTGTGTATACTAATTTTTGGCCCCTTTAAGAACTGCATTCCCCATGAACAGACCCTACTTTAAAAAAAAAAATCCTTCCAAACTAGCCACTGACCGAAGGACTTGTAAAAGAGCGTTTTCTGAAAAACCCTCCCAAAAGCAGAGAAAGGAGCAGGAGGCTAGGCTGGGTGTTTGTTCCCCTCGCCTCCCTTGGTCGGTTGATAATACTGTACGAGGGAATATCCTTTAACAGATTAAGAGAGTTGGAAGGGACCTTGTAGGTCATCTAGTCCAACCCGCCGCCTAAACGGGAGACCCTACACCATTTCTGACAAATGGCAGTCCAATCTCTTCTTGAAAGTCTCAATATCATTTCCTCGCCCTCCCTGTAGCTCCAATACAGACGCCTGGGGTTCTTAGAAAGTGTGTCTGGGGGAAATAAGGCTATTTTTTGCCATTTCCTCCCCGCTCTTCCCCAATGCTCGGACTTCGGCTGCTGGTTTATCCCCAACGGCTTACCAAGCGACGGGGAAGAAGAGAAGCAGCCTCTAGCATAAAGCGACCTCCATTAACCAGCTCCGGTTCCTTCTGCGCATGCGCTCGAGCGCCTCTCTACCCTCTCGCCGGAGCTTCTTCTCTGCGGCAGCGGATCTGCACTTTCTCTTTTGCACGCGGAGAAAGCATCAATCAGGTTTGTTCTAACTCGCCCGGCCCTTTTTATAAACAAAACAAAATAATAATCCCTTCAATTCCTGCCCCGGCTCGACTTCGTGCGCACGCGCGACAAGAGGATCTCGTTAAAGAGATATAAAGTGACGCTATCCAATAACGCATGCGCAAAAGGCGTCTCAAGTCAGCCACTGCTCTTGCGCATGCGCCAAGCACTGACCGGAGGGAAATCTTGTTCCCAAGGAACTCCGTGAGAAGAAATAAGGTAATCTTTCAAAAAAAAAATAACATCAAGTCATCTTCCTCAACCCGTTTTTTTAAAAAAGAAAGCGGCGCCGAGGCTTTCCAAAGTGCAAACACAGTTATTTCGTCAATTTAACAACTTTAACCCATCATATCTGGCCTGCAAAAATTCGGACAACCACTAAGTGGCAGCAAACTTGCTGCCTCCTAAAGGTCGACAGATTTTTGTATTTTATATTTTTGCAGTTCAGCTCTAAGACTTCAACTTCCATTAACGTCCGTCTCACCTTCCTTTAAAAATTCCTGGGGGAGGGAAATGTGCTGGCGTACGCATGCGTAGTTCAAAATTCCCCTTTCCGTGCGCTGCCATTGGCGAAATCGCTTTTTTTTTTCCTGCACCACGTGGCCTACATTGTACGGTGGCGAGCTGCAGCCAAAAAGAACGCGTCGCCGCAGTCGCTGCCCTGAACGCGTCTTTTTTTTCTTTTCTTTTTTTTTTGCGCACCGCCGGCTTTTGGTTTCCCGGCAGCAACGCCGGGCTTGTCGCGAACGAGGACGAGGGGTCGGAGCAGGTAAGCGAGACTGGAGCCCGCCTGGAGACCCCCCTTTTTCCCCTTTTGGGGGGATGGGAGTGGGGGTTCCCTTTACTATTCCTCCGCGAGACCCCAAGGAGAAGGAATACCGTCTGCTGGCAGGCGTGCTTGGCAGGGTTCTTTATTCCAGTCGGAATGGTTAAAAAGCCACCGGCTTAACGTCAAAAGAGAGAAACGGGGTGGTGGTGGTGCTGCTTGCGTGCCCTGGGAGGCGATTTTTCATTCTCTGTCTTATTTTATTTTATTTTTTCCCTACTGCTGATCTTGAGGTACCGTATCACATATACAACACAGGTAGTCCTCGATTTACGACCACGGCAAACCCCCAAATTTATGTTGGTTAAGTGGGAAATAGGTTGTTTTGCTTCATTTTACGACATTTCTTGTCCTGTTTGTTAAATGAATCCCTGCGGTGGTTAAGTTAGTAAGGTGGTCGTTAAGTGAATCTGGCTTCCCCACTGACTAGGGTCACAAAAAGCGACTCCTGGGACACTGCGACCGTCCTACATATGAACCAGTTGCCAAGCATCCAAATGTAAATCACATCACCGTGGGGATGCTGCACAACAGTTGTTAATGTGAATAATGGTCGTAAGTCAATGCCCTTGTAACTTTGAACGGTCACTAAATGAACTGTTGTAAGTCAAGGGCCAGCCATATATTCCTTTTTATTTTTGAAAACATAATTATGCTCCTTCCCATCCCTCATTCTTCCTAACAACCTTCTCTGTTTTGAACCCTCAGCCAAATCTTAAAAGATTCTGGGGAAGGGGGGTGGCTTGCTAGCCCACAGGGTAATTTGTAGTGTATGTAAACTGCATAATTTGGTTTTTTTGTAAGCCGCTGTGGTCAAGGATTAATCAGCCTTGTATGTGAGATTCCTGACAGCTATCAGTACTATGAAAATAAAGTATGGTTTGTTTACCAATACAAAGTTGGATTAGAAGGGGAAAAAACTACAGCTATTTAGGCAAATCATGGAGAGAACCTGTGTTGGCTGCTAAAAGTCGATACCGACTTGATGGCACATGATCAGTTTAGGTTAAACATTCCTTTAGAGGTGATGATACAAATCTAAATTCTAATGAATAGGAAACCACAAACCTTTACTGCTTAGTAATTACCTTTGGAATCAAATCTTAACTCAGATAAGGCTTATTTGATAGGAAAGGTCTCAGTAGCAATATTAGAAGATGTAATGCTTGCTTTCTGCTAGCAGTGCATTACAGAAAAACATTTGCCTGATGTTCAGGAGATTAACAGCTAGTATTTTTGCAGTTTCCTAGTCATTCCTGCATTTTGTTGCATTTTAAAACATTGCAAGGAGCCACAATGGTTTCATTTAATAAGCAGAGGCTAATATTTTAAATATGTGCCCCCCCAGTATTGCAAAGTAGGTATTTTTATGACATTATGATGTTCCATAGCATATCACCAGTTCTAGAGGCTCCCTTTCCCCAACACTCTGCAACTGTCTTTTCTGGAACTGCAGAGTAGTGAGAAGTAAGATGAACCTGAGCTGATTTGCAAAGCCATGATCGAACACAATACTTACTTTTTAGAACAGGGGTCTCCAACCTTGTCAACTTTAATATTTGTGGACTTCAATAAGTCTTAAAGTTGCCAGGGTTGGAGACCCCTGCTTTAGAATATGTGCTTTTTAATGTTACATTTACTTAATAGCAGAATAACAGAGTTGGAAGGGATCTTGGGGGTCTTCTGCTCAGGTAAGAAACACTATACCATTTCAGACAAATGGTTGTCCAATGTCTTCTTAAAAACTGTATAAAATAAAGATCCAGTACACAGAGAGGAGAACTGAGTCTGAACGCAACAAGAGTTGTGAATTTCGTTGTTTGTATACTGTGAATATACGTACAATGACAATAAAAAATTCAATTCAAGAGCAGTTTTAAAAAAATACTGTCAGGGTGGTGTATTGATAGCTTGTCATTTAGCTACTATATTCTGATGGATGACCTTGTCTTCCTGAGCATGTCAGTTGCGCACAACGAATTTCAGAATTATATGATTCCATTCCTGAAGGTTGATCCCAAATATTAATAAGCAGCTTAATCTACCTGCGTCATCTTTGCAAGTAAATAAATGTAGATTGCTATGATCTGTAAAAAAATATATCTTTGGGGCAAATGTCTTATGGGGATTACAGTCTATCTTATCAGATCCATGAAATGTTTTGCCGATCTATAAGTGTGCGTGTGTGAATGGAAAGGAGAATCGGAGAAAGTGAGGTCAGAGAACTAAAATGCAGTAAGGCAAATGATAATAGTTGTATTATTAATAGTGGCTATTTGCAAAGGCAGGCAATAGTGGTAATGCTTACATCCTTGTGTGAGTAGACTGTTGATTATAGTATTTCCCATAGTTTATAGCAAAAATACTTGTGAAAAATAAAATACGTAATATTTGTTTCTGTGGTATGTGGCTGCTCTTCCTTAAAGCATTTATATGCAACAGGATCAAGACAGAAGTCCTTAATTCACAGTATTCATAAATGCAATGCAGATTTGAAGTCCAGAAAAATGCGTGGGGGCAGCAAAATTGGAAGCTATTTCTGCAAACCATAAAGGTCTTGTTTGGTATTTCTTCAGCATTTCAAGCAAGCAGTATACATTTGAACAGCAGCCTATGGATGGATTACAATTTTGTATTGTAATCTGTATTATAAATGAATGTCTTTCCTTGATTGTGTTTAAATCATGATTGTACTGAAATACAGATCATTTAGTGATGCTAGTAGCATGGCTGACGTTAAGCCATATTTGGGGAGGAAATTTCCAAGATGATTCTTCTTGCAGGGATAACCTCCTTGGGCATTCTGCCAAACTACCTTTGGCATAGCTTAGCTTGTTTCTCTTGCACCTTCCTTTTTTTTTTTTTTGGGTGGAGGGGGGCATGGGAAGGCTATTCTGGAGAAAAGCATCTTTGTGTTTCTGCAAAAGAAAATCCATTCCCTGTTGCCAGAGGTCAGTGTTGAAATAAAGAGGTGCTTTGCTTCTTTGCATCAGCTGAGATCAGTGTTCTCTCAGGCATGATCCTGTCTCCTCTGTTCAAATGAAAGATCAGCTGCTTTGGGCTTTCTCCTCCTCAGCCTATTATTATTATTATTATTATTATTATTAGATTTTATATACCGCCGCCTCTCCCAATGGGACTCTGGGCATTGTACAGCCAAGTAAAAACGACACACATTATAAATACAATTTAAAATAGAATTAAAAATGGATTAAATTGGTGGCTGAAATACAGTGAAAAATAAAACTGAACAAGGAAAAATTTTAAAAACTACAACCATTAAAACCTTCTTTTCCCAGCCAGCAGCCATTAAATCAAACTGCAGCAAAAAAAAATAAGGTGAGGAACTGGGACTGGCTATTCCCAAACTGTTTCCTTTCCAGCTCTTCCGTTCTATTATTTAACTTTCAGAAGTGTTTACTTTATACTTCTCTGTCCCCAGCCCCCTTTTGCTGCTGTTGTCTCTCTCTTTTTCTTCCAGACTGAAAACCAATGAATAGAGCTTTAATTTTTATTGATCATATGTTGGGCCTTGGCTGCTTCCAAAACCCACTTCTTCAAGTAGAATCTGCCGTACACACAGCTGGGAAGGCATATTTTGATCCCCTGCCCAGAGGTTTAAGAATCGTGGGCCAGGAGGCAGAACTCAGTTGCAGCCCCTCATTCTGCAATAGTTCCCTCTACGCTAAATGTGATGGTTCCCATTCCGCAGCCCACCACCAACATTTAAGAGGGATGCCAACATATTCTTTTTCTGTAGAGCTTTTGGAACAAAGTGCCCTATGAGTGGGGATGACTAGATGGGGTTGAGGATGATGTCATGCTTTCTCCCTCTCCCCTCCTCCCCACCCCGTGGTTTCAGAGTGTACTGTATGTTTTATTGCCTTTATGACAATCGTCCTAGAATCTCCATAAGAAGGTGAGCCAGGTTAGTCTATGATGGCAAAAAATCTGGAGTCGGGTAGCACCTTCTCTGACTAACACATTTTATTAAAAGTCATATGCTTTTGTGAGCATCTCTCTTCATCGGATGCTTTGGTTGCTTAGGGTAGAATCTCTGATGAAACAAAAGAAAATAATTGCTCTAACAGCGGAAGAGCAGCATGGGGGATACTTGGAAGAAGAATCTGATTTCCTGGATGCCGTGTGACTTCCCCCCACCTCCCCGTCTCTTGTCACTTTCAGCTGAAGGCAGCTGAGATTGGGCTGTGAAAACAGATGGCTCAACAGAGGGTAGATATAAATTCCTCTTACATGTGGACATATATATCTGTACTCATGTAGGATGCTTTACCAGGCTAGATCATCATTCGTCGTCATTTTAGCCATTGTCTATTCACTGCAGGATGAAGGCCTCTTCCACCAGGTTTCCAACCGATAGGGTCCTGAGCTTTCTTTTGCCAATTGGGCCTCCAATATTTGCTTGATGTCGTCCATTAGAATTAGAATTCTTTTATTGGCCAAGTGTGATTGGACACACAAGGAATTTGTCTTGGTGCAAATGCTCTCTGTATACATAAAATAAAATATACATTTGTCAAGAGTCAAGAATCATGAGGTACAACACTTAATAATAGTCATAGGGTACAATAAGCAATCAAGTCATACTAGAAAACAGTCCATATAAATTGTAAGAATACAAGTGACAAAGTTACAGTCATACAGTCACAAGTGGGAGGGGAGGGTGATAAGGAATGATGAGAAGATTAATAGTAATAGTGCAAACTTTGTAAATAGTTGGAGAATAGTTGAGGGAATTATTTGTTTAGCAAAGTGATGGCGTTCGGGGAAAAACTGTCCTTGTGTCTAGTTGTTCTGGTATGCAGTGCTCTATAGCGTTGTTTAGAGGGAAGGAGTTGAAAAAGTTTGTGTCTGGGATGTGAAGGGTCTGTCCATCTTGTTTTAGATCTCTTTCGTGGATGCTTTTTATCAAGTGGAATCCATTCTATGACAGCCTTAGTCCACCTGCCATCAGTTCTTCTTGCTATGGGACCAGCCCATATCCATTCTTTTGATGGCATCGTATATTGTTGTTTCCTCTCTAATCCGTCTGCAGGTCTTTCTGTCTTGTGATGCCGAGCTCATATCTTTCCATAGCTCTTTGTGTCACTCATAGCTTTTGTATCGAAAGTGAGGTTAGTGTCCACACATTAGAGCAGGTAGCATACACTGATCAAAAACTTTTCAGGCACAGGGGGAAGGTTGTTGTTGGAAATTACACTTAACTTGTCAAATGCCTGCCAACCACTTTTAACACGCCGTTCAATTTCCTTTTTTCTATCGCCTTCCATTGAGATCTGTTGGCCAAGGTATATGTAGTAGTCTACTATGTCTGGTGCTTCAAATATAAAAATTCCAGGCTAAATAAAGACCTGGAAGATACATTCCTAGCATGGTAATCTAGGCTAGTACTAACCTTTTTTGTTAATGGCTTTGTCTATCCTGTGTATCCAGAAAAAGGGTTAATTCAACAACTATTATTTTATGTGAATTTATGTGTTGTCAGATTAGGTGGCAGGCATAGTTCTGGAGACAGATACCAACAAAGTAGGAACACTGTGGAAATGTTATGATTGGGGGAGTTGTTCAGTTTCCATACTTGAAAAAAAAAATTGGGAGCAAATTTTATTTATTTATTAGAAAAGTATAAATGGCTGCCTAATCCAAGGTAATCACAGGCTTGCCTGTAGTCCATCTAATCGAGTATCTTCCCGTCCATTGTAGTTCCCAATAGCTAAGATAAGATTATGAACTAACACTGATGATTTTACCTAGTTTGGGTAATGAAATGTCTTTAAGAAAACAAGCAAGCTTAGAGAGTACCAAGGACCCCGGGTATGGATTATGTCTGTTCTGTTGCTCCCAAAAACAGAGATACGACTCTGTATCTGGAATTTCTGTTATTCTAGAATTGCTAATTACCTGCAATAAATATGTTCTGACTTCATCTAAAAGGTCTGCAAATTAGGCCATTGTGGTGAGGAATTCCACTTACTCGTTATGATTTGTATGAAAATAGTGTTTGTTTTCTTCCTACAGAATTGCATGGTCTTGAATTGTGGCTTTTGGGGAAAGGGGAGTAACTACTTCATCCATACTTCTCTGCTCATAATTTCCTGGCTTAATTTACTTTATTATGCCAGTCTCCTTTTTTTTTTTTTCAAAATTATACCTCTACATAAAATATCTAGCTAACTTTCTGGTCTGCAGGCCAACATGGCAGCCAAGCGGATTACCCAAGAGACATTTGATGATGTGGTACAGGAAAATATCATTGAGTTTGGAATGGATCCGGAAGAGGCATTGAATGAAGCCATCCAGCAATTTGAATCTCAAGGTATGGTATGAAGCAGGGGTTTCCAACCTTGGCAATTTTAAGACTTGTGGACTTCAACTCCCATAATTCCTCAGCAAAGCTGGCTGAGGAATTCTAGGAGTTGAAGTCCACAAGTCTTAAAGTTGCCAAAGTTGGAGACCCCTGGTATGAAGGATGGGAATATTGACCTACATGAAATGTCATCCTTTTAGACATAGGCATCCATGCCAGCAATCACTTGGCTTCCCAAGGAAATTGGTGTGGCTTATGGCAATTGGGGGGGGAGGGGAGGGAGGAAACCAATATTAAATTAATCTGAATTTTATTCTTAAAATAAGTATTGTTAAAACAGACTCAGTATATCAAAATGTTATTGTGTGAATGCAGTATAGCCGTTCCCCAAAATACTGGTATAATTTGAGCATCATCTTACAAAAGTCATTTGCCTTGCCCATATATAGTCACTCCAAAGAAAAAATAAGTCACAAATTGATAATACCAAATATCTTAATTATCAAGAAGTTACCCAGTGAAAATTTTCAGGTAGTTTTTCCCAATTAAAAAAAAAAAAAGCTTTTGCCCATCGTACTCAGTCTTCGGTGCAGTTTTTATCAGATTGAGATCTTGGCTAGCCTTAAGGGTAAAGTTAAAGGCTCCCCTCCCACATACGTGTTAGTCGTTTCTGGCTCTAGGGGGCGCTGCTCATCTCCGTTACAAAGCCGAAGAGCCAGCGCTGTCCAAAGACATCTCCATTGTCTTGTGGCCGGCATGACTAAATGCCAAAGGCGCATTTCCTTCCCACCAAAATGGTCCCTATTTTTCTACTTGCATTTTTACATGCTTTTGAACTTCTAGGTTGGCAGAATCTGGGACAAGTAACAGGAGCTCACTCCGTTACATGGTGCTAGGGATTCGAACCGCTGAACTGCTGACCTTTCTGATCGACAAGCTCAGAGTCTTAGCCACTGAGCCACCATGTCCCTTTGGCTAGCCTTAGAGGACCTAAAATCCAATGCATTTAGAGGGATACAATAGGAGAATTGCTCTGGAAATATTCAGGCTGATACAACATTTTATCTTTCCTTTAGGCGTAGATTTAAGCAATATAGTAAAGATTGTACCCAGTCCAGCTCCAGAGAATGGTCAAGAACAGAAGCACATGGTTTTACAGGTGAGTGAGATGATGCTGTACAGGAAAGGGCTAGGGATTGTCCATCAGATCCAATATGTAGGTGTAATTATCTTCCTACTAGCTGGAAACCCGTGCTTCGCTACGAAACTCTGTGATCGGGCTTAGTTTTCGGGGAGGAAAATAAGGTGAAAAAATTCTGCCTCTGCCTACCAGCATCCATCGGTATTCATCTGGCTAATATCCTGTCAGTGTGAGAGAGAGTTGAGGGCTGTTTGGAAACTGAAAGAGTATTTGCTGTGTGAGCAAGAAGGAGACAGCAAGAAGCCTGGGCATGCCTTAGCTCAACTGTTCTGTACTAAAGCTGCTTGGTGCTGTGAAACTAAAACTGAAACTCTTCTCTGCTTGTGTTTTGCATTTGGAACAGATTTCTTTCCAGGTGGGGAGAGGGAGTAGAACTCCTTAGCATCAGAGCGTGTTAATAATAATATAGGAAATACTAATGCTCTGATGGTCATTTCGAAAAATCCTTTCTTAGTGAGCCCCTAGAAGCCAAGAGGAACATAGGTGCCAAATTTCAAGTTTGTAGGCTTTACGGTTCTAGAGATTTTGTGATGATGCTTGAGTGGTATTGCGCTTTTATATATATAGATTTCCAGGTAGATCAGTGCAGGTGGCTCTAGGAACTCATAAGCATAGCACTGTGGATACAGTTTTTCATTCATGTATTGCTTGCTCATTGGAATCTAAATCTTGGTGTAAATTGCCTTAAAATGTAGACACTCCATGAGCTAGACTTCTTCAGTGTGTTACTGTATGTTACGTATATATTTATTAAAAGTATTCACAAGTACCTTTTTTCAGGCAGGCCTCATAAAGTTATTTGCATACGATCAGTAAAATAATGGAACAGAAGTTGCCCTTGGAAGTTGTGGGTGCGCCGTCCCTTGAGACTTTCAAGAAGAGATTGGACTACCATCTGTCAGAAATGGTGTAGGGTCTCCCGCTTGGGCAGGGGGTTGGACTAGATGACCTACAAGGTCCCTTCCAACTCTATTAATCTCTGTTAAAATAAGCAATAAGTAAAAAAAAAAAAAGGCAAATAATGGAATATTTTAAAAGCTGCTTTAGAAATCCTAGGGTTTGAAGTAAAACAGAAATCTGGTGGAGAGAAAGCATGCAAAAAACAGAGAGAGAAAAGATGCAAATGAACAGAAGGGACTGAAGCCGCTGCCATCTGTGCATCCTCCAATTCTAGAAAGGATTTTAGATGCTTTCCGAATGGCGGCCGAATCGAAAGAGGAGGAAGATGCAGTGCAGAGAATAAGGCAAGATTCCACTCTTCTTCTTTTTTTTTCCCCCTTTGTCTTCTATAGATATTGGACTGTCTCCAGAAAGCCGTCATCGATGCGGATTCGAGCAAGGTGGACGAATCTTTGGTGAACTTTGCCAGGCAGTGCAGGCAGGAGCTGTCGGTCCGTTACCTGGCTGCCCAGAAAGGTGCCTACCCGGCAGTCCTAGCTGCTTGTCGGCTGGCATCGGAAGAGCGATGCTCCCTTTTAAAAGCCCTCCAAGCCCTCTCGGCCCTCCTGGATGGCCAGCCTGACATCCTCGATGTGCCTGGGCAGGAGCTGTTGCTGCGGGTGCTGCAGGAGAGCCGAGACGACGCTGACCTCACTTTGGCTGGCGTCCGTTGCATCCGACACGCGTGCCTGAAACACGAGCAGAATCGTCAGGATCTTGTGAAAGGGGGCATCCTTGCCCTCCTGTCTGAGGCTATAGTCCGGCACAGGGACCGGGCAGATGTGGTCAGGGAAGCCTGTTCAGGGCTACGCATCATGACTTTTGATGATGACATCCGAGTGCCCTTTGGCCACGCCCATGACCATGCCAGGATGATTGTGGCTGAGCATAACGGCTTGGGCATCCTGATAGAGGCAGCCAAAGGTAAAAAAAAGACCATCTCCCTGCTCACATGCTTTCTCTCTTGGTTTCTTTATGCTCCAGCACAGGCACATAAATTACATAATACAGGCCTACTATTTATCTTTCTGTATGACTTCCACCCCCCACCCCCTTCCCCTTTTAAATGTGCTGCAATCTCCAGCTGTAGTGGGAGGAGAAGTGAGGAAGCTGGCAAATTTAAAAGCCCTTGAAGACTGCAGACCTGATCTGCCCCAAAATTCCTGAAGCCCTTAAATCTGGCTGTCCCCAGGAAAAGGCAGATTCAGTGAGGTTCTTGTTAAATAGATTAGCAGCAAAAAAGAAGTAACTCTAATCATCTCATAGTGTCGTTCTAGTTCCTTGCACCTGACCTTAAACTGCTTTTTGCTAGTTGCTGAGAGGACCAAGAATCCTCGCCTTTCCCCCTTGAATTCCATGAGAAATTTTATTAGATAGTTAGATAGATAGATAGATAGATAGATAGATAGATAGATAGATAGATAGATAGATAGATAGATAGATAGATAGATAGATAGATAGATAGATAGATTGATTGATTGATTGATTGATTGATTCCTTTATTGGCAAGTGTGGTTGGACACACAAGGAATTTGTCTTGGTGCAAATGCTCTCAGATACATTCATCAAGAGTCAAGAATCATGAGGTACAACACTTAATAATAGTCATAGGGTACAATAAGCGATCAAATTGTGGGATTTGATCTTGCGGGACCGCCTACTGCCACCATCGGCCTCCCGCCAGCCAGTGCGCTCCCACAGGGTGGGCCTCCTCGGGGTACTGCCAGCTGGATGATGTCGGTTGGCGACCCCGAGGGTGCGGGCCTTTTCTGTGGGAGCACCCTCTTTTTGGAATGAAGGACGGAGATGTGGGCCATTGCTGACCTGCAAGCCTTCCGACGTGCACTCAAAACGCATCTTTTCCAACAGGCCGGTCTGGCCTAACGTTATGAGCAGGGTTTTAAATTTTTAATTCAATTTTAATTTTATGGGGTTTTATTGGTTTCAGACATTTATTTAATCAATTTTAAACTCTTTTTTAATTTTTGTAATTTGTATGTTTTATTGTGGCTGTTCACCGCCCCGAGTCCCTTTTTGGGAGAGGGGGGCGGTATATAAACCGAAATAATAAATAAATAAATAAATAATACTAGGAAACAGTCCATATAAATCGTAAGGATACAAGCAACGAAGTTACCGTCATACAGTCACAAGTGGGGGGATGGGTGATAAGGAGTGATGAGAAGATTAATAGTAATAATAGTGCGGACTTTAGTTAGGTGTGTTTAGCAATAGCACTTAGACTTATATACCACTTCACAGTGCTTCACAACCCTCTCTAAGCGGTTTACAAATGTCAGCCTATTGCCCCCAACAATCTGGGTCCTCATTTTACTGACCTCAGAAGGATGGAAGGCTGAATCAGCCTTGAGCAGGTGAGACCACCAGAAGTAGCCTGCAATGCTGCATTCTAACCACTGTGCCATCACAGTTCTAGCTTTAGCTTCTGTCTCCATATTGTTTGACAGATCTATACCACCACTTATTCATATCAGTTTTTTTAATGGAATCGCTTGGCTTCACATAACTAAAGCCATGGATGCATGACTTTTATTCGTATTTGTTAATGAGCACTTCAGGGACCCGAATTCCGAAGCCTTTCCCATGCACCATGGTTTATTGTCACTTCTCTGGTATTGTATAGGTAGTCCTCAACACACAATGGCTCACTTACGATTGCTCACTGCTCAGAGTTATGATGGGGCTTCTTAACGATTGAAGTTCTAATGGTCCTGACCAGGGGTGGGATCCGACAGCGTTAACTACCAGTTTGGTGATTTACGAGGTTCGGTGATTTATGATGTGCTTCCCTGCACGCTGCGCGGGCGAGCCTGTAAATCGTCATCAGCACGCTGCGTGCAGAGAAGCAGCCTTTCAAAAAGCCCTCTTTTCCTGCTTTTTTAACGCAGCTATGCCTCGCACGGCAGCTGAAATTGAAAAAGCAGGAAATAAAGGTCAGGTAAGAGCCCGGCGGGTGGGCGGGCAAAACATCAGCAGACATAGAACCGGTTCTATGTCTGCTGCTCTTCAGAGCTACCGGTTCTACAGAGGTGGACAGAAACCCATCCCTGGTCATGACCCTCTTTCCCCTTGCAATCTGTGAGTGAACTTTGGGCGGTTGGCAACACAACCGCATTTATGGCTGTTTGCAACATCCTGCGATCATGTGCCCATGACTTTTGCTGATAACTAGCATTTACTTCTGGGTTTTGGCAAAGCCTCACCTATAACGAAAACCCTTGGTTTGCTCAACAGCTGCAAGAATTGCTTAATGACAGCCGCTTCACGACTGTCCCATTTGCTTAACAACAACTGCAAAAAAGGTTCTTAGTTGGACTGGTCACTTGTCCAACCCGTTTTATAACAGTCACAACTCAAACCATGATGGGCAGGTTCTATCACTATGATAAACTGAGGGTTATCTGTACTGCACAGGCAGCTTTTGCTGATGCTTTGTCTTTTTTCTCTTCTGCTCAGCCTTCACTGATGACTGTAGTGTTTTGAGTGAAATCTGTGCCACTCTGGCACGCCTGTCTGTCCGGAATGAATTTTGCCAGGAGATCATGGACCTTGGAGGCTTAAACTTCATAGTGGCACTCTTGGCAGACTGCATTGATCACCAGGTACTAATACAGCAATAAACACCCTGACTGCAATAGATTATTTCATAGTGAACACTAATGGTCAGTACAGTAGTTACCCATGTTTTCAAACAGGAGGATCCTTCATAGCCCACGCTGCTTAATAAACTATGCTTATGGCTCAGGAACAAGCAATGTCATAGTTCTCAGGGCTGTAACTGTCAGCTATCACCCCCCCTTTAGCAAGGCTGAAACCACTTAGATAAATTCACAAGAAAAGCCAAGAACCAAGAATGAATAATGCATAATGAACAAAATTTGCCGTAACCAAAAGAATCTTAGCGACTGTAGTTAATCCCAAAGATGCTTTTTCAAAAGGCAACTGGACTTCCTTGTTTTTTTGTTGAAGATATTTTGCTTCTCATTCAAGAGGCTTCTTCACTTCTAAAGAACTGAACTCAAGAAGCTTCTTGGGTGAGAAGCAAAATACCTTCAGTGAAAAACAAGGAAGTCCAGTTGCCTTTTGAAAAAGCACCTTTAGGACAACCATGATCTGGATGATTGAGAATCTCCATAGACAACTGTAGTTAATCCAGAATAAATTCACTTTAAAGAGAATAGGTTCAAGCTTTGGTGTGTTTAGCTTTGCATTTTGCCCTACCTAAAGGACGACTTGACTAGTTTCCATCTCCTCTTTATTTTTGGAACGATCCAATTCAGAGGTGGGATCCGACAGGGTTAACTACCAGTTCGATGATTTACGAGGTTCGGTGATTTACGATGTGCTTTCCTGAACGCTGCACACGCGCGCCTGTAAATCGTCATCGGCACGCTGCGTGCAGAGAAGCAGCCTTTGAAACAGCACTTTTTTCCTGCTTTTTAACTGCAGCTGTGCCTCGTTTGGCAGCTGAAGTTATAAAAACAGGAAATAAAGGTCAGGTAAGAGCCCGGGCGGGCAGATGGGCAAAAACATCAGCAGACATAGAACCGGTTCTATGTCTGCTGCTCTTCAGAGCTACCGGTTCTACAGAGATGGACAGAACTGGTGGAAACCCACCCCTGATCCAACTTGTCTTAGTTCAGGGGTCCCCAAACTTGGCAACTTTTAAGACTTGTGGACTTCAACTCCCTGAATTCTGGGAATTGAAGTCCATAAGTCTTAAAGTTGTCAAGTTTGGAGTCCTCTATCTTAGTTGGTCAATTGACTCTCTCATACTTTCTGTCTGCTTTGGAAATGATGAGGGTGCTGTTAATAAGGGCTTTGATTGTGGGAAAGGAGGTAGCTTAAAACAGTTAAAGGCTTACATTATTCTTTTAGTGTGTCTCCCACTGCAAAGTACCAAGAGAAAGGTTACCCATTTGGAAGTGTCTGTGAGACACTTGCAAAGACACTTCCAAAGAAAATTAGCAAGCCCATGAAAGAAGCCCAGTGGAAACTGATATGTTTTGACGTTCAAAGTTAAGTGATTGGATTCCTATAACACTCTGAGTCACATTATACCAATCCTGGTCTCACATGTCTAAGAACATGGTGGCCCACTGTGTATGGATTTCAAAATGGTCTCTCTGCACGTGAAAAAAAATGGAGCATGCATCTCTTATTGCAGAAAAACCATCCTTTTTTTCATGGCACTGGAATAATGGAGGCAAAATTTTCTGCTCGTTTGGGATTGGTGGGGTTAAAAGTACAAAATGGAGGCTTGGGATCTTTCAGAATGATGTCATCCATGTCACCATATAAAATATGCTAGGAATGAAGGACAGGCATTGATCTGAAATAGTTTTTGGGAGCATTTGAAGGTACTGCTTTTACTCCTAATTTTGCCAAAGGCGAATAAGAATATTGGCCAAGGTAACCGCTAGTACAAAAGTCATTTAGGAGCTGGGAGTTCTCACATGTGTCCCACAAGTTGCACATCAGACTTTACATGAACAGAAATAATTTTATAGATAGCTTTTTCAGTGGTAGTAATAAAGCACTATCCACATTCTTGATTGTTCTACTGAGTATTTCATGTTTATCAGAGACTGAAGGTGGAGAGAAGGATCTTGCTATGGCTTTTATCTGTCACAATTCTGTGGCTTTTGGTTTATTTTCTTTTTTAAACTCCCATACGTATTCTGGGTTTCATAAGGATTCTTTCTCATTCTGTTACAAATTGTAGGAACTGGTGAAACAGGTGCTCAGTGCCATCCGGGCCATTGCAGGCAATGATGATGTAAAAGATGCCATTGTCAATGCAGGAGGGACTGATCTCATTATTTTGGCCATGAGTCGCCATCTTGGCAACCCACAGGTAGGTTGAGAACATGGGAATGTTTGCACCGGGAGAAAATAGCTCTGTTTCAAGTGGCCTAAATTATCTACTACTAGAGCGATTACATTACTTGGCATCTCTACTAGTGTGGGTTGGAGACTTTGTTTGCATACATCTGAACTAGACTGTGTTGCTTCCCTGTTTCATATAATATATGTGGGTATATACATAATTTTGTATTTATTTAGTCATGTTTATGTAGTGTATATTGGAGGGGGTGACCCTTTGAGAGCTGTATGCAACAAAATTTCATTTTATTGTATGCTGATTAGTGTACATTCAAAGTGACAATAAAGTTATTATTCTATTCATTCCATCCATATGCTCTTCTCTTCTCTAATATCATAGCCTCGCCAGATGGCCATGACAAAGGACATTGAGGGATAGGATCGTTCTATTAAGAGTAGACTTCGATTAGATTTAGGAGATCGAATTAGCGTCGAATATAAGAGTGAAGATAAGGATGAAGATCATATCCTCTCCCATTCCAGGCCAGATTCTATTATCGTATCAGAGCAGAGAAAACAAATTCAAGTAAAGGACATATGATAGTAGAATCTCAACGGCAAGAGAATAGGAACTGTGACGCCGATGACCATGAAAATTCTCTTATAAGCAGCCTCTCATAATAAGTATACTCGCGAAAAGACAGGAAATAGGATAGGATCGGCTAGTCGCTTCTAATAGTGCTAGACGAGAAGAGACTATTAAATTCAGGTACATATGAGTGCGAGGATAGGGAGAGCTATAGCGTATATGTATATGATCTTATATCTCTTCGCTTCTATGATAGTCTCTTCTCTCTGTTATGCTTATATTCTAGCAACAGTCCAAGTCCATTCATAGGTATTATCTTAATATTCTCTTATATTCCTCTTTATATTCTCTTATCTCGTAGGCTCGTCTCCTCTCCCATTAAATTAAATTAAATCAAATATGATCTTCTACCTCCTACTTCCAGTCTAATTTACATATTCTTTACTATTGATAATCGACATCTCCTCTACTATCCAATGAATTCAATTAATATGCCTTCTTCTCTTCTATGCTATGGAGATTATATGATCTTCACTCTTCTATTAAGATTTCTATTCGCTTCTCACATATCAGATCTCTTACATTCATTCCAATATTTCTTCTCATCTTCATATATCTCCCTATGTAAAGCCATTACATTCAATAGCTATTCATAGGTCTCTTTTTATAGTCTATTATAGTATATGATCTTTATCTTTACAGTCTCGATCTGCTTCATAACATATAATATAATCTTTACATTCAAGTCAAGATCTATTTACTCTACTAGTTCATAATCAGATACATCTCCCATTAAATTCCAGTACAGGACGTATGATCTTTCCTCGCATATCCTATATATCTAAGATCCTATGACATTAAATAATTTAGCTTATCTTATAATCTCAATCCCAATGAACAAGTAAATATTGATATTCTCTTTCTCCTTATCTATTATTTCTTTACTTATTTTCTTCTTCTATTCTAGTCTCTGTCTCGATCCTATACTATCCTCTCTCTCCTCTCCTCTAATCTCCTTGATCCAATTAAATTCCAGTCATGCATATGATATGTATAACTACTCTCATCTTCATCTACTCAGAAAGTCAATTACATATTCTCTTATCCTTATATTATCCTTCTCTGCTAGTTTTCTGCTGATATTCTATTATCTGCCTAATCTCCTCTACCTATAGCTATCACATTCCATTCCATTTGCTAGTCTACTTATAATATAATCTAATATGCAATTAAAATTCCATAGTCTCTTATCTTATATGTATTATCTAATGCTATGCTATTCTATTATACAATTAAAGTCATTGTGCTATTATCTTATCTGATCTTCTATTCTCGGATTTCTATTTATCGTCTCTTCTCTTCTCTTCTTGATCTTCTATTATCGGATCTTATATTAGACTATAACCATTCCATTACATTCAATTCAATATGATGATTATAATAGAATAGTCACAGTAAAAGACAGTATTATATTTCTATGATAATTAATATCCCTCATAGAAGATAACCAATTAAATTCAAGGTAAAGATGAGCATTATATTATATAGACTGATATTCTCTTCATAGTAATATCTCTTCTCTTCTCATTAGATTTCATAGTCTCTTCGTATTATCTTCTATTTCTCACCCTCTCATATCCTATATATCTAAAATTACACATTAACATTTCTATTTCTACTTATAATCTACTCTCCTATTCCATTCCATTCAATATGGCTATTTCTCTTTCTATTCTCTTCTCTTCTCTTCTCTTATCTTCTCTTATCTTCCTCGTCTCTTATTTCTCTTCTCAACTCTACTCTCCTTTCCATGCCATTCCATATTCTCTTATCCCTCTCCTCTCCTCTCATCCTCCTCTCCTTCCCATTCCATTTCCATTCATTAAATATGATTCTCCTCTCCCTGCTGCTCTCCTATATATTCCATCAATTATTTCTATTCTCTTCTCTCTCCTCTCCATTCCATTTCCCTGATCTTGCTCTTTATCCTTCTCTTCTCTTCTTTCTATTCTCTTTCTCCTCTCAATCCCGCTCAATCCTACTCCTATCCTATCCTCTCATCCTCCTCTTTCCTCTATCCGTCCATTACCATTCCATTTCCGTCATATGCTCTTCTCCTCTCCTCGAACCTCGCAATAACTCCAAATTCCAGATTCCCTATATTCTCTTATTTCTCTTCTTTCTCTTCTATTCTATTCTCTTATCTCTCTTCTCTTCTATTATCTTTCTATTTCTTTAGATCGCTTCTCCTGATCAAGCCTCTATTCATCCGCATTCCATCACCATTTGGCTCTCTCTCCTATTATCCTTCCATTGCCATCTCCATATTCTCTTCTCTGCGCGTCTATTCTCTTCTTCTATTCTCTCATCTTCTCCATTCCATTACATTGGCTTTCTTATTATCTTCTCTTCTCTTATTCTTCTATTCTCTTATTATCTTCTGATTCTCTTCTCCTCTAACATTCCATTCTATTTGCTCTTCTCTTCTTCTCTTCTTTTCTCTTCTCCCATTCAATTCCATTTGCTTTTCTCTTCTCTTCTCTTATCTTCTTCTTCTCGTCTACTCTCCTATATAACTAATATCCTCTCCTCATACATTCTTCTCCTCTACCAGTTTACCAATTTACATTCACATTAAAGCCATCGCTCTTATCTTCTCACTCGCATTCTCCCCATTTTCTTGTTCCCCAAGTAATAGTGATAATGCTCTTCTCCTCTCCTCTACGCCTTTTTGCTTCTCTACTCCTCTCCATTTCCCATTACTATTCGTTATTTAGCTTCTCTTCTATTCTCCTCTCTTCTCTTCCTCGTCTACTCTCTTTTTCTCGTCTCTCATTCTCCTTCGCATTCGCTTCTATTTCATTCTCCCTCCATCTATTCTACTCTCCTTCTTCTATTCCATTCCATTCAATATTATCTTCTCTTCTCTTCTCTTGTATTTCTATTCTTTCTCTTCTCTTCTCCCATTTCTTCCATGTGCCTATTATCTCTTATCATCTCTTCTCTTCTATCTTCTTATCTTCTTCCTCTCCTATCCTCGGTCATCCCTCTCATCCTACCCATACATCAATTCCATTCCATTACATATGCTCCTCTATTTACTCTCCTCCCCAATCTCCATTCCATAGGCTATTCTCTTCTACTCTCCTATCCTCTCCTCGCCCATTCCTTTCCATATGCATTCTATTATCTGATATTTCTTCTCCTCTCTTCTTCTTCTCCTTCTCATTTTCCTTACTCTTCTCCCTCATCCTCTCCTCTCCTCTCCTATTCCATTCCATTCCATATTCTCTTCTCTTCTCTTCTCTTCTCTTCTCTTCTCTTTCTCTTCTCTTCTTCTTCTCTCCTCTTCTATATTCTCGTCTCTTCTCCTTCCTCTCCTCTTCCCCATTCCATTCCCTTCCATTCCATTGCTCTATATTTCTTCTCTCTCTTCTTCTATTCTATTCTTTCTAACTTCTATATGTTATATTCCTCTCTTATTTCTCTTCTCCTCCTTATTTCTCTTCTATCCTAATCCCCTCTAGGTTCCCTATCAATCTTACATTCCATTCCATTCCATTCCATCCATATGATCTTCTCCTCTCCTCTCCTCTCCTCTCCTCTCCTCTCCTCTCCTCTCCTCTCCTCTCCCATTCCATTCCATTCCATATGCTCTTCTATTCTCCTCTCCTCTCCTCTCCTCTCCTCTCCTCTCCCATTCCATTCCATTCCATTCCATTCCATATTCTCTTCTATTGCCATGAAATCCATCTGTTGAAAAACTAACAGGAACAACTCAGAGTTTTGGGAAGTTAAAAGCCCACAAGTCATAGAAGGGCTATAGTACCCCACCCATGGTTTAGGCCAGTGATGGTTAACTTTTTTGTCCTTGCGTGCCAAAAGTGTACATGTGCTTGCTTGCGTGCATGACTCATCTGCCACCCTGCGCATGCGCACACAACCCCCCACACGGGCAGCACACTTCTGTGCATGCACATGCACCCCACGCCTCTGCACCTGCATGCGCATCTCCTGCGTGCGCCCTGCACATGCATAGTAGATACCCAACAATCGGCTGGCGGGAGGCTCGTGCAAATGTGCAGTGGACCTGATCTGGGCCGACGGCTTGCGTGCCGGCAGAGATGGCTCTGCATGCCACTTCCCGCAAGCGTGCCATCGGTTCGCCATCACGGGTTTAGACCATTCCAGTTTGCTTCTATCCATGGTTTAAAAGGTTCTGGCTTAGCATGGGTGTGAGCTCAGGCATTGATTATTTCAGTATTTGGAAGCTGGGTAGGATTTTACTTCCGGCTCTACTTGTTCTTGCTATTAGGTGTGTGAACAGAGTTGTGCGGCATTGTGTATGCTAGCGTTGCGCAAGCCAGAGAACTGCCGAGTCATCATGGAAGGCGGGGGAGCCTTGGCAGCTTTGCAGGCCATGAAGACGCATCCCAGGGAAGTTGCCGTGCAGGTGATGTCATTATTCCCCTACTGGGACCACAGCTCCTTTCATGCTTTTCAGCCAGTCCATTTAGATAGATAGATAGATAGATAGATAGATAGATAGATAGATAGATAGATAGATAGATAGATAGATAGATAGATAGATAGACGACAACAGACAGACAGACAGACAGACAGACAGACAGACCAGACAGACAGACAGACAGACAGACAGACAGACAGACGACAGACATAGTTATGAAAGATAAATAGATAGACACAAACAAACAGGGAGTGCTTTGGCAAAACAGAAAATCATGCTATAGAAACGATCTGTAACTATGGCAACAGTCTCTGATTTTTCCCTCATAGAAATTTCTGGCGGAAGCTGCCTTCCTGTTTTTCCCATGAAAGGCATTCCTGTTTTCCCATTTCCAGAGTGCTGTCAAATAACTTTTATGGGTTTTCATTAAGGCCAGGTCTTCTTTCTGTTAGACCTCTCATTGTCCCTGCGCAGCCTTTCTGACTATCCTGTTTCCATATCTGAGAAAGCTTTGCGGCAGGACTGTCCCCTGGGAATGGATGTGTAGGATGTGGGCTGCAAAAGGAAACAGGAAACACCAGCTGATTCCTCTTGATCATTAGATCAGTATTTCTCAAGATGTGTGGACTTCAACTCCCAGAATTCCCCAACCAGCTACAGTGGGGTAAAAAAGTATTTAGTCAGCCACCAATTGTGCAAGTTTTCCCACTTAAAAAGATGAGAGAGGCCTGTAATTGTCATCATAGGTATACCTCACCTATGAGAGACAAAATGTGAAAACAAATCCAGACAATTCTTGGAAAGAATTCATTTGCAAATTATGGTGGATAATAAGTATTTGGTCAATATCAAAAGTTCATCTCAATACTTTGTTATATATCCTTTGTTGGCAATGACAGAGGTCAAACGTTTTCTGTAAGTCTTCACAAGGTTGTCACACACTGTTGCTGGTATGTTGGCCCATTCTTCCATGCAGATCTCTTCTAGAGCAGTGATGTTTTGGGGCTGTCGCTGGGGAACACGAACTTTCAACTCCCTCCAAAGGTTTTCTATGGGGTTGAGATCTGGAGACTGGCTAGGCCACTCTAGGACCTTGAAATACTTCTTACAAAGCCACTCCTTCATTGCCCGGGTGGTGTGTTTGGGATCATTGTCATGCTGAAAGACCCAGCTACGTTTCATCTTCAATGCCCTTGCTGATGGAAGGAGGTTTGCACTCAAAATCTCACGATACATGGCCCCATTCATTCTTTCCTGTACATGGATCAGTCGTCCTGTTCCCTTTGCAGAGAAACAGCCCCAAAGCATGATGTTGCCACCCCCATGCTTCACAGTAGGTATGGTGTTCTTTGGTTGCAACTCATTCTGTCTCCTCCAAACACGAGTTGTGTTTCTACCAAACAGTTCTACTTTGGTTTCATCTGGCCATATGACATTCTCCCAATCCTCTTCTGGATCATCCAAATGCTCTCTAGCAAACTTCAGACGGGCCCGGACATGTACTGGCTTAAGCAGGGGGACACGTCTGGCACTGCAGGATCTGAGTCCCTGGCGGCATAGTGTGTTACTGATGGTAGCCTTTGTTATGTTAGTCCCAGCTCTCTGCAGGTCATTCACTAGGTCCCCCCGTGTAGTTCTGGGATTTTCGCTCACTGTTTTTGTAATCATTTTGACCCCACAGGGTGAGATCTTGCGTGGAGCCCCAGATCGAGGGAGATTATCAGTGGTCTTGTATGTCTTCCATTTTCTAATTATTGCTCCCACAGTTGATTTCTTCACACCAAGCTGCTTGCCTATTGCAGATTCAGTCTTCCCAGCCTGGTGCAGGTCCACAATTTTGTTTCTGGTGTCCTTCAACAGCTCTTTGGTCTTCCCCATAGTGGAGTTTGGAGTGTGACTGTTTGAGGTTGTGGACAGGTGTCTTTTATACTGATAACAAGTTCAAACAGGTGCCATTAATACAGGTAATGAGTGAAGGATAGAGGAGATTCTTAAAGAAGAAGTTACAGGTCTGTGAGAGCCAGCAATCTTGCTTGTTTGTAGGTGACCAAATACTTATTTTCCACCATAATTTGCAAATAAATTCTTTCCAAATCAGACAATGTGATTGTCTGGATTTGTTTTCACATTTTGTCTCTCATAGGTGAGGTATACCAATGATGACAATTACAAGCCTCTCTCATCTTTTTAAGTGGGAGAACTTGCACAAGTGGTGGCTGACTAAATACTTTTTTGCCCCACTGTGTACTGTCAGGAATTCTGGGAGTTGAAGTCCACTCATCTGAAAAGTTGTCAATGTTGAGAAACACTGCACTAGATAATTGCAAGACTTCCGTGTCCTTCCCCTGTCAATTTTACTGGATTTTTTTTCTTTCTAAAACCAATATTTAAATTTATTTTTAATGTTTTAATGCATTTATTTATTTATTTATTTCCTGGTCTTATATTCTGAATTCTTGGAGGCCTTGTTCTGTCAGTAAGTTTTAAAATTTAAGTAAATACTTACTGTTGCCTAGGAACAAAATAAGTATTTAAATAAACCCCTGGACTGCAAGAAAACAATTCAGAGCATATCCATTTGAAACCTGTGGGAAAAATCTGATTTAATACCCTTTGAAAACCCACCAGAGACTGCATTATATCGCACAAGGGTGATAAAATGCACAGTACTGTAAGTGTACTTGTGGAAGATGGGCAGTCTAGAAATATGAAATATAAATAAATGAATATAAAGTGTTCAGATTGTGACTAGTACTTAGTACTTATTAAAGAATTTTAACCCTTATCCAAATACTTTTGTTCATTACCCCAAAACCCCAAGGGTAGCTTATTCATGATATCAAAGCAGTAACATACCTACTCTTAGGAAATATAAAACATATTAAAAAGATAATTGGTGTATCTTGCAACCCTTCCAAGAAGCATCACAAAAGATCTGTCAGGGAAATTAATTTCAGCCTCGGAATCCTGAGGCAATGTGATGGTTGAATATATGAATATCACTTAAAACAGCGTTTCTCAACCTGGACAACTTTTAAGACGTGGATTTCAATTCCTAGGATTCCTGAAACAGAATTTCCCACTCTCAAAATTCCATGGATAGCTGGAGAAATTGGGGAGTTGAAATCCATAGGTCTTAAAGTTACCAAGATTGAGAAACACTGACTTAATATGTGGTAATATGGGTCCCCACCTACCAGTTTATATATTTAAGAGATGAAGGAAACAAGGAGAGATTGGGCCCAAGTTACCCAGCCGACATGCCTAAAGTAGAACTAGAACTCACAGACTTTTGGTGATTGGCTCAAAGTCACCCAGCCAGCGTTCTTGCCTAAGGCAGGATTAGAATTCACAGCCTCCTCATGGCTAACCCAAAGTCACTCAGCTGGTTTTCATGTTTACGGTGGGACTGGAACTTACATCCTCCCAGTTTCTAGTCTGGTGCCTTAGCCAGGAGACCAAACTGGCTCTCTAAAAATAAAGTTTATAGACTCTTGTTAGACCTGGATCATCACATCTGTCCTTTTCTTTCCTTTTCTCTCCAGAAGCAAGCTTGCATGCTGATTCGCAACTTGGTCTCGCATACGCAGGACTTCTCCCAGCCCATCCTGGAGATGGGAGCTGAGAACTTGATCACCGAAGCCCGGGCAGCCCATCGGGACTGCGATGACGTGGCCAAAGCTGCCTTGAGGGACCTGGGCTGCAAAGTGGAGCTGCGGGAACTCTGGACTGGCCAGAAAGGAAGCCTGGCACGTTGAAGTCTCAGTCCCCTCCACTGGGCAGCACCTGTGAATGAGGAGTAGGAGAGGGAAGCAAAGATTGGAATAAATCCAGGCTGAGCAGTTGAGAGGGGAAAAAGTGGATTGATGCCTTTGGAGTTGGATAGGACTTAGTTGCTGCAGCAGGAGGCCCGCGCTCCATACTCTCTTGCGTTCAGCTTCTTGGCCCAGGCTGCCCTTTTGCTGTGTTTTGTTGGCAATGTCCATGAAGCGGCCCTTCTCTCATAAACAGGGTGGCAATGCTGTGCCAACGATGCCGCCCTGGAACAATGCTTCCATTTTCAAGAACGGGGGATGCCTGCGGTGCGTGTACGAAACTCTAGCGCCTGTACAAATTGTTTCAAAAGATTTTAGCAACAAGAGAGGGTGGAAGAGCAGGTGGTGGGAACTCATGTTTTGCTACTGTCTGAATACTTCCCTCTCCTGCCCTGCAGGCTTGTGTTACTCAACTAGGCCTTTGTTACTATGACAACCGTTAAGCTTACCAGCTTCCTGCTGTAATGCTTCCATTTGTTTGAATGTGCTGCCTGAAGTCCTGATCTATTTTTTGTCCTCAGCCACCCCAGTTGTTTCCATGTGTCATCATGCTGTTCAACCAATGCATGCTGCCTTTTTTATTTTTCTCTAATTGCTCCTGCCCTCAATTTTTTTTTATAATAGTAGAAGTGTCACCTGGTTAAGGGCAAAAAAAGAGGTTGAATAGTGTGGGATCCTTGCATTGTGCACTTCGTAAATATCTATACTCCCTTTGAATATGTATTTAAATCAAATTTCTAGCCCACGAGGGCTGTGGTTGGTGTGCACTCCAAGAGGTCAGAAAAGAATGACCTTTTATTTATTTATTTTTCTCTTCCTTTTTCTGCCTTCCTCTCCTTGTGATTAGTAAAATCCAGGATGAATTAGTTCTCCAAAATGGGACTATTTAAATAAATCAGTGTAATTAATGCAAGTGGAAATGTTTTAACTTTCCTTGGTGTAGTTTGGGTTGCCTGTGCAAAAGTTGCCAGATATGTTATATAAAAATATACACGATCCTATTTGTAGCCAGGTTGCTTCTATTGTGACCTAGCTTTGATTTTTTTCTCTTTTGCTCATAAACCAGAGTGTTATACATATACTTCATTCTGGACATTATTTAACCAGACAGGCAGGTGAAATGATTGTTATAGCCCAATGTTTTTTTACTCCCAACAGTGATTTCCTAGGTCAGGAGTATCAAACTCGCGGTGTCATGGCATGTAAGTCTTCCCTATTGCCTACTCCCTGATCTGTCACGGCTTCCAGAGTTGTGGCAACTCCGACGGAACTGTGACATGATCCTCATGAATTAGTGATGTGCAAGATCTGTCCTTCTGCAAGGAAAGAATGGGCTGATTTAAACAGGAAAACGTCTTTCATCAGCTGTAACTAAGTCAATATTGTTTATTGTGGCAGTTGGTTTTCTTCCAGTGGCTCTTTTATATCTGTTGCCTGATCCCCTTAACTGGAGGATCTAGGACTTCAACATGGAGATTTCCTGTAATCTTTTTCTGCAGGAATCAGTATATAAGCATACAGGTGGTCCTTGTCTCACAACCAGTCACTTAGCAACAAGATCAAGTGAGGTACTAATACCACTCTATAAAGCCTTCGTAAAACCACACCTAGATTACTGCATCCAGTTTTGTTCACCATCTTATAAAAAAGATGTTTGAGACTCTAGAAAAAGTACAGAGAAGAGCAACCAGGATGATGAGGGGACTGGAGACTAAAACATATCAAGAACGGTTACAGGAACAGGGCATGCCTAGTCTAGTGAAGGACCAGGGGAGACTTGATAGCAGTCTTCCAATATTTGAGGGGTTGCCACACACAGGAAGGGGTCAAGCTATTTTCTAAAGCACCTGTAGGCCAGAAAGGAATAATGGATGGAAACTGATCAAGGAGAGGTTTAACCTGGAAATAAGGAGAAACTTTCTGACAATGCGAACAATCAACACATGGAACAGAAGTTGCCCTAGGAAGTTGTGGGACCTTCATCACTGGAGACTTTCAAGAAGAGATTGGACTCCCATCTGTCAGAAATGGTGTAGGGTCTCCTGTTTGGGAAGGGGGTTGGACTAGATGACCTACAAGGTCCCTTCCAACTCTGATTTTCTCTTTATTTGTTCAAAATGATGCTTACCTGCAAACAGGAGCTATGACCTAGTTCTGAAGTTTTAATATTTTGTGGGGGGGGCGGGGGGGGGTTGAGGTCATATGACCATACATTGTGCACCCAGCAACACAACATTTATGGGCATTTGCAGTGTTCTGATTTTCATGACTGCATTTTATGACAAGTAGCTTCTGATTTTTAATAAAACACCATAGCAACCAAAAGCATGGTGTTTTATGACCACCACAGAAAAGGTCGTAAAATCGGGTTGATTGACCAACCCAATATGCAAGTGTCACAACATATGACCATAACGGGCTGGCTCCTTTAGGGTTGTATGTTGAGGACTGCCTGTAGTTTATAATAGCACAAGGTCTGCTAGCATCATTTAAGCATGTAATTTATCTTCCTTTTCACCCTTAAAGGAATTGGCTTCAGTTTTGATATGCCAGAGCATATGAAGTTACAGGTAATTCTCGATTTATAACAGTTCGTTTTAGTGACCATTCAAAGTTAAAAGAGCACTGAAAAAAAAGATTTATGACCATTTTTCACACTTATGATTGTTGCAGCTTATCAATGATCAAGTGATCAAAATTCAGATGCTTGGTGACTGACTCATATTTATGACATTTGCAATGTGTTGTGATCCCCTTTTGCAACCTTCTGACTAGCAAAGTCAAAGGGGAAGCCGGATTCACTTAACAACCATGTTACTAATTTAACTGCAGTGATTCACTTAACGACTGTGGCAAAAAAAGGTTGTAAAATGGGCCAAAATTCACTTAACAAATGTCTCACTTTGCAACAGAAATTTTGGGCTGAATTGTGGTCGTAAATTGTGGACTACCTATGCTGCAAAACAGTCAACTGGGTCAAGATCCTAGTTCTTTTCCTTTCCCATGACTGATATGCTAACCTACTTCTAGAAGAACCTTTAGCAAATTTTGATGATTCCAGAGAGGGATATATTTGTCAGCTTTGAATGGGGAGTGTCTTAAGTTTGGAATTTGGGGTTAATTATGGACACTTAACAAAGCCATTTCTTGCATAGTGGGTGGGGGACGTGGTTAATCCCAAAATGACCTTTTACCAGAAGGCAAATTTGTGAAGTTGCTTCCTGGCATTTCATCTCCTCTCCTTCTCTAGTCACACGTGGTCTCTGCCATCCTATCTTCACGCTTTCTCCTGACAAGGGCAAATGGTTGAGTTGCATCTCCCAATCTTTTAATTATCTGAGGCAGCCTGTAGGGCCCAAATGCTGTCTTGTTCATAAGGGTAACAGGAAACTGGGGATTTGTAGCATTTTTAAAAAATCAAGAGGGAAAGGGTACCCAGTGAGGAAGAAGTTCTTTGATACGTATCTTGTGGGCATCCAATCAAAGAGTCCAGCTATAGGTCCTATATAGACTGCAGGATATACTTCAGATGATAAAAGATTGGACAGGGCAGTTCTAGAAAGCATATATAAAACCAACCTTTTTCTCCACTAGGAAGATACATAAAAAGCTTTCCAGATGTTTTTGGCCTTATTAAACGTTACCACTGGAATTACTGGGACCTTCTATAAAAATTGGCTCAGCAGGTAAAATTGCCTTCTGATTGAGAACCCCAGATGTTGTCTATTTGGGAAAGCCTCTAAATCAAGGGTCTTCAAACTTGGCAAGTTTAAGACTTGTGAATTTCAACTCCCAGAATTCCTGAGCTAGCATGACTGGAGGAGGAATTCTGGGAGGTGAAGTCCACAAGTCTTAAAAGTTGCCAAGTTTGAAGACTCCTACTCTAAATAATTCTCCTTGGCTATTTATTCACGTTGCAGGCTTAAAATAATTATTAGAATTAATTAAATGAGCATTGTGTCTCTTTTCATACAACACACTGAAACATAAATGAACCACATAGAGTGAGTTTGCTCAACAGTCAGGCTAATGTGTGATTGACTATTTTGTAAGACTGCCATGCAGTCTTTTAAGTGCATGTATATGGGTAAAAAGTTATTTCTGAGCCAAGAATAGTCCTTTCTTAGACATGGAACATGGTGGGTTGTGCTGAAAACTGGATTTGAAAGGCAACTGAACGGTAGTGGTTGTGTAATCTTAGAAAAATATGTAGTTTGCAGAGTTCCCATGTGTATTCCAAATTAAGAGTCTCCTTCAAATTTATATTTTTCACAACCCTAATGCTAGCAAGCATCTTAAAACAGAGCTCTCTTGTAAAAGGAAAAGGAGGGTTTTTTTAAAAAAAATGTAATATGCAATGCAGTTTTGATAAACATTTCTGTAAGGAATGTTTACGTAAATGCTACCCAAGGGTTCATGGTCATATCAAGTCAATTAACCTATTTCCTAATATGATTCATCTAACTTAACTCCCTCCAGACACTGCAAAAAGCCATCCATCACTGCCAAAAAGTAAGATATTCAAGAAAATTAGCTTAACACTTCGCTCGGGAACTTTCAGACTTCGCCTGACTTCTCTGCAATCACTTTCAGGAAAAGTTCCACTTGTTTCAAGAGTCATGATTTCCTGAGAAGACAGCTGAGGCAGGTCCTTGCCAGAGGTGATATTCAGCAGGTTCTGACCAGTTGTGGAGAACCGGTAGTGGAAATTTTGAGTAATTAGGAGAACCGGCAAATCCCACCTCTGACTGCCCCTGCCCCCATCTATTCTCTGCCTCCCGAGTCCCAGCTGATCGGCTGGGTCTTCTTTGGTTGCCCTGCACAGGAGAACAGAGCTGGAAAGCCGGTTAGTGGGGTGGGGTGGGGAATGGGGATTTTGCAGTAACCTTCCCCCAGGAGTGGGGAGGGAATGGGGATTTTGCAGTATCCTTCTGCCACACCCACCAAGCCACACCATGCCCACCAAGCCAAGCCCACAGAACCAGTAGTTGAAAAATTTGAATCCCACCACTGGACCTTTCACTCCGGTTGCACCAGCAAAAGAAACATTTGAAATTAATCACAATTGGAGGGCACCAGGTTCTGGCAGTCTGTGTTAACAGATGAACTGCTGAAGCCTGAATAACTTCCAGTAAATATCAGTTTTGCTGCCTTTGATCCTTAACCTAGGAAGGACAAATCTGGTACATGAGGCTGTACACATTTTGCAATGCTTTCAAAGAAACCAGAAACCACCATTTGAAAGCAGCTCCTTTTGTACTTTGATGGGGTTCCTCTGCCTGAAAAAGGCAGGATCCTCTCCTCTTCCTGTAGTCCACGGGTGTCAAATTCATGGCGTCACATTGCTGTCACGTGATGTTTGGCGATATTTTTTCCCTTTGCGGAGCTGGGATGGGCGTGGTCTGTGCATGACACATCTGGCCTGTGCGCTGCCAATTTGACACCCCTGTAGTCCAATGTATCTCAACATCCCCAAGCTTAAGATTTGTGGACTTCAACTCCCAGAATTCAAATCCTAGAGATATCTGCTGGTGTGTTGTCTACTACCAGAAATGTACCAATAATGATTTATTTTTGGCCAAGGACAAAGCCTAGAAGATGGCTTCATTCTGGCAGTTTAAAGTTTGATCTAGACATGGAAGAAGTAACAACACTCCCAGAATTCCCCACTAGACTTTTTCTGTAGCCTAGTGTTTCTCAATCTCAGTTTAATTTGTGTGGACTTCAACTCCCAGAATTCCCCAGCCAGATTTTTTTTTTCCCTCATGGCTGGCTGAGGAATTCTGGGAGTTGAAGTTCATGCATCTTAAACTTGCTGAGGTTGAGAAAAACTGCTTTAGTCTGTGGAGATTCTTAATCATCCAGACCAGTAGTCGCCAACCAGTGGGCCAGGACCGCTGGTGGTCCGCGAGAAAATTTTGGTAGTCCACAGAGAAATGTCACTTCCAACACAATCCAGTTGCGCGGGAACACAAGGCTTTGCCGCCCACATGGCCCATGGGAACACAAGGCTTGCATCTCTTGCATTGCGAACAACATGAGGTAGTGAAGGGAGTGGGGAGAGGGCAGAGGGGAGAACTTGCCTCACTCACCCCATGCGCCTGGCCTGGCCACCGGGCTGCTTCTTTTTGCTTCTACTTTTGGCTGCATGCAAGGAAAGCAGCAAAAGTCTTTCCTTCTCTCCCCCAAACTCCACCAGAAATGAGTCTTTGGGACTTTGCAAAGCATCCTGCTCCAAGAGGCTGTGCCAGCACATCAAGTCTCACAAAGATTCATTTCTGGTGGAGTTTGGGGGAGAGAAAGGAAGACTTCTGCTGCTTCTGCTGCTTTCCTTGCATGAAGCCAAAAGTCTCTCTCTCTCTTTCCCCATGAGAACGGAGCTGGAGACAGTATCCTACAATCCCAAACAAAGAATGATCGATCGGTAGGAAAACGGGGTGAGGAATTTTCCTGCAGACTTTTTTGGGGATTTTCCCAGGGTCTCTGGTCTGCGGGATTTAAAATTATGACTTTGGTGGTTCCTGAGGTCCAAAAGGTTGGCGATCTCTGATCCAGACCATAGTTGTCTCAAAGGTGCTTTTTCAAAAGGCTACTGGACTGTTTTTCTTCCTTGAGGAAGCTCTAAATGAGCTTTCGATGAAGCATCTTGAAAAAAAAGACAGTTCAGTTGCCTTTTGAAAAAGCACCTTTGAGATTGCTTATATAGCCTATTTGACTTCTAGGGCAGCATAACAATTAAGTAGCCAGGTTGCCCCACTCAACACCCAACCTTCATTGCCTTCACAGTGACAGCCAATATATTTCACTCTTTTTTTTCCACTCTCCCTCTCTCTTTTTGGCACAAAAGAGGAAAGCAGAAGTTTTAATGGAAACCATCAGTTTCTGAAAAATATTTCACATCCCCCAAGGAACTGTCTCCTGACTCTCCCCCAGAGATGGGTGACCAATATCACGGTGGCCTGGGGTGAATGCGGCTGCTGCGTTGAGTGAGCCACAGTCTTAGCCGAGAGGCTAGCGACTCCCTGCCGCCTCCTATTTCCGTTTCACCGCTGGTACTAGGCTGCGGCTGCGCCGAGGGTGGTTTCTTGAAGATCTTCCAGACCCAGGAGACAATGGTGTGGAAGCTGAGACGGGAGGAGGCGGTGTGGGGCTTTGTAGAACTGGGGGGAGACTCAGCTGCTACGGTGGAGGCCATAGCAGAAGGCACCTGCTGAGGGCTGGGGATTTTTTTTTCTTTTGTAGGCCGGACCTGCAAGACAGTGAAAAAGACACTTTCAACATCACGAATCTGTCTTCTCTGCTCCACCCTTGGCATTTCTTGGCAAGACCATGTCGCCAACCTGGACTGTGTGGTATCCACCAGCATTGAGCCCAGATGAAATGGGTGGGACACATCATCAGAATGGATGGCCACTTCACCAATTGTTCTGTGGTGGACACAAGAAAAAGACCTCAAGATCAGAGGTGGTATTCAGCAGGCTCTGACCAGTTCTGGAGAACCGGTGGCGGACATTTTGAGTCGTTCGGAGAACCAGCAAATCCCACCTCTGCCTGGCCCTGCCCCCCGTCTATTCTCTGCCTCCCATTGAGTCCCAACTGATTGGCTGGGTCTCCTTTGGTTGCCCTGCACAGGAGAACAGAGCTGGAAAGCAGGTCAGTGGGGTGGGGAGGGAATAGGGATTTTACAGTCTCCTTCCCCTGCCATGCCCACCAAGCCACACCACGTCCACCAAGCCACACCCACAGAACCGGTAGTAAAACATTTTGAATCCCACCACTGCTCAAGATCATCCATCCAAATACTACAAAGGTGCTTTGGAGGAAACTACATTACATTACTGTGTTACCCAGGCAGGGGAATTAGAAACTTCCTCTGCTGACAGACCCCATTGGTGAGACCTACAGTATGTTATGAAGCCTACACCAACTTTGAAGACAGATGCCACCAAAAACTGATGGAAAACTATGAGCGGCATCACAGATGACATTCACTGCTATTGTAACAATGGCCTTCCAGTGTTAGACTCTGCACTTCCACAGCTATTTCTGTGTTCACAGATGAAATACACAGCAGTGTTTTTTGTTTTTGCTTCAAATCCTAAGACCATCTGCTACATCTCTCCATTGAAACCTCCTTCCAACTTTCTGCTCAAGGAATTCCGGAAAAGGGCAACTCCTTGAAGGAATTGTGAAGCTAGTTGGATCTAGAAGTACATCCAACTAGCTTCATCATTTCTTTCTAGAGTTGAACACAACCAAATGGATAACATCATTATTATTAATTGGATGCTCTGGGTTTAGAAAGAGCAATAGAAAGTTTCTCAACAGATCCAGTCAGCCATGATGGCTTGGGAATTCTGGGAGTTCCCAACAATGAGAAATACTATACTACAGTAGATTCAAAACTAAATTTGAAAAAATATACTTGCAGTGTTAATGTAACATGTTCTATCCACCACCCAAATAAACCTTATCATGGTTTAACCTGATGGGCTGGTTCACATCATTTGCTGGCACAGTGGTCAGCTCCTAACATGTTGCAATATTATTATTCTGTAATATTTCTTGTTTAGTACTTCCTATACATTTTCTTGCCCAACAAGAGTGTTGTTACAAATGGAAATGGTTTAGCAAATTAAGAGCTGTATGCTGTTCTTGGGCTGCTGAACATTGCAGCAACATTTCTTAGTATTTTGAGGCAAGGCATGCATGAAAACAATGGATAAGGCAGACTTAATGATACTCCTAAACCCTCCAGCAAAGCATGAGCAATCCTGACCTTTGCCAGTTTTGCATTATTGCTTCATCGTGTCTCCTTTTGCCTTTTGAACTTTGCCTGAAATCACTGTGTGGATCCTACCTATCAAAACATAACTCACCTATGTTTGGAGAGGAGCTTAGTAAACATAATTTTTCGGAAAGAATTTGTTCCCAAAATTACTGTCTTTAGAAAGAAACGTAACTCAGGAGGGGTTTTTTTGAGCCTGGTGGTATAAAAAGAGTTGTGATGGAAGACAGATTTTCCACATAACAAGAAGCCTGGAATTATGGTCGTCAAATCGTGCTGGTTGTTAAGCAGATCACCATGTGATCACACCTGATTTTATAATCCTTTTTTTTTTGCAGCGGTCGTTAAGTGAACATGGCAATTGTAAAGTGAATGCCATGGTTGTTATACAAATCCATTGTCCACAATGGGCAATTTTTGCTGGAAATCAGAAGTAAATGCTGGTTTCCTGCAAAAAATATTGTAAACTGAGCCAAGATGGTGCAGTGGTTAGAGTGCAGTACTGCAGGCTACTTCTGCTGACTGTCGGCTGACTGCAGTTTGGCAGTTCGAATCTCACCAGGCTCAAGGTTGACTCAGCCTTCCATTCTTCTAAGATGGGTAAAATGAGGACCCAAATTGTTGGGGGCAATAGGCTGACTCTGTAAACCACTTAGAGAGGGCTGTAAAAGCACTGTGAAAGTGGTATATAAGTCTAAGTGCTATTGCTAAATTGTACTTACGTTCCTGAGGGATACTGCAGTCCGCTTTAATGAGGGCCAGTTGCCAAGCATCCAAAATGCAATTACATGACTATAGGAAGTGCCTGGCCATCAGAATTTCGGATCTGGGTCATAATTAGCCCTGAGGAAGTTCGTCATAACTTCAAATGGTTCCCAAGGGACCAATTGTAAGTCAAGGACTACCTGCATGAGTTTCTAAATCAAATCAAGTGAGGTACTAATACCACTCTATAAAGCCTTAGTAAGACCACACCTGGATTCAGTTTTGGTCACCACACTATAAAAAAGATGTTGAGACTAGAAAAAGTAGAGAGAAGAGCAACCAGGATGATTAGAGGACTGGAGAGTAAAACATGAAGAATGGTTTTAGGAACTGGGCTTGGCTAGTCTAGTGAAGAGAAGGACCAGGGGAGACATGATAGCAGTCTTCCAATATTTGAGGGTCTGCCACTGAGAGGAGGGGGGTCCAGCTATTTTCCAAGGCCAGACAAAGAATAATAGATGGAAACTGAACAAGGAGAGATTAAACCTGGAAATAAGGATACATTTTATGACAGTGAGAACAATCAACCAATGGAACAACCAAGTTTGCCTTCGGAAGTTGTGGGAGCTTCATCACTGGAAGCTTTCCAGAAGAGATTGGACTGCCATCTGTCAAAAATGGTGTAGGGTCTCCTGCTCTGGGAAGGAGGTGTTGGACTAGATGACCTACAGGGTCCCTTCCGACTCTGTTAATCTGTTAAATGCCAAGCATCAATTAAAACTACTAGATCCCTTCCAGAATCTCTACGTTGGGCTCCCTGGGGTTCATACAGACCTGGCTATTCTCCCCTGCTTGCTCTGTGCGATAGCAGGGGTTCCTTGGAGATCCTGCCTTGGCCTCCGGACTCGGGGGCAGTGAGCGCTGGTCCTGGAGCAGTGGCTTTAGTTCCATCACGGTGGCCTGCTCCTTCTCATCTGCTTGGCTGCTTCTGTGCTTCCGTTTCTGGGGAGATTTCCTGCTGATGTTAGCTGTGGGCAGCAGGAGGTTGTTCCGTGGTACTGAGGCTGGTGGCTCTTTGGAGGTTTTGAGCCTTGCACTCGACTTGTATGGGGAGCTCCCTGGGGTGCGGGGCTTCAGAGTTCCCTCTGGCTCCTTCCGAGCGCTACCTGACTCTTGGTCACTGCTGGATGGCCTCAAACGCCTCCCTCCAAGTCCTTCCAGCTTTCTCCCACCAGATCCAGGCCGGGACCCCCCAGTTGGTTGACCACGGGGAGAATCCTGGGCAGCCACTGATACCTTAAAATTATTATTAACTTCCACTCCTCTTTTCTCTTTGCCGATAGCTTCTTCCTCCAGACAGCCATCGCACTGGACACTGGCATTGCAGGGGCTTCCTTTCTCCTCCCTGGGGTCACTCGTGTTGGAAGGCTGGTACCGGGGGAACTCCACGTATGTTCGATAGCAGGGATAAAAGCCGGTGGAAGCACTGGATTCTTTTAAAAGGGCTTCCTCATCACACAGATAGTAGCCCTCGTGGTCCACGGAGCTGCTGTCCAGGCAGCTGGACTTGGAAGGATTGGAGTATGTCAGGAGTTTTCCATCAGATTCAAAACTATCTATCAAAGATACCTGAAAGAAAGACCACTTCGTTTTAAATACACATCATTTGAATCAGACCGTTATAACTTTGTCTGGCTTTGGGTACGTCAACTGAATTGGAAATGGTCATGAAATTGTCGACATAGGAAGTTGTGGGAGCTTCATCACCGGAGACTTTCAAGAAGAGATTGGACTGCCGTTTGTCAGAAATGGTGTAGGGTCTCCCACTTGGGCGGTGGGCGGTGAGTTGGACTAGATCAGGGGTCTCCAACCTTGCCAACTTTAAGACTTGTGGATTTCAACTCCCAGAATTCCTCAGCCAGCTTTGCTGGCTGAGGAATTCTGGGAGTTGAAGTCCACAAGTCTTAAAGTTGTCAAGGTTGGAGACCCCTGGACTAGATGACCTACAAAATCGTCTGGCCCCTCCCACCCCTCCCCTCTTCTCCCAGGAGTCTCCACGCAGCTCATTTTCCATGCAGGTAAGTGCAGGGTCTGGGCAGAGGCTCTGGGAGGGGGAGGAAAACAGGCCTTCCAGAAGTCCAGAAATGGGCCTGTTTCTGGCTTCTAGAGGGCCTCCGGAGTCCAGGTGAGGCAGTTTTCGCCCTCCCAGAGGCCCGGGGGAGGCCTCTGGACCCTTGGGAGAGCAAAAAACGGCCCTCCAGGAAGTTCCGGTAGGCCACACCCACCATGGCCAGACCCACCCAGCAACCGGGCAGCGAACCAGTTGCTGGGATTTTTGAACCCCACCCCTGCCTACAAGGCCTCTTCCAACTCTGTTAATCTAATTATTATTTGTCCTTTGATTTCAATAGGTCTACATGTCTGACATGCAAACTAAGGCACCTGAGAAGTACAGGTAACCCTCAACTTACGACTACGGAGCCCAACATTTCTGTTGCTGAATGAAACATTGGTTGAGTGCATTTTGCCCCATTTCACGACTTTTCTTGCCACAGTTGTTAAGTGAATCATTACAGTTGTTAGGTTAGTAGCCCCATTGTTAAGTGAATCTGACTTCCCCATTGATTTTACTTGTCAGAAGGTTGCAAAAGGTGATCACATTTTGGACTCAAATGTTGGTTTGTAAGTTGAGGACTATCCCTGGCCACGGATTTCACCTGCTTATTCCTGTGTGAATCCCGGAGTCTCTGAGTCACAGACCTGTTCTTTTTCTTGCAGGGGTCACCAACCTCTAGGTCAGTGGTGGCGAACCTATGGCACGTGTGGCATGCAGAGCCCTCTCTGCAGAGGTGGGATTCAAATTTTTAACAACCGGTTCTGTGGGCATGGTTTAGGTGGTGGGCATAGCTTGTTAGTCATGTTATTGGCTGGGTGTGGTCCAACTCAACATCACTCACATCTAGGCACACATCTTCTTGCCTGGCCTCTCATGACTGTGGGGATGCTGCAACAGTCGTAAGTGTGAAAAAGGGTCATAAGTCACTTTTTTCAGTGCCATTGTAACTTTGAATGTCACTCCACACAAGCAAAGTACCAGCAAAAGAGGGGGGAAAAACTCCAGAGAAGTTCCTGAGACAGAAAGTCTAGTCCTGCCAAGAATATAATAAGGGTTAATGGAGAGGCAGTTTCTGTAAGCAACACCAGAATGTTTCCTTCCTGTCTTCCTTACAGGATTAGACCAGTAATTTCTTCTAACAACCGGTTCTCCGAACTGCTTAGAATGTTAACAACTGGTTCTAGCGAATAGGTGCGAACTGGTAGAATCCCACCCCTGCCTCTGTGGGCACAGGCACCATTGTCCCAGCTCAGTTCTGCCGTGCATGAGTGCGTGCCTCCTGCCAGCCAGCTGGTCTTCAGGTCTCTGCCAGTGCATACGCAGGGGGCATGCGCAGGAGGCGCATACAAGCGAGAGCACATGTAAGTGTGGGCGCATGCATGGGGTGTGTGCATGCACAGGTGTGTGTGTGTGTTGCATTTGCGGTATGTGCGTGCATGTGCCTGCATACTTTGGGCACTCAGTGCCAAAACTTACAACACTGCTCTAGGTGTTTGCAACTGAGTCATGGCCACAGGCGAACCCACCCGGGCATCCCCACTTGTGCAAGCAGCAGGTGAGGGTGCACACATGCTCCATTTGTGTGAGTGGCGGGCACGTATGCGTTTGCTGGCTGCGCACCTGCAAGCATCACCTCTCCACCCCCCTTCCATAAGAAAGATTAGGGGACTGTTTTAGTGGGAACTTGATCCCTCCTATTATGTACAACACTTGTACATAATGCTTGGATCAGGGATGCCCAACCTTGGCAACTTTTAAGACCTGTGATCTTCAACTCCCAGAAATCCCCAGCCAGCCATGTTACCTAGCGTGTTCATATTAGTAACCACGGATATAGTGGTGGGATTCTAAATTTTTTGAACTGGTTCTGTGGGTGTGGCTTGGTGGGCGTGGCTTGGCTTGGCTTGGTGGGTGTGGCAGGAGAAGGATATTGTAAAATCTCCATTCCCTCCTCACTCCTGGAGGAAGGTTACTGCAAAATCTCCATTCCCTCCCCACTCCACTAACCTGCTTTCCAGCTCCGTTCTCCTGTGCAGGGCAACAAAAGAAGACTCAGCCAATCAGCTGAGACTCAGGAGGCAGATGTGGGCGGAGCCAGTCAGAGGTGGTATTTTCCAGTTCTCTGAACTACTCAAAATGTCTGCTACCGGTTCTCCAGAACTGGTCAGAACCCGCTGAATGCCACCTCTGCACTGCTATATCTTGTAGCTGAGAAGTCCACAGGGATACATTTCTTACCTCATTCACTCTGGTCTCCAGATGTTCTTCAGTATTGTCCCCAGGTGGAGGCCAAAGCCCTTCCTGAACATCACATGCTGAGTGTTTTGCAAATAACCCTTGGCTGCTAAGATCCTCCAGCACGCTACTAGAGTCATCCTGGTGAGCTGCCTCTTCCTCCTCCTTCTCCTGTAGCTGCAGGACAGACAATACTTTTTTTTAAATATATATAAATACTACACGGGTGACCCTCCACTTACAACAGTTCATTTAGTGACTGTTCAAAGTTACAACGGCACTGAAAAAAAGGGACTTATGGCCGTTTTTCACACTTAGGACCATTCTAGCATCTCCATGGTCACATGATTTACATCCGGATGCCTGACAACTGACTCGTCTTTATGACGGTTGCAGTGTCCCAGGGGTCGTGTGATCCCCCTTTTGCGACCTTCTGACAAGCAAAATCAACGGGGAATCCAGATTCACTTAACAACCGTGTTACTAATATAACAAGCTGCCGTGATTCACTTCACAAAGGTGGCAAGTCAAGTCGTAAAATGGGGCAAAACTCACTTAACAAATTTCTCACTTAGCAACATAAATTCTGGGATCAGTCAGGGTCGTAAGTCGAGAACTACCTGTGTGGAGAACATTCAGGAACAGAAGTGGTTAAGATACCACCAAGAGGGCTTAGGATCCTAACCTTGGGAACAACCCCATCAAATCAGGTCAAAGGTCCACCTAACTCTATTTTCTTGCTTCCAACCTGAGCTGTTCAGATGCTTCTGAGCTCAGCTAAGCAGGAAAAAAATAGCTCTCTCTTTCCTGTGTTCTATGACTCTCAGCATTTACTAATTTCAAGAGACTGTTCTCACACGCATGATCTACTTTTGTTCTCACAAGATAACCTCAGGACGTGCTTTATCTGACGGAAAAGTCCATGTTAGCACTTGTTTTCATTTGATTCCGATAATAGGTAATCAGCTGATCAAAGGGAAGCCTCAAAACCAAACTTGAACGAAGCAGTTCTCTGCTAATTAGACCTAAGATAGCATCTTTTGACCTTGGAAGCCACCCTAAGCTGTCATGACTAGCAGCGCTTGGTAAAATAAGAAAACCATGTTTTTAAACTCTTTCTAAAGCTGTCCAAGCCTCATATTGAAATGAAGAGTGTCCCAAATATGGAATCTTCATTCAATGCTTAATTGACCTGTGGAACCTAATCATAAAATAATTAGATTTTTGGTTTTTTTTTTTTACGTTAAACTACAGTATAACATAGCTTGTTTGGATTTAACTTAGATGTGCATGTAAAAACAGGATGAGACCCTGTGCCATCACAGTCTCAATCTTGATTATTTTGACCCCTGGATATTCTCAAGGGTCAAGTGACATCATGCATATCATGACAATATTGTTTACATTATATAAAGAGTGTACTTTGCATGATGGTATTATGGTTTTATGATGTCTGTGTCGTCATAGCTTCTGCTGGACACTTAAGCACCCCACTCCCTCAAGAAAGACCTGTCACCTACCCATCTAAAATCAAGCAAATTGGTATATTGTGAATTCTGTTGCTCTTGATTTCCTTCCTGTTCTTCCTTCTGATAACTACTGGGCGTTTGCTCTGTCTCTTTGTCTTTGCCAACATACACCTCTTCACTGTGGGGAATTCCTTCAGAAGTCAATTGCTAGTAGAGATAGAGGGAATAAAAAGAACAAAAAAAAGAGGGAAAAAAGAGACAATAAGAATAGAGAAAAAAATTAACAAAAGAAAGAAGAACACAACACAAAACAGGAAAGCAGTACAGGAAAACAGAAGCTAAAATACTGGGATTTTCCAATCTATGGATAACTATATACACATACTCACACACATATATATATACTGTACATGTATATGTAATTGATAAATAATCCAGAAGAACATTGATGTTAGGATTAATCTGGACTCTCTGGAAGGCTGTTTTATAATACAGAATCATTTCCTCCCAGCCTCAATGTCCATAATTTTATGGTTGTGTGGAATTATAATTTTTCTTGAGGTAAGTACAGTATGCATGTATGTATGTATGTACAGATAGTCCTCGACTTACAATTGAACCCAACATTTCTGTTGCTAAATGAAACAGTGCATTTGAGTGCATCTGAGTGTATTTTGCCCCAGTTAAGTGAATCATTGCAGTTTTTAGGTTAGTAGCCCAATTGTTAAGTGAATCTGGCTTCCCCATTGACTTTGCTTGTTCGAAGATCGCCAAGAGTGATCACATGATCCAGGAACACTTCAATCATCATTCCAATTGTCAAGCACCCAAATTTTGATCAGGTGACCATAGGGATGGTGCAATGGTCATAAGTATGAAAAATTTATTTTATTTATTTATTTATTGTACTTATATACCGCCCTATTTCCCTGACAGGACTCAGGGCGGTGCACAGCCAAATTAAAATGCAGAGAACAATACAAGATTAAGAACAGTTAAAAGGCCAAATATGAAAGGCTGAAGTTTATAAGAAGTTTATAAAAAGCCAAACTAGATAAAAACCAAATTAAAATCCTAAAAACCCATTGTAACTTTGAACAGTCACTAAATGAACTGTTGTAAGTTGAGGACTACCTGTATTCCATTTCTGCCCAGCCACAATCCAATCATTCTCAGTAGCTCACTCTGCAGGACGATATAAACAGAAGTCTCCGTAGTGATGTTAAAACCAATTAGAAAAATTGACAAGAATGGTAGCAAAAAAAATTAAAAAGCCCCCCATCAATTGCGGCTTCAGTTGTGTATTTGTGTGTCGACTATTTTGAATAGTCAAGATGTCTCTGTCCTCCCCAGTCCTTCAGCACATCCAGCACAAGAGGTTCAGATACCTGGATTTGATTAACTGCTCAGTTCTGATTAATGGCTATACTTTCCGAAGCCAACAAAATATGGCTACGATTAACTAACGGTGGGGTTGCCAACAAACTGTGACTTAAGTTTGACAAATACTCCAATTATACCGACAGAGAATTGATAGTGGCAATGACTGTGCCAGAGAGAAGGATCCAAGCCTGAGGAAATCCACATTTTATACTGTGATTTTTATTTATTTTTTATTTTATTTGCATTTTATATGCCGCCCTTCTCCGGAGACTCAGGGCAGTTTACAGTCTATGGAGCATCATGCTAAGTGCTTGGCAATAGCCTTCATTCCATTGTATATGCCTGCTTATTAGTAGGGCTTTTTGGCCCCCCCAAGCGGCATTTTTACAAAGTCAGCTTATTTCCCCCAACAATCTTGGGTCCTCAATTTACCTACCCCGAGAGGATGGAAGGCTGAGTCTACCTTGAGCCTGGTGGGATTCGAGCCTGCACTAATTGCAGGCAGCTTGCACTAAGTACTAGATGATTAACAGCCTGCACCACCAAGGTTCTGTGATGATCACACGCAGTCCTTGAGTTACGTGTTTATTCTTAGTCAGTACTTAATGCAGAATTCAGCATGCAGCTGGACGTTTTCCCCTAGCAGCAGCTCTATTGCACTGGAGTTCTTCAGTACTACCTGTATTCCACAGATCAAACTATTTGTTTCATTTATTGTTTGTGGCTTACAATGAGCAACCAACCTTTTGTCTGAGGGTGTTTATTGAATCCTAGAAAATACCATTGCATAGAAATTAAGAGAGATTTGGCATGTCCGTAGATCTTTGGCTTCATCCTACAAGATACAGGTAATCCTCGACTTACAACAGTTTGTTAGTGACCATTCAAAGTTACAATGGGATTGAAAAAAATGACTTATGACCAGGGGTGAGCTTCAAAAATTTTAGCAAAAGGGTCCTCGGCTTGGTTGCTGGGTGGGCGTGGCCAATGGTGGGAGGGGTCCTAGTCGGCCTCCTGCACCATGGTGGGAGGGGTGTTGTTTTTGCCCTCCCTGGGCTCTGGAGGGCTTTTCTCGAGCCTCTGGGAGGGCAAAAACGACCTGCCTGGGCTATGGAGGCTCTCTAGAAGCCAGAAACGGGCCTATTTCCGGCCTTCCCGAACTTCCGGGAGGCCCATTTTTTGCCCTCCCCGAGCCTCCACACACGCTCTGCGCTTTCCTGCATCCAAAACAGGCCACGTGGGGACTCCTGGGAGGGGCGGGGTGGGGTGGGCGGAGCCAGCCAGGAATGGGATTTGGGGGTTCTCCGAACTGCAGAGAATCTTAGCTAAGGGCTCTCCCGAACCCCTGAGAACCCCCAGCTGCTCACCCCTGCTTATGACCATTTTTTCACACCTATGATCATTGCAGCAGCATCCTGGTCACGTGATCAAAATTCAGACACAACCGGCAAGTATTTATGATGGTCCCGGGGTCATGTGATCACCCTTTGCAACCTCCGACAAGCAGTCAATGGGGAAGCCAGATTCTGAGATTCAAAACTCAGCAAGAATCGAGTTGGATGCAGAAACCTTTTTCTGGAGGCAGGAAGTGGATATTTAACGTGCACTTTGGAAATCCTGGATGCTGAGGATTGACAGTGTTTAGGTAGCCAGCATTTCTAGCTTGTTGGCTTTCCACCTGATAGATGTTTCTACAACCAGGATTATCAACAGTTCAGGCACAACTGGAAAGCAGAGTCCACTGTTGGAACAACAGCTGGAAGGCTGCTGTTATGCTCTGGGCTCCTTCTATTAAACAATGTTATTTGTTGGGACCCAGGAAGCATACCTTCTCTGTGGTGATGCCTGCCGTGTAAAATGAGGTTTCCCCTCACCCCGAGCTCATGATGCCCCCCCACTTGTTCAGAAGACCAGGAGAACCTGGCTACTCACTTAAGCTTTTGACCTTTGAAAGTAACAGCTGTGGTGGTGCAGTGGGAGCTGTGGTGGCGCAGTGGTTAGAGTGCAGTACTGCAGGCTACTTCTGCTGATTTCCGGCTGCCTGCAATTTGGCAGATCAAATCCCACCAGGCTCAAGGTTGACTCAGCCTTCCATCCTTCCGAGGTGGGTCAAATGAGGGCCCAGATTGTTGGGGGCGATAGGTTGACTCTGTAAACCGCTTAGGGAGGGCTGTAAAGCACTGTAAAGCGGTATATAAGTTTAAGTGCTATTGCTATCTCTTGCTTCATTCTCACTTGGTCTTCCTACCCCTGCCACCTTCTATTTGTTTTATTGTAATTTATTCGATTGTTGTGAGTTGTCTATCCTCTTGGAGAGTCAGGCGGCATACGTGTTTAATCGACAATTATCACTACAGGTGGTCCTCGACTTACAACCACAATTGAGCCCCAAATTCCTGTTGCTAAGTGAGACATTTCTTAAGTGAATTTTGCCCCCTTTTCTTGCCAGATTCATTAAATAAGTCATGGCAGTTGTTAAGTTAGGAACAGGGTTGTAGAAGTGAGTCTGGCTTCCCCACTGACTTTATCAGAAGGTGGCAAAAGATGATTCCAGGACACTGCAACCGTCATAAATATGAACCAGTTGCCAAGCATCCAAATTTCGATTGCGTTACCGTGGAGATGAGGCAATGGCCTTACGTGTGAAAAACGGTCAAAACGGTCAAGTCCCTTTTGATCAGTGCCGTTGTAATTTTGAACAGCCGCTCAACGAACTGTCATAAGTCGAGGACTACCTGTATTCCCCTCAACGTGGCTGCCTGTGCAGCCCCATCCCTCTATGATCCTTGTCCTCTCCTGTACCTCCTTGAGTTCTCCAGAATCCACCAAATTTTCGCTATCGTGAGATATGCTATCAAAGCTCAAGAGGCTTGCAGACTTGATGTCTCTTTGGGGGACGTAATGTTTTTTTCCAGATGGATTTTTTCTACACACTTCCTCAGAATCTCCGATATACGTTTCAGGAAACTGTGAGAAGATACAGAGGAAAAGACAACGTCAGCAGCATCCTAAAGATTAGCTTCACGGCATTTTTTTTTTTTTAATTATTACATTTTCCATTATTTTTCATCACAGTTCCAATTTTACAATGTCCGTGAACTGGTTATATCAAATCCCCCCTTTTTTACATCATAGTATACATCCTAGTTATAACCATCATACAATATAGTCTCTTTTATCTACATAGTATGATACATCATGATTATAACTATTACTTTCTTATTTATACACTATTGCATTTATCATTCTCTGCATTTTAAACTATATTCATATGCAATCCAAGAGTAGGTTTACATTGTTTATTCTTACATATTTCAATATATCTGTATCTATTTTGGTTTTATTTATTTTCTTTCATTGTTAAATACTCATCGCTGCACCTGTTATTTAACCAATTATATAATAGATCCCACGCTGAATAGTAATCTGTTTCCTCTGTGTCATTGAGTTTCATTGTTAATCTGTTTGGCACATTCTAATATTTTTTTAAATTACTTTCTCATCTGAGGGTGTACTTTCATTTTTCCAGTGCGCATATATGATTCTGACTACTCTTGTTATATGTACAATTAAATATGTGAGTATTTTACTATGTTTTCCCGATATTATCCCTTTGTTGTGCTGTTTTCATGGCATTTTTGAAGGACCATTGGAATCTAATTCTACCGTTGTTAGTGATCCATGATGAGGCAAATTTGAGAGGTCATTTGGGACAAAACTGGAAATGGGATTTGTTAGTTCCTCAGCACATTAATCTTACGTGGAAGCCGAGTTTTTACTTGATCTGCTTCAGACATTAAAAGGCATTCTATACAGGTAGTCCTCGACTTACAACAGTTCATTTAGTGATGGATCAGTTACATAAGTCACTGAAAAAAGTGACTTATGACCATTTTTCACACTTAATGACCATTGCAGCATCCCCATGGTCATGTGATCAAAATTCAGCCGCTTTTGGGAACTGACTCATATTTATGACATGTCTTGGGGTCATATGATCCCCTTTTGTGAACTTCTGACAAGTAAAGTCATGGTCGTTCACTTAACGACTGTGTTACTAACTTAACAACTGCAGCAATTCACTTAACAACTGTGGCAAGAAAATGGTTAGTTAATACGGGGCAAAACTTGCTTCACAAAAGTCTCGCTTAACAACATTAATTTTGAGCTCAATTGAGCTTCCCAGCTCCATCTTTAAGGTGGAACTCAAATGTTTTTCTTTTTTCAGAGGAAAAAAATTATTCTCAAGCCTTCTGGTCTTGAATTGGAATCCTGAAGGATTCCAGGATATTCACTCACTTTCCATTAAATTTAAGGAAGGTAGCAACTACTAGACAATGACACTGTTATATCCACAAAATGGAAGATGGCCGAAAAGAAAAGATAAACAGTCTACAAATCTAGTCTGGCTTCAGTTGGGCTTGGGACCAAGGCCAAACAAAAGAGGTGGGCCTTCGAGAAGGATTTTGAAAGAAAGGCAAAACTTTCAATTACGTTATGTACAAAGATATTTCCTTACCAATTTCCCAGCCATAATTTTCTACACAATCCCTGGATTTTTTCCTATCGTTTTTGAAATGATATGATTACTTCTCTTGACTTTTGTGGCGGGATTAGTTGGCTTGTTTACCCCTTTCCATGGGATCCCCACTGTTAGATTCTGGCCCATCAAAGCCAAGCCACCACCTACTGTTGACTTAGGCTGGGCTCCCAACTGAAGAGTGAGACAAAGTTCTAGATTGGTGTCACAGACAGGTTCTAGACTGATTCGCTAGCCAAGAATCCATACCTGGTGGAGTCACCGTAGAAACCCGCAAAGCCAGCAGAGATGGAAAGCCTTTACGTTTCTTCAGTATCTTTTCCAGTTTGCACCTTAAACAGGACACAAGCATGCCACCCTGAGAACAGGACAGGACAGAACAGAATTCCCATGGTCATGTGATTAAAATTCAGATGCTTGGCAGCTGACTCATATTTATGATGGTTGCAGTGTCCCGGGGTCATATGATCCCCTTTTGCAACCTTCTGAGAAGCAAAGTCAATAGGGAAGCCAGATTCAGTTAACAACCGTGTTATTATAACAAGTGCAGTGATTTACTTAACAACGGTGGCAAGAAATGTTATAAACTGGGGCAAAACTCACTTAACAAATGTCTTACTTAGCAAGAGAGATTTGGGAATAGAATAGAATAGAGTAGAATAGAATAGGAGTAGGGTAGAGTAGAATAGAATAGGAGTAGAATAGGAGTGGAGTGGAGTGGAGTGGAGTGGAGTGGAGTAGAGTAGAGTAGAGTAGAGTAGAGTAGAGTAGAGTAGAGTAGAATAAAATAGAATAGAATAGGAGTAGAATAGAAATTAACCTTTATTGTCATTTTCCTGTATACATAATGACAAACATTAAAATAAAATTCCAATGCATCACTCTCGAAAGAAAACATGCCACCAATCAAACAATATCACCATCCCAAGGATAATAATAATAATAATATAGTGATAGCAACAGTATCTAAAATGCCAAATTGTACAAAGATGACACCAAGACACACACACACACACACACACATCTATGTATATTAATCACAGTCCATCTTAAATGCATAGTGGAAAAGAGAGTCTTGAGAATTTACAAGGTTGATACTACAGGTAGTCTTCGACGTATAACCACAATTGAGCCTAAAATTTATGTTGCTAAGTGAAACATTTGTTAAGTGAGTTTTGCCCCGTTTTTTGACCTTTCTTGCCACCATTAAGTGAATCACTGCAGTAGTTAAATTAATCTGCGGTGATAAGGCAGGATAGAGATTGGCAGTTGGGACACCACAGTTCATGTTGGTCTAACTTTCTGCCAACTCAAGAATGGGTGGAGGGCACCAACTTGCATTCAGGAAACAGCATCAATAACGGGTAATGATTCTAATAATAGCAGTCTTTCCTAATCTGATGCATTCCAGGAACGTTTGGAAATCAGAATCCCTAGTCAGAATCAACGTCAATCTGACGTTGGATGTCAGAATCCCTAGTCAGCAATCTCCAGAGATCTGAGAAAGATTGAGTTATATGTCTCAGTTGCAAATCTAAGCACTTACCTAGAATTGAAGGAATAACGGAGCAGAGTTACTTCAGATTTTGTTTTAGTGAACTACTTGCTCTTATCGTTTGTACAGATTCCATTCACATTCCATTCTGTGTTGTACATACAGGTAGTCCTTGTTTAGCGACTACTATTGAGATTAGCAACTTGGTCACTGAGTAGAAAAATCACATGACTATGACTGTGCTTATGGTTTTACTTCCATTTCCCCCCCACTCCTCCATTCTAACTCAAGGTGGCAAACATATCTAACACATCTTCCTCCTCCTATTTTACCCACAACAACCCTCTGAGTTGAGTGGAGCTGAGAGAGAGTGACTGGTTCAAAAAATTCCATATTCTCTGTTTTGCTCATGTCTTCATTAACTTTTCCTCCTGCTAAATTTACAGTTTAGCATGTTAGGTAATCCCAACAAATTGTGCTTTTCTCAATAATCCAGGGTTGAAGAACCCATGTTTGAAACAACTTGTCAAAGCAACTTGTGATTCCCAGGGCACAGCATGTATAAACATAACGTATTCAATCGACTCAATTTGATGGTGTTGCATGACACGCATAATTATATATTTATGGTATATAGTAATATATTTATCCAAGCAGAGGTATGCTCAGTACTCCCTGCTCCAATTCTTCCTGCACAAGGATTGTGAAACAGTTTGGATGGAGAGAATGACTAATCCAAAATCATTCAGCGATATTCCATAGCTAAGGGTGAGCTGGAAATCGGGTTTCCTTGATGTTAAACCAGCTGATTGTCAGGGATTGTCCTAAAATCATCCGGGAAACTGACCAAGCCTCTGTCTCTCCAATCATAGACCAGTACCTTAATCATTAAACATACAAAATGAGCTAGGTTAACGTAATGTAGCATTCAGGGAATTGAAGGTCCAATGTATTGTGTAATCCTAAACAACTGAGTTCCTTCAGTAAAAGCAAAGGTCATTCAAGCATGGGAAAACATGTTACACAATTATTTATTTATTTAATTTCTATAGCCACCCATCTCAGTCAATGACAAAAATATTCAGATTAAATATACATAGGGTGGGGGCAAGATACTTGGCCAGTTAGCAATAAAGCCGAGAAATAGGGCCCTTAACACATTCAGCACCCCAGGCATGGGAAGATAGGTACAGTTTTAAGGGTCCCACAAAACGCCAACAGAATTGGGATGATTGTAATCTCTGAAAGAAGAATGTTCCATACAGCAGGGGCCACTGCAGGAAAATCTTGTCTTCTAGTCATTACCAGCGGACAATTTTTGGCTAACGGGATCTCCAGCACGTCCATTCTGCTCGACCTGGTTGGATGGATAGATTCTTAGAAAAAGGTGATCCCCCAGGTACCCCAGTCCCAAGCCATACAGAGCTTTAAAGGTGACCACCAGCACTTTGAGTTGCACCTGGAAACATACCAATGCAGCTCATACAAAAGTGGTGTTACATGTGCATGTGTCTGGTACCATTTACTACCCAAATAGCTGCATTCTGCACTAGTAAGGGTAAAGCTTCCTCTTGTACATACGTGCTAGTTGTTTCCGGCTCTAGGGGGCGCTGCTCATCTCCGCTACAAAGCCAAAGAGCCAGCGTTGTCCGAAGACGTCTCCACGGTCACGTGACTGGCATGACTGGTCATGTGACTGGCATGTTCCCTTCCCACCAAAGTGGTCCCCTATTTTTCTATTTGCATTTTTACATTCTTTCGAACTGCTAGGTTGGCAGAATCTGGGACAAGTAACAGGAGCTCACTCCATTACACGGTGCTCAGGATTCGAACCGCCGAACTGCCAACCTTTCTGATCAACAAGCTCAGAAGTTTCCAAATGGTCTTCAGGGACAGCCCCATTGTAGAGCTTGTTACAGTAGTCTAACCTAGAGGTTACAAGGGCATGATACCCGGTAACTACTACGGGTAGTTTTCAACTTGTAATCATTCATTTAATGACCTTTGGAAGTTATGACAGCACTGAGAAAAAGTGACTTGCAATTGGTCCTCGCACTTGGAATTGTTGTAGCATCCCTATAGTCACACGATCAAAACTTATGTGCTTGACAAAATTGCTTTATTGCTCAGTTATTTCTGTAAGTTAATGGATAATAATTTTCCAGGATTATTTCTTAGTCCTGGTTAAAGGGAGGTGTTTGAAAACACCTACACAATATCTTATGTCACTAGTGATAGTACCTAGCCATTGGTTTGCCTTTTTTTCAATTGCCTTTAATTGTTTTAAGCATCAGGATCTTCCCCAATGATTCTCATCTCAGCCCATAATAGCTTTATTCTTAGTGCTTCCAGTCATCAGCCTGGTTTTTCTACATCTGTAATGAATTATTAATTCTTGTGGTTCAGGGAGCAGCATCCACACCCAGCCAGAATGGTAATGTGAAACACAAGATGATGTTATCACAGAAATGCCAATCTTCTGCATTTGTGTAACGATTTCTGATACAATTTTCTATAGCACCACATTGGTGCGGTTTTCATCCCATGTTACTATAAGGAAAATAACAGCCCTGACAATATGTTGCCAATGTGGTGCCTCTGCACTTCATTATTGTGTCTGGATTGCCTCTGATTTTTTTCCAAACATCAGGATGTTCCCTAAATGACTCATGCCTCCCCATTATGCATCCAAAATATTTAAGATTGAGGTTTTATATTAATGTTTTCAACTATTTTATCTTGTATTGAATGACTACTGGTCTAAGATATTCTCAACTATTTTGTCCACCACAACAATTCAAAGACATCATTTTTTTTTTAATTCAGCCAGATAGTCCAGCATTTACAGGAATATATTAACACTGAGAGTGTGAGATGGAGGGATGATTTTTTTTATTTTTTCCAGATTTTGTTCTATTGTACTTTATTAATTTATTTGATACTTTTTGTTAGTTTTTATTGTTATTTATTTTTATTTTTTGTTTTAAATATGGTTTTATATTGCGTAAGCCGTCTCCAGTTGCCATGGGCGAATAGGTGGCAATATAAAATAAATAAATAAAATACATCCAATAAAGAAATAAATGCATAAATACATACCATTGTTCACAATTTTATGTAGCAATTTATGTGAGTTCTAGTTCATTCTTAAGCATAAAAGCCAGCAGAGTGATTTTGGGCTAGTCTTTCTCTCTCTCTCTCTCTCTCTCTCTCTCAGACCAACCTACCTCACAATATTGTTGTTGTGGAGAAATAAGAAGGCAGGAGATTGTATGCCATCTTGTATTCACTAAAAATAAAGGCAGGATAAAAATTTAATCAATAAATGGCCTTGTGATAATATCACAAGATTCAAGGGGAAAGCTGCATATGACAAATGCATAATTACAGTACATGCATATATGTGGTGTCATATCCAATTGCAAATGTATACTAATTATTTTATTACTGATACTCAATTATTGGGCAAAATATGAATTTACAGCACTTTATAAAATGGCTATTTATCATGCCACACACTATATTCTGATGTTAAAGTGTTTTCGTAATGAGTACCAACGCATAAATAATGTCAAGTAAAGCTTAAACAATGCATAAATTAACCCAATATTTAACTCATTAACTCAGTGTTTGTATGTATACAAAGAGAGAGAGAGAGATTTAAATTAGAGTGATAAAGAAAAAGAAATAAGAAGACAAAATACCTTACGCACCTCCCATCTTCCTGTAGGCGTGGCCTCCCGTCACCAAACCCCGCCTATCCCAGTTGAGCACCTTCCTCCAGGACTGTTCTGAGCCTTCTTTCCCCACCCTCCCGCATCAGCTTTCTCTATCTCTATTGGCGAGAGCAGCAGCCAATCACACAAACTGAAGCTCCCTCCTCCTCCGCGATGACCTTCCTCCTTCCCCTTAGTTTTCGCCTCGCTCCTCGTCCCCCGCCCTCCTCCGCCTCTTTTTGAAACAGGCCGCGCTGATTGGCCAAGACGAGGGCATAAGGGGCGTGTCTCGAAGGGACGAGTCTAGACGAGAGGAGACGACAGTGGCGACAGCAGCTGGAAGAGCAAACGCACCTGAAGGGAGGGGTGAGTGCGCATGTGCGATATGCAGTTGCTCCCCTTTCCTCCAAAATAAATAAATAAGAGGGGGGGGGGGTCGTCTGAGTGTTTCTCCCCTTTTTAGGGACAAATTTAGAGGGTGATGTTAAGGCAAGTGAGAAGGGAAGTTTTTAAAGTCCTTCTCATTCTACTGAAATGGGGGACTTCGAGACGGCTGAGCTGTGCCTGGAGGGGGAAGGCATGTAACTTAAAAGCCAACCCCCTCCCCCGTCTTGATGTGACAGTGACTAATTTGTATTCTCCTAAAGGGAAGGGAAACCTTCAGACTTATTTGGAACAGAGGAGAGAGAATAAAGGCTAATTTCCCTGCTTCCAAAAGAGACTAGGGGTGAAAATAAAGGCTTAATTGCCCCCAACTCTTGACAAAGAGGGGGCTATAGAGGGATATTTCCTCCCCCTTGGATTGAAAGGGGGGCACAAATTATTATTTTCCCTCTCTTTAGAGGAGAGGGTCCTAAAGATACGGAGGGGGAGAAATGCAAATGTACCCCCGGTTCTAATAGGTGGGTGCTTTTAGTTCAAATATTGCCTCTTCCGAAGGGCGGAGAACTTTGAGTTTCTCCCTTCTTCATATTTACCAGCAGAAAAAGGGTTAAAAGTCACTCCTCTCCCTTGAGAGGAAGAGGGTCCAGGTTGAAGGGGAATTGCTTCCCTCTTTTTCCTCTTTTTAAATTGAGTTGGGGAAGGGGGCTTGAACCTATTTGGTTTCCAAACTTGAGTGTTTTGCTGTATGTGTTGTTGAAAGATGACCTTTGTGTCTGCAACAAGCCACACTTTCCTTATGCCCCACATTCCTATCCAGGATAGAGAAGGGAAACCCCTTCAACCTAATCTCTCTCTCTCTCATCTATCTATCTATCTATCTATCTATCTATCTATCTATCTATCTATCTATCTATCTATCTATCTATCTATCTATCTATCTATCTATCTACCTACCTACCTACCTACCTACCTACCTACCTATACTGGTAATTAAATTAGGGGGACAATTAACCTGTATCTTCTTTTACACATCCCCCCCAAAATCAGGTAGAGAAGGAATGAACTTGTTGAACTGCCATGCAATGGATAACTTCCCCCCTTTCCTTCTTGACTTAGTATACTTGATTTGAAAGCAGGGGATGACAAATGTTTAAAATCGGGATCCTTCCCACCTCTTTCCCTTCTTAATGGGGTTTTGTGTGGGGGTTAAGAATTAAAAGGTTTTATATTATCTTGTTTCTTTAGCTAAAAAGCAGTGGAGGCTGCAGGTTAGCTCCTCCCTTTGTTGAATGATAGAGGGTTGAAAAGCTTAAATCTGACCGCATTCATTTGAGAAGGAGATGAAGGATCAAAGTTTAATTCCCCATTCTTTGTGGTTGGGAAAAGCTTACAGTTAATTGAGCTCTTGTTTAGAAGAACAGCTGGAAAATTGAACCGGGAAAGATGGTTAATCTTTTTTTTAGGCACCCACTCCAAACATTTGAGGTTAAGGAAAGTACCCCAATCCCTAAATAGAGAGATCTGCAGTAATAACACACTATATAGCATTTTCTCTATAGTTTTAAGAAAGTGATTGCTGAGGTACATAAAATTAAAACAACCGCTTTTGCAAGTTTTGGTGGAATCATATTGTATTGGCTTTTTTTTTTTTCAGTGTTGCAATTCAACACTCCTAAAATCTATATTAGTATACCCCCTCGGTGGAGAATTAGTTTATCCTTTGGTAGTATTTTGTGAACAGAGGTACTCTATTTGTAGCTTCCTTTCTCTGTTTTTTCCCCCTCAGAAGCATTCAGTATTTCATTTTTCAATCAATCATCTGAAGTTAGGATGAATAAGAGTAGCTAGCTTGATCAGTGAGCTTCACTGGTGACTACTCGAATCTTTACATCATGCTGACTCTTTTATTTTATGGAAATTATTTTTTATGAATTATTTTCATGAACAATTGGAAGAAGCAAGTAGTGAATAAAGTTGTCCAGTTATCTAAGAATAGTGAGGAAGCAGCTTGAAGGTCTCCTAAACTTGTTGATAAGGGAATCTTGACTTGACAAACCAAGAAATGTTGATTGGGGTAGAAGCCTAAAGATTTGGAATAAGTTTATTTTTCTTCCCTCTATTTCTCTCCCCTTCCCTCCATCCGTGTGAAACTGTTTGAATTTTCTGTTTTTAAGGCAGGAAAAGGTACCGTGTATTCAGTTGGTGAAATATCGGTTTTATTTGTAAAGGGTTGTTCTTAGCAACACTGGTATCCTCCCTTCCCTCTGTCAAAGATCAAATTGACACCAATTGGAGCCTGCAGCATTGGAATAGAAAGACCAATGGTTATTCAGTGAAAATGAGTTTTGGCTGCTTAAAAGAATGGCAAAGAATACATGAATGAATATAGCAGCACCATCCCTGGTGTTCTTCGTAAAACTTTCTTTTAGCTAGGGCCGTTAGCTTCCATTGGTAGAGCTGAGAGTTATTGCTAGCCATAAAAGACAGCTTTATGAGTGCCACTTGTATAAAGTATCTTCCTGCATTTCAGAAAAGGGGTTAGTGTACAATGGAGCTTGGTAATATGGGGCTGCAACAAATCAAATTTAGGGAAAATTTCCTCCTTTTCCCCCCACCTCTGCAGGATATCTTGCATTGGCCTAGACATTTTTTCTTCTTTTCTGTCACAGTGTGACAGGGGTGTGTATGTATGTATTTTCTTAAGGATAGAGAAGATAAGCAATGCTATTCCCTCTATTGTTGGAGATAAAGCTAGTGGCTGAATCAGCTGATGAAGCTCTGGTGTTATAGCTTTGACTTTAATTGGCATGTGATAAAAGTGGAACATGCTAGATTAATGCGATTAAGCAAATGCAATTTTATTTTCTGCAGAGATCCTTGAGTTTAATTCTCAGATTGTGGTTGGTGACTTGGCTGTCAAGGAAGTCTTCATGACTGACATTGATACAGCCTCAGTCAAGAATGCTGAAAATTGTATGTTTTAATTAGCTAAAGAAGTTTAAATCCTTCTGGGAAACTTTCTGTTGTGTGCATTTGGGTTGCATGGTTTAGATTTTCAATACTGAGAATCTGCAGATGTTTTAAAAATTATTCCTACATGGGTAACATTCTGAAACATTGTTTTCCTCTTGCACAGTGCTTTAGATCTCTCCCCCAATTGTATTCATAGAAACAGGTTATCTTAAAGGCTTTGATTTTCACAGAGGTGGGGTAATCAGACTAAACACTTGGTCTTCTTGTATGGTTCATGGTATGATGGGACAAACCAAGAGCAAAATATGGTTAGCTGCACGATGATGAACACCATTTTTGAGCAGTGTTTTGAATTAATTGGCCTTTTGCATCTGAATTATGAAGCCACATTGCAACATTCCACTAATTCTACTACAGGTAGTCCTCGACTTACCACAGTTCATTTAGTGACCATTCAAAGTTGCAATCGCACTGAAAAAAGTGACTTGTGACCATTTTTCATTCTCACGACTGTTGCAGCATCCCTGTGGCCATGTGATCAAAATTCAGATGCTTGGCAACTGGCTCACATGAGGTCATGACATGCGATCATCTTTTGCAAATTTTTGACAAGCCAAGTCAATGGGGAAACCAGATTCACTTCACAACCATGTTCCTAACTTAACAATTTGCAGGGATACACTTAACAACTGTGGCAAGAAAGGCGGTAAAATGGGCCAAAAATCATTTAATAAATGTTTCACTTAGAAACGTTTGGCTCAATTGTGATCATATGTCAAGGACTACCTGCATTGCTCAGTGTAGGAAATCCAGATCTTGAGCATTTCCAGCCAATTTCTATCCAGTCAGGAAAGAAAAGAAAATCATTTCTCCTAATTTGCTCACTGAAAATTGCCAATCAATTTGATGTACAGGATTGCTTATCTTCTCTATCCATAAGAAAATACATACATACACACCCCTATCACTCTCTGTGACAGAAAAGAAGAAAAATGTCTAGGCCAATGCAAGATAGCTTGGAGAGGTGTGGGGGAAAGGAGGAAATTTTCCCTAAATTTGATTTGTTGCAGTCCCATATTCATATTCTATCCTTGATTTATGACTACCATTGAGCCCAACATTTGTGTTGCCAAGTGAGAAAGCTGTTAAGTGAATTTTGCCCCATTTTCTTGCCACAGTTCTTAAGTGAATCACTGCAGTTGTAAAGTTAGCCACACTGATTGTTAAGTGAATCTGTCTTCCCCATTGAGTTTGCTTGTCAGAAGGTTGCCAAAGGGGATCACATGAACTTGGGACACTGCAACCAGTCATTAGTATGTGTCAGTTGCCAAGTGTCTGAATTTTGATTATGTGACCATGGGGAATGTAGCAATGGTCATGTGAAAAACAGTCATAAGTCATCTTTTTCAGTTCCTTTCTAACTTTGAATAGTCACTAAATTACCTGTGGTAAGTCGAGGACTTCCTGTACTGTCTAGTTTTCCAATTGTAAACTGGAATGATAAAATGTGGATTCTGATAATACCCAGAGGGCATAAGTTGCATTTTTGGTGAACTGACTGACAAGAACTATATAGGAATTTATACTGATCTTTTCTGGGAATTGCAACTATTGAAAATGCTTACTTTCTCCCTCTTTTGTTCATTCTCACTTTACTTTATTAATATGTTGGCTTCTCTGGTTTAGACATTGATTTCGTTACCATACCAATTTAATTCTTTTTGTGTTCCTGACTTAAGGAAGGGTTATTTATCCTTCCTGTTTTCTAGGTGGACTGCTCTATGTCTTTTAATTGCTCCCAGTTGTTGATTCTCTGGAAGCAATTTCTACATATCTCTTCCCAAAACTTTCAAAAGATTTGAAAGTCAACATTTATGTAGATGTTGTGGAAGCAAAGTTTATTTCCACACTGAGAGATGAAACGGAAAAAGTTTTCTCAACTAGCAGATATTGGGAAAGAGATGCCAACTGGAGCATTTAGCTGCTGGACTCTCTGCAAAACTTCCAGCATGTAAGAAAAAAAAAAAGTACAGATCGTATTGAATATTTACCAGAATGTGTAACTAATGTTGAAAATAAGCTTGCAAAAATTACTCATCTACAGAAATATTTATCAGCTAAAGGTTGCATCTCCTTCTAAGATTTTTATTAGATGCTGGGCAGAGCAATTCCTGCCTTTAATCTCCTCAGGTGAATTTGAATTCTGATTTAAAAAACAACTTTGGAACAGTTGCGGCGCTGTGGAGGACCAGCAATAACATGAATAGTAAAAATCTGAGAACAATGATGTGTTTGCTTAAGGAATGGGGTGGATAAACTTTCATTCTAAAGCAGGGTTTCTCAACCTTGGCAACTATAAATCTTAAAAGTTGCCAAGATTGAGAAACGTTGTTCTAAACCAAACTTTAAATCCTTGGGGCGATTCTCAATTAATGCCATCTTCCACTGATTAGGAATTCTGGGAAGTTCCAATTCTCCCCCCCCCCCCCCCCAAAAAAAAATCTTTCCCCATGGAGTAATTAGACCAAGAGTTAATGTGTGACCCATGCTCACTTAATGAACTTCCATAGCTGAGGGTAGACTTTAACTTGGTCCTAATCCAGTCCTTCAATAATTAACAATCCCTTGACATTCTCTTCAACGTAATTGTTTAAATATGGCATTTTAAAAGGTGGGTACAATTGTTGGAATTTTGAATTCATTCTCATAGGGCAGGAGTGGGAAACTATGGCCCTCTTATGACTTGTGGACTTCAACTCCCAGAATCCCCGAGTCAGCCATGTTGGCTCAAGAATTCTGGGAGTTGAAGTCCACAAGTCATAAAGGGGCCATAATTCCCCACCACTGTCATAGGGAATGTGCTCCTAAATATCAATAGTGTGCTGAAAGAATACTGAATGATTAGCAGATAAGCCCCATTATAAAGATAACATGTTGTCTTGGATACAGTATCCACTGTATCCAACTGTCCCTGAACGCCAACAGACATTCATTGCATTTGAAATTGGAAGTACCATAGTTTATTAAAAAATTAATAGGAATAGAAACACTTTTATCTAAACCTCATATTAATAAGAGGGACTCACAAGAGAGAGTGTGAAGGACAGGATAGTCTTGTCTTTTAAACACGTTCATTTACAGTAGTGAAAAACAATATGGGGACAGTGTGTAAAGAGCCTTCTCATCTTTTTTTCACTAATTTGCTTTCAGGTCAAACAACTGAAACAGATGCAAAGAGAGAATGCAGTCTCCCATAAAGCGTGCATTTTCCCTTGACGTGCAAGCACTCCTCGACTTACAACCACTATTGTGCCCAAAATTTCTGTTGCTAAGCAAGACAATTATTAAGTGAGGTTTGGCCCATTTTAAGACCTTTCTTGCCACGGTTGTTAAGTGCAGCATTGCAGCTGTTACATTAGCAACATAGTTGTTTTAAGTCGAGGGCCTTCAAACTTGACAAGTTTAAGACTTGTGGACTTCAACTCCCAGAATTTCTGAGCTGACTGGAGGAGGAATTCTGGGAGTTGAAGTCCACAAGTCTTAAACTTGTCAAGTTTGAAGAGCCCTGTTTTAAGTAAATTTGGCTTCCCCATTGACTTTGCTTGCCAGAAGGTCTCAAAAGGGGATCACATGACCCCAGGACACGGCAACCGTCATAAATATAAGTCAGTTGCCAAGCATTCAGAATTTTGACCACATGACCATGGGGATGCTACAGCGGTCATAAGTGTGGAAAACGGTCATAAGTCACTTTTTTCAGTGCTGTTGTAACTTCAAATGATTATTAAATGAATTATTGTAAGTCCAGGGCCACCTATATTTGAAAAATATTTGACCCCCAGAAAAAGTTGAAAATGTATTCTTTCTCATTCTAAAGTATTGGATTCAGTACAAGGACCCCAAGTTATAGGAATTCATGGTTTGAAGAAAAAAAACAGGAAGAATATGTTGGCAGTGGAACCAATTAATCAGAGGGAGTGGGTTTACTTTCACTGGAAGTATTCAGGCGAAGGGTAGAACCATCTGCTAAGGATTCTTTGAATTTGGGTTACTCAGCTGAGCAACATATTGGATTCAAAGCTTAAATCAGTGGCTTCCAATCTAGCAAATTTAAAAAAATTAAAGTATGTGGACTTCAACTCCTGGGAGTTGAAGCCCATGTATTCTAAAGTGGCCAAGTTTGAAAAAAAAACACTGGCCTTAAATGGCTCCTTTGAATTCTAGATTGCTTTCTAGGTTTACTCAAACCTGAGCTGTAGTATAGACTGAAATATTGTGGTGCCAGAGCTTGCAAGCTTGATAGGTATAAATCAGGATCTATTTAAGGTTGCAGAAACGGCTTTTTTTCTTGAAAATCTGAGATAGCATGAAGTTCACCAGGAATTTTATGGCAATCTATAGCAGTGTTTTTTCAACTTCAGGAACTTTTAAGATGCATTCTGGCTGGTGGAATTCTGGGAGTTGAAGTCCATGCATCTTAAAAGTTCCTAAGGTTGAGAAACACTGAATAAATTGGTAAGTTTTCTGAAACTGGTAGCGGAATATCAATAACCTTTCCTCTTTGGTGTTCTGAACTGGTTTGGAGAATGTGTCAGCCCATCCTGTTTTACGTGCTCAATTTTATCCTAGAATCTATGTCCCAGCTGGAAAAGTGTAATCTGCCATCTTCAAGCCAGTTCCCTGTCATTTGCAGTTATCAGGTTGATGCATAAACATTGTAATAAGGTATTGCTTTTGCTCTACACTAGTGGTCGTCAACCAGTGGGCCAGGGACCATCGGTGGTCTGTGAGAAAATTTTGGTTGTCTACAGATTAATGTCATCCCCAAAGCACCCCCAAAGCAATTAATCCAGGTTGCAGGGGAACACAAGGCTGTGCCGCCCACATGGCCCGCGGGAACACAAGGCTTGTGTCCCTTGCATTGCAAACAACATGAGGTAGTGAGGGGAGGGGGGGAAGGGTGGAGGGGGGGAACTTGCCCCACTCGCTTCAATTGCCTCGCCTGGCCACCGGGCTGCTTTCCGCTTCTTTCTTCTTCTGCTTTTGGCTGCACGCAAGGAAAGCAGCAAAATTCTTTCTTTTTCTCCCCCAAACTCTGCCAGAAATGAGTCTTTTGGGCCCTGCAAGGCATCCTGCTCCAAGAGGCTGCGCCGGTGTGACAAGTCATATTAACATATTACATTAACATATTAATATTAACATATTAAGAGCTGCTGCGTTTTCTTTGCTGATGATGTAAAGCTGTTCAATACCACAGACAATACTGCTACCCTTCAAAAAGATCTTGGCTATGTATCAGAATGGTCAAACAAATGGCAACTTCAAATCTCAACAAGTAAATGCTCTGTCTTACATGTTGGCAAAAAAAAATCAGAAAATAAAATACACGCTGAATAGTCAAGACCTTGTTGATGATCCAAGCTCTGTCAAGGACCTTGGAATACTCATCTCTAATGATCTAAGTGCTAGAGCCCACTGTAACTACATAGCCAAAAAGGCATTAAGAGTTGTTAACCTAATCCTACGTAGCTTTTTCTCTGGTAATATCACACTACTAACTAGAGCATACAAAACATTTGCTAGACTAATACTCGAACACAGCTCATCAGTCTGGAACCCACATTACGTATCTGATATTAGCACAGTTGAGAAAGTCCAGAAATATTTCACAAGAAGAGTTCTCCACTCCTTTACTCGTTGCAGAATACCTTATGCCACCAGACTTGAAATTCTAGACCTAGAAAGCCTTGAATTACGTCATCTTTGGTCTGATCTAAGTATGGTATATAAAATCATACATTGCAATGACTTACCTGTCAATGAATATTTCAGCTTCAACCATAACAACACAAGAGCACACAATAGATACAAACTCAAGGTTAACCGCACCAAACTTGATTGCAGGAAATAGGACTTAGCAACAGAGTGGTCAATGTCTGGAATACTCTACCTGACTCTGTGGTTTCTTCCCCAAACCCCAAAAACTTTAACCTTAGACTGTCTACTATTGACCTCATCCCTTTCCTAAAAGGTCTGTAGGGGGCATGCATAAGCGCACCAACGTGCCTACCATCCCTGTCTTATTTTTTCTTTTATTTTTCTTATATGTACCCATTTCATGTATTCATAACTATGTATATACTTATACCTATTATCTTGTAAGCGATTGACAAATCAAATCAATCAATCAATAAATAAAGTCTCAGAAAGACTCATTTCTGGCGGAGTTTGGGAGAAAAAGAAAAATTTCTGCTGCTTTCCTTGCATGAAGCCAAAAGTCTTTCTCTCTCTCTTCCCCCTGAGAACGGACCTGGAGACAGTATCCTGCGATCCCAAATAAAGAATGATCGATCAATAGGAAAATGGGGTGGGGAATTTTCCTGCAGACTTTTTTGGGGGGATTTTCCCAGGGTCTCTAGTCCGTGGGATTTAAAATTATGAGTTTGATGGTCCCTGAGGTCCAAAAGGTTGGCGACCCCTGCTCTACACTGTGCTTTTTAGAAGAGTATTTAGTGGTAGTCCCTTTTTAGAACAGTGTGGTGGCCTAGTGATGAAGGTAGTCACCTCTCACTCGAAAGGTTGAGAATTTAATCCTAGGTAGCAAGACATACTTCTCTCCTAGAGCACAAAGAAAAAATATCTGCTGAGAACTCCAAGTAGGCATCAGGAAGGGCATCCAGCCAGTATCCCGAATAGGTACTACAGGGATTTTTTTTAAATTTAGAGGCAGTCCCTAATATGATGCTCACAGTGGCTTGTGTGGATGGGAATCATTTATTGAATGGCTTCTGGGATGGGTTTTGGCTGTATTGTTAGGAGCTTACAGGTAGTCCTTGACTTATGACTGGTTACATAGCGAGTGCTTGACTCCAAAAATGTACTTATGACCCAGATTCGAAGTTGCAAGGACTGACATACCCTTGGCGCATTCATTAATTCCATTCTGGGCACTCAGTGACCATTACAACTGTTTGCAGCGTCCCATCGTCACGCAACGAAAAATTACAATATTTTTTTTCTGGAAACCAACGTTTACTTCTGGTTTCCAGCAAAAAATGCCCATTGCAGATAATGGGTTTGCTTAACATCCGTGGCATTCGTTTTATTGCCCTGTTACTAAGTAATAACTGCTGCAAAAAAGGTTGTAGTTTCAGGTGTGGTCACATGATGACCTGCTTAATGACCCTTAGAATGTCATATAACCTTAATGACTTATAATCTTAACTGCAGCTCAGTTATGGTCATAAGTCAAACGCTATTGTGTTTATTGCTGGGCTCTTTTTTGGGGGGATAAAGTACAACATTTTAGCAAAACAAGGAAGAAACATTCTACAAACCTATATTCTTCTATAGTTTTAACATTAGTAAGAACTGGAGTAAGAACTTTAACTGTTGAAGCATGAAAACATGTGCAAACAAAGCTTTTCAATATATCTCTTACTGCAGCTTCTTCATCCCTGTAATCTTTCCTCACTATTCTTTTCACCATTGCATTGTTTTATAGCAGAATATTCTGTTGCCCTTTGCCTCTGTTTTGTGTATTTGTGTAATATGGTATTAGGAAATTGAAGGTGAATTATCTAGGTCAGGTGAGCTGCATTTCAGTTAACCTGCTGAACAAGTTTGAAAACAAACTTACTTGTCATAACTGAGAAAATAATTTGTTTGTGGTGTATCTCTTCTCCTTCCCCGCTGGCCTGGAATTGTCTGAGGTAACTTGCCTATGGACGGTCTTCCCTTCCTCCTATTGTACAAGACTTATTTTCAACCTGTTGTATCTTTACCTATATGAAAAGAAGTCATGTTTTCCTTACTGGAAGCCACATTCTTCTATACAAATGCCAAATCATGTATCAGTGTGATAAACAATCCATTGTAATAGTTGCTTAGGGATGAATTGTTTCAGAACAGATATGGTACTTTATTATTTTTAGACTGTTGATTTTGGCCAGAAATCAAAAAGAATGGCTTTCTATTGGATTGCTCACAGGTAGCCCTTGCCAAACATTTTAAAGTTACAATAGGACTGAAAAAGTAAGTTTATGACTTGTCCTCGCACCCAAGACCATCGCAGCAATGTCTTGCGGTCATGTGATTACCAGTTGTACACTTTACAGCAGGGGTGTCAAATTCAAGGCGCGCGGCCTGAATCCAGCCCGTGGAATGCTTAGATCTGGCCTGCGGGGCTGCCCTGGAAACAGCAAAGGAGTGGCCCGCGGCGCCTCTGCCAGGGAAAACAGAGCTTGTGGGGGTTGCGTATTTGGTTGTGACGGCCTCCTGCAGCCCTCTGCCAGTGAAAACAGCCCGGAGCAGCTGAAAACGGGGCCCGCTCCATTTTCTCTGGCAGAGGGCTAGCAAAACAAACTAAAAACAAAGCAAAAGGAGAAATGTTTTTGCTTCTTTTTTTTTTTAAACAAAATTTTATTTTTTAGACAAACATACACAAACACAACATAAAAACCATCAAGCCATCTTCCACTTACATACATACAGTGTGTCGGTTGGTTACAAATTGGTTTGTGCAGCCTCTCCATAGTCCTGACTTACAATTACTTGTATATATTCTCCTATTATCAATCAAATATTCCTAAATACATTATTATCGTTGTTAATCAATCATTTGACTATGCTATTATTCATTCATGTTATTATTTATTCATGTTATCCATATTTTTAAATTGATTTGTCTTATAACAATTCATATTATCATCCTAAATCCATCCCGTAATTATAATATGATAATACATCTTTATATATTCTATATAGTTCTATTCTCCTTTTATTGTAAAGTTCTACATATTTCATTACCATATTTTATTTTCTAACCATTGATAAAATAAATCCCAAATCTTATAAAATTGTTTATCTTCCTGTTCTCTAATTTCAAATGTCAATTTATTCATTTCAGCACATTCCATTATTTTCTTAATAACTTCCTCCTGCATTGGTATTTTCTCATTTTTCCAATTTTTAGCAAATGCAATCCTAGCCGCTGTTAATCCATTTACAATCAAATATTTCAATTCCCTACTGTATATTTCAGGGAACAAACTAAAAACAATGCAAAAGGAGAACCAGTTTTGCATTTGAGCATGCAAGAAGGGACAGGAAAGGAGAAAGGGAAAGAGAAAAGACAAAGGGAAGATGGGAAGATGGGAAGAAAGCAAGGAAGAAAAGAAGGGAAGAAGGGAAGGAAGAAGAAAGGAAAATTTAGAGGCAAGGAAGAAAAGAAAAAGAAGGAATGAAGGAAAGGAAGAGAAGGAAGGAAGGATATTATAATGAGAGCAAGGGAGGGTCTGAGGGAAGTCTTGCTTAGCACTCGGCCACCACAGGTGCGGCCGACATGAGTGACATCGAGCTCTCCACACCCATCCTGGCCACACCCTCCGCTGCCCCCAAGGTCAAACACAACCCTGATGCATCCCTCAATGAAATCCAGTGTGACACCCCTGCTTTACAAGCTGAATTGAGCAACCTGAGTCAATGGAGAAGCCAGCAGTAAAATTTCAAGTTGTGGTCATGTGATGTTTGGCTTAGCAATCACATCGCTTAGCAACAGAGTTGTTGGTTCTACTTGTGGCTGTTAAGTGAGGACTATCTGTTCTGTATTTGTCTTTCAGGCAGTCTGCAATAGTGGTGGGATTCAAATTTTTTTACTACCAGTTCTATGGGTGTGGCTTGGTGGGCGTGGCAGGGGAAGGATACTGTAAAATCCTCATTCCCTCCCCACCCCACTAACCTGCTTTCCAGCTCCGTTCTCCTGTACAGGGCAACCAAGGAAGACCCAGCCGATCAGCTGGAACTCGGGAGGCAGAGAATAGATGGGGGCGGGTCCAAACAGGTGGTATTTGCCAGTTCTCCGAACTACTCAAAATGTCCGCTACCGGTTCTCCAGAATAGAATAGAATAGAATAGAATAGAATTCTTTATTGGTCAGAACCTGCTGAATACCACCTCTGGTCCGCAACTTACAACAGTTAACAAGCGTTTCAGTATCCCCATAAGTTATGTGATCAAAATTGAGACACTGGGCAACTGATTCATATTTATGGCGGTCACAGTGTCCCGGGATTGTGTGATTCCCCTTTTGTGACCTTCTCACAAGCAAAAGTCACCGGGAAACTCAGATTCACTTAACAACCATGCTACTAACTTGACAATTGCAGTGATTCGCTTAACAACTGTGTCAAGAAAGGTCGTAAAATGGGGGCAAAGCTTACTTAACAAATGTCTCACTTAACAGCAGAAATATGGGACTCCATTGTGGTCGTAAGTCAAGGACTATAGTAATACAAATCACCAGATGAACAATGTAACACTTTATGTGGCTCCAGGTTGTGGAACAGCAAGTCTTCCATCTGCTGCCTCCCTTGCTTCTGAGTTTTGGGGCGTATAGACAGTATAAGGGAAAATAGGAAATTTGGGGGTCACTAAAATATGTATGAACGTATGTATGCATGTATGTATGTATGTATGTATGTATGTATGTATGTATGTATGTATGATACAGATTTAGTAGATAATCAAGAGTTGGAAGAAACCTTGTAGGTCATCAAGTCCAACCCCCCACCCAAGCAAGAGACCCTATACCATTTCTGACAGATGGGAGTCCAATCTCTTCTTGAAAGTCTCAAGTGATGAAGCTCCCACAACTTCCGAGGGCAACTTCTGTTCCATGGGTTGATTGTTCTCACTGTCAGAAAGTTTCTCCTTATTTCCAGTTGAATCTCTCTCCTTGTTCAGTTTCCATCCATTATTCCTTGTCTGGCCTTCAGGTGCTTCAGAAAATAGCCTGACCCCTTTCCTCCCTGTGGCAGCCCCTCAAATATTGGAAGACTGCTATCATGTCTCCCCTGGACTTTCTCTTCACTAGAGTAGCCAAGCCCAGTTCCTGTACCCATTCTTCATATGTTTTAGTCTCCAGTCCCCTAATCATCCTGGTTGCTCTTCTCTGCACTTTTTCTAGAGACTCAACATCTTTTTTATAATGTGGTGAACAAAACTGGATGCAGTACTCTAGGTGTAGTCTTACTAAGGCTTTATAGAGTGATGTTAGTACCTCACTTGATCTTGATTGTATCTCTCTGTTAATGCAACTGAGGATTGCAATAGCTTTTTTGGCTGCTGCTACACATTGCTGCACAGTTACGCATGTATGCACATATGCATATGTGTATTTTGCTTGATTCATGCTAAGCCTGAAAATTTTAAGTTAAATTTTAGCAGTGAATTAAAAGTAATAATGTTAGTTAGCTTTTTTGGTTCCCCAACCATTTTTATGTGGCTTGTACAAGTAATCTTTGACTTACGACTGTTACGGAGCCCAGAATTTCCATTGTAAGTCATGATGATCATAATTCAAGGCAGCCATGTAACTGGATTCTATTTTATTACTTCTTTTGTAGTGGCCACTAAGAGAACATTGCGGTTGTTAAGCAAATGATGCGATTGTTAAGCGAATCAACGTAATAATGGGTGTTTTTTGCCAGAAATGGGCTGAAAAAGTCATAAATCGGTTGTAAAAGTGAGCTGGTTGTCAAGCACCCAAAATGCAATCATAGGATGATTGGGTGGGGGGAGCTGTGTAGCTATCGGGAACTCTGCCATTTATCAGAAATGGTGTAGGGTCTCCTGTTTGGGCAGTGGGTTGGACTAGATTACCTACAACGTCCCTTCCAAGTTCCAGTTCTGATTATCTGTTATCTGTTATCTTAATTCCAGAATCAAGTCATAAGTAACTTTTGATGGGTGTGTTGTAACTTCAAATAGTCACTAGGCAAGGTCTTTAGACTATTTGGAGTAATTCTTAACCCAATAAGAGTTGCATACCTCTGTTTACACTGACTAGCAAAAACTTTCCCCAAATGTTTTGTAAGTCCTGCCACTGAATATTTATCCCTTTTGCAGATGTTGCAATTTCTTGAGAACTAGTAACTTCAGGTAATTATTCGCCATAGCTGCTTTCTTGTGGCTTTCCTCTGCAACAGAGTCCCTATATACATACCTAAGAAGAATATATCGAATTAAAAGTGAAAGAATTACAAGTAGAAGATGATTGCGCTACTTTATGAATTTGTAATTGAGGCATGATGATTGATTTGGGTTTTTTTTTTAATTGATCTGGAAACAAGCCAAGTCTGTTTTGCCAACAGGTTGATGAGGCCATTTGGGTGTAAGATCAGATTTGCTGTGAAATACATTTAATTTTTCTCTCCCTCTGTTTTTTTTTTGTTTCTGCCCTACCTTTTTTTAACTGCCTTTGCATGTTATGACCTATACGCTGATTTGCTAAGAATACTTACAAACAGTCCCAAAATGTAGGCCACTTAACAGATGATGTTGAACAAAGGAAATATGACTTTTATCATGTGCGCCGATAGGCAAGAACTTTGCAGTAAAATCAGCACATCAAAATCTGAACAGAAGTAATTCTACTGAGGCTCTTCCTCGTGGCCACATTAATCCGTTTTCCTTCTGTCCTCGGCAATTGCAGGCAGCCCATGTATTATCTCAATTTACACGGCAGCCCATCTCAAATTCATAACTCTGGGCTACTAACAATGTTTAAAGACACTTTTTTTTTTAAAACCTTCCATTCATGTTTGATTCTCAGAGACTGCCTGGAGAAGTCCCTGCAGTTTTCTTGACAAGGTTTTTCAGAAGTGGTTTGTCACTGTCCCTTTCTTAGGGCTGAGAGAAAGCGACTGGCCTAAGATCACCCAGTAGACTTCGCACCCAAGGCGGGACTAGAACTCACGTTCTCCCAGTTCCTAGCCTCTGATGCCTTTACTGTTTCACCAAACTGGTTCTCAAAAGCACCATTGAAAAAATATAAAAGAATAAAGACAAAAATATGCCTAAAATCCACAGTCGAGATAAAAACAGAGATAGAAAGGACCTTGCAGGTCTTCTAGTTCAACCCCTTGCTATATACTATTCCAGACAAGTGGTAGTCCAATCTCTTCTTAACAACCTCCACTGTTGGAGCACCCACAACCTCTGGAGGCAGGTTGTTCTCACTGTCAGGAAATTAGTTCTAGGTTGGTTCTCTTATTTTCCACCTATTGCTTCTTGTCCTGACTTTACGTACTTTGGAGGATAGTTTGACTCCCTCTTCTTTGTGGCAGCCCCTAAGATAATTGGATCACTGCTATCATGTCATCCCAGTCCTTCTTTTCATTAAACTAGACATACCCAATTCCTGCAACTGTTCTTCATATTTATTTTATTTATTTATTTGTAATATTTATATACCGCCCTTCTCCCGAAGGACTCAGGGCGGTGCACAACCAATCACAAACCCCAGTACACTATACAAAAGTTAAAAACAAATTAAATAATTTAGGCTGTCTAAAAGTTATGCCCTTCCCCCATAAATTAATTAAAACCCAAATATTAAAAACCTAATTAAAACGTAATACTAAATTAAAAATCCTATATCAGCCTAGGCCGGCCTGCTCAAAGAGCCAAGTTTTTAATGCACGTCTGAAAGCTCCCAGATCCGTGTTAGTGCGTATCTCTGGAGGCAGACCATTCCAGAGGGCGGGGCCCCCACAGAGAAGGCCCTACTCCTGGGAGCCGCCAGACGACACATAGAAGCCGACGGCACCCGGAGAAGGCCCTCCCTGTGGGAACGCACAGGTCTGTTGGAGATTACCGGCAGAACGCGGTCCTGCAGATAACCTGGTCCAATGCCATGGATCGCTTTAAAGGTCAGAACCAGAACCTTAAAGCGAACCCGGAAAACCACCGGCAACCAATGCAGCTCGCGCAGGAGAGGCATCACATGGGAGCTTCATGACGCCCCCATAACCACCCGCGTGGCCGCATTTTGTACCAGTTGGAGTCTCCGGGTGCTCCCCGCAGGGAGCCCCATGTAGAGAGCTATGTTTTAGCCTCCAATCCACTAATCATCTTTGATGCTCTTCTTTACTCTCTTTCTAGAGCAGTGATGGCGAGCCTTTTTGTTGTGGTATGCCGAAAGTGCGCGTGCGTGCAGTGGCGTGCGCATGTGTGCCGGCACCCACAATGCAATGCCCTCCGCCCCCCCGTGCATGCGCACGCAACACCCCACCAGCTGCTCCCTTACCTGCACTGCGCATGCATGCGCCTCTGCAACCTTTGGAGGCCGGAAAACAGGCCCATTTTTTGGTCTCCAAATACCGGAAGTGACGAAACCGGATGTACTGGAAGTGACAAAACGGGCCCATTTTTCGGCCTCCAAAGGCTTCAGAGGCTTCCCTTGAGCCTTCTGGGAGGCCAAAACAGACCTCAAACAGGCCAAAAACCAGCTGGGAGACACAGGCATGTGCAATGCAGGTAAGTTTGCCTGGGGCTCGCGTGCCCGCACAAATGGCTCTGCGTGTCACCTGTGGCACACGTGCCATAGGTTTGCCATCATGGTTCTAGAGTCTCAACATCTTTCTTATATCGTGGCAACCAAAACTGGATGCAGTATTCTAAGTGTGGTCTTATTAAGGCATTATAAAGTGGTATTAACACTTCATGTTATCTTGATTCTATCCCTCTGTTAATGTAGCCTAGGACTTCGTTGGCTTTTTTGGCAGCTGCCACACATTGCTGGTTTATGTTTAAGTGGTTGTCCACTGGGACTCCATCCCGCTCACAGTTACTACTATTGAGCCAAGTACCACCTATATTATGTGCCTTTGTTTTTTCTTGCCTAAACGTAGAACCTTACTTTTCTCACTATTGAATTTCACTTTGTTAGATAGGGCCTAGTGTTCAAGTCTGTCAAGATCCTTCTATACCTTGAGCCTATCTTCTGGGCAAACAAGAAAGAAACTCAAGATTTCCCCATCTTGATTCTCTTTGGTGTAAGAAGGAGGGAAGAGGAAGCACTGTCAGGTTTCCTGATATTTTCGGTGGTCTTTTTCTGACCTGGCCTGCTTGGAAGGTCTGACACTGGCTGACTTTATTGACAAATTGTTGGGCAGAAATATCTCATCTGTTTTCCTGCTAGGGCATTCTTTATCCTAAATAAGACAGCTGGTTGACAGCCAACTAACTCAGGGTAGAGAAATAAAGAGTCAAATGACAATAAATTTACTGTCATTTGACAGTAAATAGTGTCACTCCATTGATTTTGGATCTGGATCTTTGAAACAAAACTCAAAATCTTTCCATTTTCAGCATCTGATGCCACTGCTCTTTTTGTTCAAGAAATAGCAAGAGATAATAACTTATGTTGTCAGCTTTCAGGAATGCATTGGATGTTTAAATAATGCCAATGGCAGCCTTGGAAGGAAATTACAGGAGTGTCAGAATTGAACAGCAACTTGACAAAATGGAATGAAACAGCCAATTCATTATATATTAAGCTGTTCATAGTATAATGGAAGGCTTGATAACATCAGGATGGCTGAAAAACTACATTTTAGTGCCAGCATCTTCCAGAAGGCCTGGTTTATAATAGGAGTTAGAAAAATCAGAATGAGAATTGGAAATTACCTGATTGTAAACCAAAGTGAATATCTATTGCAGTCCATCTATTTGTGGACTTCAACTCCCAGAATTCTGGGAGTTGAAGTTCCCAAGCCTTAAAGTTGCCAAGGTTGGAATCCCTGATCTGTAGGCTTAAATAGTGTGCCCTTACTGAGCAACAATGGCTTTTTCTGTAAATGGGGAATTTAACAGCATTAACAAAAAATATCCACAATAGAAAGGTATCGTTCACCTATGGTTGGAATGATAAAATATGATAATATTGTACATTTTAGTGCTATCCAAGCTGAACGTGGGAGACTCGAGATTATTTCCAAAGTGCTCATGGCTAAAATATGGAGTTCTATTGAGGGGTCCCCAAACTCTGGGCCGTGAAGTGTTTGCAACCAGGCCATGGAAACGGGCAAGAACATGGATGTATCCCCACATGCACGAGCAGCGACAGGCACTATCAGCAGGCATACGTTCATGTTGCCCGTGCAAATGGAGTTGTGTGCACATGCTTGCCAGTTGCTTGTGCAAAACCATCCCTTTTCCTCCTCCCCCACCGGTCTTCAAGGAAAGGTTGGGGAATTCTGTTCTATAGCATGAAATATCTGATGGCAATCAAGCTGGATGGCTTTAAAAAGAGATTGGACAAGATTGGAGGAGGCTACAATATGGTGTTCTGACCAAGGCTTCCTGAGACTGTAATTAAGCACGCACTTAGTTAAAACAACTCTTGTTTTATTTTAACGCTGAGAATTATGTTCATTCCCAGCCTGTAATGAGTCCCAAACAGTCCCTCGAGATAAGCACCCACCTTTCTCTCCTTTGAATTGCTGCCAACAACTAAAGTGCCAAATGAACTATAAAAAACCAACCGAAGTACAAAGTCCACACAGAGTTTCAAGGATTAATCCAAACAGAGTGAACGACATTGCTTCCTGCAAAGGTTTCTTTACCTTTGCACCTCCTTTATACTTTAGGGGAGGGGCAATCACCTCCAAGCCTTACTCCCGAGTCGCCCCTTTTGTCTCAGCTGCTCTTGCCTTCTAGCAGCTCTACGCATACGCACATTGGGATCAGGCTTCCCTTGTTCCTCTGCCTCACTGCTGCCAGACTCCAGAGGCTCCGGAGTCTACTCCCAGATGGTCCTGGCCCCATCTCTGCATCGGACGCAGGACCCTGGTCTGAGTCCTCTCCAGACTCCGGGATTGGTCCCCATTCTTCTCCATTATCTGATTCGGCTGCCGTCTGCACCGGCTGCCGATGAACCACAACATATGGGTATATAAGTTACAGGACTCACAACTATATTTTATCTGACCTTCATTAATAGAGGTAGTGCGTTTCTGAATGGTGGAGGGGATATGAATGAGGGCAGCGTTCTTCAAACATGGCCACGTTAAGGTGGGTGGACTTCAAATCCCAAAATTCCCCAGCCATGTTCCTAGCAAGTCCATACAGTTAGTCCTTGACTTATAACCGTTTGTTTAATGGTGGTTCAAAGTTGCAGCAAGAAAAAAAACAACAATTTACAACCTGTCCTTGCAATTATGACTGTCGCACCCCCCCCCCATGGTCACATGATCCCAATTCAAGCCCTTGGCAACCAGCTTGCCCTTACAACCGGTTGCAGCCTCCTCCAGTGGTCATGTGATCATGATTTGCAACCTTCCCAACTGGTTTCATGCAAAATATATCAATTGGGAAAGCTGATTTTGCCTATCAACCACATGGTTCATTTAATGAGCATAGTGACTTGCTTTACGACCATAGTAAAATGGGATTGTCGACTTTACCACCACACTAGCTTAAGGCAAAAATTCCAGTTCCAATTGTGGTCATAAGTTGAGACTACTTTTACATCTTAAAGTTGCCAAGTTTGAAAAACACTGAATTAAGTAGTGTTAGGGTGTACAAGTAGTCCTCAACTTACAACAGTTCATTTAGTGACCATTCAAAGTTGCAACGACACTGAAAAAAAAAGTGACTTATGACCGTTTCTCATAGTTACGACCTTTGCAGCATCCCCGTGGTCATGTGATTGAAATTCAGATGTTTGGCAACTGGTTCATATTTATGACAATTGCTGTGTACCAGGGGACATGTAATCATTACCTTTTGCAGTTTTCTGACAAGCAAAGTCAATGGAGAAGCCAGATTCACTTAACAACTGGGCTACTAACTTAACAACTGCAGTGATTCACTTAACAACTTAACAGATCGTAAAATGGGGCAAAGCTCATTTAACAAATGCCTCTTTTAACCACAGAAATGTTGGGCTCAATTGTAGTCGTAAGTGGAGGACTACCTGTATTTGACCTGCTTACGGTCTTCCCTATGGCATTTGGCTGACCGTTGTTAAAAAGAATGCAGCCTATGCAGACATTTGATCTGATTCGGGAGAGATCTCGTGATTTTTTTTCCTGGTCTATCTCTAACAAAAACGTGCAGGAGAAACCTAAATAGTAAGCAAATATTGAACTACTGGGTCAAAATGGTGTGGGAAGCAAGTGAAATCCTGAGAATGCTAATTGAATGCAATATAATGTGTATTGGGGGAACGTTGTGTTCATCAGAATAGAGCTGGAAGGGTCCTTGAAGGTCTTCCAGTCTAACCCCCTGATCAAGCAGGAGACCCTGTACATTTGAGACAAGTGGCTGTTCAATCTCTTATTAAAAACCTTCAGTGATGAAGAAGCACCCACAACTGCTGAAGGCAAGCTGTTCCGCTGGTTAATTGTCCTCCCTGTTAGGAAGTTGCTTCTCTCCTTGATTAGTTTCTGCCCATTGTTTCTTCTCCTGCCTTCAGGTGCTCTTGGAAAATAGGTTGACCCTCTCTTCTTGGTGGCAGCCCCTCACATACTGGAATACTGCTATCATGTTCTCCCCTAGTCCTTCTTTTCTGTAAACTGACCAAACGTCCATAGTTTTCATGTGCCAAACCTCAGAATGAAAGTCCTATTTGTTCTGATAGGAGCAAATTCGGCAGAATTTGGGTGTGTACGAAGAGAACACCAAAAAAATACAATTTAAAGCAAGAGCTGTTAAGACACAACTATTTAAACAGCCCCCTCCTACCCTTCCTCTGAAGTTTAATTGCAGCTGCCTTCTTCTTGGGTTACTTTATTTTTTTAGGTCAGGAGTCCTTGCCTAATCTCACTGGGACAGGCAGCCATAGACAAACAGCTTCTATAATCTTCACTTGGACTGCCCCAGCTTCAAGTAACAAGAGCTGCTTTGTTGATTTGTCAAAACTACGGAGCGATTTACGAGGGGTTCCGATTTGGAGAAGTTGGTTGAAAAAAAATCTCTCAAGCTCTCTCAGTACAAAGCTGCCTTCAAGCAAGGAAGGTATGTATATTTTACTTTATTTAAAAAAAACTCTTATGCTTCTTTTATATATTGTTTCTTCAGCTTGAAGGTGACTGTCTTGTGGGATAGGAAGGAAATATTATTATATGGTACAGGTAGTCTTCGACGTACACCACTATCCAGCCCAAACTCTATCTTGCTAAGCAAGACATTTGTTAAGTGAGTTTTGCCCCATTTTACAACCTTTCCTTTGTGAAGTAAATAGCAATAGCACTTAGACTTATATACCGCTTTATAGTGCTCTAAGCTGGGTCAGCCTATCATCCCCAACAATCTGGGTCCTTATTTTACCCACTTCGGAAGGATGGAAGGCTGAGTCAACCTTGAGCCTGGTGGGATTCGAACTGCCAAATTGCAGTAGGAGTAGCTTGCAGTAGTGCAGTACTGCACTCTAACCACTGTGCCACCGAGGTTCCTGTAGTTATTAATTTAGTAAGCCCTGCAATTGTTAATTTAGTAATATGGTTGTGAAATGAATCTGGCTTCCCCATTGACTTCGTTTGTCAGAAGGTCACAAAAGTGGATAGCACATTATCTCGGGACACTGCAGCCGTCGTAAATATGAGTCAGTTGCCAACTGTCTGAATTTTGATCGTGTGACTGTGGGTATGCTGCACTAGTCATCAGTGTGAAAATTGGTTATAAGTCCCTTTTTTCGATGACATCTTAACTTTGAATGGTCACTAAATGAACTGTTATAAACCTAGGACTTCCTGCATGCATGAAATTATTTGAGAAATGTCTTCATATAGTCTACCCTGTTATGGAGTCCACAGTACAAGGGAATTAAATTAACAGCTAACAGTTTAACAGCCCATAGGCTGGTCTTTCATTTCTGCAGGGCATTCAACTCTCACCCAAATTTCTCTTCTCCCCTTGGCACACGTTGATTTAAAGGTCTTTATTTAATGAAGGGCACAGGTAGCATTCCCAGTGCCTGATTTAGAAGGAAGACCTGTTGAGGTAAGTGTGTGCAACTAGTCCTCAACATACAAATAGTGATTGTTCGAAGTTTTGACATAGCAATAGCACTTAGACTTATTGTGATGACCCAGGCCATGACACAAAAATAACAAAGTCACAAAAGCAGAATAAATTCCCTTTAATGCCTCCAACTTGGCCCCAATGTCCAATTATCCTCGGCTGGATATCAAACTCTTCAAAAAACAGTCTACGAAGGGCAGAAATGCAGTCCGAACTCAAAGTAAAGATAATTAGAAATAAAAAAAACCAACACAATCCACACTGAAGTAATTAAACACGGCAGGCCAGGATGATAAACTGCAGGCTTTCAAAGGATAGCGCAGCAACCACAACTCAGATAAGCCTCGACCAAGATAATGCACGCTTTGCTTCCAGTAAGGAGCTGTTGTGCAAACGCCCCACTTATATCCTGTTCTCCCAGCTGCAACTAATGAAAGTGCTTCTTTCTCTCTTTCTTTTGCATGCACAGGGTGGGTGGGGGGACCAGCACCCATTGTTTCTGGTGCTGGAATGCAAGTGCATGAGCACAATTATCGGCATGGGAACAGAAAAAGGTTTGCCACCGCTGACTTAACAGATTCCTAACAGCCATTCTCCCTTGCCCTGCCTTAATGGATGAAGGCCTAAAGCAGGGGTCCCCAGATTTAGCAACCTTAAGACTTGTGGACTTCAAACTCCCAGAATTCCTCCTCCAGTCATATTAGCTCAGGAACTCTGGGAGTTGAAGTCCACAAGTCTTAAAGTTGCCAAGTTTGGAGACCTCTGACGTAAAGGAACATTTGTAATCTGACAGCTGTCCATTCTAAATCCCTTATAGCCAGAAATAAACTAGAATGAAAAAAAGAGATAGAGAAGGGATGGGACAATTCTCCGTCAACTTTCTTCTTGCAAAACAAGTTACAGTAGAGAAGTGGACGGTCAAAAAAGAACTACATAACCTGTAGCGTGCTAGGTGGCGTCGGTGAATATGTTTCTATATGTCTTTTTATAAATGGGATGGGGAGGTCTCAAAGTACCTGCGTGTCTCCTCTTTTTTGAAAACCGTGTAGAACACGGGTGTCAAACTAGATTTCATTGAGGCTTGTGTTTAACCTGGGGGGGTTGGGAGGGGTGCTTGGCCAGGGGGAGTGGCCAACTTGATGTCACTTGTTGAGGCTCCGTTTTCAGCCGCAACAGCCTCCTGCAGCCCTCTGCCAGTGAAAATGGAGCCCGGGGAGGCCACACCAAGAATGGTATTCAGCAGGTTCTGACCAGTTCTGGAGAACCGTTAGCGAAAATTTTGAGTAGTTCGGAGAATCGGCCAATCCCACCTCTGACTGGCCCTGTCCCCATCTATTCTCTGCCTCCCATTGAGTCCCAGCTGATCGGCTGGGTCTCCTTTGGTTGCCCTGCACAGGAGAACGGAGCTGGAAAGCAGGTTAGTGGGGGAGGGAGGGAATGGGGATTTTGCAGTAACCTTCCCCTGCCAAGCCATGCCACGCCCACCAAACCACGCCCACAGAACCAGTAGTAAAAAAATTTTGAATCCCACCACTGGGTCACACCCAAGCTCCATTTTTGCTGGCAGAGGCACCGCTGTTTCCAGAGTGGCCCCGCAGGCCACATCTAAACACTCTGAAGGCTGGATTCGGCCTGCGGGCCTTGAATTTGTCACCCCTGGCATAGCACTTAGAAAGGTTTCCTTAAATTTCCATTACAGGTAGTCCTCGATTTACAATAGTCTTTTTAATGACCATTTAAAGTTACACTGCACTGAAAAATGTGACTTATGGCTGTTTTTCACTTGTGACCATTGCAGCCTTCCCAGAGTCAGACACTTGGCAACTGACTCATGTTTATGACACTTGCAGTGTCCCTGGGTCATTGTGATCCACTTTTGCAATCTCCTGACCAGCAAAACCAATGTGGAAGACTTAACCATGTTCCCAGTATAACAGCTGCTGTGATTCACTTGACAACTGTGACATGAAAGGTCATAAAATGGGTCAAAACTCAGTCAAAAAATGTCTCGCTTAGCAACAGCAATGTTGGGCTCAATTGTGGTCATAAGTTGAGGACTACCTATATGGTTTTAGTGTATAGTTTTTCTTTTGTTTTTAATTGTTACTACTCAGACATCCATTTGGGTTACTGTGCAAATTTAATAACTTAATATTTGTCAGAGTATATTCATGAACTGGAATAGAGCATGGTAACAAGGTCAGCCAATGAATAGGCACAGCAACTAAAGTCAGCCAATGAGAACTGTTTGGAAACTGAAACTTGAAGTAGCCTAGGCGTGGCTCTATATTAAGCTCTGCAGCTATGTTGAGCTCTGAGTCTGTCTATTAAAAATGAAACTGCTTCTCTCCTCTGCTGTGTATAATGCTTACTACTGAAGTTACTTGCAACATGTTTCTGTCTGAGTTTGCTCCAGGGGTGGGATTCTACCAGTTCGCACCTATTCGCTAGAACCAGTTGTTAACATTCTAAGCAGTTCGGAGAACCGGTTGTTAGAAGAAATTACTGGCCTAATCCTGTAAGGAAGGCAGGAAGGAAACATTCTGGTGTTGCTTACAGAAACTGCCTCTCCGTTAACCCTTATTACATTCTTGGCAGGACTAGACTTCCTGTCTCTGGAACTTCTCTGGAGTTTTTTTTATCTCCTTTGCTGGTACTTTGCTTGTGTGGAGTGACCATTCAAAGTTACAATGGCAATGAAAAAAGTGACTTATGACCATTTTTCACATTTACGACTGTTGCAGCATCCCCACAGTCATGAGAGGCCAGGCGAGGAGATGCGTGCCTCAATGAGGGTGATGTTGAATTGGCCACACCCAGCCAATCACATTACCACCAAGCCACGCCCACCAACTAAGCCACGCTCACAGAACAGGTTGTTTAAAAAATTGAATCCCACTACTGGTTTGCTCCATGTTGGAGAAATCAACAACTGGTTTGTAAAATCTACTTATTATGTTTATAAAGATGTTAAATGAAGCATCGGCCAGCTGCGTTTATTTTTCTGGCACTGAATTAACGCTGCAAAACTCTGAATAATATTGTGCTTTTTTTTTAAGGGAAAAAAAAAACAGACCAGAAGGTTAACAGTACAAATAAGCAGCAGGAAGAGGCAGTGAAAAATGGGGCAGTTGAAACAGATCAGTCAGATTGATTTTTTTTTTAAATGTCATATTTCAAAAAATGAATTTTAATCTTTTATTTCTCTCCTCTTCTTCTTCTCCTCAGGAGTCTCAGTTCTCTTCCTAGCTAGCTTCTGAGCTTGGTATGGATAATGGTAGAGCGGTGGAAGCTCAAGTAGGCTTAAAACAGAAAGATGCGGAGGTCAGAGTCCATGGACGGATTCTTCCAGAGGTGAGCGGTTTGTGTCTTGCTGTGTCATAGCTGTACTGGCCATGAAGCAAGTCAGTACAGGTAATCCTCAACTTTACAACAATTCCATTTGAAGTTACAACGGTACTGAAAGCATGACTTAAAGTGTTCTTCACACCTATGGCCATTGCAGCATCCCCACGAGTGTGTGACTGAGATTCAGACGCTTGGCAATTGACTCATGTTTATGAAGGTTGCAGTGTCCCGAGGTCATGGGATCACCTCCTGCGACCACCTGACAAGCAAAGTCAATGGGGAAGCCGGATTCACTTAGGTGTGATGACCCGGGGCGTGGCATAGTGAGGCAATTAAATGGCTAACCCGGCAAATCAGGAGACATGGAAACAGGGTTTTCCTTGAAATGAAATGCCCCGAACCGAAGTCCAAAGCACTCTTTTATTTAGAAAAAGCAAGGTTACAGAATTCTCAGCCAAGCAACAATAACACAAAGTCAGTTCATTAAAATCAGTTCATTCCGTTACCTCATAGTTCCAGATAAGACCACATTCCTGACTCTCTTTGAAGCATCTCTCTTTGAAGCAACTCCCCTGTTCCAGCAGCCTACTGATAATAACTTTACCAATTAAGCATGAGTTGAATATAAGTTGAATATGTCATAACACATTGAGCATCATTAATCAGAACAATTAATCCCACATCTCCCCCTTTTCTATTTCATGACCATCACGAGCATAATAAGTAGTAACATGTATTTCTTGCTTAACGTGAAAAAGTCCTTTAGCCATACCTATTAGAGAAGGCAGGCATTGAATACAACAGCAAACACTTACTAGAGCAACCAGTATCAAGATGATTGACATAGCCATCCTTCGGATCCAAGACCCATCCGGCAGCCAGGACCACATGGCTCCCCATATGTCTACGGTACCAGAACCAGTCCCTACCAAAGGATTCTGAGCAATCATTTCTTCCATAGTGTGTACTGTGTGAGAAATATTGAGTTCATTATCATGGATATATACACAACAATGTGAATGTAATAAAGCACAAACCCCTCCTTTAGAAGCCAGAATAATATCTAAAGCATAACGATTTTGCAAAGCTACTTTTCGTACTTCTGAAAGTTCCTGATTAACCAGTTTCAAAGCAAAGATAGTTTCATTAAACATAGCCATAGTCCAGTTATTGAGTAAATGTAAATCACGGTAGTTCATAGCCACACCCAAAGGTGGTAGTATTCCACGACTGAGCTGAGTGTCCCAATGGAAACCAATCGGGCTAGCTTCAACATCCCGACGATTTCGCAGTCGACCAGCAGGTAATACATCAGTCTTATAGATAGCAGGAATCACATAACCCATGGTGCAAACACCAGACCAAGTTTTTGGTAAATGTTTATATGCTTTAGTGCCACACAGAAACCAAATTGGACCGGACCATTCCACCTGTTGAGCGGATGTCAACTCTGCTAATGTCTGAAGAAGTGCTACTTGCTGACATGCAAATTTAATTGTGTCCTGAAAGGCATTACAAAAACCATCACTATTATTCCACATAACGGTTTGATTGCACAGCTGGTAATCTCCCATGTTGGTATCATTTGATCGATTAAAACAAACCAAAGCAGCTTCAAAAAGTACTATGTCCACAGCCGGGGTAGAATTAAAAGAAACGTGAGAGATATTGTAAATTGTTGAGTTATCGTTCCACCCAGAATCATTAAGTGGGATGGCATGCAAAGGTAGTCCCCCACGAGAGGTGCCCGGGATATGCATGCACAGCCAACATCTAGTCAGATTGAGGTCTTTCGCTGTCCTCGCCAGATCGTTCAGGAATACATTTTTCCGCCATATCTCCGTTCCCAGCATCCCGGGTCTTTTGATCTGGCCCACAAGGTTTTGGGTGGTAAGGGCGAACACAGCGGCCAGGCACCCAGCGAATACCATTTTCATTTTCCACTGCAGCATATCCGCGGCCCCATGTAATAAGTTTAAATGGGCCGCACCACGTAGGGTCTGGGAGAAACCGAGCCCAGACCAGAGGGCGATTTTCTGTGGAAGAAACAGAAGAAGGGAAAAACCGGTCTGCCGCTGTAGCTGGAGGCGAGCCGGTGGGAGTTAGAAAATTTAAAGAATATAAAGCAATATTGAGAGTGTCTTGTATTCCCGGAAGTCCCGGGGAATTCCCCCTTTGTTGTTGTTTAAATTTTTCGAGCATGCGTTTTAAAGTGCCATTTGCTCGCTCGCAAATTGCCTGTCCTTGCGAGTTATAGGGAATGCCAAATTTATGACAAATTGACCAACGATCACAAAATTGAGCAAAGTTTGAACTAGTATAGGCAGGACCATTATCTGTTTTTAGCTCCTTAGGTGGCCCTGAGGAGGCAAAAGTGCGAAGACAATGATTAATGACATGCTTAACAGTCTCCCCCCTTTGTGGGGTAGCCATAATAAACCCAGAAAATGTGTCAATACTAACATGTAGATATTTCCACGGGGCAAAGGAGGGATACTGCGTGACATCCATTTGCCAAAGGGCATTACGGTGCAAACCCCTAGGGTTTACTCCCATGGGTATAGCTGTAGCAATTTTACTGCAGGTAGGACATTGCTGGACAATTGCAGCAGCTTCTGTAGCTGAGAGGCCAAATTGTTTAATAAGGGCTTTTGCCCCTTGATGGAAGTAAGAATGGCTGTCCCACGGAGTTGTTTTAGATAAATGTAAGTGCTCCACGCGTGTGGAGGCATCAGCTTGCTGGTTTCCTTCAGCAAGGATTCCAGGAAGATGGGAATGACTACGCATATGCCCAACAAAATAAGGACATTTACGCTGCTCTAAAATTTGTTGGTAAGATAAGAAAAGAGTAAGTAGCCCTTCCTCCGTTCCTGGGGATACATATGCCCCTTTGAGGCAGATAGTTAAGTTGTAAACATATTGACTATCCACAATTAGATTAAATGGCGTGTCAGGAAAAGTTTGAAAAGCCAACATAGCAGCGGCCAATTCTGCTCGTTGAGCTGATTTTTGAGGGGGGGTAATTTTCGTATGCCACTTCTCGTTTAGTTTCCATACGCACGCACCATATGTTTTTCCTCCATCCACAAATAAGGTCAAAGCATCTGGGAGAGGAAAAGAGCAGCGAACTTCTTCCAAAATTATATGTGTATTGGTGACAATGGACAATCTATGATCTGATGGTAAATGATAAGCAAAAGTACCTTGCCAATTTGCTAAAGACAATTGAAGTAGCTCAGAGGTAGCCAAGAGTTTTTCCCATAAGTGAAGCCGAAAAGGAACATAAATAATAATAGGTTCAATGCCCATTAATTTAAGGCATCGGAATCGACCCCTTAAAATCAAAGTGGATAAGGTATCTTCTCCTGTGGAGACAGATTTTTTCCCAACATGGCCTAAGTGCAGCCACTCAAGAAGCAAGGTTTTTTCTGACGTTATCTGCAAAATCACACCAGTAGGCAATCGACCAGGCAATAACGCTAAATGAGGAGGGGCATTTTCCTGACATCTATCTGTCCATTGCTCAGTCAGCCGACACTCAACCAACCGAACAACTTCTAACTGTTTCTGACTAAGGGATATTTGATCAGCAGGATTTTTTCCTTGACGCAGGGCATCAAACAAAGGGCTTAATTCCTGGGTAGAAAGATTGCAATAAGGTCTTACCCAATTAATATTTCCTAACCACTTTTGTAGTTCTACTAACGTAAACACTGGTGGTAAATCAAATTTTGCCATCATAGGCGTGGAGTGAGCTGCTGTCAACTTGTGGCCTAAATATTTAAAAGGACTATGAGTTTGAATTTTTTCTGAGCTTACACAAAGTCCATACCTAGATAAATGTTTTATTAAAAGAGCCATTGACTGTGCTACGGTCCCTTCCGGGCCAGGAGCGGCCACCAAAATATCATCCATGTAATGAATAACTTTCCACCCTGGCCGTGCCTTACGGAAGGGTGACAACGCCAGAGACACATACATTTGACACATAGTAGGACTATTTAGCATTCCCTGAGGAAGGACCTTCCATTGATATCGCTTAGTTGGTGCTTCATTATTTAAAGCGGGGACAGTAAATGCAAAGAGCTTCCGATCATCATAATGTAAGGGGATTGTGAAAAAAGCATCTTTTAAATCTATAACAACTAAATCCCAGTCCTTAGGGATCAGATTGGGATTGGGCAGACCACATTGAAGAGGGCCCATTGGCAATATTATCTGATTAATTTTTCTTAAATCATGTAAGAATCTCCAATTCCCACTTTTCTTTTTAATAACAAACACAGGGCTATTATACGGACTAGTGGAGGGTTCAATATGTCCAATTGCTAACTGTTCCTGTACTAATTGATGAAGATTATATAATTTTTCACTGGATAAAGGCCACTGCTCCGTCCACACCGGGACAGAGGATAACAAGCGTAATTTCAAAAGAGTCTCCATAATTCCAACACTATCAATCCTCTACTGTAATGACAGCTTTCAGCTGACTCATCAAATCTCTCCCCCACAAGTTGACATGTAATTGCATGACAATAGGTTTAATTTTCGCTGTTGCACCCCCCTGCTTCAGCGTAGCCGTGAGCCATTTCTCGCTAACCTGAGCCTCTTGGAGACCACCAACACCTCGTACAGCAAGAGTAGCCACTAACGGCCAAAACTTTGGCCACTCAGCCGACCGAACGACTGAGACATCAGCTCCTGTGTCCAACAAACCAGAAAAAGGTTTGCCATTGAGTAAAATTGTCATGATTGGTTTATAGGCTGCTATCTGTTTAGTTACTGTTAAAACAGAGCTCTCAAAACTGTTCTCATCAGTAGATCCAAAACCTCCCTCCCCCCTTATTCTAGCTGAATCTCCAGGGGGGGTTACACAGGGCAGCAATATTAACTGAGCCACTGCCATCCCTTTAGGTAGAGAAACAGGAGTATTTGCATGAAGCTGCACCTTGATAATTCCTTCATAATCAGCATCTATCACTCCTGGGACTACAAAAACTCCTTTCTTCCCTGCCGATGATCGTGGTAAAACCAAACCAACCGTACCTTCCGGCAGAGGCCCTTTCATTTCTGTGCTAACTACTTCAATTAAACCTGGAAAAGTCAATGAACATGGGGTGGCAAGCGGCAAATCTATGCCCGCAGAATGAGCAGTTGCAGGTTTATGGCTTAAGCAACCACTATTAGACTTATCTTGGCAGAGTTCCTTATTTATTCCTGGATTTGTTTCCGGGGGCTCTGCCACCTCCCCCTGAGTCAGTTTTTTGTTGTGACATTGAACGACACTGATTCGCCCAATGATACCCCTTCTTGCATTTTGGACAGACTGTTTTTGGCTTACTTAGTTGTCCCTTACGACCTCGATGTTGGCCACCACCAGGGGCCCGGCACTGAGCCTTGAAGTGACCAGCTTCCCACAATTAAAACAATTTCCCTTCCCTTGCAAGGTTCCTCGAGTCATTGCTGCAGCCAGGGCATCCATTTGATGGAGCTGGCTTCCTACAGCAGCACAAGCTTCAATCATCTGCGCAATTTCCTTCGGTCCTGTAGCTATCAAGGGCTTCAAAATAGCCTTACAGTCTGCATTAGCATTTTCTACGGCTAATTTTTGGAGTAATTCTGCAGCTGCCATATCATTATCCACCGATCTTTCAATTGCAGTTTTCAATTTAGTAATAAAATCCTGAAATGGCTCAGCATTTCCCTGCTTAATGGTAACAAACTGCGAATGGAGCTACCTCCAGCCTCATCTACTTTAGTAAACGCAGCCAACACACAAAGGTTAATCATAGGGAAAACATTATTTGCCAAGTTATCACGTTGTGACTCAACTGTACTAAACTGATCAGCACCATATAACTGATCGGGTGTAATGTTTGCTGTTCCCCTAGCTATTGCCTGTTGTCTATATTGAAAATCCCAAACATATATTGGCCAGAGGACAAAATCATTCTGGCTAAAGCTTTCCAATCCTCCGGTATCATCATTCGACCAAATGCCAAAGCTTCCAGCAAAGCAGTTGTATATTTACTTTTTAACCCATAATCTTTTACTGCTGTGGTAATTTCCCTGAGAGTTCTTAATTCTAAAGGACGCCAGATACGTTCCTCATTTCCGAGGTCTATCCATTTCTACAACAACAGGGAAAGCTGAGACCGGAAGATTGATTAATTCCTCCGGAGACAGCTCCCCATTCTCCATTGCCTTTTCAAATCCAGCGTCCACCGCATTTTTCACTCCGCGAGGGGCTAGCGAAGGCTCACTAAGAGCAGGGGCAGAAGGAGGGAGCAGCAGCCCATGATTACGAACCGCTGTGGTATCAGCTGGCTGAACAAGAACCGGTTGATAGGGAGGTGGGTGAATGACAGAGTCAGGAAGGGGCTGCAATAAGGGATTATTTTGAATTTGCAATGCCTCAATTAAAGACGCCATGTACAGAGTATGGGTGCAGGGGCGCGAGGCGCATTGTGTAAGGCCTCGCCTATCTTCTCCATGTAGACACCTTCGTACTTCCTGACAAAGGGTAATAGGACATATGTTCCCATACATATTTCAAAAGTTCCTTAATCTCTTTTCCCTTAACTTGCCGAGCTTTCCCAGCTGAGTTAAACTGAAAGTAATTTCGCTTAACTATCTCTTTCAATTCCCTGACGTGCTCTTCTTGAGCCTGAGATAGATCATTCCCCATACTTACGATGAATCAGACGCGGTCCAGCCGTGTACCTGATGAAAGCGCTTAAGCCAATGCCTGGCGAAGGATGGGGACAAAGCGGACGTATCCTTTAAGAATCACGTCGGGGGTCACCACTTGAGGCAATTAACTGCTAACCCCGGCAAATCAGGAGACATGGAAACAGGGTTTTCCTTGAAATGAAATGCCCCGAACCGAAGTCCAAAGCACTCTTTTATTTAGAAAAAGCAAGGTTACAGAATTCTCAGCCAAGCAACAATAACACAAAGTCAGTTCATTAAAATCAGTCATTCCGTTACCTCATAGTTCCAGATAAGACCACATTCCTGACTCTCTTTGAAGCATCTCTCTTTGAGCAACTCCCCTGTTCCAGCAGCCTACTGATAATAACTTTACCAATTAAGCATGAGTTGAATATAAGTTGAATATGTCATAACACATTGAGCATCATTAATCAGAACAATTAATCCCACAGCATAGTCCCTTTAATTCCTCCAACTTGGCCCCCAATGTCCAGCTATCCTTGGCTGGAGAAAAAACTCTCCCAAGAACAGGTTTTTAAAGGGAAGAAATTCCACCCGAACCCAAAAGTACATTTAAATTATAAATAAAATCAACA